>JAAONU010000005.1:7500-1207500 GCA_012932295.1 Cyclina sinensis
GTCCCCTATCAGAGCAAAAAAAAGCATTTTTAGACTTTGTACGCACCTGTAACTGAACAGGATGTTTTGTGACAATACAGCGGAATGTGGGGGCATCCGTGTCCTGTAGACACATCTCTAGTTTTGTATATAATATCGATCATTTGATATTTGTGTAATATTTCTGTCAATGCTATATTTTTACAACTATCATAACACATTTGATATTTTCTGCGGCTCCGTTTCTGACAGATAAAAGATCATTTATTTTATTTTTCAATAATTTACGGACCGCACTATTTAGTTTTGTAATAGTTAGAAAAAGAGCATGCATATTAAGCTAAGGTTTATTGACAAGGTTTAAACCTTCCTTTTTTCGACACAGACTTATCAAGCTCATTTTCTTCATGACTTATGCCACTTGACTAGTTTGCCAATCAGATTGCTTGATATCGAACTTAAGAATTTTTAGCTACATGGAAACTTGCTGTTTGGAAGAAGTGTTCAATGTATCACTGTATATGAGTGAAATTTGCTGAAATTGAAGTTCCAGAAATGAAAGCACATTTAAATGGCTCCAAGCATCAACAAGAAATCAAATGAAAAAGCTGAGTATTTGATAAAACGTACACATCGTAGCTTTATTACCATATATTTAATCAGCAGTACATACAGACAGACGGAAGAAGGACATTTCTTAAGAAAACGTGCACTCATTTAACGGTAACACAGTTTCATGAATCTAACTTCCATAGAAGTGTTTAATAATTGCAATATTTAGATTCTAGACTGACGTACCAGCATATAAAAACCCATTCAAAGTCAATATGTAAGTCGCTTTAATGCTGTATGAGCCGAATCGTGGAAATTAATCAAGTGTATAGGACTCATATTAGAAACGTTTGTTAAAAACAGTAACTTTCACTTAGAAGAAAGCATCATTGACTAACTCACCGACTGTCTCAATCACTCACTCTTTAACCCTATCACTGTCGAAATCGAAATTTCAGTAATTGTAAAATTACTTACCACTACGGCAACCCACTCTACGTAAAAGCCAATTTTACCAGAATTACCAAGATAAAGGCACTGTGTTTTTACACCAATGTAACCACTTGTGTAATTCGTTCTCGGTTCATTCATCTTTAATGTGGAATCAAAGGCAAAGTCTGAAATGAATATAAATATGTAAACTCCTTTGTCTTAAAAGTAATCAGTTATCAATAAAACAATGCTTCTTAGTAATAGTTATATATAATAACATGCCAGGCAGTTGACTAATAGGAAGTTGGCAGTAGCAGAACGCAGTGGCTGTTGGCAGTAGAAATTAAATCAAACGTTAAGTTGGCAGAAGCAGTAACAGCAGTAACACTAAGCACGTTACTGCTACTGCCAACTTTAGGTTTTGCTTACTGCTACTGATGTTACTGCTACTGCTAGCTTCACGTTTTGTTTACTGCTACTGCTGTTACTGCTTCTGCCAACCTCAAGTTTTGTTTACTGCTACTGCTGTTACTGCTACTGCCAATTTCACGTTTTGTTTACTGCTACTGCTGTTAATGCTACTGCAAACTTCACGTTTTCTTTACTGCTACTGCTGTTACTGCTACTGCTAGCTTCACGTTTTTTCCACTGCTACTGCTGTTACTGATACCGCCAACTTCACGTTTTGCCTACTGTTACTGTTGTTTCTGCTACTGCCAGCTTCACGTTTTCTTTACTGCTACTGCTGCTACTGCTACCGCCAACTTCACGTTTTACCCACTGCTACTGCTGTTACTGCTACTGCCAACTTTACGTTTTGCCTATTGCTACTGCTGTTACTGCTACTGCCAGTTTCACGTTTTGTTTGCTGCGACTTCTGTATCTGCTACTGTCAACTTCAGGTTTTGTTTACTGCTGAACTGGTTCCTTATTCCTTATTCGACTTGAACATTTTTTTTCAAAATATTTTTATTTAGATGCATTATGAATTAATTTTGATGTTTGATTCTTGAAGTTATAAAGCAAATTTATCAGAAACAATTGCAATTGCGTTCTCTCTTTGCGTATTTTCTTCTGTTTCTTATTCGGAGTTGAATAAGGAATAAGGATCTGGTTCCTTATTTCTTATTCGACTTGAACATATTTTCAAAATATTTTTATTTAGATGCTTTATGCGATGATTTTGATGATTGATCCTTGCAATTGTAATGAAGATCTATCAGAAATAAATGCAACTGGTGTCTTTATTTGCGTATCTTCTTCTGTTCCTTATTCGGGGTTGAATAAGGAAGAAGGATCTGGTTCCTTATTCCTTATTCAATTTGAACATTTTTTCAAAATACTTTTATTTAGATGCTTTATGCAATGATTTTGATTATTGATTTTTGCAATTCTAATGCAGAGTTTAAAAAAATGTTAGTGCAGTTGCTGTATCTTCTGTTCCTTTTTCAGTGTTTTCAGTGTGGTTCTATGTTGCTGATCAACCATAAATATTTATTTTTTTATACATACTTAATCTGCTGTTCCTTATTTAGATATGGATAAGGAATCAGGAACTAGTTCCCTATTCCTTATTTGAAAAAGGAATAAGGAACTGGTTTTCAAATGTGAATGTTAGAGCAAAAAAAACCCTAATGCTACCATTTCCTAAGGAGTTTCTGAAGATCAGTGAGTGAACTTGGTGGATTAATAGGCCAACATTCATTTGAAATATTAGAATGACTCTTAGGCATGACAGAAAAGTGCCAATTTTTCTATATGTTTCATTTGCAAAAAAAGTTGCCGTAGTGACTCCTTTTATCTGGTTTACCTCTTATCTTCTTTTTTTCTTTTTCTGCAGTATTAAGCTCGTCTTTCATGACCTGCCATGACCTATGCCGCTTGACTTAATTTTCCAATCGGATTTCTTGATAGCAAACTTACTATTAGGCACTTTAGCTACTTTGAAACTTTATGCCACAGTCTTGCCGATTTGAAGAAAGTGTTCTTTTTTTCGATGTATGTCTTGTGCAACATGGAGTGAAATTCGTGGAAAAGTAACATTCATCTTGAATGACACATGTGAGATATTATACGACACGAACTATTGCGTATCACATTAACAGGTGTGGTGTACATATTCATCTCGGTATCGGGAAGTTTGAAGTTCCAGAAGTGGCACATTTTTTATTCAATTTTGTTTGAATCAACAAAAATTCTACTGAAAAGCGTGCACAGTGCTGGTTTTAATAGGCTCTTTTCATCAAAGACATTTGATGACCAGTCTTGCAGGCTTTAGTGTACAGCGATATTTTTTTGCAGTGACCTTGACCTAATTAAATGACAAGCAGTTACTGAACTTTCGACATTACTTTTTCATTTCTTTATGCATATTTTCGATAGCAGCACATACTATCTATTGTCACATTATAGACAAGTTTCATTAAACTTCAATGCGCTCTTTTTCAAGCTAAAAAACTCAACGAATTTCATTTTTGAACATAACTCTTTCATTTCTTTATGTATACATTCCATATCTGGTACTTGTCATTTAGTTCTACTTTCCACCTGATTTTTCCATTCCTTTTATGTTTATTGTTATTTTCCACTGACGGGCACAGCGTTTTCAGAACACTTATTTGTTCCTTTTTCCTAAAATATTACATTCTTCAGTGTCAGTTCATACAGAACTTATTTCCCAACTACACTGCGCCGATAATCTTTTTTTAAAGATATTTCTTGTTTATTCCAGATAATATGTAAAGATAATATTTAATCAAGATAATACTCACCACCTACTGAAATTCTTCTTGTAGCATTTATTTCGGGTAGACGTAAATCTCTACAGGTGTACCAATCACAAGAAGAATAGTTATAAGCATCCACAGAAAATGTATACTCATTCAAGGTGCTGTTAACAAAAAACGAATACCCAGAACGACCCAAACAAACTTCATTATCTTTGAAGCAGTCAGCCATGTATTTACCGTTCTTGTACCAAATGACGCCTCGACCATGAGGGTTCCTACATGTACATGTAAGTTTAGAAGGATACACTGGAGCAACTCCGTCACATGTTAAGTCAATTGCTCCTGGAAAAAATCCAGCATAAGATTGACAATATTTTGATATAGTTCTGCAAAATAAGAAACAAAAAACAAAGGTTCACTCGACTTTGATCAGCTTAAATACTTTACACTATGATCGTGTTTTCCGGTTTAATTGGGACTTTCATTCAAATTTACCCCTCTCCCAACTTCGATTTAAAAAAAATGTACAACGTTTCAAACATCAATATTTATCAAGGCCTAAATACCTACAGACATGTAAACTGTCTTGTAACAATCACACCGGTATAGGGTTAGATTTAAATAAAAAAAACCTTAGCATGAATGTATGCCTTTGTGATGTCTGAATATAACGGACAAACAAGAAAAAAGAAATTATATTCATCCTCAACAAAATTTTTGCTATGGAGAATGATATAGTTCTCTATCATTGCAATAATGCCTGTCCTATTCAATCATCATAGTTGGGCTTCTTAACGTTTCTGTATGAAGAAGAGTTATATATTTCTTTCTTAATTGTAATCATTTTACAGTATATAATATAATATTACAATTAACCACTAGACATAAACTTATATTCTTTTACCTTTCCACGCTGATTTATACCATAATTCTTATTTGCAATTTTCTTAACTCTAAAATGTAGATGAAACAATTTAAATACAAACTACTTTTGATATCTGTGACTCTGGTACTGTAACCAAGATTATCAGAGTCAACAAGCATTTCATAGCATCTTATATAATTGTTGGCAATCCATTAAACGTAGCCAATACTTTATGCAACGTTGAGATGCAGAAATATTTCATGGAAATTTTAAATCATCAAGAATGGCATCATTCTGGTTCTTGTATATCTATGTTGTAATGCCTCTATACAATGCGAGTGTTTTATTCTCGATAATTCTGAACCATATATGAGATCACATCTGGCAATCAGATATCGTAAAAAAATATATATTGATAGGTAAAAACTTAAGTTTGCCAATAAATAAGGTATACTTTTACATGAGCTACTGCCCTTCATTTCATTCATGTTTAAATTTAGCAACGGGAAACTTGTAATTTTTCATCTTAATTGGTATTTGATTTAATTTATCTTTTTATTTCAGATAATAAGTAAATTCAAAAGGAAGTTGGTTTTTCTTCTAAAAGATTGATGTTTTCTTAAGATATATTTTCCATCTATTTTGTTCTTAAAAATATAGTTTTTAGACTATCTAAAATCATGGCGCCCATAATATCCTCTTTAAACAATCATTGCTTAGTATAAGGCATTTTTTTTCGAAAAAAGCATAACAAATTTACTATTATTGTTCAAAGTAACAAATTTTGAATTTCAGTAAGAAAAAAATCATGAATAAATCTAATACTCGGAAAGTGAAAAGAGCCTTCACCCTTTGTCGGCCATGATTTTATTTTTCAAACCAACACAACTGGAATTTATCTTATATGGGTTCCCCAAAAAATATTATTTGAGGAGAAAAGTTTCTTTTTTTGTTTTGTTTTGTTTTGTTTTGTTTTATAAAAGATTAGCTATGTTAAACTTAGTTCATTAAGTGGGTTCCTGTGGTAGCATTTATATGTTTAGAACTAAAAAAGAAATTATATAAAATAACATGCATGAAATCTTCAAAACTGTAGACCTGCTGTACTTTAGCATTTCACTGGGTAACAGGAAATTGAAGTTTGCAAACAATGTTGATAATTGACCATTTAGTCACTTTCCTCATAAAAAGCGACAGATAAAAGGTAACAACCCATTTATGTGATTAATTCCTGTGAATATTGAATGAATTTATAAGTTTCCCTAGAGGAAAAATGTTTTGAGTGTAACGTGAGATACTCAACAGCTAAAGCAAATAGATAAATCAAACATTTTTCATATAGCTACTGAAGTTTTTTTACTTTTCTTTCTTGAAAGCGCACAGCTTATACTTATATATATTATATTTATATATCCGATTCAGCTTAATATTAAGGAATAGCATGTCACTTTAAACGTATGATTTATGATATTACAGCAATGTTTGCTAATATTTAAAATTGTGTATATGTGTCATTTTGGAAATGTTTGTAAAATAAGAAAAGAAACTAAACTTACTTAAACACTGTGGTAACGCAATGACGAAGAAAACAAGTACTTGTATAGGAATTCTGGCGCTTTGAACCATTCTCATACCTACAAAATACAAAAGAACCATGATGGACCTGAATCGCTCACCTTAGTATTTTGATTGTGGGTTTGCTGTTAAGCAAACATCAAAAGCAGTATTACCTTTTTCTAATTGACGATTTGTAAATGCATAAATATATTTCTATGATAAAGCACGCGAAATATCTAAGCCCATGGTCTTATGGTTTCAGAGAACAAGATTTTTAAAGATTTTTTCTTTGGTTGCCATAGCATCTAGATTTCTGCATGGAACTTAATTCTTTGAACGATTTTTGTAGAGCTTTATGCAAGAAATATGCCTGCCAAGTTCCACTGACTTTGGTTTTGCCGAGTGATTTCAGAGGAGATGTCGTTTGAATGAAACTGTTGAAGCAGTAACGCTCCAACAGACGATAACGGAAGCTCGCATGGGCACGTTTTGCACAGGTGTGCTAAAAAGAGGAAATTAGTTTTGAACATAAAATACTTTCATGACATAGTCAATCTTGCGACTTTTTAATAAGATTGATAAATTAGTTGGGTATGTTAAACTTGCGTCGTAGTAATAATAGATTTTTTTTTAAAGTGTATACGACAATATACCGCGGATGGGTCGTCGGCCCGAGTGTGCATAGCAAATTTGCTTAATCCGTGTATTTTATAGTGGGTGTGGGGAATTTTCGAGCAAAAAATGACAAAGGCACCTATCATCAATGAAATATCAACGCTTCGCTACGCGGCTTTGTGACTGTTGTGTTACTTTCGTAATCAGAATGTGTTGCATTTTTCGACGTAGTTGCTTACTTTTGGTTTGGACTTCCGTTGATATGGAGGCATTGCTAACAGATATCTTTAATCTAACCAATCAGGATTCAATTATCTGAGTTATCTTAGTCGGCGTAATCTGACCGTCTAAAACCGCCTAACGCCTGGAGGTTTACGAAAAAAATGAATGGCAAGCATTCCAGTTATCCACGGTTTGTCACGAATAACCTCCTCTGTCTTACAGATGAATGTGGAGACAGACAAGTATCATACAGAATGAATATGCTGAATCTCATGTAAAATTCCGACTTTGTTCGTCCATTGGAGAAATATACAACTAGACTTTCGACTACATACAAATAGACTGTCGACTGCATACAACTAGACTGTCGACTGTATACAAATAGACTGTCGACTGCATACAACTAGACTGTCGACAGCATACAACATGACTGTCAACTGCATACAAATAGACTGTTAACTGCATACATTTAAACTGTCGACTGCATACAGCTAGACTGTCGACTGCATACAACAAGACTGTTAACTGCATACATTTAAACTGTCGACTGCATACAACTAGACTGTCGACTGCATAAAACTAGAATGTCGACTTATACATCTAGACTGTCGACTGTATATAACTAGACTGTCGACTGCATACGATAAGGTTGTCGACCGCATATCATTTAACTGTCGATTGTATACAACTATACTGTCGAGTGCATACAAATAGACTGTCGACTGCATACAGCTATATTGTCGACTGCATACAAAAAGACTGTCGACTGTACACAACTAGACTGTCGACTGTATATAACTAGACTGTCGACTGCCTACCATTAGGTTGTCGACCGCATATCACTAACTTGTCGACTGTATACAACTAGACTGTCGACTGCATACAAAAAGACTGTCGACTGCATACAACTAGTTTGTCGACTGCATACAAATAGACTGTCGACTGTATACAACTAGACTGTCGACTGTATATAACTAGATTGTTGACTGCATACCATCAGGTTGTCGACCGCATATCACTTAACTGTCGACTGTATACAACAAGACTGTCGACTGCATACAACTAGACTGTAGAATGCATACAACTATACTGTCGACCGCATATCACGAGACTGTCGACTATATACAACTAGACTGTCGACTGCATACATTTAAACTGTCAACTGCATACAACTAGACTGGCGACTGCATACCATTAGGTTGTCGACCACATACAACTAGATTGTCGACTGCATATAACTAGACTGTAGACTGTATACAACTACACTGTCGATTGCATACCAATAAGTTGTCGACCGCGTATCACTAGACTGTCGACTGCATACAACTAGACTGTTGACTGCATACAACAAGACTGGCGACTGCATACAACTAGACTGTCCACTGCATACAACTATAATGTCGACTGCATACAACTAGACTGTCCACTGCATACAACTAGACTGTCGGCTGCATAAAACTAAACTGTCGACTGCATACAACTAGACTGTCGTCTGTATACAACTAGACTGTCCCTTGCATACAACTAGAATGTCGACTGCATACAACTAGACTGTCCACAGCATACAACTAGACTGTCGACTGCATAAAACTAAACTGTCGACTGCATACAACTAGACTGTCGACTGCACACAACTAGACTGTCGACTGCATACAACTAGACTATCGACTGCATACATATAAACTGTCGACTGCATACAACTAGACTGTCGACTGCATACCATTAGGTTGTCGACCACATACCACTTGACAGTCGACTGTATACAGTATCATTCTAAACGTGCTACGTTTTAAGTTTACAGTTATAGGCTGTCAAACGGAATACAGTAATACATTACATACATTAGATCGCATTAGACTGAACACGACAGAGGTCGTCAACATCAAGCACATCTAACCTTACTGTAAAATGTTTAGGTTTCAGTCTCAAACTACTAAAACGTCAGCTTCAGTTTTCAAGGATGTCAAACAGTTAGGCTAGTAAGCTCACAGGTAAATTGTCTCAAACCATACATCGCCACAGCGAAAAAACCTAAACTCTCAAACCAGTTCAACATCAACCAGAACTGTTAATTATCACATAAACCAGGGTGCGGGAGCTTAATAAAGCCGTTTAGTAAAAAAAAAAACAATAGCATACTAGTGTAATAATTTTGCAAATGAGGCCACTGGTCTCTTTATTTACGTAGTCATACGCGCTGCCAGAAAATATATCGTCGGCGATACCGTTCAAATCGATGGCAAAGATTGTGGCAAAATAACACATCTAAAAGGCCGTCAAATCACAGTGTACAAGAAATGAAACAACAACAATGTACCAGCAAATCATTTAATGCAAATTTCTGGTCACAAAAAAGAGATCTATATCGTCAATAAATAACTAAAGTCACATCAATGAAAATCAACACAGAGAAATATCCAAAATTCTGTATTTGTTCATTTGTATTTGTTGCAAATCCTGACAATTCATATCACCAAAGCTACACAGCATATCGTCAGAATAACGCACTGTCACTGACCTAAAGCATTCACATTTAGTGCATTCCAGCTCAAGTTTTAATCTCACTGGTGGTTTTCAAAGCCTTTTTGCCGGTTCAATCCACGGTAGTTATTTTAATGTTTATATTAAATCATTCCAACAATATATCACAAACTATTTCACCAAGAAAACTTAAAATAATCATCAAAAGCGACAATACTCAGCACAGCCTCGGATTTTATCATTTTAGTTCAACTCGTTTAATAAATTCAATATGAAAAGACACTCGTGTAAGATCCTCTTTTTATTTAATCTTAGACGCTTAGTCTTCGCTTTACCACTACTGATTCAAACTGATTTTCTTGTGAAAAGAAAGTCACAAAAATATTGAACTGATTATTAGATTAAAAAAAAAATATAAAATGACTGTGTAAAAATATACTGTGTTTGAGATATCCGCACTGTCAGTCTATGTTTTCAGACATGAAGCATTAATAACGTTACTAATATTGACAAGAGCCCTCTTCTACTATCTAAATGTGAAAAAAAATCATTATAAAAATAAGTTTATATCCGTTTACTATTGTTTCTTTCAGAAATATCCCATAGATATCGTCACATCTATCAACAGGTTAGATTCATTAGTGATCATGCTTAACTTTGAATCTATTAATTTACTGCACCTTTATATAGCACCGTAAGTTGTTTTTAATAGGATATTTACATTTTTTAGTTGATACGTTCAGAAATATAACACTGATAAGAAACATATTTGTACTACCACACTGAACAACTTTAAAATAAGGCAGCATGTATGAAAATGTTCTCAATTTAATTAACATAAAATGCTGTTCCTGGGGCAGTAAGTTAAAGCTTTGCTGTAGTGATATTTCAGAGCATTCCATATGTGAACTAAAACACTGGTTAGAATGTAGAGGTTAAAACGTCTCTAGGAAACAATCTTCCAATTAATTCTTTTTTGGTGCAAATATGAAATTATTTTAAAAAGCTTTATCAGTTAAAAACAAGCTCATGATAAATAGCAATAGTAACATAAGTATAGAATGTTTATATTATTTAATGCATTAGTAGGCTAATTAAAATTATGTTTATACGTACGAATAATGACGGTCAAGGTCTTTATTTCATATGCATTGTTATTGTTGTTTGTTATTTCACGATTTAATTTGAATCAGAGAATGTCCACTCACTGTGCTAGCTGCTGCTCATTGAACATAACGTATTATATTGTTACACACTTTCAAAGCATATACTATAATGGAAAACTCTGGTACACTTAATTCTAAGAACATGTTAAGTATATTTTAGTAACATGAATTTCATTACAAAACGTAAGCGTTGAAGAAGAATGCGTCTATTTTAATTAATGTATCAATCAATCAATCAATCAATCAATTAATCAGTCAGTCAGACAGTAAATCAATCAATCAATCAATCAATCAAACAGTCAGGTTGATAGAAATAAGATGATCTGCAGGTGTAAGACATAAATCGAGTAATTTTGCCTCACTGAATTTGATTTTCGCAAAGTAAGTGTTAGAGTAAGGTTTAGGGTTTGGGTTACAATACACCTTGCATTTCATCTCTCTCAGCATATCTGGATTCATTGTCCATAAGTTGCACCTTCTTAAGGTAGCATACTGTTTTGAATTTGTTGAAAAAATATTTGCAGAGCAACATACTAGCATTGATTAAAATTAACAATATGCATAAATACATGCAAGCTATATTGAAAAGTGAAGAAGAAAGGGAGATGTCAGCTTTCTGAGTCAAAAATATTTGTAAAGTATTTTCATTAACAAAACAACAATAAAACAATAGTAAAATGTTGTAAGACCAACTGGGAAACAAAAGTGTGAATGAAAGAAAATCAACATGATTATTATTTGCACCGGGAACTACAAAGTCTTAAAAATTCCTGTCGATATTCGGTGTAATTGGCAAGAAGAGGCCAAATTAATATGTCCCAATACACTGTAAAAATTACTTAGTGTTATTGAAAATGTTAGTTTAGAAATATGTCTTGTTTCCTTTGAAATAATTCGTAATAAGAAAATGTTTTCTGAACTTCACTTCTAAAGGAGTGTCTATAGCAAAAATTTCAAACGCATATAGTTGAATACCACAAAGTGAGAGCTTTTGATAAGGTGACATATTTGACCTTTGTTACCTCCTGCAACTGTTATCACATAACGGGTACGCATTTTTGGTTTATTCATGTTCCTCACATGTTATACTAACTTTCTTGCAAGCATTTATATTCATTTAGTAATGAAAACAGATAAACAGGTTCCCCATCCATCTACAATGATATCAATAATCCCTGAATATTTCAGACAGCCCATGACCTCATTCTTTATACTGGTCCAATTTTCTGATAAAATCATTGTACGACCTTTGAATACCAGTAGGAAGGGGGCTTATCAGTACTTCTATTTTTAAAAACAGTTGTACCTGTTTGATCTCTCCTATATATGAAAATCAAAGAACTTAAAGTCCTTACATAGCGATAAACGATGAACGGATTGAATAGTAATGTCAAAAAGTAAGGCGTTTTATAAAAGGAAGTCATTAGTTTTGTGACAAATTAACCCTCGTCATTCTTGAATACCTTTTTCTCATGTCCACATAAGTATGAGCTAATGATCTAATAAAGCAACAAACTATGTATACAATTTACTCTAGTAAAATCATTATGAAAAAAAACCTAGTTAAAATACCGCCTTCTTTTGTTACGGTCCAGTGCACTCCAGCCTATATTTGTATAAATACAATTTCCGAAACCTGCGTCCTCAGAGCGGATCAGTGGTCCAGTGGTAACCAGTGGTAACGCGCTGGACTGGTAATCCATGGGTCCCGAGATCGACCCCTCGCTCTTCCACTAACATTACTAATTCTCTTACGGATAAGACGTGAAACCGAGGTCTAATGTATCAGTGTTGTACACTGAGCATGCAAAAGAACCAGAGATTCTCTGCGGTGGCTGTTGGTTATATGGGCAACCGGTACTGACAATAAATAAACTCAAAAAGATAAAGATGCGTCTATGGCTCAGTGGTAAGAGCGTTAGTTTTCGATGCGGGAAAATCCCAAAAATGGAGTTCGAAACCCACTCTCTGTCGTCATTTTCAAATCTTCTTTAAAAAAATAAAGTTAGTGATTCACGTTTTTGAAGTAAGGGTAGATACATAAAATGTACAAATATAACTTTTAAAAAATGACTATACTAGATTGTTTTAAACCTTAAACTATAATGCTATTTTACAATACAGGGTGTATTTTTTTAAACAGAGGTACTCTGTTTCAAGATAAATATAATGGCGAAGCTCGTTATTTGTGAGTAGCAATACCAGCAAAGTTCTTAAAAAACCAACATTTCATTGCAGGATTTCTTACATATTTACAAACTGTACGGTCTAATCCCTTAACATGTCTTAGTCACGGTCCATTTCGGTGAGTAGAATGAATCGTGTCTACTTATAGCGATTTGGTCATTCTTTGTCACCAATAGACGCTTCCGCTAGATGGCCATGATAAAATTCATCCTGTTTTCCGGGTTTTGAAAGAGTTGCCCGTACGAACTTTTCTGCGTTCAGTTTTATACTTTCTTTTGTTTATTTAAGAAGATGAAGTGTGTACATGGATTTTTTTATTTTGTCCTATCGATAAGCTTTATGATAGGTATGTGAAGTTGCAGTAAATTGTTATTAATACGTGTATGTTCGTTCGACATTCCTCCAGATTTTTTTAAAAGATTTTATAGTTCTAGCTTTACAAGCACAGTTGGTGTCTGGTCGTTGAAACAATGGAGTATTTAAAACTACCATAAGAAAATATGTATGTACTGTAGAAATTTAAATTCAAATTTACTTTTTTTATAAAAATATTGATAGAACATAGTTCTATAATTATAATTCTAACCTAACACCTTTTTTATCTAAATGTGACAGCGAAGATACGTAAATGCAAATGGTTAAATATATCCTTTTTTTCCGAATGCTAACTGAAAGGTACTGAAGCTGTTCCTAGGTTAACTGTCCGACAAGGAAACAGACTTCATCTGATATTTGCATACAATGGAAAAGAGACCATTCAGACTTACAGATGGAGTAAACAATCAACTGACAGCCCGATCTTAACCATCAATTATTCTAACTGCCAGGAAATATACAATGAGAACTCATCGATATACAATAGTCAGTGTAAAGGCAATGGAACGGTAGTAACCATTCAAATGTAAGGACACAAGATCATGACTCGACTATTATCTGCCAAGTGATGCTAGTTGATGGAAAATGTAGGAATGTCAAGAATTTATGTGACAGGTGAGTACTGTTATCAAAACGGGCGCGTAACATTTATTTTAGTGCACATCTTAGCATTATAGGGCAGATACAAATGAACTTTCCACGAGCGAAGGTAATTTGTCCGCCCTCTTGACTCTTTGAAAGTTAATATCAGTCAAACAAACTAAGCAAAACTTGATAATGAAATAATTCTTTTAACGCCCGCGAAACTCAAAGGCCACAAACTTTGACATTTGCATCAGTAGATTCTAGTTTTCTTGTACAATATTTTCCATAACCGTTATGTATCGTCACATACATTTCAACAATGTGGTGATGCGCTTGTGGACATGACTTTAATAAAAAAGGTACTAGAAGGAAACTCGAATCACGTGTCAATGTCTTAATAATGATTATTGTACGTACAATGTACATGGTCGAGTTTTCAATGTCAAAAGTACGTGGCAGCTATTGGTATTGACTTTGACGTTCCACAGAGGTTACAAGCATTGTTTACTGATATGTTTATTACATCTTTTTGTTTGTATTAAAACAGTTTTGTAGTGAGTATTCAAAATGAAAAATGCCGTAGAAGTATATAGTTGTTTCAAGTTCTCAAGAAAGGTACAACAGGAAGGTTGCATACATTTTTAGAAACAGAGATGTTAAAGGAAGAGCAGACGACCAAATACACAAACCCTGCATAACGAGTCACATGCCTTTCTGCTGAACACATTTACTTTTATCACACAAAAAGATAATGTATTGGTTCATCAATGAAGCTAAGATAGCAAACATACAGTGAACAAATAATAATGAACATGTGTAATCATGCAGTAGAGTCATTCATACCTTCATCTAAATTGTTCAGATATGAGAAAAAACGTTGTCCCTCACCGGGAGACACAATTTCAAAGAGAACTGGAACTCTATGATAATATATTTAAAGAAATGGATAAAAAAAACCTTAACAAGACCTTTTTCGAATCAATATTTAATATATTCTTTCTTCTTTCGTTTATTATGGTGTTTCGAAAATGTTACAGTTCCCGTGCGGAATGTATATTTGATTGTCCAAGATAGTCACATTACAGAAAACACGTCTGTCAGTATGGTATGTAACACATCCTTTGCCAGGCCCACACCAAACATTCACTGGTTTCTCAACCCCGGCACAGAAAGAAAAGAAGACGACAAAGCGATATGGTTTGGTATTTCCAACACTCTATACAAGAACGAGAAATTTTCTTCTCTAGAGAGTACATTGGCGACGTCTTTTAACAGAAGCTTAAGCAGCTGGTATATTTATTGCACTGCATCTAATTAACCTGGTCAGTCGCTCGAATAAAAAAAGGTTCTTTTGAATATCACATGTAAGTATGTGTTGCTTTACCTGGTGATGTTTTTTTATTGTTTTAAACAATTACACCAACACTTAAGCACAACTAAATAATAAAATCGGTGGTAAAACATGTAGACTGTTGTTGAACATGATTGGTTCATATATACTATTACAACGGTTGCATTGTGTGTCCGTTTTCTGAAGAAGTGCGAATTGCAGATAAAGAAACGGAAACAGTTTAAATTGTTTAATGCAATAAAAAGGGTTTGCTTATGATACTTAGATCTTTGTAATGGTTCTTTGTCGTTTCGACACGTGCTTTAAACCAACTGTTCTGTAATATTTGAAAATTTGATTGTTAATATTCATGTATGTAGTGTATGTGTCAAATGAAAGTATATATATCGCTGCCTTGAGATCTGGGATCTGGACTAATTACTACTCAAACACGGTGGTATTGGTATGTTTTTTAAAGAAACCCAGTGTTCCATGACATCTGTTGAAGTCCTTTTTACCAAAGGAAAATATTTGGAAGAATCAGAGACAATACCGGATACTATTCACAATGTTTACGATACATAAAGCCGTTTATACGAAAAGAATGTGTAATTGTTAAGCAGTTTCAGTATACTTTTATGTAATTCGTGAGCTAATAGTAGACATTATATGTATAGAAACATGATATCTTTTCTCTTTTAGACCCACCTGAAGGAATTCCGTTAATAGAAAGTTGTAACAGCTGTCATACATGTAAAATTGTTGAAAACAGTCAAGGAGATCTGCCTTGTACTTCCACTGGCGAGAATCCACTTCCTGATCTAACTTGGGATTGCTTTTATGAAGACGAACACCAGATTGTTACAAAAATACAGTTACGACAATCTTACACCTGAATGCATCAAGACTTTATCAGGGCATTTGTTCGTGCGAGTCAAAATACATTGACAACTTAGAGAGAAAGAAATCGATTAATATTGATGTCCTGTGTATGTGCATAAATATGTTATTGTCTTTCATTACCAACAGTCATCTTCATCGAAAGCTGAATATCAAAAAATTCACTTTTCTTAGCAAAAATGTTGAAACTGAAACTTATAAAAACTGAAATGATGATTTCATACAAAACGTTACAGTTTTTTTCACAAATCAGTTGCCATTAATAGCCCGTCTTTAAAATGCTTTACATTTCTTTCAGATCCACTTGATGTCCCAGATATTATCTTGTATACAGAAAAGAAAAGCATTGTTTCAGATGAATTAACAGTGGTAGAAAACACAAACATCACACTCTTGTGTAAATCTACTGGAAACCCACAGCCAACATATAAGTGGGTCGACTTTATTGAACATTTCTCACCAAATTACTCCACTATGCATGAACGACAGCAAAACAATCTTACATGTTATGTATTTAATGTTATGCAAACGGACAAAGAAACCTTTCTAGGCTCCAGTTTTAAAAACTATCACGTTAGATGTTCACTGTAAGTCACATTTACTCATTATTTCAATACAAATTAGATTTTTGATATATGTTTTGAAACTTCACACGTGATCCAGTGATCACGAGTTAATAGGTAGCAGTTTCCTTAACCAAAATAAATTATGATGATCACGCGAAGTTCTACTATGATTAACATTATATTGTTAACTGTCTTTAAAAAAGGAGAAGAAACTTCTTACTGTTTGTTTATACAATGGAATCATTGTGCTTTTTATGGAAAAAACATGATTTTTAAACAAAAGAGTATAAGTGAAGGGAAATAGGATTCATTCCCGTGTTTCGTTACGTTTACCATGGAATATCAATATTTACACTGACCTGAAAGCTTTTTACCCTGTTTGTTATCTTGAAGATGAACTTGTATCAAACAAATGCAATGCTGCCCTTTATTGATTTATTTGCACTCTGAACATCAAAATTCTGAACATTGTATTGTTTGGGGTAATAAAACAGGAGTGTAACATTTTGCTATGCATTTAGTATAATCTAGAAGAACGTTTTCCATAACAAAGGGACAAATGTAAGTTATAAATTCAGGAAAAAAATATTGAAATAAGATTTACACATTAAAATATTTTTGTTCTTAACCGATCTTTTAATCATTTTATTAGTATTTAGAGCCATACAACATCTAAAATAAAAGGTATAACCGTTTGACAGTAAATTCTCTCAGTTTCCCTAGCACGTTGAATGAAATTTGGCAAAATCGAATTGGGCCGTGTTTCATATTTTTACAATATATAATTCATTTGCGAATTTTAAAGAAAATGTAGTTTTTAGTTCTGTATTAAAATAGAACAGAGTCAATATAGATTGCTGTTACATATGGAATAAGGCACTCCTATACATGTATTGAAAATGCTATGACAATTCACTTAGTTAAGAAAATACAGTGTTCATAGACACTCTTTATTGCTCTTTTATAGACCGACCAAAATTCTTAGATATGACAACACAAACTTTTATCGAACACACAGAAGTTGGTTAACCCTGTTCATTTACGCGTGGTAATCCGGCTATAACCAATGTACGTTGAACTCGAAATAAGAGAACAGAGCAAGTATGGAATTCATAGTGGAAATACAAAACGTAACAAAACATCATGACGACATTATATACATGTCATGCATCGAACGAAATGACCTCGACTGGAGGACAAAGTCAGATAGGATATACACACAAAAGTTTCCATCTGAACATTCTATGTACGTATAATTCTGATAAACTCTTAGCAATATCTGTTTTAATTCCACCTAAATGTCTTTAAACATTTTTAAATAATGTTGAGCTAATTTGTAGAATATGCTGTTTGGCCGGTCATTAACTTGTAATACTTTACTTTGAAAGCCAGAGTTCATATGATTGAGCCAGTGCTCTGATAGACTCGTTTTTCCCCTTTTTTTAAGGAGTATTCTTTCTAATCTCAGGTCTTAAACATATTAAATGTCAGTACAAGTTTAAAATATTTGCACACGCAAAAGTCATGCAGTTGCAGAGAAGATGGTCAACAAACGAATGTGTTTGTTTCAAACATACACTCTTCTATCAGCCGTTGTCATGTATACAAGACATAGACTGTTACTCGACCTTTCTTATAAATAAAATCTTTCACATATGATAGCATTTGTGATCGTGAAGAATTCTTGCTGTAACATTGCGATCGCCGAGAATCGGATTTGTTAAGAAAACCCTGAGCCCATTTAATGACACTGCACAATATTACTTACACATTTAACATTTTTTGTATTGAAATTTATTCTCGCCTTGAAACTGTTAACTTTTACTTCTTATTGCAAACGAAAATATGTACTTACAGACAAACATTACGACGTTTCCATTCTTTTTATTGACAAACAACAACTTAAAGCGACATGGACTTAGAGATAGGTCGACGATACATAAACAGAAAATGTTTATACATTTTGAAATTCTAGTTGTAATTGCGAAGAACATATCTATGCTACGTTCCAATTTGTTGTTACGGAAACACTTCATAATATAAAGTTTTACACACTTTCATCAGTAAAAACATTTACCCCGTTAGTCGCAAAGTAGATACTTGTTTGTATTGTAAATTTTGAGAGCAGGTATTAACACTCCTTCATGGGTGAGTGGTTTAGTTAGCCATTCTTATGTTATTGAAATCAATTTTATTTACTTCAGTTTTCATAGAGCTTAAAAGCAGTAACTTGTTTTTTTCTATATGTTATTAATTTCTCTTAATTTTTTTTTTTTAAATAAAACAGTTTTAAGCTAAATTCTGAGAGTTAGTCGCTTTAAAATATATTCAAGTATAAAGATATCATAACATAACTGGTTATATTCATTTCCCTTAATGCATACATTCTTCTTATCGTCACAAACTGAACTTTAGAAACTTCTTCTACCAGGATATATAGCAATTTATTTTACAAGAACCTAGTTTCATGAAACATAAACGGCCATACCTGTTCTATTTATTTCCAGTTAAGACTTCCGTTATACAGTTTTATGAAACTGTGCAGGACACTAATGACCGTGTTGTGAAAACGGAAAACAGCTCTATCACACTCCGGTGTGATGCCGACGGCAATCCACTTGTACAATTGAAATATGGTTCAAAGGAAGAGTTGAGATTACAAATGTTGCATCGAATCATGTTATTTATAGAAAGACTATTTCATGCAATGATGCTGGTATATACATGTGTTCAGGTCGAAACTTCCCTACTGATGAAAAAAATAAATAAATCTCAAACAGTTATTGTGTTATGTACGTCCATATATTTTTTACATTCTAATCAGTTCTGTAATTGTTAACGAAGTAATCCAACCTCAAAACATATATTTGTGGATTATTTATAGTTATCCAACTTTACAATATCCTCTTATGTTCGAGGATTCAATCGTTCATATTTCTGAAATTGATCACCTATTGTGAATTGATACAAAATTGATTTCCTTTAAAACATTGTTAGGAAGATCAAGAGCAATGATTTAAAAATACTACTGATTTTGTACTGATCATGTGTTTTTCTTAATCGTTTCTACGAGGTAATAATGCATATACTCGAACTTTAAATTCATCTCCTGACAGAATTGTTATAAAATGTATCCGAACTTCGCAACTGTAGAATGCCACTATATTACTTACAAAAATTGAGAACATAACACATTCACAAATGCTATCTTTGTAGTGTTCTTATATTTAAGGTGCCCTCAGACCTTCAACTTTGCAACCGACAGTGGATAAAATAGCCACAGCTTTACATACATCAGCAACGTTCAGTTTCAGTGCACAGGATTATCATGATATACAAAGACCGTCCTTTTTTCTGGAAGAAACAACAACATTCGCAGTTAATCAAACTTCCAAGCAATGACACTATACAGATATTTGAATCAAGCCTGCAGACAAATCTCGCAATAAGCAATATAACACAGTCAGACTTTGGAACATCTATCCTCGAAGTAAGAAACTCCTTTGGCTTTTACGAAAAGTCTTTCCAGCTTGTACCTGATGGTAAGTTAACATAAAGCTTATGCAGAGACTTAAGTTTCTCAAAATTCTGCATAGAAAACTTTGTTTTGCTGCATCACTCTTTTGCAATCACACTTTTTCTGATACTTATTTACCTAAGAACTATCACAAGCCTGATTATTAAGATAATTAACATATGTATCATCCCATGTTTAATCTGTTGATATTTTGTTTCGTAACCTAGAAAACGGAACGTTTAAATAAAAAACATGAACAATCTTCATGGACAATATTTTTTGAAAATGACGGTGATCACACAAGCTCCTTCCTTAACATCTCTTGATAAATAATTTATATAATTCATAAATAATTATACCCTAAAACCATAATTACCTTTGCTAGTGATAACGGACACCAGAAATATTTTGTATATAAGTTTTTTTGCAAAAACATATTTGTTCATGTCTTGAGAGATGATTAAAAACAATAATGAATTGTTTAAACTTTAAATTTTAAAAAATTTAGATATACCTAAAATTCCACGAAATTTTGAAGTGGTTGAAGCACACGTCACGCTCTCAACAGCTCTTATACGTTGGGTGTCCGGTTTTCACGGGGGTCATCCGCAAATATTGGTAAGTTATAAAATACAAAAAAAGACTGAAAGGAATTGGAATGAAATATTTGTCAAAGATACGAGCTCCAATTTAGAAAATGAGATCACAATAAATGGTTTGTCAAGGAAAACGTGGTATGAAATATCAATGTATGCGTACAACAAACTTGGTCGTACAAACAATACGGATCAACTGGATTTTCAATCAAAAGATACTGAATAAGCATTTCGAAGGTTCTGTCACTTTAATGTGTTTTTAATTGTATAGCGTATCTACCTGTTATGTAATTTTTGGCGGCAGTCTTTCTAAACAAAAGGATGTCTTTACTTGAAATACTATTGTCAAGTAGCTGTTTTTGTAGCTTTAATATGCACACGTACTTGCAAACTGCGGTGAGTGTCATTCTAGCTGACTTACTTCTGCAAACCCTTTTTGTCGGGGTCATTTAAAACTGAATTCGATAACGAAATCTGATGGGAGAGACATATTGTTTTTGCCTTGTCCGTCTGTCCGTCCGTCCGTTCTTCTGTCCGTCTGTCACACTTCGTTTCCGCTCAATAACTGGACTACCGTTTGACTCATAGCCTTCAATCTTTATCGGTTGATTGCCCTTATTGAGTAGAAGATTCCTATCGATTTTGGGGTCAGTAGGTCAAAGTTCAAGGTCAAAGGAGCCCGAAGAGTGAAAACCATTTCCGGACAATAACTAGAGCTCCGGGATTTTTTTTTTTTTTTTTTTTTTTGGGGGGGGGGGGGGTGTGTGAGGGCGACCCCTCTAGATCCGCTAGTGTTTTCTCTATCCTGTATGGAGAACAATATTTGCATTTAATAGAATTCAGCCATTTTGATGACCCATTAGATTAGCCGCAATAAAACTTGAAATCTGATCAGGTGTTGCTTTAAATAAATAAGTGATAGTCAGTTCCTTCAAAAAACATTGAAACGTACTTTGCAACGAGATTGTTTTCATCGAGAACTTTACTTAAATTATATATCATGTGAAATAGGGAAACTTGAAACTTCTATATTTGCGTTTTATACAAAAGTTGTGTATATGTGGTTTGAAAATGCGATCAAAATTCAATGCAATGTTTAAAGAAAGTAAAGCGAAATTTTTGCCAAATTCTGATGTTACACAGAAACCAGTTTCTACACTAATTTCAGGATGTCATTTACTCTTCAGCAATTTCATCACTTTGTATGAGACTTTTCAGTTGAATTAATGAATTCTGTACACAATCACTCAGACCCCCTGTTCTTTAGTTTGCGAACACATGGCAGAACAAGAATTAAGTGGAGTTGATCGCATGATTTAGCAGGTGAGGAGGTTGGGGGCCTTCAGATTAGACGTAAATTATACAAAGACTTCGTACTTGCACAGTAAAAGGCTGTAGTTTCCGCGAATCTTTAGTTAAGTAGCACTTTCGTGTTAATGCATTGTATATTTCTAGTGGCCATTGAAGCAAACTTTACCAACATGTTATCATGTTTTCGTTACAAAGCTACCAACTGATGTTTTCCAACGGGTTAGCTGACGCACAGCAAATGCAGCAAGAAACATGCAAATATGTCGTGAATTATCATTCTATCTCTTGAACCTAGTAGTATTGACATAAAAAACTGCTCATTTTCCCCAGGTTTGTACAATCGATAAAAGACACGGAAGATATAATTTCAATAGCGATTTTCTTTTATCTGAAACGGTACAAAAGGTTATCATATCAACCTTGGTTTGCAAACACGAAGAGATGAATTGTTCCAATGAAAATACAGCTGTCAAGACCACAGGGAATCGGTGCGTAGGGGTTAAATGACCTTAAAGTAACTGATAAACCACACTTCTTCTGAATACTTTGCATACATGTTAATATATAAATACAAGGGAACCAACTCATCTGATTTTCTTTATAAGTCCATTTGGACGCGGGTTCGCAACACCTTTAACCTAAAGCAAAACAGCCTTCCCGCATATTCGGCGAAAACACTCGGTTCAGTTCGAAACAATGAACAAAAATGCTTCTCTAACTAGCAATGGTCTTTCCCTAAATCTCCTCAGCCTCTCGGCATAAACTACTTTTTCTGAAAGACGACAAATACGGCAACCATTGTTGTTGTTGTCTCCGAGACAGAGGTGATTTCTGATTGGTTAAAGTGAACCTAGGCGAAAGATGATGCGAACCCGTGTCCAAATGGACTTACAAAGGAAATCCGATTAGTTGGTTCCCTTGTATTTATATATAAACATGTATTCAAAGGATTTGGGAGATGTGGTTTATAAGTATTTGTAGGGTCAGTTAACCCCTACGTACCGATTCCCTATGGTCAAGACTTCCTCATTGATCTGAATGACGATGTTTGTTTTTGAAATTGTTTTAAATAGTTTCAGTCGCACGTCAACAACTTCTCTCTCAAAATGAACTGATAACAGGAAGTTTAAAGGACAAAAAAATGTACCAAATACAAAGGTACTTGTCAAACATTCAGGCCAGGGTTTAACATTTTCCCTGTATGTATATCGGCTTTAATGTAGATAGGGCAAACAGTTTTTTTTTCCTTTTTGCAGAAACACCCTTTGCTTTTGTTGTTTTCTCTATTTGAAATATGTGCTTTTTCGAACTTGAAAATACAAAAAAAAAATGTTCATAAGCTCCTTAACACTTTCATACATTGAAACGAACATAACATATTAGTGAATACATATTTATTACTAATGGCTAAAGGGAAATAAAACAAAACATATTTTAGACTGTCTTCTTTAGAAGCATAGATACAAGAATCTTAATGAATAAAAATAAAATACATATGTCTATGTGTGTTTTTGGGGTGTTTGTAAAATGTCCGCTTGCCAGATTTGTAAGTTTTAGTTTGGTCATGCGTATACACATTTTCGTTAGCTTTTTTCATCATACATATTGTTAGTCTTCCATAAAAAAATGAAAATACGCAGGAATTTTATTATGAATTCGAAACACTAATCTAAAATTGTGCTACACAGTAAATGACCAAAAAAGGAGTGTCATTCAATTACAACACAGTTTATAACATTTGTTCTGAAGGTTCTGAAATAGGTCATTTTTGTTTTGACGTGCGCATGTGTTTGGTCTGAATAAAAGACAACCCAGTCAATCGATCATGTTGAAATAAACAGGTAGTTAATGACAAGATCGTATCACTCTTCGTTTTGATTGGTTTTAAATTCGACTAGGAAGTAAAGAATGAAATGTAGGTTATTTCTTCACCTTTGACGATTATAAAGTACAGAGAGAAAAAAATGCGCCCATCAACTTTGCCAGAGAAAGATAACAAAAGTTAGACAAAATGCATGTATATTATTTGTCTTAGATACGGTTGTTACTCAAAATGAACAAACAGAAACTTGTCCTTGAACCTTTTGTAGGCTGTTAATATATTGTTAAAGAAATTTCTATTGCCAGATAGATCCGAACCTGCTACAGGCTTTTCAATTGAATTGTCCAAATTACTTACAGGGGCGGATCCAGGATTTTGGGTTAGGGGGGCGTAACTTTTAATCACTCTAAGCGGGAACGTTGAAATTGCGTGCACTCTGTGTTGTGTACGAGTACATCTCAAAAGGCAATGTTGTATAAAGATACGCGAGCGAAGCGAGCGAAGAAAAAATAGGAAAATATAGTATATTTTATTGTTTCCATACCAAAGAACATGTAAGCTCCGGGAATTTTAGGGGGGGGGGCGTGCGCCGGGTGCGCCCCCCCCCTGGATCCGCTAGTGACTTATGTTATGTTTTAACTTTTTATTACAAAAGAATATAATGTGCATGGAATATCCAATTACTACAGTGTATTTTCTCAACCTTTTATCAGTAACAATTAAAGGGAGATAACAAATATACAACAGAGTTTTAAGCTGTCGTAAGTTATATGCCTGTAAATAAATTATGTGACGATTTTAAACTAAGGGTTAAAGGGAGAATACTTGTTTTAGTTAAAACAGGAACATTTATTACCCGCCTCTTACAGTTACATCCCTTGTAATACTTTTTTTTTTCTCTTTTATTTTCACAATCATTTTACACATTGATTGCATGTATAATATCCGACATCACTCTGACATATATATACACTCTATACACACAATTTATGCACACTCGCTCATGCACACACACGCACACACACACACGCACACACACACATGCATGCATACATAGACATATATTTACACACTATTTTTGCATACAATGTGAACATTTTCTTTCATCTCCTTTCACATATATAAATAAATAATAATATCTAGTGTCCTTGATTTAAAAAATAAGTATATGTAAATGTTAAATTCCAAAAAAAAAAAAACAATCATTTGTCAGATGTCATTTCTTTTTCTTTTTTTTTTAATTTCTTAAATGATAAATTTACTCCATTTCTGTAGGTGGGTTTCAAGTTTATCTTTTGATAAAGCTATTTCTTTTTCTGTTTCTATTTTTAGTTTGAGGTAGTTGATGAATATTTTAAAAGTAGGAATTTCATGTCTTAATTTCATTTTAACTATAAAGAATTTCATTAAAATGAAAATGAAGTTTAATGATTTATCTTGTTGACCATTACCAAATAAAGCATCTTGTTTACTAATATTAATGTTAAATGATTTTGATTTCAAATATCTACTCAAATTACTCCATAACTCTTGTGTAGCAGAACATTCCCAGAATAAATGTTCTATTGTTTCTATATAACTACTGCAAAAGTCACATATATTTGAAGAGGACAATTTACATTTGTATAAATATTTATTTGTTGGTATTAAGCGCATTAAGAATTTATATTGAAAATTACGTAAGCTGGTATCAATAGTAGATGTGTAAATATTTGAAAACATGTCTTTCCACTTTAAATCATTTTCATTTATATCTATGCTATTTACCCATTTCTCTTTTAATTTTTTATTTTCATAATTTTCCATCTGAATATTGTATATATATTTTGTTATCTTCTTTAATGTGTTAATTTTGTTTAAAAGTGTGCTTTTACCCATTGTATTTATTTCTTCCTGCATAAGCTTTTGTTTATATTGAGGTGGTATGCTTTTAATAAGACTATGATATTTAAGAAAGTCTGTTTGCTGAATGTTATAAAGATATCTAAATTGATTAAAGTTGTAGAATCTTTTTGTTCGATAATCGAACAGATGTTCAATATATTTTATTCCTTTTTGAAACCAAGTTTTATAAAATACTGTTGTATTTTGTATTTTTATATCTGAATTATTCCAGATTATTTGTTTTCCAACTTTATCAATTTCACCTGTAAATTTATTGCTTACTAAAAACCAAGATTTCATCACATCATGTATAAAAGTTCCTTTCTTTGCAATTTTTTCTATATCTTTTTGATTGAGATTACTTTCAAATAAAAGAGAATCTCCAAAATTTTTAAAGATGTCTTGAAAGAATATTTTCCATTTTCCATTGTTCTTTTCATCAATATATCTTTTTACCCAGCCAGATTTAATAGCATTTAACATCATTTCTATGTTAGTAAGTTTTAATCCACCATTCATATGGTTCTGATACAGTTGAACTCTTTTAATTTTTTCTGGTTTACCTTCCCATATAAATTTAAACATGTCTTTTGTAATTATATCTATGTCTTTTTGTGTTGGATTTTTTAAGACAGAGAAAGGATAAATTAATTTAGGAATAGCAAAAGTTTTGATCACTGTAATTTTTCCCATTAATGTAAGTTTCCTATGTTGCCACTGTTTTAAGCATTCTTGAAATTCTTTTATTTTTGGTTCTAAATTCTTTTCAAGATTTAATTTCGAGTCATTGTAAAAGGTCATTCCTAGAGTATTTGCATGTGAAGAAGTCCAAATGAAGTTCCTGGTTTTGCAGAATACTATATTTGTTTTATTTAAAGATCCCACCCTTAAAACTTTTGATTTGGATGTATTGAGGTTTAGGCCTGAAACTTTACTAAATTTGGTTAATGTCTCAATAAGCGTTTCAAAAGAGATTTGACTTCCGTTGTTGATAAACGTTGCATCATCTGCAAAAAAGGTCTGTTTTATTTCTGTTCCATTTACGGTAATTCCAATTATGTTTTTATTGTTTTTAATATAATTTGATAGAAGTTCAAGGCACATTATAAATAATAATAATAATTGTAATACTTGCTGATTTCTGCATTTAGAAAAAAGTGATATTATTAAAAATGGATATTTGCTCTCTGACAACACAGACCGGACTTAGTAATGTATCACTGCGCGTTTTGTATACAACATATTTCAAGGTTTTCAATGAGAACACAGTACTATATAAATGTCTTGGTCAGTTGTATTTTATATAGAGGAAATCAAATGAATAATTATCTTTCACGTTTTAATAATGCCATTATACTGACAAAGCGCTCATGACATTTTTTCGATTTATCTAGCCTTCTTTACAGTTCATTAAAAGGGTTTTTCTTCAAGTTTCATGTTTTGACACGAGGTTTTACAACTTTGTAACCTTAGAAACATATACAAAATAGGATAAACAAACAAAACAGTCATTAGCAAAATTTGTAAGCACAAACGGAAAAAAATGCAACCGTTGAGTGCGTTTCTTCGGAATGTTTGCTCTTTTTATATAAGATACTAAATCTTGATAGAAATATAAATTGAAATTCACAATTTAGGCAACCGGAAAGGCATGAGCTTGTCAAGACGTTCCACAAGATAGAAATTGCGCATAAGGAGATTTTGCTTAAAAGTGGTGGACGACGGACAGCACAGACACCTGACGCTGAACGGAATGTACTTAACCAGAGAATTTAGCTCAGATCAGCTAAAATAATTCATCCTACTGTTTCCTGCTGAAGATCTCTGTACAGTTCGACTCAATTCTAATGTGTATTTGCGGAGGAAAAACTTGGGCATGAATATCAGTACCCTTAATTTGATGAAACTAATCAATCCGAATCATTATGCAGAACCCCTCCTGGTACTTAAACTTCTAAATGGTTATTTAATTTCAGCAAGGGGTTACTGAGAAATAGCCCGGACACAGATGGACTTGCAGGGTAACATTAAAGGGCCTTATACTCTGCAAAAGAAAGAATCAAAGCGCTGCGCGCTCTGGGGTATTCACTGCTGAACTGGCTAGTCAACATTATGCTGTCTTGGGATGGGCCTCACCTTAGACTACTATATGTTAGAACAGTCTGATATCTTGCATAAAAATACATGGAACATATTATGATAATCTGTATAAGTATTAGATAGTCAATTGAAAACAATATTACTATATAGCAATAATAGACAGCAAGCAATAATAGACAGCATAAAATTTTAAAGTTTTATTGTTTATCAAAATAATGAAACCAAGTCAGTAACACCTTATACACAAGAACCACCATAAGCGGGAAGCACGCTCCACTTTTTCCTTTTTCCAAAGGCAAACACATCAGAGGAAGCAGATTGTGGTGAAGGGATTTCAAATGAAACATTATTTGGAAATATAATTATACATAACATAGTTATGGCCAGTTTTATCAACATTCAGAAATTTGACCTTAAAGATCAAGGTCAAGTTCAGTTTAACCTTCTTTGGAGGTACTGTCTAAAAGGTAGTTATGTCCGAGCATGAAGACACTACTTCCATTAACAACAGAGATATAGCCAACTTAAACAATGTCAAGGTCATTTAAAGGTCAAGGTTATACCTGAATTGTTCAACACATGTTTATGCTCAGTGTTGTTTTTCCTGTATGAATCAAATCCATCCATAAATATTAAAAATTTGCCTATTATAGCAAAATTCAATAGTTTGTCTAGGTCCTTTTAAGGTTAAGGTCATAATTGAATAATTTAACACGTAGGTTTTGTCATGAGCATTGTTTTGTCCAAGTATTAATAAAAAAAGATAAAAAATGACGTTTTGGTCAATATAAGCAAAATTCAATAATTTTACATTGAAAGTCAGGGTCATTTCAAGGTCAAGATCACATCTGAAGCATTTTAAGCCAAATTCAATAACCTGACCTTAAATGTCAAGGTCTTCTAAAGGTCAAGGTCATAATTAAATAAATTAAAATGTCAGTTTTGTTGTTTTATCAAAGAATGAATCTAATCCATTAATAAACACCAGTTATGACAATTTAAGCAAAATACAATAATTGGATCTTGACTGTCATACCTGAATTATTCAACATGTCAGTTTTGTCAAAAGTGTTGTTTTGTCAAAGTATGAATCAAATCTAACCAAAACTTACACAGTTATGACAGTAAAATTCAATAATATGATCTAGCTAGTCAAGGTCATTTCTCCAGGTAAAACTTGAATCAAAATGTCAGATTGTCAAAAGTATTGTTTTGTCCAGATATGAATCAAATCCATTAATAAATGACAAATTTTAGAAAAATTCAAACATCTGACCTTGACAGTCAAGATCATTTTTTGGTCTTGGTCACACTTGAAATATTCAACATGTCTGTTTTTTTATAAGTGTTGTTTTGTCCTAGTATGAATCATTCCAACAATAAATACAAACAAACTTATTGCAAATTGTAACAAACTTCAATAATTTGACCTAAAAGGTCAAGGTCATTTAAGGCCAAGTTGATACATGAAAGAATCATAATGTAGGATTTGTCATAAGTGTTGTTTTATCAAATATAAATCAAATCCAAATAAATACAAAAGTTATGAAGCAAAATTCAATAATTTGACCTTGAGGGTCATGGTCATTTACAAGGTAAATGTCACAATTGAATAATTTACCATGTTTGCTTTGTCCAAGTATTATTCACATCCAACCACAAATAACAAAGTTATGGCCAGGTTAAGCAAATTCAATATTTTGACCTTGAGTGACCTTCATTTAAAGGTCAAGGTCATATCTGAAAGGATCCAAATGTTGTTGTGTCCATGTCTGAATCAAATCCATAAATAAATGAGAAAGGTATGACAATTTAAGCAAAATTCAATCATCTGACCTTGATTGTCAAGATCATTTTTAGGTAATGGTCATACCTGAGTTATTCAATATGTCGGTTTTGTCATAATTGTTGTTTTGTCCAAGTATGAATCAAAACCAACCATAAACAACAAAGTTATGACAATTTAAGCAAAATTTAATGATTTGACATTGAAGGTGAAGGTCATTTTTTAGTCATGGTCTAGTTGAGTCTAGTCCAGTTAAAGATCTTGTTTAAAGGGTTGTTGTGTCCAAGTATGAAGGCAATCTATCTATTCATAATTAAGTTATGGTCAATATTAGCAAAATTCAATATTTTTACCTTGAATTTGAAAGTCATTTTTAAGCCAAGGTCAAGTTTAGTCTTGTCAACTTAAAGGTCTTGTCCAAAGGGTTGATGTGTCCAAGTATGAAGATAATCCATCTAGGAATAAAAAATATGATTAATGTTAAAGTTTTCGAACGGGAATGGCAACGACGACGACACCATAACTATAACATTTTTTTTAATTCGAGCTGATATACACACCTATACATAATAATTGCAGCAATGTTTATCAAAGAAACAAAAGACATCTTGTCATCTCAAATCTCTCTTAACAAACTGTTTTCAAAAAAAGAATGATAATAATGGTAAGGCAGCTAAAGAGCAAAGAAGGGTGCCATGATGGCACTGCAATGCTTCCTGAGTGTATAAAAATGCAATATAAAAATACTAAAATTTGATGTATAGATATTAATGATCTATTTAATCCCCAGAGGTATAATATTTCCATGACTAACCATTAAAATAAAAAATTTCACACAAGAAAAATTATTGACTGTACTGAAGAAAATGTTCTTTAAGTTTTAGTTTGTAACAGCTGTAATTTATTCTTTATAGGAAATACTGGAAATATATTTAGAAACAGAAGAACAGTCAATGAACAGCATATAAGTAACTGATCAACAAGGCATTCCACAGAGACAAAAATCACTTAACAAGCTCAATTGTGCAGATGAAATCATCAAGTACAGTCATTGCATTGTACTGTAAAAGAACAGCATGTTTGTAAGTTTTAGTGCAGCATAAAAAAGCATGTACAATTTAAACTAAATTACTGATTCATTTTTTGATACAGAAAAACATCTAAGTAAAAAGTTTTACACACTTTTATCGGTAAAAAGTTTACCCCGTTAGTCACGGGGTAGATACTTTTGTTATATGATTAATTTTGACACACCCAAACAAGCAGGGGCCGTGGCTCAGTGGTCTAGATCGTGGCTCTATATTTTACTGACCGAAAGGTTGTGGGTTTGAATCCTGGTCAAGTCAAAACTTTTTCAGTTTTCATGGTGTGCAGAGGCATAATAACATGTTTTTTTCCATAGTGTATTAAATTCTCTTCAATTTTAAAGAAGAAAAAAATTCAGCAAAATTCTGTGAGTCAGTCGCTTTAAGCACAATTTGAATAGAAAAAAAGCATGAAGTGAAAAAATCAAATCAAAAGGATGATCAATGGCTGAAGAACACATAGTTAAAGGACTTAAAGAATGATGCTATTACCACAAACTTTGCATTATTACGTTAATGTAAATTGCACACTTTGAACAATTTTAGTATTTTCTGATGTTACAAAAATAGTGCAGATGTCTAGTCTTTTTATTCATAGTGAAATACCTATTTATGAGGTATGACTAAGAAAACGAATGGTAAAATTTCTTCACTGTAACAATTAATCTTAAAAATCTATTTTTTAAATATTTGTTGTTTTTTTGCATGTGTATGTGTACTGTCAACATGGTTGAGCTCCACTGGACAAGGTTACACACCAGATTTGAGACCTCTGTGCTTAGCAGTTTACAACAAGAAGATTTTTTAAGTTGTTCATTCTTGTTGCCATACCAGCCAGTGTTCTTTGGATAACTTTTATAAAGCTGCATGCAAGGCGGATTCCTGCAGAGTTTTATCATCTTTCACAAAGTGGTTAAGGAGACGCTGTTTAAAGTAAATATTTCATAACAATTAATGCACAACGAACACAGGGCGAAAACAAAAGACATAGTGCTCAGGTGAGCTAAAAACATCAAGTACATTTGTAAGAAATGAAATTGCATCCGTTAGCTGTGCAATATACACCCACAATAGCTGCCTATAACAACTTCTTTAAAATTTTCTTTAAGACTTAAGTTTTTAAAGACACCTTGATATATTTTATATAAAGAAAAAGAGAGCAAGAAAAAGTATTAAGCAATGATTTACGACACATTTCAAGAAACTTCACTGTTTTTATGCCACCATATTGCAAGGGGTGAAAATTCCACAATACATGTAGGTTTTCAACACAGCAGGGGCAGACTCATGCTAAAAAGTAACTTAACCCATTTCAGTATTATCCTCAACCACTAAGTTCTTCATGGTGACTTTTTTGGCTCCAGCTTGTACTGACCCAAATTCTTCTTCCTGGAACAAATGCACTCTACAAATCAGTAATGTGTTCTATGAGTGCACAGGTAGTACTGATATGGAAGTACCCAAATATAAATGACTTGAACAACTTTTTATTGTATGTCGAAGTGCAGTACAAGCCTTGTGACATCCCACTACACCTGTAAAAAGGTATTAAAACAAGAGGGCCATGATGGGCCTATATCGCTCACCTGAGTATGAATGCTTTTAACAAAGTTGTTTCAGACCTGGTTTATTGTCCCCAGATGAACCATCTTCGAACTCCACCTAGAAATTACCAAAACAACCTTTTTCTGAGAAATTTCCAGGATATTTGGGCTAAACAAATCACTTCTACAGTGTTAACAAGGCTTTTCCACAGGGGTTTCATTAAGACCCGGGAGCCGGGTAAAGTACCCGGCTATTTTCCATTTTTTCCCGGCTACTTTTCTTTAAATCAGGCTTATTTTATAACAAACTGGCAGCAAATCACCCGCCTACTTTACATGTACTATCTCCAACTCAAAAACTTAATGACATCCTGTTCCATATTTGGGATCTGCAACCTAGTTTTAACCCAGATGATTATATTCAAACTTGTCCAATTAATTACCAAGACAAACATCCTGACTAAGTTTCACGACAATTCGAACAAAAATGTGACCATCAGAGTGTTAACAAACCAAGTGTGGATAGATGACTATAGACATTGACCGGTACTAATAGCATAGCATAAGCCTACAGCTCACATGAGCAAAATTTAGCACATACCAGGAAAATAATGATCTGAACAACATTTAGCAGTTTTTATGTCAGTTTTAACTTAGAAAGAAAACTATTCAAGAGAAAACAGAAATAAGGGGATGATTTACCTGAACAAGCTTGCCTTGAATGGAGATCTTGTGCTTTTTTGGAGATTGCAGTGCTTCAACGGTGTGGAAAAGGTTAAGGCTTCAGGAAAGTTAAGAATTCTCTGGCCTTTATTCTTATGACTGTAAGGAACTTTGAAAGTTAATGGCATAGCACAGGGAACTTTTGACAATGCCGTCATCACATGTTTCCCCAGATGACCCATCTTTGAACTCCACCTAGAAATTACCAAAACAACCTTTTTCTGAGAAATTTCCAGGATATTTGGGCTAAACAAATTACTTCTACAGTGTTAACAAGGCTTTTCCACAGGGGTTTCATTAAGACCCGGGAGCCGGGTAAATTACCCGGCTATTTTCCATTTTTTCCCGGCTACTTTTCTTTAAATCAGGCTTATTTTATAACAAACTGGCAGCAAATCACCCGCCTACTTTACATGTACTATCTCCAACTCAAAAACTTAATGACATCCTGTTCCATATTTGGGATCTGCAACCTAGTTTTAACCCAGATGATTATATTCAAACTTGTCCAATTAATTACCAAGACAAACATCCTGACTAAGTTTCACGACAATTCGAACAAAAATGTGACCATCAGAGTGTTAACAAACCAAGTGTGGATAGATGACTATAGACATTGACCGGTACTAATAGCATAGCATAAGCCTACAGCTCACATGAGCAAAAATTAGCACATACCAGGAAAATAATGATCTGAACAACATTGTAGTAGTTTTTATGTCAGTTTTAACTTAGAAAGAAAACTATTCAAGAGAAAACAGAAATAAGGGGATGATTTACCTGAACAAGCTTGCCTTGAATGGAGATCTTGTGCTTTTTTGGAGATTGCAGTGCTTCAACAGTGTGGAAAAGGTTAAGGCTTTAGGAAAGTTAAGAATTCTCTGGCCTTTATTCTTATGACTGTAAGGAACTTTGAAAGTTAATGGCATAGCACAGGGAACTTTTGACAATGCCGTCATCACATGTTTCCCCAGATGACCCATCTTTGAACTCCACCTAGAAATTACCAAAACAACCTTTTTCTGAGAAATTTCCAGGATATTTGGGCTAAACAAATTACTTCTACAGTGTAAACAAGGCTTTTCCACAGGGGTTTCATTAAGACCCGGGAGCCGGGTAAATTACCCGGCTATTTTCCATTTTTTCCCGGCTACTTTTCTTTAAATCAGGCTTATTTTATAACAAACTGGCAGCAAATCACCCGCCTACTTTACATGTACTATCTCCAACTCAAAAACTTAATGACATCCTGTTCCATATTTGGGATCTGCAACCTAGTTTTAACCCAGATGATTATATTCAAACTTGTCCAATTAATTACCAAGACAAACATCCTGACTAAGTTTCACGACAATTCGAACAAAAATGTGACCATCAGAGTGTTAACAAACCAAGTGTGGATAGATGACTATAGACATTGACCGGTACTAATAGCATAGCATAAGCCTACAGCTCACATGAGCAAAATTTAGCACATACCAGGAAAATAATGATCTGAACAACATTTAGCAGTTTTTATGTCAGTTTTAACTTAGAAAGAAAACTATTCAAGAGAAAACAGAAATAAGGGGATGATTTACCTGAACAAGCTTGCCTTGAATGGAGATCTTGTGCTTTTTTGGAGATTGCAGTGCTTCAACGGTGTGGAAAAGGTTAAGGCTTCAGGAAAGTTAAGAATTCTCTGGCCTTTATTCTTATGACTGTAAGGAACTTTGAAAGTTAATGGCATAGCACAGGGAACTTTTGACAATGCCGTCATCACATGTTTCCCCAGATGACCCATCTTTGAACTCCACCTAGAAATTACCAAAACAACCTTTTTCTGAGAAATTTCCAGGATATTTGGGCTAAACAAATTACTTCTACAGTGTTAACAAGGCTTTTCCACAGGGGTTTCATTAAGACCCGGGAGCCGGGTAAATTACCCGGCTATTTTCCATTTTTTCCCGGCTACTTTTCTTTAAATCAGGCTTATTTTATAACAAACTGGCAGCAAATCACCCGCCTACTTTACATGTACTATCTCCAACTCAAAAACTTAATGACATCCTGTTCCATATTTGGGATCTGCAACCTAGTTTTAACCCAGATGATTATATTCAAACTTGTCCAATTAATTACCAAGACAAACATCCTGACTAAGTTTCACGACAATTCGAACAAAAATGTGACCATCAGAGTGTTAACAAACCAAGTGTGGATAGATGACTATAGACATTGACCGGTACTAATAGCATAGCATAAGCCTACAGCTCACATGAGCAAAAATTAGCACATACCAGGAAAATAATGATCTGAACAACATTTAGTAGTTTTTATGTCAGTTTTAACTTAGAAAGAAAACTATTCAAGAGAAAACAGAAATAAGGGGATGATTTACCTGAACAAGCTTGCCTTGAATGGAGATCTTGTGCTTTTTTGGAGATTGCAGTGCTTCAACGGTGTGGAAAAGGTTAAGGCTTCAGGAAAGTTAAGAATTCTCTGGCCTTTATTCTTATGACTGTAAGGAACTTTGAAAGTTAATGGCATAGCACAGGGAACTTTTGACAATGCCGTCATCACATGTTATTGCCTATCCTAGTTCTACTTTTGTGTTCTACAGCATAATAGCCTTGCAAACCTGCAGTTAAGGTACAATAGAATTTGTTTCCATATTTCGCTATGTAGAATCGACTGACACCATTAAATCAGCGGTTTATTTCCAAATAGTGCTGAGGAAGTTTTAATAAGGCATTCAACATAAGGGCGATCAGTGATAACATGTGTTGGCTGATGATAGCCAAAAAGCAGTTGTATTGAGAGGTGATTGGACAGTCTCTTGGCTATTTTTTTTTTAATTCAAGGGCCAGAACTCAGCCAAAAATCATTCTACCAAAAATTCCATTTAATATGTGCAAGTACTTGAGGTACTGACCAATCCTATAACATTTTATGCATGCTTAGTAGTATAAGAGAAGTAGTGCGGACAAACTTTAAAGATAAAAATAATTAAAGGGCCATAACTTTGACAAAAATCATTGAACCCGAAAATGCCAAAGCTATGCACAACTTGACTTAAAACTGATCATTCCTATAAATTTTGGATGAAATCACACTAGTAGTTTCTGAGGAGTAGTCCGGACAAGTTTTGTGAAGGACGGACAGACGACGAATAAGTGATCCCTATATGCCATGTTACTTTGTAGCAAGAGACACAAAAATTAGGGGGGAGGTGGGCAGGGCAATATATTGCAGTAACCGGTAGCTGTATTTTAATTCTTTCATTACAGCAGCTTAGTCAAACTAAATTATATCTGGATATCTACAAACCTAGTACTTCTAAATGTTATTCATTATCGGTACTGTGTGCTTGGCTATGGAAGATGTAAGGGTTGTCAAAAGCAGTAGGAAGTTTCTCAATGCCATTAAATACATGTACCTCTAAAGTAGTATAAATTCTTTATTTAAATAAGTTATTTTCTTTACTTGAAGAAAGAGCTTGCAAATGAGTGATACATGTGCCCAAGTGTAAAACTCCTTAGCTTAAAATGCATTAAGCATGATCACTATTTATCTTTGTTAGGATGATCATAATCTATTTTTGGCCATAGTCTTAGCTTACACTTGTTCCATACATGTGAAGTATTATCTACTTAACACTTAATATTAACTATAATTCTGATTTTAAGATGTCCTGACAACCAAATTGCATGAAGCAAAACAATTTATTTTCAACAAGATCTTCTGTGAACAAGCTGATTTAAATATATTGTTTGTAGAAAATACCTTCATAGATGAAAAGAAGTGTAAATGTTAGCAGCAAAAGAAAACCGTTGAGAACAATGTCTTAACTGCAGGATTGTCTGGAAGCCTAGTAAAAAATAAGCCTATGTAAATCTATAAATAACTGGTATATAGAATTTTAGTGAAAAAGTAAGACCATCTTACACAGGGTTGTTTGACACAGTATAATGTTATGGATCTTTGATGTCAGCCCGGTTATTACTTTATAGCAGAATCCTTCATGCAAGTGCCTAAAAAGCAAAGGAAAGGAAAAAATGTGTAATGTATCAAAGTCCTATTTTTATTGCATGTTTTGTATTCAATGCCTGGTTTCAACACCTTTTGGCTTATATGGCTGGGTTAAGTTCATCCATCAAGCTTTGACTTCATAGTTATTCAACCCGAGTACGTCATGCTACATGTACAGATCTCTTTGCAATGGACTCCAAAGGGGTTTCATTAAGACCTGGAAGCCGGGTAAATTACCTGGCTATTTTCGATTTCTTCCCGGCTACTTTTCTTAAAATCAGGCTTATTTTAAACTGGCAGCAAATCACCTGCCTACTTTACATGTACTCCTTCCAACTAAAAAACTTAATGAAAACCCTGGTGGACTGGCTTTATCCTTACTTAAATCAGACATTTAGTGAAAGATCTTAAGAGTCTAAGACATAATGTTCTAGATCAGAAATTTCTTGCGTAGCATGGTGTTTGAATTCCTGGACTGACAGTCAGCACTTAACCGAACAAATAAAACAGGTAATTATTTCTTTTCCTCATCAACTGAACTAAAAAAAGGGAAAGGTACCACAGGCTAAATATATGCATTAAACTGAATATGTTAACATATCGGAGGAGCTATTAAGCGAGTGATTAATTTTGCTATAAGAAAGCACTACACTGTCAACACATACCATTAAAATCAAACTTTAGAGGGTTGCATGTCAATATCACCACTTCTCTGCCTTCACTGACAGAGCTTCCTTTTTCCTAGCTGTTTTTCCAATTGAACCTGATTAACTGACCAACAGCCACATTATCCCTGAGGCTCATATCACTGGAGCTGGAAAAGTATACCCTTATGACGTCAGTAATATCTGTCATCTGTAAAAGAAACAGGAATTTTGAATTCTTGTCAATAAAAAGCAATCAAGTAACAGTGATCGTTAATGAAATGATATGTGCATCTGTTCATGCAATTTCTGTTATACATGTACTTAGCCATTCTCTTCTTAATACATTTGAAATATACTTCAATACCGATGCTAGATGAGATTTCAACAAATTATTGTAGTAGCTGCCTGGATTGGTTAAAGTTTATCAGTACAATAGAACTCCTCCAAACCAGAGCCCCTCTAAACCCGCTGATCCTACGTGACCTCCATGTAATTAGCCCCTTTAATCCGGATACCCATGCTCTCCTGATACCTAATAAATTTGCAGAAAAATACAGTTAATATCAACGTGAATCTACCTCTAAAACCCATTCATGACTTTCCCTGGCTAAAATTGGTCATGCATTTCAGATTTTCAAACTTGTGTCAAATAAAGAACATAAATGGATTTTATTGCTTCTACATTTGGAGGCATTCATGGGTTTACATTTCATTACTGAAAATTGTTTTGTTTGCAACTTCCTACAGAAGATAGACATAACCTGACAAATTCCCATTGTAAAATAAGTAAATAAATTTTGTACAATATAACCTTTTTCTCTGTTTTGGTGCTTTATAAAGGACCATTTAATGTTCATTTTCTTTCACCAATTACCAAATGTCTGGACTATTACTGAAAGCAGCATGAACACAAAACAAAATTTACTCTTGCATTGCATTGAACCATGAAAGTGGTGCAGTTGTAGTCACAGAAAAGACAACAATCCCGGTACAGGACTGTGTGTGTCTTTGTTTCCAAATATGGACTTTAAAAAATAAACCTCTAAACTGGACAATTGTAAAATATTTACCACTTGACAAAAATAAATCCATTATTTATTTTATACTGGGAACAGCATATTATATATGTAGCCGCGTACAGGTTTATAGGTGATTAATCGATAAGGCAGAACCGTGTGGCTTGGTAGATCAGTTGGCAGAGTGTCCGCCCTGTAAGCGGAAGGCCCTGGGTTCCAGTCCCGGTCGAGCCACGATTTTTCACCACCTGTTATATATAAGGTCCCAGTTTATGGAAAAAACCTTTTAAAATGCTCTATATACATTCATTCATGACAAAAATATTAATAAATTCTTATATGTAAATAAAGTGCAAGTTATACATTGTAGATGTATAACTTTTTTCTTTTGTAATTTGTTTTTTGTTGTTATTTGTTTTTCATACAGTATTTGCATGAGAAAAGAGCCGAAAAGACCAGGTTTTTAAGGCCGAAACGTTTAATTTTAAAAAGTGTGTGGTAGTACATAAGCAAAAATTATGATGATACATGTAGTTATCAATAATGTAAACAATTTAACTTTTAAATTTAAGTTGAAAAATTTAGGTCTCGACGTCTGTTTCTTCTTCTTCTTCTTCTATTGTAATGGCTAACATTCATTATGGCAATGCATGGGGGTTAGTGAAAGAGATACATGTAGGTGTTAGGGCTCCAGAGCTACTCAGTCCACCCAGGAGAGACCTAACAACGTGCATAAAAAAGGTGCAAAACCTAACACCTTAAAAAAAACAAAAACAATAAAAGCCCCAGTATACTACAATACGTGATTTTGTACAGAAGAGGAAGTTAGAAAGGTTAAAAATAAAAACCATAGCTTGCTATATATGGAGCAGTCCATGTAACCAGTGCTGATTTAAATCCGGAGTCTTTGTCAGCGCTGACTACATTCTGTGGAAGCATATTCCACAGGTAGACTGTCCGTGGAAAGAATGAATACTTGAATATATCATTAGATGATTGTACTAGGTGGTAAGCTTAGTTATGGTAATGTCTTGATTGTCTTGTATGTGGTTGTAAATGCTGGTTCATGTCCATTGCTACTAAATTATTAGCTATTTTATCGAAGAGTACAAGTCTGTAATTAGTACGCCTACTTTCTAGGGATGGCCAATTTAATGATGTTAGAATGTTTGTCATTGAGCCTGGTGCCTTAGAATAGTCATTAGCAACAAATCGAGCTGCTTGCCTCTGTATAGTTTCTATCTTATCGATATCTTTCTTTAGGTAAGGATCCCAGGCAGCAGAAGAATATTCTAATGTTGGGTGTACAATTTAGTTGTATGCTGCAGTCTTGGTTTCTTTAGAAGCTAAATGTAGGTTGCGTTTTTAAAAGCCCAATGTTTGGCTAGCTTTAGATGTAATTTTGTTAGTGTGTTAAATGATAAATCGGATGTAATCTCAATCCCTAGATAAGTAGCTTGATTGACAGATTGGAGAGGTTGATTATGCAAGGTGTATCGTGTCTTAAGGGATTTCTTTGAGCGGCCATTGATATGCATGATATGACATTTGTCAATGTTGAAGGCCATCTTCCATTTCTGCTCCCATTCAGCTAGCCTGTTTGCAGCAGCACGGGTCTCTAACTCAGGGGGAACCATTGTTTATAAAAAAACAACACAAATTTAGATTAGATAAATCTAAATTACATCAGTTTACATCAGTATATAGCAAGCAAACGAATAGATTTAAACTTACTTTCTAATTTGTTGTTTTGAGTCATCCGATGAATCGAAACCGAAAATATTGATCACGTGATCATTACATTCCTTTAGGAGTCAAACATAAGCTACAGTTCTGTATATTTTGTGTAGTTTAATAGATGTGCAGAACTAATATATAAATTAACTTTTAACAAACACGAGTAAATTCTTTCATAAAGTAATGTACTAGCTATTTGGCGGCACAATTAAGTTGGTATCCGGCAATGAATGAACGTAAGGCTGAAACGAGAACCAGACTAGCGACACTCCCACAATGAGCGATTTGTTGAGAAAATTGCGTAAGAATCATGCGCCACGATTTTTCTCAAGTCTCTCACGAAATACAATTAAGGCAATAAAAGATCGCCAAAAGTGAAGTATTACATTAAACAATAATTATCTATAAGATAGTTACGCATTTGTATCACATTGCCAAGTTCTATGCACTATTTTGTCAGCTGCGGAACACTAAATTAGAATGCTCTCAGGAACTTCCTGAACGCATCGTATAGAGTCTGGAAATACGGTAACTCTGTATTCCCTGCTAACGCAGTGAATACAAAAAATGATATTGTAATTTGTGATTTTTTTTTGTTGAAAACATGCTTTTCTGTTATAAATACTTTGGGAACGAATTGTACTACAGTATTATCTTTGTAGCAAATCTAAGGGGCCACAGCTCTCAACTTGACAATTATTGATAAAAAAATCACTCGATAAACTTTATAACATTTACAGCGCTCCCTATAAAGTCTATATAGCTCAACAGATATAATTATAACTCTATATCGACTGTAAAACATCAGTAACGAACGGTTTTCTGAAAGAAATGAATATCACTGTAAATCAGTATGACGTAAATATAAATCTCTTGAATTCATATGATGATTACAAATCAGATCAATCTGACTTCTGATTCAGTATTAAGAGGTAACAAAATGTTATTAAAATGTAATTGATACTGTCTGTTTATCTGCATATTTACAGAAGTTGAATCAATACAACAATTCTATTAAATAAAGTAATGTTTTGAGTTATGTGACTGTAAAATCATCAGAGCTAAAAATGCCAACTAACTGAACAATGTCATCTGCTTATCCCAAGTACTGAGTAAAATTTGATTCCTCAACGAAAGTAAGTGTTTTTGCAAACAAATTCACCTTTCCGACTGCCAACTAGATGCACGATTATATGGTTCCTAAAAATTTACACGTTTCTAATTTCCGACCAATCAAAAACAAGAAAGACACGGTTCTAAAATAAGATTCCCCGAATACGAAAAGGGGTTTAGGGAGCGTTTAATAAATGAAACATAAACAACCAGAAGAGGACGCAACAATAAGACCTTTCTAACAAAAGTGCACACAAGGGGCAAACCAGATAAACATTCGAAATATACGAGTCAATGTTTCTTTGAACTTCATATCCCAGACCACATAGTCTCCTACAATCTTATTTTTTCAATATCTTACTTAGAATGTTCTGTTTAATCCTACAATTGTTTGAAATATCTTGCCTTTTGTTTTCTTAGTCCATGTCTAACTTCTGTAATCAGCTTATATTTAGTTTCTATATCCAACAATGTTCTCTAACGTGTTACCATGATTGCTACTAGACCACAAACAGTACAACTGACCTAAACTTATAACATTCACATTACATCTAACATTAAAATAAACACGCTGGGAAACAAATTCAGAGAACATGAACTACGTTAAGTAATCTGTATCATTTTAATCAAGCGCACCTTTTATTTATATGGCTCACAACAGATGTAACAATATAAATTTCATTGTCATTAGACCTAAGGTCGATTAGTCTAATGTAATCGATTACATTACGATCACAACAGGATGTCGATTACGATAACGATTAATTTGCTCTAATTACTGAATTACAAGTACTTTTACATTGTTATCAAGATTACATTTCGATTACATTCGATTACATTCAGATACAGAAATAAGAATGATGAAAATAAAGTTTGCTCTATTCATTTACATACAATAATAAAGATTTATTTTCCATATACATTCCATAATTTTATAATATAACAAACACATTGTAACATACACAGCGTACCATATATGTATAAAAGTGCGAATAATCCAAAATTATTAAATTAAAAATCATCCATTAAATATTCTAAATGCTGGAATTGTATTTTATCATCATTAACTGTTTAAATCTTTTCTAACTCAGCCGGCAACGCTTTGTTCGGAACACTTTTCCAGCAGAAGTTGCAGACATTAATAGGCATCAACCTTTGACAAAGCAGGCATTTTTTTGTTTATTTGATTTTCTTTCTGCATATCAGTAGTGTTAATATGACATCTTAATTTTCTTTTTTTTTCTAACACAAGAAAAGACAGACAAAGGCATCGTTCATCCAAAGAATCTGAAGTCACAACCTACACTTCTGTACCCAGTGAAAATAAACACCTGGAGTGCGTTTCATCAAAGTTCCTAAGACAAAATTTGATCTTAAATGAGATTTTTTTGTCTCAAACGCTTTTCAACAGAATTCCTAAGACAAAATTTGATCTTAAATGAGCTTTTTGTCTCAAACACGTTTCAACAGAATTCCTAAGATTTTTCTTAAGTACAAAATGCTCCTAACTGTAGCAGCGCCCAATAGCTGTCCTAAGTCCATTTTTGCTCTTAGGTGGGTTGCATTATGGGATATTAATAAGAATTGCTGCGGTATTTGCAATTTTCGAGAGAATGAGACGGATCTTTCGACGGAAGAGAGTGTTTAGAGACCATTCGTAAGTGCTCGATACGTTAAGGGACGAAGAAATGATATCAAGATACAGGTTTGATAGAGATTCAATTTGGGATTATAGTGAATACTGACACAGTGGAAAATGTGGTTCGACTTCCAACGGAGCGAGGGGACATGTTATTCCACCTTATTTACAGGTATATAGTTTCTGTTCTGTGTGTCTGTTTATCATTTCTGTAGTTCGTCTTCCTTGCCCCTCTGAATGTTTCTGTTTCCGGTTTAAAGAGGACTTTACTCAAAGCCAGACACGATGATTAACAAGTTAAGCTTTTAGAAAAGCTAGTAGCGGCTCGCTTAGATATTAATATTCAGTAACTATGGGTGACTGTGTTGCAGCTTACTCTTCTACTACCACTCACACAAAGAGTTAATATACTGATGGCATTTCGGTAACATACGAATGTTGCAATACCACACACTATTGAAAGAAGCAAGAAGTCATTACAGGCTTGATAAAATATATGAAAATGTATGAACGGTACTCGAGAGAGCATACCATGAACTTGTCTGTATTGTAATGTACTAGTCAGTTGCAACCTACCTCCCTCCCTCACCCTCTGGACCGGGGAATAGCTGTGACATTGACCTTGTATATTTGAATGATTTGCAGATATATGGAAATGACGACAGAAGTTTTGATCAAACACAAGGTAGCTGTGAACTTATATCCGAGGAAAAGGTGCACTTGTGCACACTGCAGTCCGTTTGTAAGCTGCTGTTTCCTGTGAAAGCACTTATAGTTTGGTATACAAATTTATATGTATACAGGTAATGTCCGCCCACCACCTGGAGTACATCCTTTATCAAATGTGCTTACTATAATGAAAACAACAGAAGTCCATTTCGTAGGTATTTTTGAAAGAGAATGTCCATTTCGTAGGGCGCGGTCACAATAAATCGTTATATCTGGAACATCTATTACTTAAACATAATATGAAATGAGACATAGTATAGGTATATCTTATATTTATTACATTTAAGCAAGAAAATACAGATAATACCAATATTAAAGCCATAATTAAGAAATTAAAAGTCCATTTCGTAGACGTAAAGTCCATTTCGTGAAATGGACTCCATTCCATACTCTATCCTAACCCCCCGAAAGACGCGGGAGAAACGAAAAGAGCTTGATTTTTCTACCGAATTGCTTGAACTTATATGTTCTTTTTTATATCGATACAAACTATAGATCAGTCTATTTTGGCCAAATTTGTTTATACTACGCGTGTCATATTTGCATAGTAGAGACAACAGAATTGGACAGTGATGATGAATTGGACAGTGGTGACGAATGGAGACCACCATAAAAAATCTCGTAAGTCAATTTTCTGGTGTACCATTTATACCAGTTTTATTTACAATTTAGATTGCCTATTGTGATCACATAACCATATTTTCAGAGTTAAACTTTATAAGTACAGTTATCGACTATTGTGTATACTGCTGTGGGGCTGTGTAAGTATGTCAGACGGCTGCATTATTCTTTAAAATGTGCCTAATTTACTCAAAAACCAATGAAAATACACTGAAATAAAAAGTAAACAAAAAAGAAAATCTAGGAGTCAGTTCCTTCCTTATTTGTGTTATTATTAGCACACTATTCAGGAAGAACCAATGCTGAGACTAGTTTTGATATGCAATATATATTATGTATTTAGTAAATGCTTATTCAACATGTTCAAGATACACATAACTGTGATTTCTAAACTGTTTTTGGAAAACTTTTTTTCTGACATAAACTTGGGACCTTGCTAAGTCTGAAACTGAAAAAGTATTGGCAAATACCCACAAAGGTTGATTCTTATGCACATCAATATTTAAATTTCAGTGTTGCAATTATTCTTTAAATAGGAATGGAAGTATATCCCAAGTAATAAATCTTTGTGGTCGATAATCAATTGTCACCTGTACAAATTCCATTTGCAACTAGGCCATATCCATGTGTCTATTCAAAGGATGTATTTTTAAGTGTAGAAATTATTAATTTTTATTACTTTATATTGGTAGGTGCGTGCTCATCCAGTGATATTGAGGATTATGTTAAACAACCTGCTAGAAAATCAAAATCCAGTAAGTATTGAGCACAAGACGCCTTACTTGTGTATTTGTGGTAGTATGAACGTAACACTGTTTTAGTGAACAAATATTCCTGAGTAATTAGATACAGTGAGCCGGCACCTAGCCAGTAAAGAGATAAGCATCTTTAGTACACACCATACACATTCCCAAGAAAGAATGCTTCAAGCACGCCTATATAATGCGAACTTACAACGAATTACACACTGATGACTGATGATTACACAAACGCTACACTGCAATGTCAATATCAAGGTCTTTTTGGACCATGCAAGCAAATAGGCAGTAAACTAGTAAAAACCCACTCCTTGAGACTATATATGAATGGCATAGTGTCATGTTTATCCAGTCTGATTTATTCTGTTTTATTATGGATCCTATGCAATAACTTGTGAAACTAGAAATGGTTTTTGATTGAACAAAAACATATGTCTCCCCCCAGTCAGTTGCTGCAGGCAGTATTGAATCAGACGATTGTAAAATTTGACATTTAACCTCCAAGTGTGACCTTGACCTTGAGACACCACACCCGCAAAGTGGGTTCTGCATGTCGCCTTGATGAGGTGAACATCTGACCCAAGTTTCATAAAAATCCTTCAAGGGCTTTGGTAGATACAGAGTGGACACGATTTTGTGACGGACAGACCGACGGACAGATAGACAACTGGGGAAAAACAATATCTCTCCCCTGATGAGATGAACATCTGACCCAAGTTTCATAAAAATCCTTCAAGGGCTTTTGAAGATACAGAGCGGACATGATTTTGTGGCATTTGACATTTAACCTCCAAGTGTGACCTTGACCTTGAGACACCACACCCGCAAAGCGGGTTCTGCACGTCATCTTGATGAGGTGAACATCTGACCCAAGTTTCATAAAAATCCTTCAAGGGCTTTTGAAGATACAGAGCGGACACGATTTTGTGGCATTTGACATTTAAGCTCCAAGTGTGACCTTGACCTTGAGACGCCACACCCGCAAAGTGGGTTCTGCATGTCGCCTTGATGAAGTGAACATCTGACCCAAGTTTCATAAAAATCCTTCAAGGGCTTTTGAAGATACAGAGTGGACACGATTTTGTGACGGACAGACGGACGGACGGACAACCGGGGGGAAAACAATATGTCTCCCCCATTTTTGGGGGGAGACATAATGAATTTGATTTGCATGACATTTATACAAATTTCAGAATGCTTTGAATATTTATTAATCCCAAAGATTACAAAGATAATGGTTTGATTCTGGTTACATGCCTAAAAATATTGGTGTTTAGATGAGAAGCTTTAAAATAAAAAAAAAAATGTTGCAGCAACATTGTGATGAATTCATATGCAAGAAGTCTACATTAGAGTGTGTTTTATTCTTCAGGCTGCAGCAATAGACGTCCGTGGACTGAGGTAAGAAAACAGATTGTTTTGACAGCAATGAAGAAAAAGATTCTCCTTGAAAAACTCCCCGGAAAACATCAGTGAGAGGAACTTAAACACAAGCATAAAGAGCTGAGACAGAGGTAATGGACTATGATAAAACATTTTGTGAGAAACAAAATCACTGCAGCAAACAAAAACTTAAGGGTGGACAAAGTCTGAATGTGTTTTTATTTTGTGGTTAAGAATTGATGCGACAAGCAGAAGATCGATGTCTTTTGGTTGGTTAGTTGGTTAGTTACTCTGTCCGTATTTTTTGACTGATATCAACTTGAAAATTCATAAGTGGATAAATCTCATTCAACTGAAAACGTCTTGGTAAATAGTAGGTAGTACTTAGAGTCAAGATCAAGGTCACATTTAGCTGACAAGTTCCAATTGTGGGGGAGACATACGTTTTCATTCTGAAAACAAAATTTCAGTTTTCACTGCATATGTATAAGTGACTTGCTATTGCCCATATGGCGAACATATACTTGCTGCTTTGTCCATTGTCATCGGTCCATCACATATTTTGTCAGGAGCATATCTTGAAACTATGAGGTTTCAACTTGAAACTGCACAGGTATATAGATTACACTGAGTAGAAGTGCATTGTACAAGAACCTTAACTCTTGTTTCCACATTTTTAGTTATAGCCCATTGTTTATTTTCACACATGAATTTTGACTGGAGCATATCCTGAAAGGTAAATGAGATATCAACTTGAAACTTCATTGGTAGATAGACCCCCCTAAGGATAAGTTCAATGCACAACAAACCTTATTTCTGGCTTGTATGATGTTACTGCCCATTTGTTTATTTTGGCTCTTGAATTTTGTAGTAGGGCATATATGAATTTTACTTAGAACAAAAGTTAGTGATGCTAGTTGATTATCTGCCCTTGAATTTACACAAAAGGTAGTATTACAGTGATGCTTTGTGCAGGAAACTATTCACTGTTATAACTTAAGGTAAAACTTAATGCTAGTAAGTATCACTTCAGTTGTATGTTTAAATCAAACTCTCCAAGAACAAAATGTAAAACAATATCATATGCCAATGACCATTACTGGTAATGGTGAATACTGAACAAGGAACATAAAAGGGTTTTAATTTTTCTCCTATACTATTGATATTCATATTTTTATTGTGTTTAAAACATTGCACACAGGTAAAGTAATATATTGCTTGTCTTGCCTGGTAACATGTCCATAAAATGTTCTCTTTTTAGCTTACCTGAGCATGTAGATGTTCCTTGCATGAAGCTCTACCAAGTTTGTTCAAATGGTTCAGGACCATTGCATTTCTGGGTCACAGGAGCTAAAAACAGATTTTAAAAGTTGGATCTTTAAAAATCATCTTCTCTGAAACCACAAGGCCTGGAGTTTTGATATTTGGTATGAAGACCTCTACCAAGTTTGTTCAAATTATGTCCCTGGGGTCAAAACTGACCCCACCCCAGAGTTATATATGGAACACTTGAAAATCTTCTTGTCAGAAACAAAAAGGCCTAGAGTTAAGATATTTGGTATGTAGCATTGTCTAGTAGACCTATACCAAGTCTGTTCAAATCATGGCCTCTGGGTCAAAAATGGACCCGCCCCAGGGGTCACTTGTTTTACATATACTTATATAGGAAAAATTGAAAAATCTTCTGGTCAGAAACCGTAAGGCATAGAACTTTAATATTTGGTATGTAGCATTGTCTAGTAGACCTCTACTAAGTTTGTTCAAATCATAGCCACTGGGTCAAAATAGGCCCAGCCCTGGTGGTCACTTGTTTACATAGAGTTATATAGGAAAAGGTTTTTAAAATCTTCACATAAGAAACCAAAAGGCTTAGAGTTAAGATATTTTGTTTGTAGCATTGTCTAGAAGACCTCTACAAAGTTTGTTCAAGTCATGGACACTAGGTCAAAAATGGACCCGCCCCAGGGGTCACATGTTTTACAGAGAGTTATATAGGAAAAACTTTAAAAATCTTCTTGTCATAAACAACAAGGCTTAGAGTTAAGATATTTGGTGTGCAGCATTATCTAATGGACCTCTATCAAGTTTGTTCAAATCATGGCCCCTTGGTCAAAATAGGCCCCGCCCTAGTGGTCATATGTTTTACATAGAATAATATAGGAGAAACTTATATTCTTGTCAGAAACCACAAAATTTGTCTGTGTGAGTCTTGCAAATGCTGTTCAATCTGTGCCTCAGAGTGTTAATGTTTTCTGGATTGCTCATCGATTGAATTGTTTATGATGTCAGAGAAAACTGAGGCTTTCTATGTTCTAGAACACCCATAAAGGCATTGTTTAAGTTTTAGGAATATAATTCCCCAACAACACTAGACATAGACGGAACTGACCTTGATATATCCTATACGTTATATCACGCTGAATACACCGTACAAGCACGCGTCCGCTGACGTCACTGCAAACTACTTTCAGTATATATATGCATTTTTCTTTCTTTTTTTATAAACGAACTAGTGGTGTGGACTAAATTATCTTTTTTGGATGTTCATCTATAATAAAATTATAAATATCTGTCAAAACGTAAATGATTTACTGATAAACTACAAATCAATTGTATTTTTTTATTTAAGAGACCGAAACAAGTGCCTTGTGTGACGGTCAAGAAATTAATGCGTTTCTTGTCAAATCTTTATGACCTAGCTTAAGATGTTCTTAATGAAATTATGACAGGTTAGGGTTAGGGTTGCCAGAGTTGTAAAACAAGGTCATTGAATTATATCATACACAACAATGTAAACAGTTTTGACAATTTCGATCCTTTTGGCCAGTTTTACTGAGTCCCTTCAAAGGTAACATTGAAGTATGCAACAGTCCGCTTGAACGACAATAAGCAATATTCATTCTTTCAATTTATTTTTCTTGAGATCAATTATCTGATAGTATCGCAACAATTTCATTTGTTTCAGAGCAAACAAACATGTCGGAACAAAATTTTACAAGTGCGGAGAATGTCACCAAATCGATTCTTTGGCTCAGTGGTTAGAGTGTTGGCCTTCGGTGCACTAAGTATGGGGTTCGAATCCAATGCTGGGTTGTGTACTCTAAGATGCACTGCATCTTTCTGTTACGGACTTATATGTTCGTAAGAATCGGCAGACTTATGCTCCCAGATTAAGCAAAAAATAACATTTTTAAACTTGTGTCGAGTGTAACTCCAAATGTCTAACTGCTAGAGCCATGAAACTTTCAAAGATTAGTTGTCAGCATATGAACTTATGCTCATTGGTATTTTGACGCAAATATATTGGTGATCGACAGAGTTATGCTCCCTGATTAAGCAAAAATAGCAATTTGACACTCTTAAATGTTAAGGACATTGTGCAAATACAGCGTAATGTGGGGCGTCCGTGTCCTAAGAACACATCTCTAGTTTTTCAATCAGGTTTTTTTCTTTTTCATTATAATTATGCCTTACATGCATAGGCATGTATCACTGTGATTATTTTTGTGATTAACTCATGTGGGATTTTTTTGTTTTATGTGATTTTCCAAGAAAATATATACTTTTTTATATCGGCAGTATTAAAAAATAAATGTTTAATTGATAATAATGACTTCTTCTTGGTATCAATCGATATGTTTTATTCAATTATTGTCGCACACTTCACATATTTAGAAACAACATTTAAACTCAACATAATTATTTTAATGATGCACTTGATACTAAATACAATACATATTGAATCGGATTAATATCTAGATTACAGAAAATTATTCTGTTACATGTATATTGCTATCTATAGCATCATCTATGATTAAATCAGCTCTACAATACCAAGTGAAAACATGCAAATCGGATTTGCACAATATAGAAGAAATATGCAGAGGACGTAATTTCATTTAATTGATATTCGAAGTAAAAAAATAAGTAAAACACTAGATAAGATATTTAATAAGAGAAATTTTATGGACTTAGAAGCCTCACGCAGTAGTTCACTAAGTTCCCAGCTCTTGAGTTTTTAAGTCGTATAAATTTCTCTATTCAGTTTTAGGCAGATTCAGGGACAAACATTTTGCAGTCTAATGCGTTAACACGTTTTATTTGACACAGTGGCGTAGTTTTTTTTTAAAGAAACTTTCGTGAACAGGATTTTTTTTGCTTAAGTGGATTTTTTGTAGCATTTACATCGTGTGATTGAAACCATAATGTTCTTAATACGTTTACAGTGTATCATAAAGCTTCGTTGCCAGTTACATTCGTTAATATCACTGAGACAGTATACTACAGATAATCGTGTGTGACTAGCAAAGTAACCATATGCATTAGATTTAAGAATTTCTCTTACTTTTCGCTCTCCAATATTTTAATTGTTGGAATTTTTAGGGCAGGGTCTGAAAAACAAGAATTATTTAATGTTAAACTTGACGAGATGGGGCAGGCAATAAAATCGTTCGACCATTGTACTCGTTTGATCTGGTTCGACCATTGTATGTATTTTATACAAATTTCTTGGAAGAAACTGCTGATTAATTCCTTAATAGTCTGACCGGGATGACCATTGTTTTTTTTTGTTTTTTTTAACCATTTCATAATTGCGTACACATGTTTTTTTGTTTTGTTTTTCAGTTTTCAAACTTTTTTGTTAAATAATGATAAACGACCGTTTCTTAGACTTTACCGTGTAGAAATATTGAAATGTTAATTGTTTTACTTCTTTTAGACAAGAAATGCTCTTTTTTCTGTGATAATAGCACTTGTATATGTTATAACTGTTCTATGTATAGAAATATAATAATTTTTGTATCTATGTTGTAGAATGTAGTCCTGACTTTTTTATTTATCACTGTATTCGAAGTTATTAAAATGTGAGTTTTCCTTTATGCCATAAAATGTCTTCAATGAAATTAATACAAACTCGTAACTGTTTTGGTTTCTTTTCTTTTTGTCTTGATCTACAGTATGTATTGTCTAGACCCGCTTGATGAATAGCAAGTCAAACAAAAATGATACAAAAACAAACGTTACTCCCATCAAGAATGATACTGAGACAAATATAATTTAAAAAAAGTATTTTTTTCAAACTGATCTATTGAATATACTGTCAACAGAGAGGCAAATTTAAAGTATAGCTTTGTTTATATAGGTCAAGCATGAACCTTCTAAGTCCCGCTCCGTTAGCGGACGCCTTAACTATTAGGCCATGGAGACGGTGTTTAATGTCTCAGTGTAAGTAATTGTTTGTTGCTTTTAAAATGAATCAGGTTTCTATCTAACTGTTTGAGTTTAATTATCGTCGTTTTCTGAGTTTTCATTGAGTGAACACCATATGTGATATTTTCACGAGTGGCGCAGCCACGAGTGAAAATATCAACATATGGTGTTCACGAGATGAAATAAATTCCCATCTTCCACTAAAAAACAAACAAATTTTCTTTTTATTTTATGCCAACACGTCAAAAATGGGTTTTTTATGACATTTTTAATCAGGGCCTTCAATAAATTCCCCATGGTTTGCCCCAAATCAGTTAATACGTACTTTGGTTACTGCGCAAAAAAAAGTGCAGACAATCTCCAATACATATGATAACTTTACTTCTGCTGAAATAAACTGGATACACTTTCATCAAATAACATTTATTTTTGTCTACACAGTTTATAAATATTTATTGAATTTTTAACATACATACTTTAATTATAAAAGCGGATTAATACTCAATATTCAATATTCAATCAATTGAATTGAAAGTCGGCCATATTGGATATTGTCCATGTGAGTTATGTAAACAAATCAGACATTTTAAATAATTTATGGCGAATTTCATCATTGTTCACAACTAAGAATTCAATATTATAACTGGATTTAACAAGGTAAATAAATTTCACTCGCTGTCACTGTCTGAAATACAGCGGATTCTCTTGTATTAACGTGGTGGGGAAATTCCTGAAGTTTCATCAAGCAGGCCAGCTTTTGGACTGGAATTTATGACCTGTTGAGATAGTTGCTGGGTTGCAGTTTTAGAGGAATTGAAATTGAAAGAAACATTTCCATGAAAGTGACTGTTCATGAAAAATCCTCTTGGTGCAGGACCAGATTCACTATTTCCTGCAATCATTGGAGCAGTGTGGTTCTTGGCTGAATCAGGTAAAAAAGTAGTTTGGGCACAAACAGTGTATTATCAAAATGGTAATTTCACTGATTCAAAACAGTGTATTATCACTTTTATCTCACTGATATTTCCCTATATTTCATTGGTAGGCATAAAATAAAAGGGAAATTTCATTCTAACGAAATGGCATTTTTTTGCATTACATATTGTAAATTTATACACAGGTTATATTCGATTCATAGTACTGTCTGTAAACACCTTTGAATCTGACACATGTTTAAAAGAGATAAAAGAAATAGTTTGTATAATGTATATCTACAATCTCAGTAAATCATCTCGCCCAAAAGCTGCCTATGTTCAGTCATTTCTTATACTGCAGTAAGAAGGATAACAATCAATATTCAAAATTGCACAGAGTATCTCTTGGTCAAAATTGGTATTTTAGAATGGTTTGCTTTTCTCTTTTTCTCTCATTTAAGCACTTAAAGTGGGGAGTGGAAACATGCAGACGCACGTGCAGCAAATACTGTCTATTAAATAAGGATCGACATGGAGCTGACATCCCTGGTAATAAGAAAAAATGTCTGAATCTAAATACAAATGACACAAATACGTTGGTGTAAGAAGGAAAATATAACTGCAATTCATAGAAAATAAAAAAAAAATCAAGTTATTTGACGTTGTGCTGTGAGTTTCGGTCGAGGTTCTACAAAAAAGACGAAACATCAAACCGAGGATAATGAAATTTAGCCTACCTCATTTCTGATAATATTTCGTAGTACAAATTAAAACTTAAGATAAATTGAACATGCTGCATTGTTATACTCTCAAGTGCTACGTGTCTGAAACAAAAGTGTAAGGCCAAAGCAAAATAATATTGTGGTTCCCGTAACCCTACTGACCCTATCGTTTTGGTCCCGACCCTAAATTATTTTATAGCATTTGCTGCGTCATCGGCTGAATCGACTATTTTCCCGTGTACGGTATACGGAACGGTATTCGAATCAGCATATAGTAATTTTCACGAATGTATAAGTCTTACGATCGCCGCTAGCAAAGCAATTTTCGAGAGGAAAAAAAAACAAACTCTGTTCTGGGAATTACATTTGTCAAGTGTCGGCACATGGGCAGAAAGAATGTAATAAAAACCGTGCCGCATCATCGCCTTATCAGCGAGGTGTTTTCTAGCCCGATACGATTTGTGTATTTGATAGGCAATATTCGGCAACGTTTCCTTTTCCCGGAATGATACACGTTGTATATTGTTGAAACTGTTATAAAGGTGCATATATAGCTTTTACAGTATAATCTTAAATATTTCATTTTTTTTATATAAACATAAACGCCATAAAGATAGAATAAAATGATATAAATATTTATTATTGACAACCCATTTATATATTGCTGTATATGGCATATGAGTGTATTTCAAAATCCCCATCATTCATAAACCCCTTACTGATATATTGGGGATTTTGAGTGCCCTCCATGCAAGCATATAAACAATCCTTTGTATCCTTCATCACTGAAACCCTAATAGAAAAAAATCATTTCAGGATGTATAACAATTGGTACAACTGTGGAAAGGTTTGATGTAAAATGTATCGAGTTCACATGCTTGGAAAAAATAGATAAACAACCTGAACCACAATTGATGTCCATACTACAAGAAACAAAACAAAAACATTAATGCGTTCCAGATGTTGAAGGCTGGAGGGAGAGGTTTGCTTGAAAAGAAAGCATCAGGTTTGTAATGTAATTTAAGGCCAAGAGAGAAAAGGTATTGAATGTTTAAGATCTAGATCTGATAGTTTTGATATAAACTTCCGACATCAGGACAAGATTAATTGACAGTTGTCTTATTTTTTTATTTTAAAAGAAATGCTATAACAGTTTTAATACTATAAATAAAACTTGTTATCCTTAAGTTAATAAATTAAACATAAAATTCAGTTTAAAAATAAATTGCTTTTTTTCAGTTCTGGTTTGAAGTCTGGACTTTCAAGCAAAGATCTTCTCTGCAATGATTTGGTTGATAGTTTTATAGAGCAAAAACTGGAATTCCCAAAAAGCAGACCACAAACAGAAGGCAGCTACTTTTTTCAGGTATTTTGAACTTTGCTTTTATAACAAGAACTGTCACTGTAAGATGAAAATGCCCCCGAAAATGGTGCTTTGACATTTGATCTGAGGACCAGTCATTCAGGTGTCAAGGTCATATAAGTATAGGTCAGTGGGAAGGCCTTAACCAAAGGGGGGTTGTGTCCAAGTATGAAGTATATCCACTTACTAATAAGGAAGTTATGGGCAATATTAAAGTTTTTGGACAATTGGATCTTCAAGGTGAAGGTCATTCAGGGGTCGAGGTCAAATAAATATAGTCAAGTGGGATGGCCTTGTCCAAAAGGGTGATGTGTCCAAGTATGAAGTAATTCCACTTACTTATAAGGAAGTCATGGCCAATGTTTAAGTTTTTGGACAATTTCATCTTTAACGTGAAGGTTATATAGGGGTCAAGGTCAAACAAATATAGGTCAGTGGGAAGGTCTTGTCCATAGGGTTGATGTATTTTTAAGTATGAATTAAATTCACTTACAAATAAAGAAGTGATTGCCAATGTTAATGTTTTTAGACAATTTGATGTTCAAGGTAAAGGTCAATCAGGGGTCAGGGTCATAAGTCTTTGGGAAGGGCTTGTTCGAAGGGGTGTTGTGTCCGAGTATGAGGTAAATCCACTTACTAAAAATGAAGTTATGGCCAATGTTAAAATTTTCAGACGGACTGACTGACGGACTCACGGACGGAGACTTCAAAAACTATATGTCTTCCTTAAAGGGGGCTGTGTCCAAGTATGTATATTTATTAGCTAATAAGGAAGTTATGGGCCATGTTAATAGTTTTGGACAATTGGATCTTCTAGGTGAAGGTCATCAGGGGTCAAGGTCAAACAAATATAGGTCAGTAGGATGGCCTTGTCAAAAGTGGTGTTGTGTCCAAGTATGAAGTAATTCCACTTACTAATGAGGAAGTTATGGCCAATGTTAAAGTTTTTGGACAATTGGATCTTTAACGTGAAGGTCATTCAGGGGTCAAGGTCAAACAAATATAGGTCAGTGGGAAGGCCTTGTCAAAAGAGGTGTTGTGTCCAAGTATGGAGTATTTCCACTTAATAATAAGGCAGTTATGGTAATATATTAGTTTTTGGACAATTGGATATTCAGGAGTCAAGGTCAAATAGTGAAAGGTCAGTTGGAAGGTCTTGTCCAAAGAGGTGATGTGTCCGAGTATGAAATAAATCCACTTACTGATATGGGCAATATAAAAGTTGGTGGACAATTGGATCTTCAAGGTGAAGGTCATTCAGGAGTCAAGGTCAAACAAATATAGGTCAGTGGGTAGGCCTTGTCCATAGGGGTGTTGTTTCCAAGTATAAAGTAAATCCAGTCATAAAGAAGTTATTGCCAATGTTAATGTTTGTGGACAACTGGATGTTCAAGGTAAAGGTCAATCAGGAGTCAAGGTCAAATAAATATAGGTCGGTGGAAAGGTCTTGTCCAAAGGGGTATTGTATCTAAGTATGAAGTAAATCCACTCACTAATAAGGAAGTTATGGCCAATGTTAAAGTTTTCGGACGGACTGACGGACTAACGGACGGACAGTTCAAAAATATTATATAAATACAGAATGAAATTTTCAAGCAAATAAAAACTGTTTTTCTTATTGATTTCTGACAAAGTCTATAATTGATTTATATTTCTTAAGCAGGTTTGAGGTAATATTAAAACATTTTTAAGGTATTTTTTTTTTGCATTTGATACTACCATTTCATAATAGTTTATTCATATCCATCTTTAAAATTTGAAAAATACTTTAAAAAATAGGGATGTTAATACTTATTTCATTGCTGTTGCAGTATAGAAAAATATTTGAGTATATTGTATAGGCAGCATAGTATTGCTTAATTTTTAGCTCACCTGTGCACGTAGTGCACAAGGTGAGGTATTGTGATCAGTCAATGTCCGTCGTCCGTCGTCAGTGCGTGCGTGCGTGCGTAAACTTTTGTTTTAAAGAACATCTCCTCCTAAACCACTGGGCCAATTTCAACAAAACTTCACAGAAATGTTCCTTGCATGAAGCTCTACCAAAATTGTTCAAAGAATTTGATTCCATGCAGAACTCTGGTTGCTATGGCAACTTAAAGGAAAAACTTTGAAAATCTTCTTGTCTGAAACCACAAGGCCCAGAGCTTAGATATTTGGCATTTAGCACCCTCTAATGGAACTCTACAAAAATTGTTCAAATTATTTCCTTGGGGTTAAAATTGGCCCCGTCCCAGGGGTCACTTCCTTTTACATAGACTTATATAGGAAATCTTGAAAAATCTTCTTCTCAGAAACCACAGTGCCTACAGCTTTGATATTTGGTATGTAGCATTGTCTAGTAGATGTCTACCAAGTTTGTTCAAATTATGCCCCCTGGGTCAAAATTGGCCACGCCCCAGGGTTCTCTTGGTTTACATATAGTTATATAGGAAAAACATGAAAAATCAATTTTCTCAAAAACTAATAGAACTAGACCTTAGATATTTGGTGTGGAGTATTGTGTAGATAACCTTTACCAGTATTGTTTATATGTTGGCCCTGGGGTCAAAATTGGCCCTGCCCCGGGGGCCCTTAATATGTAAAAAAGGAAATCTTGAAAAATCTTCTTCTCAGAAACCACAATGCCTACAGCTTTGATATTTGGTATGTAGCATTGTCTAGTGGATGTTTACCAAGTTTGTTCAAATTATGTTCCCTGGGTCGAAATTGGCCACGCCCCAGGGTTCTCTTGGTTTACATATAGTTATAAAGGAAAAACATGAAAAATCATTTTTCTCCAAAACGAATAGGACTAGGTCTATATTTTGTGTGGAGTATTGTGTAAAGAACCTTTACCAGTTTTGTTTATATGTCGGCCCTGGGGTCAAAATTGGCCCCGCCCCGGGGGCCCTTAATATTTAAAAAAGGCAATCTTTAAAAATCTTCTTACTGGAAACCTCAATGCCTACAGCTTTGATATTTGGTATGTAGCATTGTCTAGTGATTGTCTACCAAGTTTATTCAAATTATGTTCCCTGGGTCAAAATTGGCCACGCCCCAGGGTTCTCTTGGTTTACATATGGTTATATAGGAAAAACATTAAAAGTCATTTTTCTCCGAAACTAATAGGACTAGACCTTAGAGTGGAGTATTGTGTAGATAACCTATACCAGTATTGTAAGCTCACCTGTCACGTAGTGACATAGTGAGCTTTTCTGATCACCTTTTGTCCGTCGTCCGTTGTCCGTCCGTCCGTCCATAATTAGTTCGTTAACACTCTAGTGGTCACATTTTTGCCTCAATTGTCATGAAACTTGGTCAGAATGTTTGTCTCATTGATATCTCGGACGAGTTCGAACATGGGTTGTCAGGGTTGGAAAAGTAGGTCACAGAGCCCAAATATAGAAAAACCTTGTTAACACTCTAGAGGCTACTTTTTCAGTCCAAATATCCTGGAAATTTGTCAGAAAGGTTCTATTGATGATTTCTAGCTCAAGTTCAAATATGGGTCATCTGGGTTCAAAAACTAGGTCACGGAGCCCAAAAATCGAAAAATCTTGTTAACACTATAGAGGTTACATTTTCAGCCCAAATAATCTGTAAATTTGTCAGAAAGGTTGCTTTAACGATTTCTAAATCAAGTTCAAATATGGGTCATCTGGGGCTAAAAACTAGGTTACAGAGCCCAAATATTGAAGAACCTTGTTAACACTCTAGAGGTAACATTTTTAGACCAATTAATCTGGAAATTTGTCAGGAAGGTTGCTTCTATGATTTCTAGCTAACGTTTAAATATGGGTCATCTGGGTTCAAAAACTAGGTCACAGAGCCCAAAAATAGAAACATCTTGTTAACACTCTAGAGGTTACATTTTCAGCCCAAATAATCTGGAAATTTGTCAGAAAGGTTGCTTTAAAGATACCTAGCACAAGTTCAAATGTGGGTCATTTGGGTTCAAACTAGGTCACAGAGCCCAAAAATAGAAAAATCTTGTTAACACTCTTGAGGTTACATTTTCAGCCCAAATAATCTGGAAATGTTTTAGAAAGGTTGCCTTGAAGATTTCTAGATCAAGTTCGAATATGGGTCATTTGGGGTCACAAACTAGGTCACAGAGTCCAAATATGGAAAAAAACCTTGTTAACATTCTAAAGGCTACAATTTCAGTCCAAATAACCTGGAAATTTGTCAGAAAGGTTCTATCGATGATTTCTAGCTCAGTTTTGAATATAGGTTTTCTGGGGTCAAAAACTAGGTCACAGAGCCCGAAAGTAGAAAAACCTTGTTAATGCTCTAGAGGTTACATTTGTAGTCCAAATGTCCTTGAAATTTGTCAGAAAGGTTGTTTCAATGATTTCTAGCTTAAATTTGGATATGGGTCATCTGGGATCAAAAACTAGGTCACATGGCCCAAAATAGAAAAATCTTGTTAACATTCTAGAGGTTACATTTTCAGCCCAAATAATCTGAAAAATTGTCAGAAAGGATGCTTTGACAATTTCTAGCTCAAATTGAAATATGGGTCATCTTGGGTCAAAAACTAGGTCACAGAGCCCAAATATAGAAAAACCTTGTTAACACTCTAGAGGTAACATTATAATTCCAAACAACCTGGAAATTTGTCAGAAAGCTTAATTCTATGGTTTCTAGCTCCAGTTCGAATATGGGACATTTAGGTTAAAAAGCTAGGTTATAGAGCCCAAATATGGAAAAACCTTGTTAACACTCTAGAGGTAACATTTTCAGTACAAATAACCTTGAAATTTGTCAAAGGGATTGTTTCAATAATTTCTAGGTCAAGTTTTAATATGGGTCATCTGGGGTTAATTAACCAGGTCCATAGCAACTTTGTTAAAAGCAGTCATTCTGAGCGATACAGGGCCATCATGTCCCTCTTGTTTATTTAGTACAAATCTACATACTTGCTCTGCAGATTGTAATAGCCTACTAAACTTTTCAATACTAATATAAATCTGCTGATGGTGTGATATATTCTTTCTGCTAAATATGGTTGTGGTGAGTCTAAATGGTCTCTTTTTTATAAATAATAATTGTTTACTGTTTTACAAAGACTACCTTATAAGGCAATCTGATAAATCCCGTCACTATAAACAAAGCGACCATCCTGCTAGAACAATTGACAGTCACGCAACTCTAGATCATAGAAACAAAACAATATTTGATGTCAAAAATAAGTACATGTTTATTGATAATGTTATGAAGCAAAAAGATCTTTGTGACCCTGTAATTTTTGATGAAGATTCACATTTAGATAAACCTTTTGTTGATAACATGCAGAGGTTGAGATATTTTGATGAGCTTCAGCTTTCATGTCCCATAGACTTGATAAAATTTTGTCCTGGAGGGGGAACTGTTACTACTCACTGTATTGTAAAAGTTAATAGCAGTAGATCAGAGGCTCAAATTTTAACTGATGGGGCAAGAATGGTTCAAAAGTCAAGACCAAATTTGAATGTTTGTCATAGTAGAGCACAAAAAGGCATTTAAGGAAAAGCTTAATAATATTGTTAAAGTTAAACAATCAGTTACAGATTTCATATACAAGGAGCTGACTATGGACTCCTCAGTAGCTGAACATCCAGTCACTCAGGAAAGAATTAGGCTCTTTTTTTCTTGGAGAAAATGGCCTATTAGCAGATTTAAGATGTCTTAACCCAGGAAGACCAAGTGGGGCATCAATCACCCCACCAAAACACTACCTTCATGGAAAAGTCATGACTCGTGCAAATCTTACTTGTCTGTATTTGATTGAAATTCCATATTATGGAAGCGACATTTGTAGGAAAGACATATGTTCTTACGGTGGCATTCAGAAGGGTATCATTTGTACAGAATTAAAGAAAAGGTCACTTCCTTTTACATAGACTTATATAGGAAATCTTGAAAAATCTTCTTCTCAGAAACCACAGTGCCTACAGCTTTGATATTTGGTATGTAGCATTGTCTAGTAGATGTCTACCAAGTTTGTTCAAATTATGCCCCCTGGGTCAAAATTGGCCACGCCCCAGGGTTCTCTTGGTTTACATATAGTTATATAGGAAAAACATGAAAAATCATTTTTCTCAAAAACTAATAGAACTAGACCTTAGATATTTGGTGTGGAGTATTGTGTAGATAACCTTTACCAGTATTGTTTATATGTTGGCCCTGGGGTCAAAATTGGCCCTGCCCCGGGGGCCCTTAATATGTAAAAAAGGAAATCTTGAAAAATCTTCTTCTCAGAAACCACAATGCCTACAGCTTTGATATTTGGTATGTAGCATTGTCTAGTGGATGTTTACCAAGTTTGTTCAAATTATGTTCCCTGGGTCGAAATTGGCCACGCCCCAGGGTTCTCTTGGTTTACATATAGTTATAAAGGAAAAACATGAAAAATCATTTTTCTCCAAAACGAATAGGACTAGGTCTATATTTTGTGTGGAGTATTGTGTAAAGAACCTTTACCAGTTTTGTTTATATGTCGGCCCTGGGGTCAAAATTGGCCCCGCCCCGGGGGCCCTTAATATTTAAAAAAGGCAATCTTTAAAAATCTTCTTACTGGAAACCTCAATGCCTACAGCTTTGATATTTGGTATGTAGCATTGTCTAGTGATTGTCTACCAAGTTTATTCAAATTATGTTCCCTGGGTCAAAATTGGCCACGCCCCAGGGTTCTCTTGGTTTACATATGGTTATATAGGAAAAACATTAAAAGTCATTTTTCTCCGAAACTAATAGGACTAGACCTTAGAGTGGAGTATTGTGTAGATAACCTATACCAGTATTGTAAGCTCACCTGTCACGTAGTGACATAGTGAGCTTTTCTGATCACCTTTTGTCCGTCGTCCGTTGTCCGTCCGTCCGTCCATAATTAGTTCGTTAACACTCTAGTGGTCACATTTTTGCCTCAATTGTCATGAAACTTGGTCAGAATGTTTGTCTCATTGATATCTCGGACGAGTTCGAACATGGGTTGTCAGGGTTGGAAAAGTAGGTCACAGAGCCCAAATATAGAAAAACCTTGTTAACACTCTAGAGGCTACTTTTTCAGTCCAAATATCCTGGAAATTTGTCAGAAAGGTTCTATTGATGATTTCTAGCTCAAGTTCAAATATGGGTCATCTGGGTTCAAAAACTAGGTCACGGAGCCCAAAAATCGAAAAATCTTGTTAACACTATAGAGGTTACATTTTCAGCCCAAATAATCTGTAAATTTGTCAGAAAGGTTGCTTTAACGATTTCTAAATCAAGTTCAAATATGGGTCATCTGGGGCTAAAAACTAGGTTACAGAGCCCAAATATTGAAGAACCTTGTTAACACTCTAGAGGTAACATTTTTAGACCAATTAATCTGGAAATTTGTCAGGAAGGTTGCTTCTATGATTTCTAGCTAACGTTTAAATATGGGTCATCTGGGTTCAAAAACTAGGTCACAGAGCCCAAAAATAGAAACATCTTGTTAACACTCTAGAGGTTACATTTTCAGCCCAAATAATCTGGAAATTTGTCAGAAAGGTTGCTTTAAAGATACCTAGCACAAGTTCAAATGTGGGTCATTTGGGTTCAAACTAGGTCACAGAGCCCAAAAATAGAAAAATCTTGTTAACACTCTTGAGGTTACATTTTCAGCCCAAATAATCTGGAAATGTTTTAGAAAGGTTGCCTTGAAGATTTCTAGATCAAGTTCGAATATGGGTCATTTGGGGTCACAAACTAGGTCACAGAGTCCAAATATGGAAAAAAACCTTGTTAACATTCTAAAGGCTACAATTTCAGTCCAAATAACCTGGAAATTTGTCAGAAAGGTTCTATCGATGATTTCTAGCTCAGTTTTGAATATAGGTTTTCTGGGGTCAAAAACTAGGTCACAGAGCCCGAAAGTAGAAAAACCTTGTTAATGCTCTAGAGGTTACATTTGTAGTCCAAATGTCCTTGAAATTTGTCAGAAAGGTTGTTTCAATGATTTCTAGCTTAAATTTGGATATGGGTCATCTGGGATCAAAAACTAGGTCACATGGCCCAAAATAGAAAAATCTTGTTAACATTCTAGAGGTTACATTTTCAGCCCAAATAATCTGAAAAATTGTCAGAAAGGATGCTTTGACAATTTCTAGCTCAAATTGAAATATGGGTCATCTTGGGTCAAAAACTAGGTCACAGAGCCCAAATATAGAAAAACCTTGTTAACTCTCTAGAGGTAACATTATAATTCCAAACAACCTGGAAATTTGTCAGAAAGCTTAATTCTATGGTTTCTAGCTCCAGTTCGAATATGGGACATTTAGGTTAAAAAGCTAGGTTATAGAGCCCAAATATGGAAAAACCTTGTTAACACTCTAGAGGTAACATTTTCAGTACAAATAACCTTGAAATTTGTCAAAGGGATTGTTTCAATAATTTCTAGGTCAAGTTTTAATATGGGTCATCTGGGGTTAATTAACCAGGTCCATAGCAACTTTGTTAAAAGCAGTCATTCTGAGCGATACAGGGCCATCATGTCCCTCTTGTTTATTTAGTACAAATCTACATACTTGCTCTGCAGATTGTAATAGCCTACTAAACTTTTCAATACTAATATAAATCTGCTGATGGTGTGATATATTCTTTCTGCTAAATATGGTTGTGGTGAGTCTAAATGGTCTCTTTTTTATAAATAATAATTGTTTACTGTTTTACAAAGACTACCTTATAAGGCAATCTGATAAATCCCGTCACTATAAACAAAGCGACCATCCTGCTAGAACAATTGACAGTCACGCAACTCTAGATCATAGAAACAAAACAATATTTGATGTCAAAAATAAGTACATGTTTATTGATAATGTTATGAAGCAAAAAGATCTTTGTGACCCTGTAATTTTTGATGAAGATTCACATTTAGATAAACCTTTTGTTGATAACATGCAGAGGTTGAGATATTTTGATGAGCTTCAGCTTTCATGTCCCATAGACTTGATAAAATTTTGTCCTGGAGGGGGAACTGTTACTACTCACTGTATTGTAAAAGTTAATAGCAGTAGATCAGAGGCTCAAATTTTAACTGATGGGGCAAGAATGGTTCAAAAGTCAAGACCAAATTTGAATGTTTGTCATAGTAGAGCACAAAAAGGCATTTAAGGAAAAGCTTAATAATATTGTTAAAGTTAAACAATCAGTTACAGATTTCATATACAAGGAGCTGACTATGGACTCCTCAGTAGCTGAACATCCAGTCACTCAGGAAAGAATTAGGCTCTTTTTTTCTTGGAGAAAATGGCCTATTAGCAGATTTAAGATGTCTTAACCCAGGAAGACCAAGTGGGGCATCAATCACCCCACCAAAACACTACCTTCATGGAAAAGTCATGACTCGTGCAAATCTTACTTGTCTGTATTTGATTGAAATTCCATATTATGGAAGCGACATTTGTAGGAAAGACATATGTTCTTACGGTGGCATTCAGAAGGGTATCATTTGTACAGAATTAAAGAAAAGGTCACTTCCTTTTACATAGACTTATATAGGAAATCTTGAAAAATCTTCTTCTCAGAAACCACAGTGCCTACAGCTTTGATATTTGGTATGTAGCATTGTCTAGTAGATGTCTACCAAGTTTGTTCAAATTATGCCCCCTGGGTCAAAATTGGCCACGCCCCAGGGTTCTCTTGGTTTACATATAGTTATATAGGAAAAACATGAAAAATCATTTTTCTCAAAAACTAATAGAACTAGACCTTAGATATTTGGTGTGGAGTATTGTGTAGATAACCTTTACCAGTATTGTTTATATGTTGGCCCTGGGGTCAAAATTGGCCCTGCCCCGGGGGCCCTTAATATGTAAAAAAGGAAATCTTGAAAAATCTTCTTCTCAGAAACCACAATGCCTACAGCTTTGATATTTGGTATGTAGCATTGTCTAGTGGATGTTTACCAAGTTTGTTCAAATTATGTTCCCTGGGTCGAAATTGGCCACGCCCCAGGGTTCTCTTGGTTTACATATAGTTATAAAGGAAAAACATGAAAAATCATTTTTCTCCAAAACGAATAGGACTAGGTCTATATTTTGTGTGGAGTATTGTGTAAAGAACCTTTACCAGTTTTGTTTATATGTCGGCCCTGGGGTCAAAATTGGCCCCGCCCCGGGGGCCCTTAATATTTAAAAAAGGCAATCTTTAAAAATCTTCTTACTGGAAACCTCAATGCCTACAGCTTTGATATTTGGTATGTAGCATTGTCTAGTGATTGTCTACCAAGTTTATTCAAATTATGTTCCCTGGGTCAAAATTGGCCACGCCCCAGGGTTCTCTTGGTTTACATATGGTTATATAGGAAAAACATTAAAAGTCATTTTTCTCCGAAACTAATAGGACTAGACCTTAGAGTGGAGTATTGTGTAGATAACCTATACCAGTATTGTAAGCTCACCTGTCACGTAGTGACATAGTGAGCTTTTCTGATCACCTTTTGTCCGTCGTCCGTTGTCCGTCCGTCCGTCCATAATTAGTTCGTTAACACTCTAGTGGTCACATTTTTGCCTCAATTGTCATGAAACTTGGTCAGAATGTTTGTCTCATTGATATCTCGGACGAGTTCGAACATGGGTTGTCAGGGTTGGAAAAGTAGGTCACAGAGCCCAAATATAGAAAAACCTTGTTAACACTCTAGAGGCTACTTTTTCAGTCCAAATATCCTGGAAATTTGTCAGAAAGGTTCTATTGATGATTTCTAGCTCAAGTTCAAATATGGGTCATCTGGGTTCAAAAACTAGGTCACGGAGCCCAAAAATCGAAAAATCTTGTTAACACTATAGAGGTTACATTTTCAGCCCAAATAATCTGTAAATTTGTCAGAAAGGTTGCTTTAACGATTTCTAAATCAAGTTCAAATATGGGTCATCTGGGGCTAAAAACTAGGTTACAGAGCCCAAATATTGAAGAACCTTGTTAACACTCTAGAGGTAACATTTTTAGACCAATTAATCTGGAAATTTGTCAGGAAGGTTGCTTCTATGATTTCTAGCTAACGTTTAAATATGGGTCATCTGGGTTCAAAAACTAGGTCACAGAGCCCAAAAATAGAAACATCTTGTTAACACTCTAGAGGTTACATTTTCAGCCCAAATAATCTGGAAATTTGTCAGAAAGGTTGCTTTAAAGATACCTAGCACAAGTTCAAATGTGGGTCATTTGGGTTCAAACTAGGTCACAGAGCCCAAAAATAGAAAAATCTTGTTAACACTCTTGAGGTTACATTTTCAGCCCAAATAATCTGGAAATGTTTTAGAAAGGTTGCCTTGAAGATTTCTAGATCAAGTTCGAATATGGGTCATTTGGGGTCACAAACTAGGTCACAGAGTCCAAATATGGAAAAAAACCTTGTTAACATTCTAAAGGCTACAATTTCAGTCCAAATAACCTGGAAATTTGTCAGAAAGGTTCTATCGATGATTTCTAGCTCAGTTTTGAATATAGGTTTTCTGGGGTCAAAAACTAGGTCACAGAGCCCGAAAGTAGAAAAACCTTGTTAATGCTCTAGAGGTTACATTTGTAGTCCAAATGTCCTTGAAATTTGTCAGAAAGGTTGTTTCAATGATTTCTAGCTTAAATTTGGATATGGGTCATCTGGGATCAAAAACTAGGTCACATGGCCCAAAATAGAAAAATCTTGTTAACATTCTAGAGGTTACATTTTCAGCCCAAATAATCTGAAAAATTGTCAGAAAGGATGCTTTGACAATTTCTAGCTCAAATTGAAATATGGGTCATCTTGGGTCAAAAACTAGGTCACAGAGCCCAAATATAGAAAAACCTTGTTAACACTCTAGAGGTAACATTATAATTCCAAACAACCTGGAAATTTGTCAGAAAGCTTAATTCTATGGTTTCTAGCTCCAGTTCGAATATGGGACATTTAGGCTAAAAAGCTAGGTTATAGAGCCCAAATATGGAAAAACCTTGTTAACACTCTAGAGGTAACATTTTCAGTACAAATAACCTTGAAATTTGTCAAAGGGATTGTTTCAATAATTTCTAGGTCAAGTTTTAATATGGGTCATCTGGGGTTAATTAACCAGGTCCATAGCAACTTTGTTAAAAGCAGTCATTCTGAGCGATACAGGGCCATCATGTCCCTCTTGTTTATTTAGTACAAATCTACATACTTGCTCTGCAGATTGTAATAGCCTACTAAACTTTTCAATACTAATATAAATCTGCTGATGGTGTGATATATTCTTTCTGCTAAATATGGTTGTGGTGAGTCTAAATGGTCTCTTTTTTATAAATAATAATTGTTTACTGTTTTACAAAGACTACCTTATAAGGCAATCTGATAAATCCCGTCACTATAAACAAAGCGACCATCCTGCTAGAACAATTGACAGTCACGCAACTCTAGATCATAGAAACAAAACAATATTTGATGTCAAAAATAAGTACATGTTTATTGATAATGTTATGAAGCAAAAAGATCTTTGTGACCCTGTAATTTTTGATGAAGATTCACATTTAGATAAACCTTTTGTTGATAACATGCAGAGGTTGAGATATTTTGATGAGCTTCAGCTTTCATGTCCCATAGACTTGATAAAATTTTGTCCTGGAGGGGGAACTGTTACTACTCACTGTATTGTAAAAGTTAATAGCAGTAGATCAGAGGCTCAAATTTTAACTGATGGGGCAAGAATGGTTCAAAAGTCAAGACCAAATTTGAATGTTTGTCATAGTAGAGCACAAAAAGGCATTTAAGGAAAAGCTTAATAATATTGTTAAAGTTAAACAATCAGTTACAGATTTCATATACAAGGAGCTGACTATGGACTCCTCAGTAGCTGAACATCCAGTCACTCAGGAAAGAATTAGGCTCTTTTTTTCTTGGAGAAAATGGCCTATTAGCAGATTTAAGATGTCTTAACCCAGGAAGACCAAGTGGGGCATCAATCACCCCACCAAAACACTACCTTCATGGAAAAGTCATGACTCGTGCAAATCTTACTTGTCTGTATTTGATTGAAATTCCATATTATGGAAGCGACATTTGTAGGAAAGACATATGTTCTTACGGTGGCATTCAGAAGGGTATCATTTGTACAGAATTAAAGAAAAGGTACAAATCTGTATTGCCCTTGTGTGATGACTGTAAAGTGAAAAGTATCTTACCTGCAGTAAGTCGCCCTTATGGCAAACAGTAAAATACTGTACAAAAACTTAAACTATTAAACCATTTTATCTGAATATCAGAAACAACTAAGTTGTTTTTTTTTTCATAGATAAAACTCATTCATTTGTGACTGTCTTCTTTTCAACGAACATGCTTAATACTGTCAGATTTCTCTGTGTTCTGGTGTAACAATTAATATAATGTATGTTATTGGCATCCTATACATCTATTCATATTTAATAGATGTCAAGTTTTAGCCGAAATAAAATATTTAAAAAAAAATAAATTATATTTTCCTACTTATCTACCCTATTTTTTCAGTATGTTACCAGAACCACATTATTATTTTTTGGCCTAATTAAATAAGAGATTCCAAGTTTGACTTTTTTCATAATTTCTGACTAGACTTCATTATTCCTTTCTTTGCTTAATTTTGAGTATATAATGCATGTTGTAAAGGCTATTTCAGATTTGGTGATGTGGCATTAATGGTGAATTTTAAATTGTTTTCATAATGGGTGTAAATAATCGTTTATTTTGATTGAAGAATATTTATCATATATCTAGTGCATTCAAAACACTCGAAAAACATGAAAAATAATGACAATTGTATTATGTTTCCTTATTTCAGAGTTTTTATTGTGTTGTTATATGTTTACCGTATCCGGCTTAATGCGCATATATAACATATGACATTTCATATAGAATAATGAATATTTATAAAAGACTGGGGTAATGATTGACAAAAATGCCTTCAATAATAGCAGTTGAAATGAAATAGAAAATTAAAACAATATGCATCCTGGCTGACCAATTCCTCAGTTTATTTCCCCGTATATACTTATGTGATAGTATCGTATACAAATGCATTTGGACCGGCAGATGGACGAGAATGATTGCATCTATTCGGTATAGATAAATCTAGGTTATATAGTATAAGCAAAACTTTTTGTATTTATAACGTAAATAGACTACAAGGGGATATCATTAAACATTGGGATAATATAATTTCAAACTCGAAATATGTTAGAATAAAATATAAAAGATTACTACTAGTAATTCAAATTACACGAGTTTTCCTGTTTACCTTTTTCAAGTAGATATTGAATCTGTTGTTACGCCTATTGTGTCGTGTTATTTTCATATTATAATATGATAGTGCTGAAAAACGCTGTCATCGAAGTTTTTCTACAAGTTTTAGATTGACTTTTCATGCACAACACGTGTAAAAAAGAAGAATTCAGTGCGGTACCTTAACGATAACACATAACAATAAAGATTGATTTGAATGTGAAGACATACCTTTAAATAAATTAAAAACAAGTAATGTTTGTAAAACATACATGCCCCCACCAGCAGTACCTAATTGCTTGTGGTTGGGCCAAAGCGTTCTCTAGTTATTGATCAAAACCATTTTTAGGATCAAGGTCCCTGTGGCCTTCACCTTTGACCTAATGACCTCAAAATCAATAGAGGTCATCCACTGGTGATGACTAACAAGCATGCCAAGTGTGGTGAACCTAGGTCAAAGCCTTCTCTAGTTATTGATCGGAAACCGTTTTTAGGATGAATGTCCCCGTGAGCTTGACCTTTGACATAATGACCTCAAAATCAATAGGGGTCATCTACTGGTGATGACCAACCAGCGAAACAAGTTTGGTGAATCTAGGTAAAAGCCTTCTCTAGTTATTGATCGGAAACCGTTTTTAGGATGAAGGTCCCTGTGAGCTTGACCTTTGACCTAATGACTTCAAAGTCAATAGGGGTCATCTACTGATGATGTCCAACCAGCGTACTAGGTTTGGTGTACCTAGGGCAAAGTGTTCTCTAGTTATTGATCGGAAACCGTTTTTAGGATGAATGTCCCTGTGAGCTTGACCTTTGACATAATGACCTCAAAATCAATAGGGGTCTTTTACTGGTTATGATCAACCAGCATAACAAGTTTGGTGAACCTAGGTAAAAGCCTTCTCTAGTTATTGATCGGAAACAGTTTTCAGGATGAATGTCCCTGTGAGCTTGACCTTTGACCTAATGACCTAAAAATCAATAGGGGTCATCTACTGGTGATGGCCAACCAGCAAACCAAGTTTGGTGAACCTAGGTCAAAGTGTTCTCTAGTTATTGATCGGAAACCGTTTTTAGGATGAAGGTGCCTGTGAGCTTGCTTTGACCTAATGACTTCAAAATCAATAGGGGTCATCTACTGGTGATGACCAACCAGCATACCAAGTTTGGTGAACCTTGGAAAAAGCCTTCTCTAGTTATTGATCGGAAACGAAGTGTCTACCGACGGACCGACCGACCGACATTTGCAAAACTATATGCCCCCTCATCTTCGATGGGGGGCATAAAAATGTTTCTACCGCGAAATCAGTTTAAAAAGTTAAAAAAGAGATACGATTGCACTTTACCTGACCTGCTTGGAAAAAAAGTTGAATAGTTGTCTGTAGTGTATTTTGTGTTAAGTCTTTATTTGTGCTCAAACTTCACTTAACAACCAAGCTATCATCGAGAATAGCAAAAATAAAAAAAATCTGCCTAAATGCCAAGTTTCCGTTAGAATTGTTAATACTCTGTTGTTGTTTTTTTACGATCAAATAAGAATGTTAAAATAATTAAATGAAGAAACATATAATCAAGAATATTGCAGTTGCGGCGTGCCTATATACGACTTATGAAGAAATTTCCAATTCCTTTATTTGATTTCCAGTTTGAGTCCAATCTCCGTTTCCTCTTTATTCCAGCAGAACTTCTTGAAAAGGATCACTTAATCTCAGCACAGTCTCCCCTTCCTGAAATTGTCTCTGATGTGTGTGCATGATATACCATGAGAAGTTTTCCTGTATTGTCAAGATGGGGGATTTACACTAGCCAAGTATGGTATGGTAGTAATTGATGTCAATTGAATAAATATTTCAGGCAGATTATCCAAACCAAAATGCCGACAAGCCTTTATTGATATTTACTTTTAAATATTTTTGTCGAAGAACAGAAAAAGCAAGATTTGCCTCCTTATGCAATAATGTGCTGTAAGAAAGGAAACGTCGCGCATTGTCTGTAATGATAAAGAGCAAAGTATTACCACGTGATTAATATTAAATGCATGTGTGATCATTATATATATATATATATATATATATATATATATATATATATATATATAGATATATATATAATATATATATATATATATATATATATATATATATATATATATATATATATATATATATATATATATATATATATATTATTTTTTTAACAATTTCACTGTTTTGTTTTACAAGTTAAGCGGTGTCTTTGTAAAGTTATATAACTTTACAGATTAAATAAACGAAATGTTAAAATGTTCAATTTTCTTCAATTATAAGAGATAATAAATGAAGTAACGTTGCACATAATCAATAAGGCTTTTAATCTTATGTGACTAGAACATGGGACGTTTTAACTTAGTGCCTCACCGCCTGTTAATCTGTCCTTCTATTAGCAATCTCATGTCCCCTTTATATCTCTTGAACCTTTCGAATGATATTGATGAACCTAGGGTCAATTGTTTATCCCACTGAGACAACGTGCAAAATTTCACATTTCAGGCCTGCCAATTTAAGGTCAATGTCACAGTTCAAGATCAAACATTTAAACCATAGAATTTCCTGCCCGTCCATATCGTTTTAATCCCTTGTATGATAATAAATGAACTTTTGTTATTGTAATGATGTGCAGAAGGCTACCAAAGTTTTTAAATTTAGATAATACATCTTTTGGACAAAATATTTGTCCGCTCTCTTTCTCATGAACTGTTTGAAGGATAAACGTGAAAATTTGGTCAACGGTTTTTTGTTTCTTTGTTTGTTTGAGTTGTTTGAAGCACCACTATAAAGTCAAGGTCAGAGTTCAAAGTCAAACAAGGGAAGCCAAATATCCATGTCTGCTTCATATCTCGTAAATCCTTATAAGGATAAGTTGCAATCTTTGGTCTGATGTTTATCTCATCGATGTGACGCATACAACCAACATTCCTGATGCGCTGAACTTACACATATTTGGATAATATATGTTTCGGTCAAAGGTCATGTGTCAACAACTTACTTCGAGCGTATAATGCCCCGCCGTCAGCGGAGCTCTTCATAAATTGCTTACTGAGTTATATAATACCCTTGAATGAACGGAGATTCGTTTTTACATCTTCGGGCTGTTAGAAAATATCTCCCATCTGTTGGAAGAACATTTAAGCGACTGACTCACAGATGGGCCGACGTTGTAGAAAAAAAAGGTTTACAAAATTCTAGCTGTATTTGTGAAGAGTATATCTAAACTAAGTTACTGACTCATTTTTTTGTTAAGAAAAACATCACAATATAAAGTTTTACACACATTTAACGCTACAAATTTACCCAGTTAGTCATGGGGTAGGTAATTTAGTTATAACATTAATTTTGACGAAACTTGATTACTAGTGACTTTTGGCCCAGTGGTGTAGGTTTTCGCTCAATATTTTACTGACCGAAAGGTCATGGGTTCAAATCGTTTTTAATTTTTTAAGATTTTTTTCTTTCAAATTTCATAGGGTATAGAAGCATTATATTATGTTTTTTCCATACTATATTAACTTCTCTTCAATTTTAGAAAAAGCTAAATTCTGTGAGTCAGTGGTTTTAAAAATTGGACGCTTTGAAGTTACCTGCACAACTTTGGAAGCAAAAGCTCAGTATACAGTTAGAGAAATAAAGATAAAGCATAGCGGTCAGGTAACATACATTCTTATCGTCAATAAAATAAGTAGTTTTAGAAAATCACTTTCATCAATATTTAATTCATACTTTATTTAGCTACAGCGATATGCTTTACCTTTATATATTTTATATTACACTTACACGGATTTAAAGGTATATCCGACTTTAGAAAAAAATGGAGTATATTAAACAGTGTATCAGTTGCAATTAGTGACATTTTTTTCAATATGTTTCAGTACGAAAGCGACGAAAATGAAGTGTATCATTTCCAGTATAACAAGTGAGTGCCAGGGATCCAAAAGAGTTCTTACAGTTCATTAAAGATGTAAGGGATTATGACGATCAGCTCGGCGAAGGGAATGCACATGTGCTCGTTTATTGGATGTAAGCATGATTTATTTCATTTCTAAATTACAGAACATCTAGAAGTTTCACGATCCGTGATACCGACCATATGATACAAACATAATATTAAAACTATTTCCATGGAAGGTTTATACGAGTCCAGTTACTTATGAGTGTTTGTGAAACTAATTTAAAGGATACTTCTTATAACATCTGTGGGTTAAAGAGGAAGTTTAAAGGAAAATTAGATTAATTTAGGATTTAAGATTTATAACTTCTATACTTAAATATATCTGTATTTTACAGAAAAGCCAATGAGAGGAGCGGGCTGTTTTCCACAGTTGCAATTTTAACGGAGAAGATACAAGAGACAAGTTAGCATTCTGAACACAGTGCGACACGTTAGAACCAGAAGAAGAACTGCATTTACTAGCATGGTTTGTATGAATTCAGATATTTGTTGATTTCACCTGCCTTATTAATACAGCTTAAGTTCTGAAGATTTAGACAATATTGTACAAATAGCTTGTATGCGTTTTATAAAAAAAATAGTTCATTTGTTTGCTTTAAATTGTTAACTGTTTTGTATGTTTTGTTTTTTACTTGCTACGACATCTAGAAGGCTATTTAAATATAATTATGTATCTTTTTTCTCTAGCAAAGTACAACACACAGTCATACAGGTGAAAATCAAATGTAGATTTTACAAGAAAAAATAAACAAGGATATACAATGACTATGAAAACATACATTAAAAGTAAACAAAAAATATAATGTATTCATAATTTACTTGAATTAATTTAGTATGACATACCATGCAGGCTAAATTAAGTTATCAACCTTTTTACAGCAACTTTGCCTCCTTTAGCTTCTTAATTTAAATACTTTCAAAGTAAGATTCCCCAGAATTTTAAGTATGATAAAAAGGCGAGGCTATTTGTTACATCTGTTGTTTTTTATATACATACAAATTATGGTAATAGAAATAAACTGTTGACATTTAGTCGTGTTCAAGATTATAATGGTTCTGCACGTCTTTTTGTTCATCAACTTACAAACAATATTATTTGTGGTTTATAGGAGCTCATGATTTACTCTTTCTTTACTCTTTAATATCATATTAAATGAAACTTTTGCCTTCACTGTAAGCTTTGTTTCTTGCTTTTAATAAATACTGTTAAAAATGCATCTTTTATTTTGTTTCTCTTTTATATCAACACGGCCTCTTGTTAAACGATTGAAGCATATTTATAAAATTCTGCAGAAAATAAAATCGTTTTAATTAAACGTGCGGTTGAAGATTACTAGACCCTGTGATAATATTCAGCTTATTCAAACAACAATGCTATGTGTACCATTATAGGTCCAGAATTAAGGTGTATTAAAGATTTATAATCGATGTAGTGTGGCATAAAGATAAAGCTGTTTGATTGTTCTCTCAAGTCGAGGCCCGATCAGTAAACACGATTCACATAGACATAAAGAAGAAAAACAATGAACAAATCCTGTAAGGAACACAAGAGCTACGGAACTACAATTTATCATAATTGGCCAACATAAGTAACACTTAAAATGTTAGGATGAAACTGACAGAATCTGTATTACATTCTATGTAAAAAAAAATCTCCTAGCTTCTGTTAAGAGTGTTTAATTATGCTGTACTTAATAATACTAGTCCAGAGACATATTGAGAAATATATAAGAAAGTCATGAAATTCATTGTTTTTACGAAAACAGCTCCGCTGAAATATATAGGACCTTTATTATTCCATAATATGTATCAGACAATCTCTTTGCATTATATTCCTTTCAAATTCGATCTCTAGTATCATCTTTAAAAATCTGAACTCAACATATTTGCTTTGACATGTTAAAATGTTTTCAAGGTATTTCGTACGTAATTTGACGTTATAAAATCTTCAGTTTTGAATTATGTTAGGCGTTTTGTTAAAGAGATATGAAACTGGTGAAGCTGGTTTTTAGTTTACTCCACGTAAATTAGACTTTGCAATACCGTTCCAGCTGGTATTTCATGTTGAGTTTTCTATAAACACTGCTTGTTGTGTCTTGCATTTATATTTTACCCCAATGGGAAACTTCGTCAAGCCAGCAATGTGTCTGCATATGACACCTTTAAGAAGTGTTCAACTGCAATTATCTTTGACATCTCAGTATGAAATAAACAACTGAGCAACATATATGTTCTTTTCTTGCAAAACGTAATCTTCTTACGGCAAATGTTCATTCAAATGCATTTCCAAAGCACAAGCTTATATGAACTTAGCGTTTAGTTTTTACCTTTAAATGCCACTTTGGTCCCTGACGATAGGTAGGCGAACATTTATCTTATAGAGGTAGACAATTAGTTATTTAGAAATCATTTTCTCCAACACAATGGTAGAACATAAAAAAATCAAAACTGAACGATATAACTACTTTGACCTCTCATCGTTGCATCTTAATTTGAGTAAATTACATATTCTTGAAAAAGTTTTCATTTTCGCTAGGTTATTCAAAAATCTCTTCAAATCAATATAATTCTTCTATGGTTCTTACACCGACATGCCAAGAATCACAAACATTATTCTGAGAGCTTTTCAATTGCGACAAATGTGTGTCCTGGACAAGCAAAATTTAACTTTTTTTCTGTACGGAAAATTGCCAGTATTATATTCCTATATGTACAATTGGAGTGGGGTTAGTGTTATCCAATATTAAGTAATTCTATGTTTTGATTGGCTGTTAGAAGATCCGATTATTGCCGAAGCATTACGTATTTTTACGATGTGCTACCTGTTGAATCAATTTGCGAAGCTGTGTTATTCCGGAAACCCTCGGAGAGAATCACGTGACTGTCTGGTAATATTGTGTAGGAACATTGGATGTTATTGTTTTGAAATCTATTTATAGTAACAAGTAACTGATAAGAGATATAGGTAACTTTTTGAAGGTTGGCAAAATTATGGCGGTTGATAACAATGCAAAACATAGTAATTTTGTAGTTACCGTTTGACATTCATTTTTCATCAAACAGTAAAGTATTTTATAGTATTTTAAAGGTCTGTAAACTCATATTTTACATATTTAAAACATAATTGTCAAAACTGTTTTCTTTTTTGTTTGTAAATGGTTAAACTTAGTGCATCTAAGCTGCTAGAAAAATGCTGAAACGACAGGTATAAATAAGTTTAGTTTTCTAAGCAAAAATTCCAGATCTGCTTATATTTTCAAAATATGAATTTAAAGAGCCTTCAAATGATGTAAAATGATAAATGTTTATGTTTGATATTTTCAATTAATAGAAATCGGCTCACACAGAAAAAAGTTATCTAAAAATTAAAAATGCTGTCTGGTTCCCGGTGGTACTTTGCTACGACAGTGACTGTGTCTCACCTGGTCTTTATGTTGAATTATATATTATTAAAAGTAATCAAAGCATGGTCAAGGCCTTCCAGAATAAAAAAGGAAATTCCGTTTGTCCTATTTCTGGGGGAACATAGATGGGGGAACATTCCCCCATCTCAGCTAAAAGATAGGGGAACATTCCCCCATCTCAGTAGAGATAGGGGAACATTCCCCCATCTCAGTAGTAGATAGGGGAACATTCCCCCATCTCTTTAGTAGATAGGGGAACATTCCCCCATCTCAGTAGTAGATAGGGGAACATTCCCCCATCTCAGTAGTAGATAGGGGAACATTCCCCCATCTCAGTAGTAGATAGGGGAACATTCCCCCATCTCTTTAGTAGATAGGGGAACATTCCCCCATCTCAGTAGTAGATAGAGGAACATTCCCCCATCTCAGTAGTAGATAGGGGAACATTCCCCCATCTCGGTAGTATATAAGGGAACATTCCCCCATCTCTTTAGTAGATAGGGGAACATTCCCCAATCTCAGTAGTAGATAGAGGAACATTCCCCCATCTTAGTAGTAGATAGGGGAACGTTCCCCCATCTCAGTAGTAGATAGGGGAACATTCCCCCATCTCAGTAGTAGATAGGGGAACATTCCCCCATCTCAGTAGAAGATCGGGGAACATTTCTCCTACTCACAAGTAAATAGGGGAACATTTCCCCCCCATCTCAGTAGTAGAAAGGGGAACATTCCCCCATCTCAGTAGTAGATAGGGGAACATTCCCCCATCTCGGTAGTAGATAGGGGAACATTCCCCCATCTCTTTAGTAGCTAGGGGAACATTCCCCCATCTCAGTAGTAGATAGAGGAACATTCCCCCATCTTAGTAGTAGATAGGGGAACGTTCCCCCATCTCAGTAGTAGATAGAGGAACATTCCCCCATCTCAGTAGTAGATAGGGGAACATTCCCCCATCTCAGTAGTAGATTGGGGAACATTCCCCCATCTCAGTAGTAGATAGGGGAACATTCCCCCATATCAGTAGTAGATAGGGGAACATTCCCCCATCTCAGTAGTAGATAGGGGAACATTCCCCCATCTCAGTAGTAGATAGGGGAACATTCCTCCAACTCACTAGTAGATAGGGGAACGTTCTCCCATCTCAGTAGTAGATAGGGGAACATTCCTCCAACTCACAAGTAGATAGGGGAACATTCCCCCATCTCACAAGTAGATAGGGGAACATTCCCCTATCTCAGTAGTAGATAGGGAAACATTCCCCCATCTCAGTAGTAGATAGGGGAACATTCCCCCATCTCAGTAGTAGATAGGGGAACATTCCCCAATCTCAGTAGTAGATAGAGGAACATTCCCCCATCTTAGTAGTAGATAGGGGAACGTTCCCCCATCTCAGTAGTAGATAGGGGAACATTCCCCCATCTCAGTAGAAGATCCGGGAACATTCCTCCTACTCACAAGTAAATAGGGGAACATTTTCCCATCTCAGTAGTAGGTAGGGGAACATTCCCCCATCTCAGTAGTAGAAAGGGGAACATTCCCCAATCTCAGTAGTAGATAGAGGAACATTCCCCCATCTTAGTAGTAGATAGGGGAACGTTCCCCCATCTCAGTAGTAGATAGGGGAACATTCCCCCATCTCAGTAGTAGATAGGGGAACATTCCTCCAACTTACAAGTAGATAGGGGAACATTCCCCCATCTCAGTAGTAGATAGGGGAACTTTCCCCCATCTCAGTAGTAGATAGGGGAACATTACCCCATCTCAGTAGTAGATAGGGGAACATTCCTTCAACTTACAAGTAGATAGGGGAACATTCCCCCATCTAAGTAGTAGATAGGGGAACGTTCCCCCATCCAGTAGTTGATAGTTGATAGGGGATCATTCCTCCAACTCACAAGTAGATAGGGGAACATTTCCCCTTATAACGATTGTCTTTCCCCATCTCACCATTGTCTTTACTATTAGACATGATAATATCCTGCATCTCTTATTCATTTTCCCCATTTTAGTGTAAAGTAGGTTATTATCCCCTGATAATCTTTATTTTGTATAAAGAAGTATGATGTAAAATTTCAGGAAACATTTTTTTGTTTTTAAATGCAAAAAAATGAGAATTTCTAGTATTGAGAGCAAGATCTATTATTGTGTTACTATATATAAATGTATACAAAAAAGACAGGATTTATGTCTTTAGTTCAAATAGACATTTGGTGGATAATAGATTTATTTTATATTACGAGCAATCTAGAACAAACTGATTTGATACAGATAAATGAAAATAGTCTTGAAATAACTGGGGGTTGATAATAATGTAACTACTATTTTAATAAGAACTTTATACTAGAAGTATCAAAGCAACAACATCACAACTTAAAAGGTAAGTATCGGGATAAAAACAGCAAAGTAATGGAACATTAAACAAATAAACTTAATAACCCAGAGAAAGTCCAATATGCTAACATCTTTATCAAAATAAAGCCAATCAACCATATTGTCTTAGTAGCTGGACAAATAAACATTAAGTACATAGTGACATTGCTAAAATTACACTATTGTCCCATTCATTCCGTCCAACATGTACACCACATACCAAGAATCGTCATTTGCAGAAATCTTGTCGCAGCTTCAGACTGGTTTCTTATTCAACTTCCACATACATGTATATGAGACCTATTTTAATGCAAAAAGATAAGTACTTGCATAATTAGGTCATACAGACTTTCAATAAATAAGATATATATGTTTATCATTTGTTATAGTAAAAGCCCTTTTCTTTGAAAACATGGGCTAGTGCATTATGATGCAATATCTTGTCACTTATCACTGTGACTCAGTGCCTTTTATATTTGATAGATTGCTAAGTCTTGTTTATAGTATTTGAAGATTTTGTGCAGTGCCGTAAATTTCTGATAGTTCAATATAATAGTACGCTCATCATATTGTTGACAAGAGTGTGAAATACTGGGATGGGTACTTATTACTATTTTTGAATTTATTAAATTTTCACATTTATGCGTTGATGATATAACTAACTGCGCCCCTAGGTGTGGTTATTTCTCGCGTGACGACTTAAACTAATCCAGGGTACGCTTTACTGGTCACGTGAGTGTGCCATCAAATAGGATAACATTAACACTAATTAGACTAAAATCTGATTGAACAATTATGTAAAATACGAAGGCTTATTTGCACCAAAAAAACAACAACAACAAAAACCGATTTTAAAATGAAGTTATAAACAATGTTGGTTATTTTCCAGATCAATATTCTGAAGTAAGTTTGTGCCTGAAATTCAGACAAAACGCTAAATAGTATAGGGAATGTTATGTAAAAATTACCGACGCTTGTCCATCATTTCCGCCTGATATGTCCTATTGATCATGCCTAGGTTCAGCCTGTTTGTTTGTTTGTTAGGGTACATAGACCTGTAGTAGGTTCAAGTGACTACAATATCCTTGAGGTTCGAGCCTCTAGTTATATTCTCAAGAAGTTTGCGAGCCTTTATTATAGAGAAAACGTTAATTATTGTATCGACTTACAAAATACCAAATCTTATCGAACATATACCCCTGCCAGGCCCTATGGCTCATGCCTAGTTCCAGCCTGTACGGGGATCTGTAATAGGGTCAAGAGGCCACACTATCCTAGAGATTCCAGCTCCTAGCTCTACCCTCTCCTAATTAACGGACTTGTTATAGAGACAAAACTCAAAATAATATAGTTACTTTAAGTACAAAAAAAATGCTATTTCATTTTGATAGAAAATTATTTGTTAGATGATACAGACATTATTCTGCATGTAGAAAATAAAAGCAAAAGCAGATTTTTTCATACCTGAAAATTGTTCCTTCTTAATACTAGCAGTAACATTCAGTGAAGGAAACTAAATAGTCAGTTCTTTGTTGCTGGCAGCGACAAGATGTCCTCGAAGTCCATTAATAAGAATATTACTAAGGTTTCGCAGTAAAATTACAGGACAACCAACCTTCAGACAGAGAAAATTTGCCAGTTACAGTTTTCAGTTCAGTTACATTGCCAGAGTCTACAGACTTATACTCTAACATCTCACCAGGATGACTAAACAGACATTTCCGTTTGTACTCATCCACTACCATATGAGTTGAAAATAATTCTACACTATCACAGTCTGTTGGTAGAGGCCTGCTTAATTCTTTCACATAAGCAAGTCCTGTTGAAGATAAGGAACCATTAAAAATTTCTTGAAGAATAGTTATAAAAACTTTATCTTTTTTGGCGAATTACTTCAGTCAGTGTTATACGGTGAGGAAAAACTTCTTAGAAAATTGTACTTTCAAAACAGTAACTTCCATCATCTTCATACCTTCGATTAGGCACAGGTGGTAGTTGAAAAAAGTCACCACAAAATATAACTTGTATACCTCCAAACAATTAAGTGGAGTCTTTAATGAAACATACATTTTGTAGTGACAGGAGTGTTCTTTTACTAACCATGGAGCATTCATCTACCATTAAAACATCGGTGGTCAAAACATTTTTATAACTTATTCATACTTTGCATGTTTCTAAGAACTGACACAATATGACCAGGATTGTGCCGTCCATCGTCAATTCCTGAAAAACTGGTGCAAAGTGACAGCATTATAACTCTGTGGGTAAACAGTGCAGGCAGTTCCTGTGCTACAGGTTACTTTTACTGGTTTGCCCTGTCTAGTCAGCTCTTTATAAATGTCACACATTACATGAATCTTGCCTGTTCCAGCCACCCCAGTCAATAGCAGATTATGACCTCTTTTGGCAATATTAAGAGCACATGTTTGATTTTCATTTAGGATCATATTTTCAATTTACAAACATCATGACATTCAATCATAACTTATTTAAATTAACAAGAAAAAACGTACACACTACTTTTACAAAAAGAGTTTTGGTCGTGTACTTTGATTAATAGACACGCATTGTAAGACACTTTGACTGTAATCAATCTGCTTTAATTGTGCAATTTAAAAAATTTAAATCACGAGTATTTTGGTTTACAAATGACAGGTTCCCGTTTTTTTTTTCATTACAATTAACGATAATGCGGAAGCCAATCTTGGCCAATGAAAATAGCCGTTACAAAAAATTCACGTGATACAAACATGTCCGAAATCGGAAACATTGAGTAAAATTTGGACGAAAAGCTGAATAACGAATTGTATATCGAGTAAGCGAGCCGGTTTTTTGCGGTAAGTGAGACAGTTGTTCAAAAGTTATTGCATTTAGCCAAAAAACCACGCATGCAAACGTTATTATTGCAGTTTTACTCTACAAGTTGGCGGTTGCACGTTTGTTATCGACCTGTCAAAATTGTGCAATTTTACAAGATGCTTCTTCCTAGCACCGGATAGCGGTTTTTTCGGTTGGTTTTCATATGGGTAGACATAAGACTGTATAAAGGCCATTTGCTTCTCCTGAAAAGCGATTCAGTTGTGTAAAAACATGACATTAATAGAAAGAAGGGTAAAATTTTAGGTTTTTGTGTTCCACTCCTTGTCTTTATAATATGTCATGGTGAGAAATTCGTTTTCTAGTTTGTTCAGATGTTCAAATAAGCATTTTATATGTTATCCAAACACTGTGCTGGCTCCCTATGCAATACATATAACAGTAAATGTGATACTATATTATTTTAACTTGTTACGAAGATAGAATATGCCCTAGCTGTCGACATTGCACATTTGTTATGCAATACAGGTAACAGTACATGTGATACTTCAACTTTAACTTAATACTGTTAAAAGTCAATACTGACTATACGAGGCAGGCGCGTGTCAGGAACATTTAAAATCTATAAAATTTAATAACAAAGAAAACAAGATTTAACTGAAGATCTTACTTAAACATTTATTTTACTGATAAAAGCTGGCACAGTTGGGGTAGCCTTAATCTCGGTCGGTAATTCGTTCCAGAGTCGTATAGTCCTTGGGAAGAATGAGTTCATGTGATGTTGTGTTTTTGATTGTGGAATGAGGAATTTGCTGTTTCTTGTGTTTGTAAGGTGATTGTGATCAACATTGACCTGATTGTTTTTTATTTTGTGTAGCATGACCAGGCTGGCATGGTTTCGCCTTTGTTCTAAAGTTGACCATTTTAGTTCTTTGATCATGTTTGTTACACTGCTTGTATAGTGGTAATCATTATGAACGTACCTTGCAGCTGACCTCTGGACCTTTTCTATTCTGTGTGTGAGATATTTTTGCCATACTATATACTATATTATTATAACTTGTTACGAACGTAGAATATGTCCTAGCTGTCACAAGTTAGAGGATGAGTATAACTTTGTTGAATGTCTAGACTTTATGGAACTAAGGAAATTAATTATACCCACACAAACGAAGTTTCGGAGGATGGGGTTATATAGCAGTGAGCTTGTCGGTCGGTCGGTCCGTCCGTCCATTGGTCAGTCCATTTCATGGTTTCCAGATGATAACGCTGGAAAGAGTCAATGGATTGTAAAAATGTTTAGTACACATGTGTAACATCATAAAATACAGGTCAAGTTCGAATTTGGGTTCAGACCACCAATTTTTTACAGAGTTCGTGCCTCTTTTCATCTTCAGTTTTGCAAAGAAATATTTTTCGGATGATAACTTTTTCGGGAGTCTTTGGAATTTGGGTTCAGAACACTAAATGTTTACAGAGCTATTGCCACTTTTCATCTGAAGATTTGCAAAACAAATCATTTCCAGATGATATCTGTTCCATGAATCAACGGATTGAAAGTATTTTGGGTACACAGTCGTAACATCATTTAATACAGGTGGAGTTCGACTTTGGGTCTAGTCCACTAAATGTTTACATAGTTTAGTTATAAAGTTATTTATTTTATCTTCAGTTTTGCAAAAAAAAATGGTTTACACATGATAATCCTTTCACTGGATTGAAATTATTTTGACACACAGACGAAACAACCTAATTTGGTAACTAAATGTTTACTTAGTTTTGGTTTCTTTTTCTTTTGATGATTTAAAATCTTACTTGATACAATTATCTGTACAATGTTGTCTTTCTTTTCACTAAAGATTATTTCCTTTTACATGTTTCTTTTTGCCACAAAAGTAATTCTTGTCTCCATCAAGGACATCGGTGTGGGTTTTAATCGCATTCAGTGATAGCTCTAGTTTTTGCGGCACTCGTCATTTTTTATTTTTTGCAATTATTTACAAGCGAAAACAATAACGATGTTAAAGCTATTGAAAAAGAATACATCAAATCACATAAAAATAAAATATGTTTGGTCAGCATTATAAACTTATATCTTATGCAGTTTTAAAAATTTTTGATATCTATATTTTCTATCCCAAAATGTTAAAATGGTTAAAGTTTAAATATTATTATGCCTCTTTTCTGAAAGAAATTATAAACTTGCATTCTCAACATTTGCCATCTTGCCATATATGTTAAATTGATCAAATGTTTTACTGATCTAATGCTGATGGATCGTTTTTGATTTATTTGCAAAAGAAAGCTTCCTCTTCTTCATTTATAGGTTGAATATCGTTTATGGTATCTAATTCTTATTATGAATATGTCTCACCTCTTTTGATTGGGCACCTTATTTAGAATTACATTTATATATCAAAACAATAGTCTAAAATAATTGACACAGGATAATTATAATTAATAATTAAAACAAAGAGTTTAACCAAACACAAATGCTTCGTGTACAATGAAGGATACGCCAACACTGATATCTTGACATCACATCCTTAAAACGAAATCGAACCCTTCAAGATTTGGTAATGGCCATTTTTTTCTGAAGGTAATGACGGACAATGGTAAGTGGATAAGTGTCAGTATCATAAAAACAAATTCTTATGACTAGTACGTTGAAAGATGCTGCCGTGGCTCCGACACGCATTTAATGTTTTTACAAGTATTTTAGGTTAAAAATGGAATGTTACCAAACAAACAAATTATAAAATATGCAAATAAAGAAATATAATGTAAACTAATAGATTATTCTAAAATTGAAACAAAACATACTTAATGTTATATCAGACTTAAAATCATATTAAGCTACATGTAATTCCAGACTACAAGTGCACACACATACACATGATATCAGACTAACAGAGCAGACGTGAATACTATTAGATCCCGTAATTACATGCCGCCAGCCTCTAAAGAAATCATGTACCTCCTTCAGAAATGTTGCCCAATGAATGGTTTAATGTTACAACCACCACTCGGAAATAACTGAAGCTTTCTTCAGACACATCTACGACTTTAAATAAAAATTCTAGCATAAAATCGCTTATTTTTGCCCGTTTTGCCTATGTTTAAACGAAAGCAAAAAGGTGTGTAAACAAGGAAGTTCTCGCGCTCACGCGCTGTTATAACCCGTTTTCAGTAATGCGCGTTACAGGGCCTTTGTAAATAATGGACGCTGATCCGTCTTTTTTGCCCCAAATCGTCAGTTTATGTAACTTCGCAAGTCGGAACGTAGACGAAACATTCATAATTATTGATAAAATCAATGGCTGGCCTTGTTCAATTGTAACTCCACATGAAATCCTTCCAAATATTTTTAATCGACATTTTTTAAGTTTCAAGATGGCCGCTCGACAAGTTGAAAACACGTGTCGCCCTGAAACGCATATTTAAGACACGTATCCATAACAACCTACAGGCGACTGTACTATTATTTATTTATTTATCTATTTTTTCGTAAGCATGTCTTTTCTAGATCATTTTATGCTAGAATAGCGTTAAAGCACGTTTTTTGTGTTATAACATCTGCAGGATCCCTATGGGGTCGGGCACCAACCATCACTTGGGATTCTGCAGATGTTATAGCACGAAAAAACGTGCGTTTACCCTATAATATAAACCTGAAAATCATACACTGCTAGGTTCATTTATGTAGTAGTAAACGATTAGACTGATTATGTAACTGTACAAAAGATCATTGTAGAATTAAAATATGTTTTACAATTATTATTTAATATCACGTAATGGTCAAACAGTCTTCGTTAATCACGGTGTCAAATTATTCCTGATAAATATTCTATTCATACGCTTGTTTGAAATAGTGTGTTTTAAGTGCACGTTTGAAAGAACACAATGAGCTTGAGTCTCTCACACCGGATGTTAGATCGTTCCACAGTTTCGGAGCTGCATATTCAAACTGTCGATCGCCTTACTGTTTGACTTCTTGGTATCACTTAAGTTAGTGCTTTGTTCTGAGATCGCAGATTCCTTTGTGGTTTGTAAACACATAACATTTCTTCCATATATTCAGATGATTTTCCGTTTAAAGCTTTGTGGGTAAGTGTTAAAATTTGAAAATGAATTCTGTATTGCACTGGAGCCAATGTAGTTCATTAAGTACGACGGTACCGCGAGGTTCTGGTGATGATGCGGACATCTGTAATTTGAACAATCTGCAGTTTGATTAATGTTTAAGGTACTCCATACAGTACAACATCGCAGTAGTCTAGGCGCGAAATAATTAAAGAAGTCACAAGTTGTTTAGCTACATCGATTTTTAGATATTTTCGAATTCTTCCTATTTGTCGCAGTGCTGCATAACATGATCTGCATACCACATTAACGTGATCTTCCATGTTCATGTTTGAATCAAAGATGGCAACTACATTTCTAACATTATCAGATGGTTTAATTTTTAAGTCACCAACGGTTACCAATAAATCTTCAATGTGTTTGGAGCAGTGAGGATTCGAGTACTGAAAATTGCACTCAAGTGCTACACAAGTACTTTTGGATTTAGTACTTAGTGAGTACAAGTACTGATTTATTTCACAGTACTTGAGTAGTACTTAAATATTAATAATTCATAATAAATACTGCACTTGAAAGATAAAACATTTAACACTGGAGATTCAGACATACTTAAAGTATTTTTTTTTACAATTCACACTTAAATCTTTTTCAGTATCAGTCCCATGCAATTATTTGAATGGTGTATATAAGACTGTTGAGAGAGTGTTTTTTAAATAAAAAATCAATATTTTTTACCGTAATGATTGTGCAAAACAAGATAAACTTGTCAGTACTTATGAAATACTTATAAGTATTGAGTACTTTAGAGACAGTACTAAAGTGAATATGAGTACAAGTACATAAATTTTTCATGAGTACTGAGTACAGGTAAATACCTGAAAAATCAGTACTTGTACTCATAATAATTAAGTACGAGTAACCCATCCCTGGTTTGGAGTTAAGTGGAGGTGAGAACATTATGACTTCTGTTTTATCAGTGTTAAGTTTGAGCATGCTAAAATTCATCCATGATATTATGACTTGAAGGCATGATTGAATGCGTTGTAATGTTTCTTCTTTAGAGATGTCATCTAATAGATTTGAATGATAGATACAGTTATGAGTCATCGTCGTAGAAATGGTATTGCAGCCTATGCTCTTTGCAAATTGAACCGAGATGTTTAATATACATTGTATAAAATATCGGCCCTAATACGGACCCTTGTGGAACACTAAAATTCAGTTTGAACGGGTTTGACAGTACATCATCAATGTCTGTTTTCTATCTTGAAGGTATAATTTTATCCATTCCAGTGGATTTTCAGCTATTTCAAACAAATTTTCAAATCTTTGTAACAAAGTTTTGTGATCATTTTTGTCAAAAGCTGCTGAAAGGTCTAGCATTACTAATATTGTCATGTTACCATGGTCAAGGGATTTGAGAACGTCATTTTGGACTTTGATAAGTGCAGTTTCTGTCGATTGGAATTTACAATAGGCTATCTTGATTTTTTGTCAAGTGTTCATCAATTCGAGAACTCACTACATTTCATGACGTCTTTGATACAAATGTTAAATTTGAAACAGGTCTATAGTTTTTTTAATGCTTTGATCCAGTGCTTTTTGTTTAATTCATATGAGGTCTTACATCAGATCCTTTAAAACCATCACAAGAACGTCGCATGTCTTTCTTGAAATGGAGCATGCTTTTCGAGTAAGATGGATAGTACATAGATAGAACCTATGCTTCGAAGTAAATTATATTATATATGGACTTTGATTAAGCCGGTTATTGATTTTCAGTAGTGGTCAATTTGGGGTACTAAAAGCATCAGTTGCCACATTTATTTGTAGTAGTTTTGACCATTTTTTCGAATTATCTCTGTTTCCCTCCTTGCTTAAGTTCGTTTATCATCGTTTGGAAAATAAAAAAATGACATAATATTAAATGTTTACTGTTTCCGGTTGGAATGTATTGTAGTTTACCTTTATCAGTTTCGGCAAGTGTTTTGCTTCTCGAACTGTTTTGTTTTAGTTTTTAAATCACAGTTTTGGTATGAATAATTATAATACTGTTTTTGCTTGTGCTTTGGCTAAATCTCTTTTTTATTGTTTTAATAATTCCATCGCTTAATTAGCACTGAAATCCTTCTTATGGAAGGAGCAATTGGCATACGGCATATTTATGATTGAGTTTTTGGCAAAAAGTTTGTCTTTGTCTATTTCCTTCAGTTGTTTCCCTTCTAAATCTATTGCTCTGAACAACTGTCACCCTGTCTTCTGTTTGTGGTCTATTCTTCTACAGTCGGTTGTTGTGTATATTCTACACTTGCATTAGTTCTAAAATCACTGGTTTAAAGAAACAATTTTCATCCTGTCCATTGTGAATGTTTTTGCTACACCTTCATGTTGGTGGTTTTTCTGGATTAAATCACAAGCTTCATTTCGAGAGGAAAGCTTGCCGCCTTGTCCATTATTTCTTGTGTCTGCTGCATCTTCTTGTTTGTTATATTTCCGACTTGCATTAATTTCATAAGCTTTATTTTGAGAGGAAAGATTACCGGCTTGTCCATTGTTTTCTTGTGGCGGCTACACCTTCTTGTTTGTTGTTTCGATCTCTTGCATTACTATCATAAGAAATAGTTTCAGAGGAATGATGGCTGCCTTGTACATTATTTCTTGTGTCGGCTGCACCATCCTGGTTGTTGTATTTCTCTCTTGCATTACTATCACAAGCTTTATTTTGACAGAATATATTGCCGCCTTGTCCATTCTTTCTTGTGTCGGCTGCACATTCTTGTCTGTTGTTAATATCACTTGCATTGCTATCATAAGCTTTATTTTGAGAGAAAAGATTGCCGTCTTGTCTATTATTTCTTGTGTGGGCAGTATCTTCTTGTTTGTGGTATTTCTCTCTTGCGTTACTATCATAAGCTTTATTTTGAGAGGGTAAATTGCCGCCTTGTTGATGTTTTCTTGTTTCGGCTGTACCTTCTTGTTTGTTGTATTTCTCTCTTGTATTACTATCATACGCTTTATTTTGATAGAAGGAATTGCCGCCTTGTTCATTTTTTCTTGTGTCAGCTGTACCTTCTTGTTTGTTATATTTCTCTCTTGCAATCCTGTCATCAGCTTTATTTTAAGAGGATTTATTGCCGCCTTGTTTATTCTTGATTTGGTTGGCTGTACCTTCTTGTTTGTTGTATTTCTCTCTTTTTCTTTTTACTGCCATCACCTTTATTTTGAGAGGATGAACTGCCTTGTTTATTCTTTATTGTGTAAGTTGTACGATCTAGTTTGTTGTATTTCTCTCTGGTATTACTGTCATCAGCTTTATTTTGAGAGGATGAATTGCCGCCTTGTTTATTGTGTCAGCTGTACCTTCTTGTTTCTTGTATTTCTCTCTTGCATTACTGTCATCAACTTTCTCTTTAGAGGATGAACTGCCGCCTTGTTTATTTTTAATGTGTCAGCTGTTTTTTCTTGTTTGTTGTATTTCTCTCTTGCATAATTTCCATCAGCTTTATTTTGAGAGGATGAATTGCCGCCTTGTTTATTCTTTTTTGTGTCAGCTGTACCTTCTTGTTTGTTGTATTTCTCTCTTGCATTACTGTCATCAGCTTTATTTTAAGAGGATAAATTGCCGCCTTGTTTATTAGTTATTGCGTCAGCTGTACCTTCTTGTTTGTTGTATTTCTCTCTTGCATTACAGTCATCAGCTTTAGTTTGAGAGGATGAATTGCCACCTTGTTTATTTGTTATTGTGTCACCTGTACCTTCTAGTTTGTTGTATTTCTCTCTTGTATTACTGTCATTAGCTTTATTTTGGGGGGTTGAATTGCCGCCTTGTTTATTGTTTATAGTGTCAGCTGTACCTTTTTGTTTGTTTTATTTGTTTCTTGCATTACTGTCATCAGTTTTCTTTTGAGGTGATGAACTGCCGCCCTGTTTTTTCGTTATAGTGTCACCTGTACCTTCTAGTCTGTTGTATTTGTCTCTTGTATAACTATCATCAGCTTTTTTTGAGGTGATGAATTGCCACCTTGTTTATTGTTTATTGTGTCTGCTGTACCTTCTTGTTTGTTGTATTTCTCTCTTGCATTTCTGTCATCAGATTTCTTTTCAGAGGATGAATTGCCGCCTTGTTTATTCTTTATTGTGTCGCCTACAACTTCTTCTTTGTTGTTTTTCACATTTTCACTACTATCATAAGCTTTATTTTGAGATGAAGAATTGGTGTCTTGTTCATTTTTTCTTGTGTCGCCTACAACGTCTTTTTTGTTGTCTTTCGCAATTGCATTACTATCAACATGTTCATTTTGAGAGGAAGAATTGGTGTCTTGTTCATTTTTTTTCTTGTGTTGCCTACAGCTTTTGTTTGTTTTCTTTCGCGTTTGCATGACTTTCAAAATGTTCATATTGAGAGGAAGAATTGGTGTCTTGTTCATTTTTTCTTCTGTCGCCTACAACTTCTTGTTTGTTGTCTTTCGCGTTTGCATTACTATCAAAATGTTCATTTTGAGAGGAAGAATTGGTGTCTTGTTCATTTTTTCTTGTGTCGCCTTCGACTTCTTTTTTGTTGTTTTTCGCGTTTGCATTACTATCAAAATGTTCATTTTGACAGGAAGAATACGTGTCTTGTTCATTCTCTCTTGTGTCTCCTACAACTTCTTCTTTGCTGTCTTTCGCGTTTGCATTACTATCAAAATGTTCATTTTTAAAGGAAGAATTGGTGTCTTGTTCATTTTTTCTTGTGTCGACTTCAGCTTCTTGTTTGTTTTCTTTCGCGTTTGCATGACTATCAAAATGTTCATATTGAGAGGAAGAATTGGTGTCTTGTTCATTTTTTCTTCTGTCGCCTACAACTTCTTGTTTGTTGTCTTTCGCGTTTGCATTACTATCAAAATGTTCATTTTGAGAGGAAGAATTGGTGTCTTGTTCATTTTTTTTTTGCCGCCTACAACTTCTTCTTTGTTGTCTTTCGCGTTTGCATTACTATCAAAATGTTCATTTTGAGAGGAAGAATTAATGTTTTGTTCATTTTTTCTTGTGTTGCCTACAACCTCTTGTTTGTTGTCATTTGTATTTGCATTACAATCAAAAAGTTCATTTTGCGAGGGAGAATTGGTGTCTTGTTCATTTTTTCTTGTGTCGCCTACAACGTATTTTTTGTTGTCTTTCTCAATTTCACTACTAAAATAAGCTTTATTTTGAGAGGAAGAATTGGTGTCTTGTTCATTTTCTCTTGTGTCGCCTACATCTTCTTGTTTGTTGTCTTTCGCGTTTTCATTACTATCAAAATGTTCATTTTGAGAGGAATAAATGGTGTCTTGTTCATTTTTTCTTGTGTCGCCTAAAACTTCTTTTGTGTTGTCTTTCGCATTTTCATTAGTTTCAAAATTTTCGTTTTGAGGGGAAGAAATGGTGTCTTGTTCATTTTTTCTTGTGTCGCCTACAACATTTTGTTTGTTTGCTTTCGCGTTTGCATTACTATCAAAATGTTTAATTTGAGAGGAAGAATTGGTGTCTTGTTCATTTATTTTTGTGTCGCCTACAACTTCTTCTTTGTTTTCTTTCGTTTTTGCATTACTATCAAACTGTTCATTTTGAGAGGAAGAATTGGTAGACGTCTTGTTTATTTTTTCTTGTGTCGCCTTCAATTTCTTTTTTGTTGTCTTTCGCGTTTGCATTTCTATCAAAATGTTCATTTTGAGAGGAAGAATTGGTGTCTTTCTCGTTTTCTCTTGTGTCGCCTACAACTTCTTTTTTGTTGTCTTTCGAGTTTGCATTACTATCAAAATGTTCATTTTGAGAGGAAGAATTGGTGTCTTGTTCATTTATTCTTTTGTCGCTTAGAACTTCTTTTTTGTTGTCTTTTGTTTTTGCATAACTATCAAACGTTCATTTTGAGAGGAAGAATTGATGTTTTGTTCATTTTTTCTTGTGTCGTCTACAACTTCTTTTTTGTTGTCTTTCGCGTTTGCATTAATATCAAAATGTTCATTTTGAGAGGAAGAATTGGTGTCTTGTTCGTTTTCACTTGTGTCGTCTACAACTTCTTGTTTGTTGTCTTTCGCGTTTGCATTACTGTCAAAATGTTCATTTTGAGAGGAAGAATTGGTGTCCTGTTCATTTATTCTTGTGTCGCTTTCAGCTTCTTTTTTTTTTGTCTTTTGCTTTTGCATTCCTATCAAACGTTCATTTTAAGAGGAAGAATAGGTGTCTTGTTCATTTTTTTTTCTTGTGTCGCCTACAACGTCTTTTTTGTTGTCTTTCGCGTTTGCATTACTATCAAAATGTTCATTTTCAGAGGAAGAATAGGTGTCTTGTTCGTTTTCTCTTGTGTCGACTACAACTTCTTCTTTGTTGTCTTTCGCGTTTGCATTACTATCAAACTGTTCATTTTGAGAGGAAGAATTGGTATCTTGATCATTTTTTCTTGTGTCGCCTACAACTTCTATTTTGTTGAGTTTCGCGTTTGCATAATTATCAAAATGTTCATTTTCAGAGGAAGAAATAGGGTCTTGTTCATTTATTCTTGTGTCGCTTACAACTTCTTTTTTGTTGTCTTTCGCGTTTGCATTACTATCAAAATGTTCATTTTGAGAGGAAAAATTGGTGTCTTGTTCATTTTTTCTTGTTTTGCCTACACAACTTGTTTGTTGCCTTTTGCGTTTGCATTACTATCAAAATGTTCATTTTGAGAGGAAGAATTGGTGTCTTGTTCATTTATTCATGGTCGCCTACAACTTCTTGTTTCTTTTCCTTCGTTTTTGCATTACTATCAAACTGTTCATTTTGAGAGGAAGAATAGGTGTCTTGTTCATTTTTTCTTGTGTCGGCTACAACTTCTTGTTTGTTGTCTTTCGCGTTTGCATTACTATCAAAATGTTCATTTTGAGAGGAAGAATTGGTGTCTTGTTCATTTTTTCTTGTGTTGACTACAACTTCTTCTTTGTTGTCTTTCTCATTTTCACTACTAAAAAAAGCCTTATTTTGAGAGGAAGAATTGGTGTCTTGTTCATTTATTCTTGTGTCGCTTACAACTTCTTTTTTGTTGTTTTTTGTGTTTGCATTACTATCAAACTGTTCATTTTGAGAGGAAGAATTGGTGTCTTGTTCATTTTTTCTTGTGTCGCCTACAACGTCTTGTTTGTTGTCTTTCGCAATTGCATTACTATCAACATGTTCATTTTGAGAGGAAAAATTGGTGTCTTGTTCATTTTTTCTTGTGTCGACTACAACTTCTTCTTTGTTTTCTTTCTCTATTTCATTACTAAAAAAAGCCTTATTTTGAGAGGAAGAATTGGTGTCTTGTTCATTTTTTCTTGTGTTGCCTACAACTTCTTGTTTGTTTTCTTTCGCAATTGCATTACTATCAACATGTTCATTTTGAGAGGAAGAATTGGTGTCTTGTTCATTTTTTCTTGTGTCGCCCAGAACCTCTTTTGTGTTGTCCTTCGCGTATTCATTACTATCAAAATTTTCGTTTTCAGAGGAAGGATTGGTGTCTTGTTTATTTTTTCTTGTGTCGCCTACAACTTCTTGTTTGTTGGCTTTTGCGTTTGCATTTCTATCAAAATGTTCATTTTGAGAGGAAGAATTCGTGTCTTGTTCATTTTCTCTTGTGTCGACTACAGCTTCTTGTTTGTTGTCTTTCGCGTTTGCATGACTATCGGAATGTTCATATTGAGAGAAAGAATTGGTGTCTTGTTCATTTTTCCTTCTGTTGCTTTCAACTTCTTGTTTGTTGTCTTTCTCATTTTCACTACTAAAATCAGCTTTGTTTTGAGAGGAAGAATAAGTGTCTTGTTCATTTTTTCTTGTGTCGCCTGAGACTTCTTTTTTGTTGTCTTTCGGGTTTGCATTACTACCAAAATGTTCATTTTGAGAGGAAGAATTGGTGTCTTGTTCATTTTCTCTTTTGTCGACTACAGCTTCTTGTTTGTTGTCTTTCGCGTTTGCATGACTATCGGAATGTTCATATTGAGAGGAAGAATTGGTGTCTTGTTTATTTTTCCTTCTGTTGCCTTCAACTTCTTTTTTGTTGTCTTTTGTTTTTAAATTACTATCAAACTGTTCATTTTGAGAGGAAGAATTGGTGTCTTGTTCATTTTTTCTTGTGTCGCCTACAACTTCTTTTTTGTTGTCTTTCGTTTTTGCATTACTATCAAACTGTTCATTTTGAGAGGAAGAATAAGTGTCTTGTTCATTTTTTCTTGTGTCGCCTACATCTTCTTGTTTGTTGTCTTTCGCGTTTGCATTACTATCAAAATGTTCATTTTGAGAGGAAGAATAGGTGTCTTGTTCGTTTTCTCTTGTGTCGCCTACAACTTCTTTTTTGTTGTCTTTTGTTTTTGGATTACTATCAAACTGTTCATTTTGAGAGGAAAAGTTGGTGTCATGTTCATTTTTTCTTGTGTCGACTACAACTTCTTGTTTGTTGTCTTTCGCGTTTGCATTACTATCAAAATGTTCATTTTGAGAGGAAGAATTGGTGTCTTGTTCATTTTTTCTTGTGTCGCCTACAACTTCTTTTTTGTTGTTTTTTGTGTTTGCATTACTATCAAACTGTTCATTTTGAGAGGAAGAATTGGTGTCTTGTTCATTTTCTCTTTTGTCGACTACAGCTTCTTGTTTGTTGTCTTTCGCGTTTGCATGACTATCGGAATGTTCATATTGAGAGGAAGAATTGGTGTCTTGTTTATTTTTCCTTCTGTTGCCTTCAACTTCTTGTTTGTTGTCTTTCTCATTTTCACTACTAAAATCAGCTTTATTTTGAGAGGAAGAATAAGTGTCTTGTTCATTTTTTCTTGTGTCGCCTGAGACTTCTTTTTTGTTGTCTTTCGGGTTTGCATTACTACCAAAATGTTCATTTTGAGAGGAAGAATTGGTGTCTTGTTTATTTTTTCTTGTGTCGCCTACAACTTCTTTTTTGTTGTCTTTTGTTTTTGCATTACTATCAAACTGTTTATTTTGAGAAGAAGAATTGGTGTCTTGTTCATTTTTTCTTGTGTCGCCTACAACTTCTTGTTTGTTTTCTTTCGCAATTGCATTACTATCAACATGTTCATTTTGAGAGGAAGAATTGGTGTCTTGTTCATTTTTTCTTGTGTTGCCCAGAACCTCTTTTGTGTTGTCCTTCGCGTATTCAGTACTATCAAAATTTTCGTTTTCAGAGGAAGGATTAGTGTCTTGTTTATTTTTTCTTGTGTCGCCTACAACTTCTTGTTTGTTGGCTTTTGCGTTTGCATTTCTATCAAAATGTTCATTTTGAAAGGAAGAATTGGTGTCTTGTTCATTTTCTCTTGTGTCGACTACAGCTTCTTGTTTGTTGTCTTTCGCGTTTGCATGACTATCGGAATGTTCATATTGAGAGGAAGAATTGGTGTCTTGTTCATTTTTCCTTCTGTTGCCTTCAACTTCTTGTTTGTTGTCTTTCTCATTTTCACTACTAAAATCAGCTTTATTTTGAGAGGAAGAATAAGTGTCTTGTTCATTTTTTCTTGTGTCGCCTGAGACTTCTTTTTTGTTGTCTTTCGGGTTTGCATTACTACCAAAATGTTCATTTTGAGAGGAAGAATTGGTGTCTTGTTTATTTTTTCTTGTGTCGCCTACAACTTCTTTTTTGTTGTCTTTTGTTTTTGCATTACTATCAAACTGTTCATTTTGAGAGGAAGAATTGGTGTCTTGTTCATTTTTTCTTGTGTCGCCTACAACTTCTTGTTTGTTTTCTTTCGCAATTGCATTACTATCAACATGTTCATTTTGAGAGGAAGAATTGTTGTCTTGTTCATTTTTTCTTGTGTCGCCCAGAACCTCTTTTTTGTTGTCCTTCGCGTATTCAGTACTATCAAAATTTTCGTTTTCAAAGGAAGGATTGGTGTCTTGTTTATTTTTTCTTGTGTCGCCTACAACTTCTTGTTTGTTGGCTTTTGCGTTTGCATTTCTATCAAAATGTTCATTTTGAGAGGAAGAATTGGTGTCTTGTTCATTTTCTCTTGTGTCGACTACAGCTTCTTGTTTGTTGTCTTTCGCGTTTGCATGACTATTGGAATGTTCATATTGAGAGGAAGAATTGGTGTCTTGTTTATTTTTCCTTCTGTTGCCTTCATCTTCTTGTTTGTTGTCTTTCTCATTTTCACTACTAAAATCAGCTTTATTTTGAGAGGAAGAATAAGTGTCTTGTTCATTTTTTCTTGTGTCGCCTGATACTTCTTTTTTGTTGTCTTTCGGGTTTGCATTACTACCAAAATGTTCATTTTGAGAGGAAGAATTGGTGTCTTGTTTATTTTTTCTTGTGTCGCCTACAACTTCTTTTTTGTTGTCTTTTGTTTTTGCATTACTATCAAACTGTTCATTTTGAGAGGAAGAATTGGTGTCTTGTTCATTTTTTCTTGTGTCGCCTACAACTTCTTTTTTGTTGTCTTTCGTTTTTGCATTACTATCAAACTGTTCATTTTGAGAGGAAGAATTGGTGTCTTGTTCATTTTTTCTTGTGTCGCCTACATCTTCTTGTTTGTTGTCTTTCGCGTTTGTATTACTATCAAAATGTTCATTTTGAGAGGAAGAATAGGTGTCTTGTTCGTTTTCTCTTGTGTCGCCTACAACTTCTTTTTTGTTGTCTTTTGTTTTTGCATTACTATCAAACTGTTCATTTTGAGAGGAAAAGTTGGTGTCATGATCATTTTCTCTTGTGTCGACTACAACTTCTTGTTTGTTGTCTTTCGCGTTTGCATTACTGTCAAAATGTTCATTTTGATGGGAAGAATAGGTGTTTTGTTCGGTTTCTCTTGTGTCGACTGCAACTTCTTTTTTGTTATCTTTTGCGTTTGCATTACTATCAAAATGTTCATTTTGAGATGAAGAATTGGTGTCTTGTTCATTTTTTCTTGTGTCGCCTACAACTTCTTGTTTGTTGTCTTTCGCGTTTGCATTTCTATCAAAATGTTCATTTTGAGAGGAAGAATTGGTGTCTTGTTCATTTTTTCTTGTGTCGACTACAACTTCTTCTTTTTTGTCTTTCTCATTTTCACTACTAAAAAAAGCCTTATTTTGAGAGGAAGAATTGGTGTCTTGTTCATTTTTTCTTGTGTCGCCTACAACGTCTTTTGTGTTGTCTTTTGCAATTGCATTACTATCAACATGTTCATTTTGAGAGGAAGAATTGGTGTCTTGTTCATTTTTTCTTGTGTCGACTACAACTTCTTCTTTGTTTTCTTTCTCTATTTCACTACTAAAAAAAGCCTTATTTTGAGAGGAAGAATTGGTGTCTTGTTCATTTGTTCTTGTGTCGCCTGCAACTTCTTGTTTGTTTTCTTTCGCAATTGCATTACTATGAACATGTTCATTTTGAGAGGACGGATTGGTGTCTTGTTCATTTTTTCTTGTGTCGACAAAAGTTTTTTGTTTGTTTTCTTTCGCGTTTGAATTACTTTTAAAATGTTCATTTTTAGAGGAAGAATTGGTTTCTTGTTCATTTTTTCTTCTGTCGCCTTCAACTTCTTGTTTGTTGTCTTTCGCGTTTGCATTACTATCAAAAGCTTCATTTTTAGAAAAAACCTTGCCGCCTTGTCCATTATTTCTTGTGTTGGCTACACTTTTTTGTTGGTTATTTTTCAAGTTTGTGTTACTATCACAATCTTCATTTTGAGAAGAAGGATTGCCCACTTGTCCATTACGTATTATGTCTGTTACACTTTCTCGTTGGTTGTTTTTCTCTCTTGCATTACTGTCATCAGCTTTATTTGTTTGAGAGGAACATTTGATATCATGATCACCCTGAGTGTTTTGGTCTTTATTTTCTTGTTGTTTACTCGAACCATTTCTGTTCGGTTCCAAATTCAAAAAACGTGGTTGTTCAATGTCTACATCATGATTTGTATGTTTAGTTACCGCAATTTTACATTTTTGCTTATAACAGAAAAGGAAAATTAATAATATGAAACCTAGAACTGGGAACCATTGACATATCTGTAGCCAAGTGTTTGACTGTGCTTCGGCTGACGCTGAAAAAAAATGATAAAAATGTGTAAAAATATACCTATCAGGTCTGATAGAAATATATTATCCCTTTGGTAATAAGCTGCAAAAGCTTTTCGTCTATCCTTTTTTGGAAATGTTTAAACTAAGGAGTATTAAATGCATTAAAACGAACAAACAATAAAAAATAACAGACCATCACCTTTTTAGACTGAACTTGTAATACAGAAGTATGGTCCCTCCAGCTACACCTGTCTGTAGGTGTTGTTGTATATAAACAGTACCCAGCTTTTTTCTGATACATTATGCGTTTGTTAAGAGTTTTTTTTTTCATGAATTAGGCTATCTTATCATAAAACCCGTATAAGTCGATTGAAAGCGTGTAGATAATATAATATTTCATTTTTTTTCTTTTCCCTTTTAAAAGAAAAAAATATTATATTGATGTAAATTTGGTATACACTGTGTAAGTGAAAATATTTCAAAAAGAAAAAAAAAAAATAAGAGTCAATATTCGTGTTTCCTATGCCTGGTGGATTACATATATTTTTTATTTAGTTGTTTTGTGGATTTGATGAGTTACCAAAATGCTCACATATTTACTCTTAATTTGCACCACAAACGATATTACCGTTACAATTTGTTTTCCTTGCAGTACCTCTTCGAATACAAATCGTTACTAACACTCCGTACTGGAATAGTAGTGGTATACACACAGAGATAATTTTGATAGAAAGGATCAGAGTATTATACCATTTAGCTGTTGATCCTTCTAAAGATTGATCTGAAAGGCAGAAAACGTAACGTATACATACGTATTCATCGCAAACATTGTCAATATAATATATTATGATCATATCAATATTGTTACTAAGAAATGTTTTACAGCAGATGGAGAAGCAAACAGCTGAAATACTTGTGTTTGCTTGTGAGATAAGTAATTTATTGTAAAAAGTTTATGAAAGAGTTAGATATCAAAGTGAATAATAATTATGATAAGTGGAGTGAAAGGAACAACGTTAACAATACAAGATGTTTATGTGGTATCAGTGAAATTGTTTAAGTATGAAACTTTCTTTGGCTCCTCAAGTGCAATTTTCAATCAATCTCTGGAAAATAAGTTGGTAAAACACAATTTATAGTTATACGCTATATATATAAAATTTAAAAGGGGCGTAAATACTGAATAAACAATACATTTGTTTTCTACAAGCATGCTGTTTATTTTTGATAACAGGCTCGAAATTCATCTACAGATGGATGAAGAATTAAACACAATATTGGTAATTCTAAATCAGTGAAAAATAATAAATGCAAATTTACTATTACTATTTACTATTGCAAGTTTAATCATTTGCCCGCAAGACCTGTTACAATAGATTCCGTTCAAAAATCGCAAAGAAAGAAGGTCGTGGTGTTGCAATGATGCGGTTATTTACTTGATAACACTTAAGGGTGGGGGAGGGCAACAATGACATAAACATATCAAATACACTACAAAGGGACAACTATCACAGTATTGTAATGAGTAAGGAGCTGAAGACACTAGTGCTTTGGTATTTATGGACAAACTGTCGTACGAGCGAACATACCAAAACAGCATTAAAGGCCTTCCACAATCCAAATAAGGGGAATAAAACAATCTCTTATATGTACTGACGGAAGCAAATGGTTCTCTTTGCCCTGTCTGATGGCCACGTAACAAGCAAATAATTCATATATTTAACCGTTTTATCTAATTAAGCAGCTTGAAAAAGTACACGGAATTTTATTTTGCAGATGTTGGGGCAATCCGCCAACTTAGGCACACCCCAAACAATAGTTTATTCTTATTTTCATTTTTACGAGGGTTTAGCGTAACAAAAGAGCATAAAAAAAAGGCGCATGATCCGTGTTTTGTAAAGTATCACAGAACATAACTGTCAAATGTGTAAATCTTGTAGAAGTAACAGTAATTTGTAAATTGTTTATACTCTTAGTAGTCAGGTTTATTTTCCAGCCAAAAACAGGGCTGCAGTTTTCATTTTTTACGTGCTTAGTTCCATAGAACATTTCTATTAAAAATATGACAAAAAAACACTACTATTTGTCATAGAACAAGTAATTATGTACGTGACAAAACAGTGTAAAGTAGTCCGGAGAAAAATTGCTGAGAAGTGTTACGAAAAACAATCTGCATGCGCGAAAGATCTTCTGCTCACCAGCTGCTAAGTTATAAAGGACATTGTTTTGAATATTTTAAGGGGTAAATGTATAATGCGCTAACACATTTTACAAATTGACAGTATCAAAACGTTTCACTGTGATAAACAAACACAAGCATGTTGTACATTTTGTTATAGTTTGTGATCGCTTTACGTAAATGATTAAACATTTATAGACGAAATTAAAAATTGTGAAATTGTCTTATTTCAAAACTAGTTGAATTGGTTTTATTCTTTTATATACATCATTAATGAAAACAATACCAAGTGAAAACCTATGTTTTCATAAGAAAGAAACAATGTGTTGTTATAAGTCTTCAAATGACAACGAACTTTTGGTATCTCTAGAAACGAGCGGTGTTAGTATAGGGAACGGATTGTTGTCTGCTGCACCATGACAAGAGACCAAAGAAAATATCATTCGTTTACTATTTTAATTCGAACAGAAAAATCTTGGAATGATGGGTAATTCCAAATTTTACATAACTAGAAGCTACTGGACATTTTCCGTCTCATAATAGTATTGCCTACGTGTGTAATATTATCGTATAGTCATATATTGAAAACTAAAATGCCCTGCTCCCGTCGGTCAAAGTTTTATCGATCAAAATAGGTCCACCTTATGACAGTTTCATGTTTTTGTTGTTGTTTTTTTGTTGTTTTTTTGTTTTTTGTTTTCTTTTGTTTTATGTTTTCTATCAATCAGGCAAGCGGACTCTAAGAAGAATATTTTCAATTTCAAGCTTTTGAAAAATAGTCATAGGGTGAAAGCCTGTCTTCTCGCTTCCCCCCCCCCCCCCCCACACACACACATACACATACACACACCGCAAACCTCCTCCGAGTTTTGTATGAAACCATCAGTATTCAAGGAATTTGAAAAGGGAACAATTGAGAAACATTCCATTGAAGTTTGGTTAAAATCGGTCCTTTATGAGTTAGCAGCTGGTGAGCAGAAGATTTTACATGCATGCAGATTGTTTTTCGTAACACTACTCAGCGATTTTTCTCCGACTCCGGACTACTTAACGCTGTTTTGTCATGTACATAATCACTTGTTCTATGACAAATAGTACTGTTCTATAGTCAGTTTTATGGAAAAATGAAAACTGCAGAGCTGTTAAAATTGGACAGATGTTGTCTGAAGGAAAATACGTACGACGGAGAATCACCCATTCTCACAGTTCACCCTTGAGTACTTTGTGTTCATGCGAGCTAACAAGTAAGAAACGTAGACACCATGACATGTATGTGGTGTGATAGAACATAAAAATGTAACATACCGCCGACGTAGTACACATTCCTGGTTGTAATATTCAAAGATTTAGAAGGGAATCCGTTGTGTCTCACAATTAGTCGGAATTTAGCTTCAATTCTTTGACTTCCCGATTCCTCCGTGTGTTTAAAACCAATCTGGAACCTCGCGGCCTTGTCTCCATGGCAATTTTGGCAGGATCTATTGAGAACCTGTTCCACTATGTTTTCTGGTTTAAAATGTCTCCCGCTGTTTCCCTATTTTAAGATATTTAATTACTAACATTGTATCTTTGTCTTTATAGAAAAAAATTGAGGGTAATTTAGTAAAATACGCCATTGGTCTAAGTATGCTTAAGATATAAGTTAGATCAACAAACTGTTCATATCGTCCCTTCAAATTCCCCGCCCACTGCACAGAAACACACTTTTGGATTATTGTGATACAATACTTAAATTCTGCAGATTTCTCTCCCCTTGGTATACTGTTGAGACACAAAAAGGATACTACAGTTGGCAAAGTATTCTCTTGCAAGTGTTTTTTAGCAAGGGAAAATAGTCAGACGGACATAGGTCAAGAGAATAAAGAGGGTGTTCAAGCAAAAGTTTTTCTTGTTCTTAGACAGACTGTTGAATTTGACTTTTTGGGCGGACGCATTGACATCAAAAAGCTATTCGTCTTTCAAACCTTTATTTTGATAGAATTTTTTGACAGCTACAATGACTTAATTAAACACATTTGATCAACGTGGCCACTAGTACTTAAGAAAATTGCATATAAAACATTCTTGACCTTTTTATCCTGTTTGCAATGACCGACCTTGCCTGACTTTTGCTCAACCATTTTTTATGCACCGCTTCCGCTAAGCATAATAAATCCAAGTTTCAACTCCAGTGAGCAAGTCAGGCGTTCTATTCGAAGTACTATTTTAACAGCTTTATGGTGCACTCTTAGCGCCTCGGCTTTTGATTGGGTTTCATCAGATGGGTCGGTGGGGTGTCAATGTAGCAGCACAAAGCTTTTTTAATTTCAAATGGTCAGTCAAAATATGACGTTTGATCTATTCTGAAATAACTGTTGCATTATTAATTTCGGAAATAGTAAATCTTCTTCTACCAAATGCTTCACGGTATCATTGTTTGTTTTCTTTCAGTCACGTTTCGTTAAAGCATTGAAACTTAGCCACTGTATAAGAATCAATGGATAACTCAGTTGGCTTTAATTTAATAAAATCCATGTTTCTCAGATGTAATGAGTAGACATCCGCTATCAAGTATCATACCTCTATATAACACTGTTTCTACGAAAGACCGTTAAAGATAGGATTTACTGAATGGCCCTGTAATTCAACCGTTCTTGTTTCAGTCGAACACTACAAATCATAATGTATTTAGTATTTTTAATTGTGCGAATTACGTTTTCGACTCTATTCACTCATCACTCACTCTTTTTATGTTAAGCAACTTACCACTACAGTTTGCCACTCAACATCCAGAGCAAACTCTTCAGAATTAGCGATATAGAGACACTGTGTTGTTATATTGACAAAACCACTTGTATGATTAGTCTTCGGTTCACTTACTGTCACTTCAAAATTTGAAACGAAATCTGAAAACAAAAAGAATGTTTTCGTTTTACTTTTTTGATAATGATTATTTCGTTTATACAATTCCAATTTTCTAAACGTATATATATTTTGTTACACAATTAAGATGTACCACATTAACTCCTTTGCATTTTGTGAAATTTTCAGTATTACTTAAGCTTTGTCAACTTAGAAACTTTAACCTTAACATGTGCTTAATCGTCGAAACGGATTTGTGAGCCATACACATGATGATATAAAATTTCAGTTTAGGCAAACTGATGAAGATTTGAGTTAAATTATTAGTCACATATTGAGTCTTTAATACTCACTGTGGAATTGCTGGAACTACTTTTTACTTTCTCTGACTTTTACGAGTTACAAACTACAAAATAATTTTATTTTGTTTCCATGGTTTTATTTCAAAACGACTGTATTATATGTAAGCCACAGTAGGGACTTACATTAAGTCAAAATGACAAACCAGATTTTTCGGCGGTCATTTGAAATGTATAAAACAAGAGTTTTAATCAGTTTTGCACATAATGAAGTAAATATTAATCATTTTTATTCCTGACATACTGGTTTCTCTTAAACATGTTAAAAATGTAAATTAACCCAACACGGAGGAATTTAAAGACTGTGATGACTTTTTGACTGTCCTCAATTTCACTTTGCGTTTTACGTAGATCCAGATTGCGGACTGTTCAAAAGTAAGAATAATTAAAAACAGAGAAGCATACACACTGTATAGTCATTTATGTTAAATGAGTATTCCGTTTAACGACCGTTCCTACCCTTGCATACCTGTGTGAATCATAGTAACAGTAGTGCAGAATTATACCTTCTGTCACTGCTGTTACACTGGCACTTGAGAGAACTATGACATCATAAGATTTACGTTGCTGATGTGATGACATCATAAAAAATATGAATATAATAACTGAGGGATCTGTGACATCAATTGATGGCATCACAATAAACGATGGACCTTTATAATACTAAGGTTAAGATATTAAGTTAACCATGAAATAAAAAAAAAATAATATTACTTATTCTGTTTTGAAAGGAATAATAGTTACAAAGATAACATTCCATCTTCGGGCAGTAAAAAATAGTTCCAGCATATAATCAGCATATTATCATCAACAGCAGTATGGATATGGAATATATCACATACCGAAGTGATACAATTTTAACATTTCTCTTCTATGATATATATTTTATATTCACAAAAAACAAGTAAATACATATATAATCTGTGTTCATATAGACCAGAACAAGCCCCCCATTTACCTTTTAATTACAACACAGATCTATATATTTTGCTGTCATATTTTTTACACTGCAAATCTAAATCTATATAAAAATGCATTGGGAATATAATGTAACTCCCATGTAATACAATGTCCTTGTGGAAACATTTATAGTTAAGTACCAGACACATTTAGCTTTCAACTGTGTCATTCATATAAACGATATATGTTCTACCAGTTTATGAATAAAAATAGATAAATAAACACAAATAGATAAAAGTGGGTATTTCTATTTCCCTATGCAAGTAGCAATTTTGTTTCGGTTACAGTCCAAGACTTAATATGAAGGGCAATTTTCATGGTTGTGAAGGCATTTCATTGCAGAGCCTTGCCCCCGTGAAGTTACATCTCTAATTTGTTATTACTGTATCTTTTAATCTCATTTTAGTTCTTTTGTTTTGTTTGTGTTTGTGTGCGTGTGTGTTTGTTTTTGTTTTTTATTTTTTTATTTACAAAGGCGGCCATATTCCGGCAAGTACCCAAGGGTTTCAAAGTATTAATGGCTATTAAGTAAAATACTGCGACTTTCTAGTTGTCATTTAGTGATATTATCTACCTTTATGAGTAAGTCACCTATTACAGAAAAAAGTTAGACACTGCTGATCAGTATATCTTTTTCTTCATGGTTAAATTTAGATATAACCAGAGTCCGAATCTGGGAGCCGGTAACCCTCCTTTCTAGCTAAGGCAGGCATAGTTTGGCCAGCCTTTCATTTGGATTTTGATTCGAACTTCCAGTACTGGTCAGTCTGAACTTTGTTTTCCTGTCTGGGTTGAACTTGAGGGATACACTTCTGCGTTCCCTTGGGGTCAATTTGAGATTGCGCTAAATGCCTATAAGTAAGCACTTACATGCCCGGATAACAAATAGCTTACAATTTTAACGAAACAAAGAAAGAAGCACACCAACAGAAAAAAAATCGTCAGGGAAAGCATATTTGAGTGCTTTCGACGTTTGATAAAAAATGAATGATAAAATATTGATTATTCATCAAACATCATAACATTGGGGCTTAGTGAGAGCAACTCTATTTAACTTTTTTTTGACATCAGCAGACACACTACATAATATTCTAATATTTTTAACATTTTACCCCACTTACATAATAATTAATATGCAGAAACAAGTTATAATTGTCAATGAAAATAACTGACAAACTGTGTCAAACAGACTCATTAAAGGCTGTGGCTCTGAAAATTCAACCACCAGTCATTTACACACGACAATTATTCCTTGTCCTTCTTAAAGTCATGTCCCATACGAAACTGTTTAAAAGTCACACGTCGACTTGGTATGCTGAACACTTGCGCCTCACAGTACGGACGGTACGATTTTAATAAGCCCTCTTCTGGAGGCATTTTTTTAATGTATCCAAAATATTTTTTAGATATTAACATAGCCATTTGACCACGCAGTTTTTTCTGATTTAATGGATTTTTTTTAAAAAACTCTAGCAATAAAAAATAGAAATTTTCGTCTTGAGCATACGTGTGAAACTTTCATTTGTCATCTTTGTATGCTAGTGTTTGAATAAAATTACTTGTTCGGTGGACATAGTCATCTTGTTGCAACCGCCCTTGGTTTTACACTTTTTAGTCAACTGGACTTTTAGACATAACTCGAGTGCTATATAAAACAGTGAGCAGATTAATTTAATAAAACATTGTGTGCATACACAGAAAGCTTGTATTTATTTATACTATATTTCTTATGAAATATTGAAGATACTGGATCATGGAAAAATATAACAGATGAGCATTAACATATCTTAATCAAACGAAATCAGAGATGTCAAATGTGTCTGCAGTTGGTCTCTGACATATAGAAGTTATATCAAAACGAAAACATTCTGCTATTACTATGTATCGTAGTATAATCATAAGAGTTTCTTCCCTTTACTTTTCCGCTTTCTTATAAATGGCTCTTTCTTCTTTTTTAAGTTTCGCTTATTTTCGTGAAATTGCCATACCTTAATGTTGCAAACTCATCTACAAATGTTCATAGCGTATAACAGTGAAAGTCAAGTGTGCTGTTTTCAATCCGATAGCGTTACCTGATGAAACATTGTCTAGTACGGTGTAGGACGTATCGTGTACACCGTCTACATTTTGTACATTTCTGAATACATTTGTACATTTCTGAAGTTGTAAATTGAGAGATTCAATATGCCTATTAAAAGTATTTGATGCACCACTCGGATATACATTTATGTTTAACGAATGTGTAGAAGTAAAATTGAAATATGAAAAGCTAGACTTTTGGCAACGAATAGCCCCTATATACGGTTGGCTATTGACGATTGTTTGTATAACCGTCGCCTAGCAGTATCGGTTATATCAGCGAATAAGGACCGATCATACTGGATTAAATAACTTGTCCAATTGTATTTTTCTTAAATACCCTACAAGATATATGTGGATGAGACAAACAATACCATGAATTTATACATACATTTGTTGAAACTTTCCAACAAAGTGAATCTAACAATTGCATTCTAGTTAGGCAAACCGTGCAACCAACTCTATGTTTTCATTTTCTTTTTTTGCATAGCCTTCTGGAATAAAAATCTGTATTAACATACTAACCACCTACTCTTATCCAATGTGTTGCATTTTTTACGGGCACGTTAAGATCTCGACAGGTGTACACATCACAAGAAGAATAGTTGTAAGAATTCAGAGTAAACGTATACTCGTGCAAAGACTTGTTCACTGAAAACGAATATCCAGGATATCCAAGGCAAAGTTCAGAATCCCGGTAACAGTCTGTCATTTCTTCATTGTTTTTGTACCAAAGGACCCCATCACCAACTGTATGTCTACATGTACATGTTAGCGTAGAAGGTTGTGTTGGATCAACTTTATCACATATTAGATCAATGTCTCCTAAAATAAAAAAAAGAAAATATCATAATAAGGTTTTAAAGTGTACACATTGAAAAGAAAGATGTGTGTAAAGCTTTTTGTGCAAAATTGAAGCTAAATTTGAAAAAGTAAAAGAAAAAAAAAGGAAAAGTGAATAACTTGAAAATTCAAAATAATATGAACTTTGTCAACTTCTTTTTGTGAAATTTGACAAATGACTGATATTGAAGTGAATTGAAGTTACTTATATCAAAAGGTTTTATCTTTTACCAGAACTTTACATACAACATGCCACAGGTTGAATATGGCTGTGATAAATATTTTGTTTTTATTTGTACATACAGTTTACATATTTTGTGAAAACAATCTTATAACAATACATTTTGTCATTGCAAATACAGTACTGCTGGCAATAAAGTTCATTACTTTGTTTTACAGAATCTTAATTACATGGAACCTACCTAAACACACGGACAGAAAATTTATGTAGATAATGATAGTAGTTGATTTGGCCGTTTTAGCCATCCTCAAATCTGAAATGAAAACCAAGAGTTGCATTATTTTTATGACCTTTTTTTCTAAGAAAACGGCGTCAGACTTTTCTTGACGATGTCAAATTAATTGATTATATAACGTCACGTCACACAAGTTCCTGAAACAATTACACTTTTATTGTTAAGACAGATATGCCTTTTTCTTGTTTTTTAAGTGACTAACTCACAGAATCTGGAAAACTGGGGCTGGTTGGTACATGGGGCAAGTTGGTACAAGTAATTCAAATTCAAATGACGTCACCAATGACGTCATTTACACTCAGTGCGTAAAAGCGTCTTTTCTTGCTATTATTTTTTCTTGTTGACATCAACTTACTGCTAAATCGCCGAAAAAGATACCGAAGAATTCATTTTTAAGCCATATAAGTAAAATCTTATTTCTTGGACATATTGAGTGCTCCCCTTTAAAATAAGAGGTGTACATAGGATATTCCCCTTTCTTTGCCGTTGTTGAATATCAGTGTTTTTAAGTTTCAAACGCCAGCTACCAGACTTTAGATTATGCACTACACGAAACAAACATGTCATGGTTCGTCGATGTGGGGCAACTTGGTACATTCTGGATGGGGTAAGTTAGTACTGTGTACCAACTTGCCCCGTACATACGTTGTAGGATTGTAAATGAAATATTAGTGATTGCTGTTGTAAGCGGTCTTTTCCTGCCGTTTGGATATTGTTTATAGATCATATTTGCCCGATACTAACCAAAGTATGCTTGACTCTTTTAGATATCAACAAAAGTGTAGTTTTCATCTACTGCTTTAAACTGTCCACTGTGTCCTAACAGCCACTAACATTTATTACGGATAAACACCAACAGAGGTTCGAAATTGTGATTCAGATGACGATATAGGATTTTAACTGTTCTGATTTTCCAAGAGTTTGCCATTTATTCCCATAAAGCAGAAACGATTGTGCAGCGAATTGGCATAAAGAGCATTTGATTGTTTTAAACTACCTGTTGAAATCGCCCTAAAGCCAAGTTTGGACGATATTGGTTACAGGATTTATGCGTAGAAAAGTTGGTGGAATTCAATGCAGTGGGTAATAATGCAATTCACTACATAAAAGTAACAAATAAAGCTACAAATGACAGTTTACTAATTTTAAATGACTATTTTTACTCCTGTTTTCACTTTGTTTATAGAGATACACTCAAAACATTCACTTAATTTGTTCTGTTTCTCGAATCTTGAAATAGCATGTAAATTGGGATTAAAAAAAGTCATTTTAAACAGCTTCCAATTGTGTTTGATCATTTCCACGTGATCAAGTTGTAAATTTCTACAACTTTTTTAGATTTTTTTTTATTTCAACAAAGTTTCAAGAAATAGTGTCTTTAACAAGTATTTGTTGAAGCTTGTACTATATAACTGCATACACTAAGTCTTAACAAATACTTTGGTAAACATAAACCAAATTGTTGTGGTATAATATCAAGGCTCTTTAACAATTATATGTTCAGATCGCTTTTGCTTAGACTATCATCAATTGGACATCAGAGTTTAACAGATCTTTGTTAAACTATTCTCGTCACTTGACAGAGATGTGGAAAGAAAATCGGCTGAATTGTTAACAATTATTTGTTAACATCTCTGTTCGCTGTTACTGAATCTACAGTCAGTCAGAGTTTAACAAATCTTTGTTAAAGCTTATACCATTCTCAGTGAAAGAGATGCAGAAAGAAAATATGCCGAATTGTTAACAAAAATTTGTTAACATCTCTGTTCTCTGTTACTGAATCTACCATCAGTCAGAGTTTAACAAATCTTTGTTATAGCTTATACTATTCTCTTCACTTGACAGAGATGTGGAAAGAAAATTGGTCGAATTGTTAACAATAATTTGTTAACATCTCTGTTCTCTGTTACTGAATCTACCGTCAGTCAGAGTTTAACAAATCTTTGTTAAAGCTTATACTATTCTCTTCACTTGACAGAGATGTGGAAAGAAAATTGGTCGAATTGTTAACAATAATTTGTTAACATCTCTGTTCACTGTTACTGAATCTACCGTCAGTCAGATTTCAGAACATAACAAATATTTGTTAACGATTATATGAGAATCATCAGTTGGCAAAGATATTCAATGGGCATCGGCTGGATATCAATGATTTTAACAATATCTGTTAAGATGTTTAATCTTTAATGAATTAACATTCTGATTTCAGAAATAAACGAACCTTCATAAAATTTTATCATTGTGATTATTAGTTATTAATGATGAAGAATAAACATCAAAGTGATGCATATTTCCCGTCAACATATTTGTCAAAAAAGCTAAAATACTGAGTGAATAAATCTTGAAAAATAAACTTAATATGGCATTTATAGAAACAATTATTAATTTTACCGGTTTAAAGCCATTACAAATATACTGTGAACAATGTGTTTTGCTGATAACCATGAATTAAAAAAGATATTATATAAAAGGCCTTCACTTTTATCGGTAAATAATTTACCCCTTTAGTCACGGGGTAAATACTTTAATTATAACATTAATGTTGAGGCAATCTAATAACTAGATGCCGTGGCTCAGTGGTCTAAGCATCGTCGGAAACCCACGTTCGATCCATTCCGTTTCACTCTATTTATCTACCGTGGGACAATTGGCTGGTAAAATTTCGTACTCATGAATAATTCATTACCTACTTTCATTGGTTTCCGTAAGATTTCCCTTGCGGAATCTCAGCCAATGAAATTACTTGTTACAATTTGACTTCCGCGCCTATGTTTAAATCCTGGGAAATACGTCTATTTTAAGTAACTTGTCATTATGCCTACTCTCCACACTGAAGAGTGTCTATTTGTAATGCGGCATCTCATTCGACGAAGAGTTACATCCCTTTGCTAATAAATATTCATGAAAACGAATAATCAGCAGTCAAATATCCCACGGTACATAATGTAGTTGTGCGAATTATGTACCGGGGGTCACCGACGATGTGGTCTAAGTCGTTGCTCTATATTACTGACCGAAAGGTCGTGGGTTCGAATCCTGGTTAAGTCAAAACTGTTTTTTTTTCAGTTTTCATAGTGTATAGAAGCATGATATTATATTTTTTTCCATAGTATATTAAATCCTCTTAAATTTGAAAGAATAAAACATTTTAGCAAAATTTTGTGAGTCAGTCGCTTTAAATAACCTTTACCCATAACAAAATTATATCCAGTCAATGCTGTGTAACATTGTCTATACAAATATATCACTGTATCTAAAATCTAAAAATGAAAGAATGCAATTGTTAAGCAAGAAACATAACATTCAACTTGAAAACACAAATTAATTTCGTCCATATATATAATTTCCTGTACATTTCTGTCAGTATTTTCCACTTAATTAAAAGGTACCAAAAACATTTTTTTGCCTGACCATTATAATATTGCAAATCCAACATTACTTACTTTATTTAACACAATCTATTGATGACCCGAATTCACCTTGAAGATGAAATGTCTAAGCACACTGATTTGTTCTGTCCGAAGTGTAATTACCACTAAACCACTAAATTTATGCCTTCTTTTCTTCTGTGAGAGTGTTTAAATTAATGAGCCCTTTACAAAATGAAATCATTTGGTACTGTGGTGTAAATAGGACACTCTTGGTTGCTACTCACTCTTTGTTTACACTATTCAGCATTTTATGATCTCCATGGGAATTGTCTTGATTTGTTGAACTGTGGCTGCTCAAGCATGTAATGTTAATTTCACCTCAAGCAATGAAAATCCCATTTAACTTAGTCATGGCACTGGTCAGAAAACCAGATTCATATACAGTCCTATGAAATACCAGGGAAAATCGGCTCAATCTGAGCCAAGTCTTATCAGTAAGCATATCAGTGAGAATTGCCCCTAACAGTTATAAATCAATTAGCACCAGCTTGTTTTTGTTTATAGTCTGCTGACCACTCCAGTAATGTATTAATGTTATTCCTAAGATTTTACTGCAGCAACATCTTCATTATCTGTGTTTAACCAAATCATGTAGAAAATTAGAAAATAAAATTATAAGTAGATCTATTGATTGTTAGCATACTATTCATTTTTGAGTAATAATGACTTCTTTAATACAACAAAATCAATTTTAATAATTGATTTTGTTGTATTATTTTTGTTACTAACAGGATGAGATCATTAAATTTAAAATGAAACCTTTTTATTTGTATACATATAGGATATCAAAGTGTTTTTGAGATTTTATTATTTTATTTTGCTTTGATTTTTATCATACCTGAATTAAAGAAGTACTTTATATCTGGTCATGAAATAATTTTATTGTGTTTGTTTTCAGCCCTTTTCTGAACTACATGTTCTTGAGAATAATGACAATATGTTAAAGCCAGAGTGTGTGTGTGTGTGTGTGTGTGTGTGTGTGTGTGTGTGTGTGTGTGTGTGTGTGTTGTTTTAAAAATAATACTTTAAGCCAACCAACACGCTTGTAGAATATTTCAATTTCACAAGGGAACTAAAAGTCGAAATAAAAACCATAAATGCGCAGGAAGTTATTTGTGCTCAAGGACTACTCTGATATATAAAACTGCAGAGCATAGTAATCAACACGAAGACAATAGATTAAAGTATCAAGGTTTTATATGACACATTAATTGAATCTAGTATTATGAAGATCTTTAGGACATTTCACTATACGAAATCAATATTTTATTTTTAAGCTCAATTTATTAACAGCATTTATTGAAAAGAAATGGAAAAATATATGTATGTTTGAACATCACATCATGATGTCAAATTCAATAAATATTGTGAATAAACTTATGAAGACCTGCTTGAGAAAAAATCAAACAACCTTCAAGATTTACTGAAACTGAGGAATTTCACCGAAGCCATTACGAAAAATGTCAAAACAAAAGGCTAAAACCAGAACGGATAGAAAATTAGCTGGAGAAGAGAGGGATGGAATAAAACTGAAAGCAAGATATTTGCATATACCTCAAATCTTAGAATTTTTTTTAAAGAAAAAACATTCCAGAAACTGTACAGTCCTCAATAATTTTATGCGCTGTCTGTGTTTCATCATGCCGCCACCCTGCAGCCATAAATGTTTATATAGAAACAAATTCAAATGATCTGGAAGAAAACATTAATATTGCAAAACTTTGTGCATTGCGGTTGCTCAGAATGCACATGGAAGATATGACACAGATGATCTGAATAACACATTTAAATATTGAAGATATATTTGCAGTTAGAGGCATCTTTTAAAACGAGTCAAGTTCAATACAGAATTCAGTATAAGATTCATTAGTGACAGAAAGTGTAGACGATACTGATGGCAGATTATATGAAGCTCTACAAGAAGAAAATGAAATGAACAATTTCATACACAATCTTGGTTTTGAGCCACATAGACCACCTAAAATGATATCTTTGCACCCTCCACCAGTGACTGGAAGAGATGATGCCATAACAAAGCTGCAAGAGGTTTTAGAGGATATTCTCATCAAGACAGATCTTGAAGATCGGAAAAGCAGTATGAAATATCATTTGCACCTGACAACAAAATTGGAGCAGATTCATTCAAAGCAGGAAAAGAGACAGAAGTACCATCAATTTCTTGTAGAATTTCCTGTCATGCATCTGAGAAAATCAAAAATTATAATTCCTGTAAGTGCATATACAGATGCTGGCCTACTTCACACTTTTAAATACATGAGAGGTGATGAATGTATAGAATGGAAAAAGCTGATGTCAGTAGAACACATTGACACATTGACATTGTCTAACTGTAGGTTTTCAACTGATGTCAGTAGAACACATTGACACATTGACATTGTCTAACTGTAGGTTTTCAGCTTGCATTAATTCAAAAATTATTTCTGAGTCGCACCTCAGCAGAACAATAATTATATCAAATCAATTATTTCAATGCAGATTTCTGAAGAATCAGGCCAGACTATCATGATTTCATAAAAAAGAGGTGAAAATAACAATGGCACATTTGCTCTTCATGTTGAAAGTATGCGTCATTGTCAAGCGATATTTGCAATTGATTTTGCAGAATGACTAGAAGGAGCAGAAAAGTACTTGCTACCTCTTGCAGCTGATATAGATTTAAAGTTTCAAGAACCAAAGGAAAGCTGCTGCTATCAAGAATGCTAAGAACGGAAAGTTGCTACTTTCATTGATTCTGACACTGACACCATTAAATTGTTTCTATTTAGTTCACCTTTTTATAGCACATGTTAATTTACAGTGACTAACACACAGTTCATTTAAAGGTGCATAAAAAGGCAAATGTTTATCGACATTTATGTAAATATTGTGAAAAGCACATGTTGGCTTGTTGAAAAACATCAGAATTCAAACCTTTTCATACTTTATTGATATTTCTTACCCTGGTAGTCACAGAGGAGAGACTGCCTTCATATGTCCTGCATTAAATTCAATAGTTAGTGTGCTGTTGCTTTTATGGTAAACCACAGTTTCAATGACTGGAATTGCATGGATCTGAGTCCTCTTCAAGGGAAAATACATTTATCTTGCATTTTTTAGGTGAATAGAAGGATGCAATTACACTGTATATTTACCTCTCTTCGATTTCAAAAAAAAATATTTGTGAACAAATATATTAGTAGCTTAAATTGCAATGTTATTTTTGTCTTATTTACTTCATTTAAAAAATATGTCTTACTTAAACCTTAAAACTGATAAATATAGAACCGTTACGTTAAAAAACAGACAGCTAATATATAATGTATTCATATTAAATATGTTATCCCACACGCATCCATCATCTTTTGGATTTGTTAAATATAATATACCCCCACCCCACCCATTTTGTGGTGGGGGTATAATAACTGTTTAAGAGCGACAGTGAACAGCGACTTTTTTAAATTTAATTTGACGACAAGAAAAACTGCTGTGTGACAGGTTTTATGTTTCATATTGTTACATGTTTCATGCATTCCAAATCCCTATTTAACACTTTTCAGTTTCAAGAATTCATGCATTCCAAATCCCAATTTAACTTTTTTCAGTTTCCAAAATGAATTCTAACACTATCTGCATTTCGCCGACACTTAACAAAGAAGAAATTAACCTTATATATATCATACACGTTATATCACACAGAACACAAGTGGGCGACTGCTGACGTCACAGCAAACATCACCGTTAAATAGTGCACGTACTTTGCCCCTTATAAATACACGTACGTGTTAGAATGGACTAGATTTTAAAATTTTCATGATCTACTCTCGTATAAATCATGGTTTCTCATTCATAAGCATATTCATCTAAATTAAATTACTATGCATTTGAACTAGACACTGTGATAATATTCAATGGTATATCTCTCAGACTTAAAATTTATTTCCGAATTAACACCAGAACAAAATGCTTTGACAATTTTTTATGGAGTATAGTTTAATAATATGCCTCATAGTTTGTATGATTGCGTAAATATTGCAATTTAATTTTAACTACTTGTGTTACAAAACAGTCTTACAAGCTAAAATACATTCTGGAGATAAAAATATATAGTGGAGAACTATTAATCTCTGATAGGTAGCTTCAATTTACAAAATCAAATGTTGTAATCACAGTCAAAATTAAAACCTAACAGTTACTATTCATGCTAAGAAATTTGGATAATACCATCACTTATACAACTTTATGTTAAAACACTGGGGCTAATCTAGACTGGTTTCAGGCCCAGCAGTTATGTTAATTACTATTAAGTCCCTTTCAAATTACAGCTCTATCTTTACTTGGCTGGGATTATATGATTGCTAGGAGAGGAAAAATGTTGTTATTAGAGGGGTAAAAACATTTAGTATATCAATGTGTTAACATAAAAAGAAAAGGATCATACAGCCTGCAGCCAGGCTAGGGCTTATCAACTACACATTGCACTTGGTTTGACCGATAATCAGAGGTCAAGTTTGTAACATGTTACATGTTAGCACATGCAGAGTGTGATCAGCTAGAAATTGAGAAAATTGGGCACAATTAAAAATGCTATGGAAGATCAAACATAACGAAAAAATTTACAAACTGGTTTAAGACAGAGATTTACATCAGGAAACAGTTCTACTTATATCATATACTAATTTTCTTATAAAGAAGGCCACTTCAAATATCAGCTTGTTCAAGTAAATATTAGGGGATTACAATTAAAGAGACTCACTCAACAAATATAGCTGAATTTTTTTTAAACTATACTATATATAGAAAAACATAACATGTGCTTCCCTACACCAAGAAAACTGAAAAAAAAAAACATTCGTACCCATGCCCTTTTGTTCAGGAAAATAAAGAGCGGAGTTCTACACCACTGAGTCACAGAGTCTCGTTATATAAGATTTGTCAAAATCAATGAAATATCTACCCCGTGACGAACAGAGTAACTTTTTATCAATAAAAGTGTGTACAACTTTATAATGTGATGTGTTTTTGTAACAAAATATGAGTCAGCAACTTAGTTTAGTTATGTTCTTCACAAAAACAGCTAGAATTTCTAGGTGTATTAACATTATTTTTTTGCATTGTCGACCTATCTGTGAGTCAAAACAGTCGACGAAGAATGATCTTCGTTATGATTTCAACAAATAACTCTAAGGTATTGACAAACTTTTTTAGGTTTTGATAGAAATTTTAAATGAATTTTGTTCCAAATTTGAACAAATATTGAAATTAAGAAAAAACTTTATTTACATGGTTGATGGCATGTTTGATCAACTGACATTTACAAGAGGACAGTTTTCTGTGCTCCTCGAGGGAAGGGAGAGCATATAGTCGCCGCATTGTCTGCCTGTATGTCCGTCCGTCTGTCCGTCCGTCCGTCCGCATTTTCTTGTCCGGGACATAACTCTGAAACTACAAGAAGTATCAACAAGAAACCTTTTAGGTAGATAGATCTTATTGAGTAGAAGTGCAGTGCATAAGAACAATAACTCTGCATTGCCTATTTTTTAGTTATTGCCCTTTGTTCATTTTTACACTTTGAACTTTGTCCAGGACATATCTCTGAAACTACAAGAGGTATCAAAAACCTCTGGTTTACTTGTCAACAGCCTACTTCAGTGACCATGACACTTTCTGGATAGGACTGCCACTGTCTTAGTTGATAGAAAAAAATAAAGAATAAAATGGTAACTGTCTTACATTCTTCATTGTGTATTTAATCAGTTTTAACCTTTTTTCCAGCAACTACCAATAACATAATATCTTTATGCTGAATTTGGAAAAGACTTTATGAACATACTATTCTGTGTCTAAAACCTATCCGAGGAGCATCATCCGGTTCGACCGGCTCTTGTTTTTAATTACAAACATACTATCAGTAAATTGAAAAAGTCTAGTTTAAAATATACTACAGTTAGTTATAATATTGTGTACATCATACAAATTTTCCAGTAATGTCCTATCATGTATATGTAAAGCAGTTTTTATTAGATTAATCGAAAAAAGCATATATTATTGTAATATCAAAAATTTTGGAAAGAGGATATTCAAATAACAATCAACCGATTTCAATGAATTTTTTATCAGCTTTACCCCGCGGAAATATACTGTTTTACATAAACTTATGTTGAAATCAGGGAGTGGATGAGTTTGCACATGAGTGTGGTAACGCAGTAAACCAGCGGTGGCGAGATCAATCCTCCTCTCCTCCACTAACATTACTAAATGTCTTCTGGTTGAATGCAATGTATCAGTGCTGTACAATGAGCATGCAAAAGAACCCCAGGGGTGTGTCTGAATGGGATGCTTTTTGATCTTGCACTAATCTCCACTCATATAACTCTGAAGGGGTTGTCGGTCATATGATCAACTGGTACCAACGATAAATAAACTCAAATAGAAAGATAGAAGAGAGAATCACTTTTACAATTAGATTCCTAATACCCTACCTCCACTCTTTAGAGTATTTAATTCCATTGATTTGTTTAGGATTTAGACATTTTCACACAAGGACATGCGTTCAAACCCCACTCAAGCCATTTTGTCTCTAGTTTTGGGCAGTTTTACATTGTTTTGGTTTTATTACAGTAGCGTAATAGCCCGAATTTATCATTTATATTTTTTTTCTAATTTTATCATTATTTCTCTGCACCGATATTCCCTTTATGGTAAGAGTAGACTAATCTTACAAGAAAAGAAAAATAAAAGTTTTCATATCACAGTATGGAAGTATAGTGTAAGATACTTAGTTCAGTTCAAACTGAAGTTCAAAAGTAAAACATGTTATATGTTTTTCATTTGAAAAATATTTGAAAGCAATAACATCTTAAGAAACAACATGCTAGTTGTATGATACACTCTTTCTTACTACACTTTACAATTAATTGATACATTAATCTGAATTATTCAGACAGTTGTGTGTTAAGTTTCAAAGTATAATTTTTCAACTTAAAAGTTATGACAATTTTGTCTGAACAATTCAGACTATTGTCAAACTGTATTATACCTACCAGTTCAGTTTGTTGTTTGTTTGTTTGTTTATTGGGATTTAATGCCAGGTTTAACAGCTGTGGTCATATCCCGGCAGTCAGTCCACCTAGCCAGTGTCCCTGGGTATTCAACCAGTTCACTAAACAATTTCTCCTCATCCTCACTTGTTTCAGAGGTGAGGAACAATGACCTTCAGAACCACTGCCTGACATCAATTACCACGGAGAAATTTTGCCAGTCCTGATGGGGATCAAACCAGGAACTCCATGACTGACAGTCCGATGCTCTACCGACTGAGCTAGCCAGGCCGACAAGTTCAGATATTAGTCGCTTCATCCATTTGGGTGAAATGCATAAATGTTAATCTTCACCTTTTTATATTTTATGATTATTTTTGTCATGTAAATGACATCAGATAATAATAATAATAATAATAATAATAATAATATTAAAGGATAAATAGTTCATTGTTCAGAAAAATATCATGACTTACTACAACAGTTATTGATAGGTTGATGACGTCGTGAAAATAGTTCGTGTTCTTAATTATATAAGCTAATATGTGCATAACTGACCACAGGCTTAGAGCTACATAATAGAGTAAATTTATACCATTTCACTTTTATTTCATCACTTATATAACTTATGTTAAATTTGCCTAAATATTCTATCAGTTTTCCTGTATGGTTATTACACCATGCACATTTAGGGAATAAAGGGAATAAAGAAACGCTCGGTAAACCTTGCAGATAATTCTAATTTTCCCGTTTCACGCTTTCCACGGGAGACCTCGTTACGCAATGCCAATTTGAGACATTTGATACATAACAACAGGCACTGTAACCTAGAAAATTAATAGGCAGATTTAAATTATATCCGATAAACGCACTCTCGAGCTAATTTGCGGATGTCACCCTGCGTTTCTGAACATTTTTATCTGTATATATTCATATGGACATGACTTGTAAAGAATGTACAGATTTTATATCCGTATGGGCACGACTAGTGTAAATTAATCATGTTTGAAACAATACTTTTCTGTTACGTTCACATTAGGGTTACTGCTTAAAAATTGTTCTTAGTAAGTTAATGTTTTACTTTCTGAAAATAATTATCATCTTGATTGTAAATTTGAATCTTCATTATCTTTGTAGCGAATTTTTTGTGTTTTTTTTTTGAAAGCTATGTAAGTAAAATAATCATTTGCCAAATACTGAATAAAATGTTGTAAATAAAATAATATAAAATTTTACTAGCTTTGTGTTTACACACAAATTAATTTTATTTTGTTTTGGGGACTTGATTTGATGAAGATATAATTCAATTACTGATATGACTCAGAGTTTGATAGCGAAAAATATAATTGATATAATATCCTTTTAGAAAATTTATGATAATCAGCAAAACAAATTGATGACAGTATATTTGTAAAGGCTTAAAACCGGTAAAAGTAATAATGGTTTCTATAAATGGCATATAAGGATTTTTTCAAGATTGATTCACAGAGCATGTTAGCTTCTTTTTAAATCTGTTGACGGGAAATATGCATGGTCACTTCAACGTTCATTCCCCATCTTTACAAACTAATTATCACTATGATATACTTATTTTTTATATAAAACATTTGTTTATTTTTGAAATCAGACTGATAATATATTAAAGATTAAACATCTTAACAGATATTGTTAAAATCATCGATATCCAGCTGATGCCCATTGAATATCTTTGCCAACTGACGATTCTCATATAATCGTTAACAAATATTTATGTTCTGAAATCTAACTGATAGTAGATTTAGTAACAGAGAACAGAGATGTTAACAAATTATTGTTAACAATTCGGCATATTTTCTTTCTGCATCTCTGTCAAGTGAAGAGAATAGTATAAGCTTTAACAAAGATTTGTTAAACTCTGACTGATGGTAGATTCAGTAACAGAGAACAGATATGTTAACAAATTATTGTTAAGCATTTGGCCTATTTTCTTTCTGCATCTCTGTCACTGAGAATAGTATAAGCTTTAACAAAGATTTGTTAAACTCTGACAATCTCCCACGCAGTGATCTCCCCTTACAGGATTAGATCTCTGCCATCACAACATTTTCGTCAAGATTTTTGACGATAAGATTTTTTTCAATTTTGATTTTTTTAAAAAAAGGAAACACGGTTTTACTGATGTTTCAAGACTCTAAGGTGTTAGATGTGAACTCAAATAAAAAATAATTTCGGAAACATTAAAATTATGAGAATAATTGTTAATATCGCACCGTTTATTTCAAAACAATATGACCGCTTTTAAAAAAGAAATCATTCAAGTCACTACTGTACTAAAGTTCTTTTTTAACAGAAATGAAATTTTGTCAATCATATCGGCAGACTTGACAGCAGAGCTCAAATTATAGTGTCGCTGTTTATCACAGATGAAACAATTTTTTCAACGGTTTCTTTGGCGTATCCGCCATCTTGACACAATCATGTGATAAGACCATCATCACGTGATTCGTGTGAAGGCAGTGGTTACTGATCGTAGCGTAACCGGTGCGCGGAGTTTGAAACTCTGACTGATGGTAAATTCAGTAACAGCGAACAGAGATGTTAACAAATAATTGTTAACAATTCAGCCGATTTTCTTTCCACATCTCTGTCAAGTGACGAGAATAGTTTAACAAAGATTTGTTAAACTCTGATGTCCAATTGATGATAGTCTAAGCAAAAGCAATCTTAACATATAATTGTTAAAGAGCCTTGATATTACACCAAAACAATTTGGTTTATATTTAACAAAGTATTTGTTAAGACATAATGTATGCAGTTATATAGTACAAGCTTTAACAAATACTTGTTAAAGACACTATTTCTTGAAACTTTGTTGAAATAAAAAAAAATCTGAAAAAGTTGTAGAAACTTACAACTTGATCACGTGGAAATGATCAAACACAATTGGAAGCTGTTTTTAATGAAATATTAAAAAATGTACCATTTATTTAATGATAAATACATTTTAGTATGAAAAATGTTAGCAAACAAAAATTTGCGCCAAAATATAAATCATATGTATCTTTAACCATGAACTCTGTTAAAACTGATCTTAATAGAGATTTTAATAAAGAGAAAACTTATATATTGGTAAAAAAACAAACACCAAAAAACAATGATTATTTTTTTTCAAATTCTAGTAACCTAATCTCACCAGAAATGATTGTCATAATTAGTTAATTGCTATTTCGTTCAGACCGTATGCTTATTAAAAACACATCTTTAAATTCTAGCCTTAATCAACACAGAAGGAAGATTTAGTCACATATAAAGGACTTTATCTCGTTTTAACCAAGCAGGTTATGTGGAGAAGTTTTTGAAATTTCCAGCATAGCACATACGGTACTTTCTACCAACATGCCCTATCACTTGTACCAACCTGCCCCGCGATTGGAGCTAGTTGATACATATGTGCACTGTCGTCAAACTGCCACTCACCACTGTTTGCTAAACATTTAGAATTAGTTTACAATGATATGAAACTTCAAAAACCTAAAGTCTTTTAACAACACGTCTGTCACTTTCTAGGCTTTGAGCATAACATTCAATTCGAACAAGTATGAAATGTATACCAAACAGCCCCGGTCTTTTAGCTTAATACTTTTTTCTTTAAAATTAATGAAAAGTTAATATACTATGAAATAAAAAACAACATAATGTTAAGCTCCTACACATTATGAAAACTGGAGAAAAATAATTTCGACAGGATTCGAATCTATGCCCTTCAGCTCAGTAAAAGAACAACGGCCACTATTTAATGTTCTATGCCATTGTAAGAAATTTACAATATAAACAAAGTATCAACCTCGTGACTAACGGCGAAAATTTTTACCGATAAAAGTGTGAAAATCTTTATATTATGTTTCTGTAACAAAAATGGGACAGTTACTTAGTTTAGATATGTTCTTCAAAACTACAACCATATGTTTTATATGTATAAATATTTTCGTTTTCATGCATCTGTCGCCGGTTGCCATTTAGTGACTTGGTCGGGGTTTGGCCGGGACAACAGAAGAGGAAAAACTCATCATTGTAGTTAATTGTATTGTTTCGACCAATGTTCAATTCAAACTGCAGATATATGTATATACATCGACAAAAATTAGAATTATTGTCAGCATCAAAAACTATGGCGTTTCAACGTGGGGCTCGAACCCACAACTCCAAGGTTAAGAGTCTCGTGCTCTAACGACCGAGCTAGCAGGGCTGGTAGCAGAACGAAGTTACTCATTTTCAACGTATGACACATCGTCGACCCATATGTGAGACAGTCGCTTCAAGAACGTAAATTAGATAGAACGAAATTCATTCTAGAGCCAGTGGATAAATGATTCAGAAGCATTCGACATTTGACAATTGCTAAGGGTGCTGAAGTTGATAGTAGAATCTTAGCGAATAAATCTGGTAGATTTTTAAACATAATCTTTTATTTGCTGAAGGTCTACCTTTGTCTATGTTCAATAACTTGGAAGTGTATCTTTTCTTGGAACAGGAATTAATATAATTATTGCGATTTCTCATCTTTATATTTCATATTTTTCATCTATGATCGAGTTTTTTTTTAAAGCGAGTGACTCACAGAATTAAGTCGATTTTTTTCTTTAAAATTTAAGAGAAGTTAATATACTATGGAAAAAAAAACCATAGAGGATATTTGTGTTTTTTCTCGTGAGAATACTGTTTTTGATGCTCACTCGATGAAATAAATTTCAATTTTACACAGAATAAACACACATTTTCTTTTAAGTTAATGCTTTTTCGGTTGGTTTTTTTACCCAAGTAAATGCTCTTTCCGGGTTTTATTTGCATATTTCTCCCCACTGGTTGCCTCAAATTTGTCTTTTACATTACATATAAGCTAAAGAAAAGTGTGCGGACAAGAATTACCGCACGGTTTAATCAAACACCATGATTGTCATTTTTTTTAAAAAAAAGAATATTTTGTATTACATGTATTTACATAATTAAGCAGCAGTTTTTGTATCGTTTGAAACCTATTTTTAAATTATATTCGGCGAATTAATTTACGCAATTTCGTTCTTAAAAAAGAAAAAAATATATCGGCCGCCATGTTGAAAAAAGTGAAGCGATGGAAAATTAAAATCTGTTAAATGTCAATGTCTAGTGTTTTTTGAAGTTTAAAGTCACCAAAGGCCTCTTTGTCATAAAAATATTAGTTATTTCTGACAAAATGTCAGGATCTATGTCTGATTCAGCCATTGTATTGATTTGCAGACGAACTGTTAAAATTAAACATGTATGTTGCTATGTAAACAATGAAAAGGAAGTAACTCGAATTTGGTCAAAGGGTTAAAAGTAAGTTTTTTAGTACATTTAAGGCATCCAAGGGGAAATTTATTAAAAGTTGTTCTTCTTGGAAAAGAATGAAATTATATTTGATATTTTTCACAGTGAAATTATCAAATATAATTTTCACAGAAATCTCAGTAATCTCCCGAAAAGCATAAAATAACTAATGTATCTACCCCGTTACTAACGGGGTTAATTTTCTTCCGATAAAAGTGTGTAAAACTTTATGTTTTGATGTTTTCCTGTAATAAAAAATGAGTCAGTGACTAAGTTTAGATATGTTCTTCACAATTACTGCAAGTATTTCAAGATGTATAAACATTTTTTTTTCATCGTCGGCCCATCTGTGAGTCAGTCCCTGTAACAGTAACAGTAAGAAATGACAGTACCTTAAGATAATATTTTCCTGTATTCACACTATAAGGAAACATATTCTAGAATATTGTACCTATTTTCTAGACATAAATGTCAAATTAAAGCAAATTTCATTTAGAATTTGTTTCCCTTCTTACTTAATTGAATGTCTTGTTTGCTTGTCTTTCTGTCCTTAACTTATTTCATTTAAACATTATTATTGCTTTTCTTTCTTGTTATCTCAACTTTTGTTTTATTTTGTCGGTAACAGATATATATAACATGAGCAAGTAATGACAGAGGGCATCAGTGTGCAAAGGGCTAATCTATGACTCTACCTTACCTCAATTCTAAAGTATTTCCTTATTTCTCAAAAATGTCAAAATTAGAATAACATTCAAATTTATATAAACAAAGAGGACATGAAAATGAATCCTTTAAATCTTTTTTAACTTCTTAACGAAACTTTTTTTTCTTTACGAAACTTAACTTACGAAATTTACGTGTCCTGTTTAATATATTTAAACACAAAGCTACGATGCGAGTATTAAGAAACACATCGCAAAAAAGAGAAATGTATATTAAAAAATATCTTAAAGTTTATACTTTGCATCTGAAATGTTCTCCAATTTCAATTTTGCTGGCCCGGAATCTACTTTTTTGAACTACTTTCTTACCAATGTTACTTCATCTATTGTGTCTTCCTTTTTACGAAGAAGTAATGCGAACTTGGCAGAATATGATGAATATTTAATGAACAAACATATTTTAGTTACTTTGATACTGTGTATACTCGTACGTAGAAGAAAGTATGGTTATCTGATAAACTCTAGACATTTAAAAAAAAGAAAATTGAATCGCGTTATATATTTCAAGTTGTAGTATGTTTTCGTTTTAAAGCTACAATTATCGATTTATGATATTTACACGATGTTTTCAAGATAACGGTTTGGCATTTTTATGATAGTTTTTTTTTCAGTACAGGCGAACTGAAATTCTTAAATAAATCAACTTAAGAGTTTATCTAAGGTTTGTAAGCGGAAGTTTTCTTCTACATGTTCAGTGATTTAAGCAAATTGAAAACCGCAATTGTAACAATAAATTAAGTAACGTTGAAAAATTAACATAAATGTGCTGAGCTAATTACTTTAAACAGTTTGAACGAATACCAAAAGGAAAATTTCAGTTTTATAGAACTATAAGGTTATTATTAGGTTAAAATTCTTGAAGTGCTATGTTTAGAGTCTTGACATATTCAGCTGAAATCGTGAAGTTGAAAGTCCTGAAGTTTAACGTGATTAGTCCTGTAGTCTTAGATTTAAAGTCTTGAAGTGTTAGATTGATAGTCTTGAAGATTTAAATTGATATCTTTAATTGGTGTGTCAATAGTCTTGAAATATAACTTTGATAGTCTTGAAACATACGTTGATAGTCTTAAAAGTAAGGCTAATAGTCTTGAATGTTTGCCATATAGTCCTGAAGTGTGAAGCTAATAGTCTTGAAGTGTTATGCTAATAGACTTATATTGTTAGGCTAATAGTCTTGAAGTGTTAGGCGAATAGACTTGAAGTGGTAGGCTAATAGTCGTGAAGTGTTATTCTAATAGTATTAAAGTGAAAGGCTAGCAGTCTTGAAGTGTTAGGCATATAGTCGTGAAATGGTAGGCTAATAGTCTTGAAGTGTTAGGCTAATAGTCTTGAAGTGGTAGGCTAATAGTCTTGAAGTGTTTGGCTAATAGTCTTATAGCGTTACGTTGATAGTCCTGACGTGTTAGACAAATAGTGTTTGAAGTGCTAGGCTTATAGTCTTGAAGTGAAAGGCTTATTTTCTCGAAGTGTCAAGTGAATAGGCTGATTTGTTAGTTTGACAGTCTTGAATTTTTATATTGATAGTCGTTAATTTGTTTGGTTTGAAAATCTTGGGTATAAGGTTAATAGTTTTGAAGTATAATGTTGATAGTCCTGGAGTATAAGTTTGACAATCTGGGTGTATTGCTAGGCTGTTTATTTTGGAATACAAGTTGACAATCTTGAAAAACAGGTTAATAATCTTGAAATATAGGTTGATTATTTTGAAATATAGGTTGATAGTCTTGAAATGCATGTTGATAATCTCGAAATACAGGTTGATAATCTTGAAATACAGGTTGATAATCTTGAAATACAGGTTGATAATCTTGAAATAACGGTTAATAACCTTGAAATGCATGTGGATAATCTTGAAATACAGGTTGATTATCTCGAAATACAGGTTGATAATCTTGAAATATAGGTTGATAATCTTGAAATACAGGTTGATAATCTTGAAATATAGGTTGATAATCTTGAAATATATTTTGATAATCTTGAAATGCATGTTGATAATCTCGAATTACAGGTTGATAATCTTGAAATGCAGGTTGATAATCTTGAAATACAGGTTGATAATCTTGAAATACAGGTTGATAGTCTTGAAATACAGGTTGATAATCTTGAAATATTGGTTGATAGTCTTGAAATACAGGTTGATAATCTTGAAATACAGGTTGACAATCTTGAAATACAGGTTGATAATCTCGAAATACAGGTTGATAGTCTCGAAATACAGGTTGATAATCTTGAAATACAGTTGATAATCTCGAAATACAGGTTGATAATCTTGAAATACAGGTTGATAATGTTGAAATTTAGGTTGATAGTCTCGAAATACAGGTTGATAATCTTGAAATACAGGTTGATAATCTCGAAATACAGGTTGATAATCTTGAAATACATGTTGATAATCTTGAAATATAGGTTGATAATCTTGAAATATAGGTTGATAGTCTCGAAATACAGGTTGATAATCTTGAAATACAGGTTGATTATCTCGAAATACAGGTTGATATTCTTGAAATTTAGGTTAATAGTCTCGAAATACATGTTGATAATCTTGAAAAACAGGTTGATAATCTTGAAATACAGGTTTATAATCTTGAAATACAGGTTGATAAGCTTGAAATATAGGTTGATAGTCTTGAAATACAGGTTGATAATCTTGAAATATAGGTTGATAATCTCGAAATACAGGTTGATAATCTTGAAATATAGGAAGATTGTCTTGAAATACAGGTTGATAATCTTGAAATGTAGGTTGATAATCTCGAAATACAGGTTGATAATCTTGAAATACAGGTTGATAATCTTGAAATATAGGTTGATAATCTCGAAATACAGGTTGATAGTCTTGAAATATAGGTTGATTATTTTGAAATATAAGTTGATAGTCTCGAAATACAGGTTGATAATCTCGAAATAAGGTTGAAAATCTTGAAATACAGGTTGATAATCTTGAAATATAGGTTGATAGTCACGAAATACAGGTTGATAAACTTGAAATACAGGTTGATAATCTTGAAATATAGGTTGATAATCTTGAAATATAGGTTGATAGTCTTGAAATACAGGTTAATAATCTTGAAATATAGATTGATAGTCTCGAAATACAGGTTGATAGTCTTGAAATATAGGTTGATTATTTTGAAATATAGGTTGATAGTCTCGAAATACAGGTTGATAATCTCGAAATACAGGTTGATAGTCTTGAAATATAGGTTGATAGTCTTGAAATATAGGTTGATAGTCTCGAAATACAGGTTGATAATCTTGTAATACAGGTTGATAATCTCGAAATACAGGTTTATAATCTTGAAATACATGTTGATAATCTTGAAATATAGGTTGATAATCTTGAAATATAGGTTGATATTCTTGAAATATAGGTTAATAGTCTCGAAATAGATGTTGATAATCTTGAAAAACAGGTTGATAATCTTGAAATACAGGTTTATAATCTTGAAATACAGGTTGATAAGCTTGAAATATAGGTTGATAGTCTTGAAATACAGGTTGATAATCTTGAAATATAGGTTGATAATCTCGAAATGCAGGTTGATAATCTTGAAATGTAGGTTGATAATCTCGAAATACAGGTTGATAATCTTGAAATACAGGTTGATAGTCTCGAAATACAGGTTGATAGTCTTGAAATATAGGTTGATTTTTTTTTAAATATAGGTTGACAGTCTCGAAATACAGGTTGATAATCTCGAAATACAAGTTGATGGTCTTGAAATATAGGTTGATAGTCTTGAAATATAGGTTGATAGTCTCGAAATACAGGTTGATAATCTTAAAATATAGGTTGATAGTCTCGAAATACAGGTTGATAATCTTGAAATACAGGTAGATAATCTTGAAATACAGGTTGATAATCTTGAAATACAGGTTGATAATCTCGAGATACAGGTTAATAATCTTGAAATACAGGTTGAAAATCTTGAAATACAGGTCGATATTCTTGAAATACAGGTTGATAATCTTGAAATATAGGTCAATATTCTTGAAATACAGGTCGATAATCTTGAAATATAGGTTTATAATCTCGAAATAAGGTTGATAATCTTGAAATACAGGTTGATAATCTTGAAATATAGGTTGATAGTCTCGCAATACAGGTTGATAACCTTGAAATATAAGTTGATAGTCTCGAAATACAGGTTAATAATCTAGAAATACAGGTTGAAAATCTTGAAATACAGGTCGATATTCTTGAAATACAGGTTGATAATCTTGAAATATATGTCGATTTTCTTAAAATACAGGTCGATAATCTTGAAATATAGGTTGATAATCTCGAAATAAGGTTGATAATCTTGAAATACAGGTTGATAATCTTGAAATATAGGTTGATAGTCTCGAAATACAGGTTGATAACCTTGAAATACAGGTTGATAATCTTGAAATATAGGTTGATAATCTTGAAATATAGGTTGATAATCTTGAAATACAGGTTGATAATCTTGAAATATAGGTTGATAATCTTGAAATATTGGTTGATAAGCTTGAAATATAGGTTGCTAATCTTGAAATATTGGTTGATAATCTTGAAATACAGGTTGATAATCTTGAAATATAGGTTGATAGTCTCGAAATACAGGTTGATAGTCTCGAAATACAGGTTGATAATCTTGAAATATAGGTTGATAATCTTGAAATATAGATTGATTATCTCGAAATACAGGTTGATAATCTTGAAATATAGGTTGATAGTCTCGAAAAACAGGTTGATAATCTTGAAATACAGGTTGATAATCTTGAAATATAGGTTGATAGTCTTGAAATACAGGTTGATAATCTTGAAATATAGGTTGATAATCTTGAAATATAGGTTGATAGTCTCGAAATACAGGTTGATAATCTTGAAATACAGGTTGATTATCTCGAAATACAGGTTGATATTCTTGAAATATAGGTTAATAGTCTCGAAATACATGTTGATAATCTTGAAAAACAGGTTGATAATCTTGAAATACAGGTTTATAATCTTGAAATACAGGTTGATAGTCTTGAAATACAGGTTGATAATCTTGAAATGCATGTTGATAATCATGAAATACAGGTTGATAATCTTGAAGTAAGTGGTTGATAGCCTGCAAGTGTTAGGTTGATTGTCTTGAATTATAAAATTAATAATGTTGAGGTGATACATTGATTATCGTGATAATTTAGGTTGATAGTTTAGAAATATAAGATTGATAGTCTTGAAATATTAAGTTTAGATTTTTTTAAGGATTAGATTAATGATGTTTAAGAGATAGGTTACGTTACGTGTTACATCGGTTGTATTGAGATATTTGGTTTATAGTCTAAAATATGCTTCCAACTTCACCGCTTTTAAATTTTAATCAAAGATTGTAATGCTTTCATCCTAACTCCTAACTCCAACGGAATGTCAACATAGCTGCCTATTGGAGTTTGGACGCCAAAGTGTGGCATCTAACCTAAAAACACCTTTATTGTCAAACGGTTCGGGTATCAGCCGGACGGCTATTGATTAAATATGCACTGTTTTCAACGTGACATCACATGTTATCAATTACATAATACTGTGCTTAAAACACATAACTAGACCGCTTTGTCTCGGAGATCGGATCAGTGGTCTAGTGGTAACGTGCTGAAATGCTAACACAGGGGTCCCGAGATCGATTCCCGTTCCTCCACTAACATGACTAATTGTCTTTCGGATGAGACATTAAACAGAGGTTCCATGTATCTGTGTTGTACACTAAGCAAGCAAATGAACCAGAGGTGTCTCTGGAACGGGATGTTTTCTGTATCTTGCACTATCCCCATTACATAAAATGACTAATCTCTGCGTCGGTCATTTGGGCAACTGGTACCGACGATAAATAACTTCAAATAGAAAAATACAGCTTTGTCTCAAAACGAACCCAGTTGGGACATAAACATTAATAACACCAGGCCTTTGCTTAGCTATCAACCTTACACAGTCCGGCAACGTCATTATGCTAAACAAAGAACCTTAAATCACCACGGAAAGGTTATCAATCTTCCGAAAATGCAAATTACACGGACGTAATTTGGTGTACAGTAATCAATATTTCAACTTATTTTTGAGTCCTCTAACAGAATAATAAATAATAACATCTTAAATCCCTTTATAAGATTCATGTGTATTTGATGTGGAAAAATTCCGAACCTATGATAAGCGTAAAAATAAATCTAGAAACTATGTACACTACCTTAGAAAATTCTTTCTCCAAATAACTGGTTTCACATCTTATCACGGACAAAACGTTTTAAGCTTGATTCACAAACTGTTTGTATAATCAATAAATCACATATATAAATCTCATGATTATCACGTCATACCTGAAAATAAAAGTATAACCGCTTAGACCCTGATAATAAAAGTACCTCATACAAGGGAGACTATTCAGTTCCTAACATGTTTAAGGAAATTATTCTTTCAAGAGTTGACGAATTACAGTGAAAACAACAGTTGCTCTTGTATGCCAATGAGGTGCGATGTATTGCACTAGTGGAATAATTTGTTTTGCCATATCAGCCATTTTCGTCAGATGTTTGTCTATTTTAATCGCTAATAGTGTTAAATGTTTTAATTACAAACAAATATTGTTATGTGAAATAATTAAGAGTCTGAAGGACTGGATTTTTACTGCGCAAACTAATAGCAAAATCGAGAAATTTTAAGTTTGAATCAGCAAAATTTTTAATAAAAAGGGCTTTTCATCTTTATCACTTTGTTTATATTTTTAATATCCGGTAAAGTTTAGAGTTTTAATCAAGATTCAGATGATTAAGATCATTTATATTTTTAACTTCTCAATAGCAAATATCATAAATACCGGATATCCGTTATGTAGGTTTACAGTGTTCGTGTGAATGTGTATTGATCTTTTAATTTTAATTCAAAAGGTGCGTTATCGGAGGAGACGCACACGGGAACCGTCCTGCTGGGAATTAACCTTCAACCTGTGTGCGCTTACAGTGGAGAATATAGCATTCAGTTTTACAGATGGAGTAAAAAACCACCTGTCAGTCCTGTCTTAACAAGTTTAACAAATTGCTCGGTTATATACAATAAAAATTCGGCGATATACAGTTCTCAGTGTTAAGACATTGTACATTTATTGAATATTTCAAAAACAACGTTAGAAGATCATGAATCAACAATGACCTGCCGGATACAATTAACGACGGCATTAAGCTTGTTGCGAACGAAACCCAAATATATGTTAAAGGTAAGTAGTCTATTTAAACTAGACCAACGTGAGCTGATGCAAGTGCTTAATTAACTGAGCACGTCTAGGTAAAACACTTTCATTAATTGAGTTTTAGATTAGTTTCCTTCTGCTCTGCGGCAACAATTCGCCATAAACATATCTTGTTCGACATCACTTGTGGTCTCCTTGTTGAAGACTGTTTAAATGAATGTAGTTAAAAAAATCGTAAATGTGGATGATACTTGCAACACAGTTAATCAAAGAAACATTTTTTATTACAAATATGAATTATCTTTTGCAACTAGCAAGAAAAGTTTATTCGTAAAATTTTGTCTAAAAGAAAAGGTAATTACAGTCTACCCGCTTCTTAAAACACTTCGACTGTTTCAAAAATCATTGGAAAATTAAGATTTAAATGATGAAAAATCTATATATAAATACAAAATGAGATCTTTAATAAGACTGATTCATTAATAAAACATGTTTGACATAACTTTATTAATAAATCTAAAACTTCCCTTGAAGCACACACTTAATTACATGCATCTACCACAGGGAAAAAGTATAAGCTGACATAGCCCTCTTTGTCAAAGAACGAATTTGTAAGTAAAACCAAGGCATTTATTGAACAATACACTCAGGTCCCAGCACCTACCAATGACTTCTGGACGTGAAAGGTAAACTTAAAGGCTTACATAGACCCGTCTTATAATTGTTTGTCTTTACCAAATGATTCGATTTTCAATCAAATACTGACCCCATACCGGGGAAACACATATCAGGTGGAAGGTGAGTCACACAAAGTCTGAAAAATGAACTACGAAGGTGATCATTTGTTTGTATACGGTTAGAGAAAAAATACAGATCTATATAATTTTCATTGTCTCATCTGTATGCATTATCTGCTGTTAAAACGTAATATATAAAAGTTTAGACATAAATCATGAAGTATTGAAATTTCAAGAAAAAATCCTGAAATTACAAAATCCTGAAAACGTGAAATGTTAGGATAAATTCTGAAATCGTGATATTGCGGTTTCCTGATATTATGAAAATTCAAAAAAATATATATTGTTTTGAAATTATGAAATCACGAGGTCGTGAAATTTGAAATTTTGGAATAAAATTGTAAGTTCTAAAAAAATGTGAAATTTGATTCTGAAGTAAAAAGAAAGAAATGAGGAAGCTGAAATGTCCTCACATATCTTTCTTACTATTGCAATTTTCTGTTGTCGGTTTCAAATCAATTATGGCTGAATCTTAAACGATTGATTAAGACAATTTGCACGAAGGTAGCAGGTGTTTGAAATTTATGAAGGTTTCTATGAAAATTTTTAATAGAACGTAGAAACCCGATCAAGCTCTTTTATTCCTGCTGTCGTGATGTTGCTGTTTTTTACTCTAAGTGCGCTGGTTTTAGTAAGGTCACTAAGTACTTTCCATGTTTGCCATTAGCTTTTTATGTTTTATATATGTGTTTGCTCTTGCATGTAACATTTTCGAGTTAAGGAGTTGGTTGGAGTTAATTGATCAAGACAACTTTTTAACTGTGTAAGGAAGCTGTGTTTTTACTGCGTTTTTTCTTGATATGCCTTTTCTGTAGGCTAACCTATTTGCAGTGTAAAAGTCTTATTCATAAACCTCGATTAAAAACATTTAATGAAGCAATTGTAGGTAAGTCTACATTTGTTTTACGTTTCTTGAGTGTATGATTTGATTGAATATCTCTGTTTGTTTATAGCTGTCATTTAATATTTTTTTCAGTTCCCGTGCAGTCTGTATATTTGGCTGCTCAGAATGACTAAATTCCAGAGAACACATCCGTCAGTTTGATATGCAACACATCCTATGCTAGGCCAACACCAAACGTTCGTTGGTTTCTAGACCGTGGTACAGAAAGAAAGGACGACGATATTGAGATACGGGTCAGGTTGTCTAATACCACATACGAGAAAGAGAAAGAGAAACTTTTTTCCTTAAAGAGTACATTGACAACCTCATTTAACAGAACCGTAAATGGTTGGCAGATCTACTGTGAAACATCTAATATACCCGGACAGTCTTTAGATTCAAAGAAGCTTCTTTTGAATTTAACATGTAAGTTTGGGTGCACTTTCCTTTTGTTCATAAATTCTTCAGAAAAAAAATCATCAAACAGATGCAAATGATTATATCATTGTCAGTAAGCTGTAAATAAGTTAATGACTATTGAGATATGAAACTGAATGTTTGAACTGTAGTTTGTTGTACTTACCTTTAATTTTAATTAGCCATTTAAAACATATTTTTTTTACAGAAAACGCACACGAAAGAAAAACTGTTAAGACTTGCAATATTCAAATATATTGGACGGTTTATTCATATTTTTGCACATCTCATATCGTAGAGCCAACAATCAAAATTAATATTAACTGTTTAGAGTTGTTTTAAAGAGATCTGCATTAGTCCTAGTAAACATATGTATTTTGTTCAATTCAGGCGGATAGAGTTAGATTATAAATTGTCTATTTATAGTAAAATAAAATGTACCTCCCCACCTTTTCGTTTTATAAAGAATAAGCGAATAAAATGCACGTGTAATTTATCGTATATGCCTATTGGAATATTAAAAAGTTGCATAAAAAGGAAAAACAAAATAACGAAAAAGTTTTTTTTTTCATGAGTTACAACAAGTTCCTTTCCTTTTCACTAATTATGTGGCTCGGGGGTATTAGAACTAGCATTAATAAATTAAGCTCAACTGTGCCGGCAAAATGTTGAGCAATGCCCCTTAGGGCATCACCCAGTATACTGACAAGTTTTCGAACTGCGGCAGAGCGTCAATTGACAATGAATATGCAGCAGAGCGTCTGGAGATGGCGATTTTCAGATATCCTTTTATACGGCCCTTCGATACCATATGCGGCTGTGAGCAATTATTAGGGGTTTTCTACGTTTATAAGCGAATGTTAAAAAAAGGAAGCTGCTTTTAATGTATGAGTCTGAATGTTTCATTGTGATTGGCAAATATATGTTCCTGATTTTTAATTAGGTCAATGATGTGTTTTTAAATTTTACAGAATTTTTTGTGACATGATTTTGGAAAAATATATTATTAAAGAGTCAGGATTCTTTATTCAAAACTCAGTATACATTTGCATACCTATACTGCAATATTTTTTTAATAACGGCAGCAATAAATTTGAAATTTATTAACTGCAAAAACAACAACAGACTTACACTTCAGACTTTGGCGTTTTGCATCGGCCTTTGCCGTAAAAACGCGTTTCACACTTCTAAAATGTTTTTTAAAAAAATTATTAGAACGTCAACAATGTAACATTCAATTATTGGGCGCAACTCATAGGAGCAGACGACTAATTTTAAATATTTCACGGAATATATACACGGCCAATAACTATAAGCAATGTCTATTATATGTTGTTACAGTCAGTTGACTGAATACAATATTGTTACGGTCTAGTGCATACCTGCCTATAATTGTATAAATACAAACACAATCCCTAGATCGATCCCCAACTTCTCCACCAACATTACTACTTGTTTTTCGGATAAGACATTAAACCGAGGTCCCATGTATCAGTGTTGTACAATGAGCATGCAAAAGGGGTGACTCTGGAATGGGAATCTTTCTGTGTCTTGCACTACTTTCCACAATATAAAATAACTAATCTCAGCAGGGACGTCGGTCATAAAGGGCAACGGGTACGAACGATAAATAAACCTAAATAGATGGAGATGCATCAGGAATCGATCCTTTGGCTCAGTGGTTAGAGTGTTGGCCTTCAGTGTGCTTGGTTCGGTGTTCCACTCTTGGTTGTGTATTTTAAGATGCATTGCGTATTTCTGTTACGGACTTTCTTGTTCGTAAGAATATGCTTTTTTTATTAGGTAGCTTATCATCACAAATCATTATCAGATCTTACATATGTTTAGTCTATTTTTTTATTTCCTAAAGACCCCCCTGATTGACCTCCGGTAATAGGTAGTTGTAACGACTGTGAAACGTATGCTGTTGTTGAAAACACTCCTGGAAAGCTGACTTGTACTTCCACTGGCGGAAATCCCTTACCAGACCTTACTTGGGATTGCTTTAATGCATCAGAATATCAGTAGAAAATAATTCAGTAGAAACGACTTTACACTTTTATGCATCAAGACGTTTGCATAGAATATGCCAATGTGTGTCAGAAGATATCGCCAACGTAGAGAGGAAAATAACAGTAGAAATTGATGTACTGTGTAAGTATATGAACTTATTGTACATTGTGTTATGCATGACAACTCGTCTTTTTCCTTTGTAGCAATGTTTACCTTTCAAATGTAGCAACTTAACCTGCATAATATTGAAGCACATTTTTAACGTTAAACCGATTAAAGCACGTGAATAAACTGTCCTTAGGCACATTTGACACACTGACAATACTATAGTTGATGGGTTGCTTTATGTAACGTTATTATATTTGTATCGTGATATAGCTTTTTCGTAAATACCTTAACATTTATTTCAGATCCACCAGATGTCCCAGCTGTGACTTTTCACAACGGAAGTAAAATCTTACAAGTTGAAGATGTATTGAAAGTGTTAGAAAACACCAACATAACTCTCTTGTGTAATTCTACAAGCAACCCTCAGCCACACTACACGTGGATTGACCATATTGAACATTCCTCGCAGTTTTACTCTGCCAAAGAAAACAGCACGAGAATCTTACATGTGCTGTGTCTAATGTCATGCGTCCAGACACACAGGTTATAAATAAAGGATCAAATAGTAAAACTATTGTGATAGATGTTCAATGTAAGTGTTGTATTATAGTATTTCATATATATATATATATATATATATATATAAGATACCGTAGCTGATTTCGTATTATGTATCAAGAAAAATGGTACGGACTCATTCTTATATCGATAAAACAAAAATAAATGTACTACTTTCATAGTTGTAAGGAAAAAAAAAGCAGACATGAAACGACTTTAATATTTCATATATTTTATTTGCTAATTTCAATTGAATCATTATTTACTTAAAATCCTCGTTCGACTTGGTCTACTTGAACTTTGTCTGTTTCCTTTTTGAAACTACAAAACTACATTCTGTATAAAAACCGAAAAAAGGAAATTATACTTAGATGCCCTTCCAGAATAAAAAGGGATTTTCCGATCGGTCCCTCTTTTTGGCCCATATATAGAGTTTTTTCAAGTAAATTTAACAGTGAAGCTCATAAAAATAGCAAAATGAATATTAAGTATAAAATTTTCTTATTTATTTCATAGATTGACAGCTTCTTATCAGCAATATGTTCATACGTACGAACAATGATAGGTACTGATGTAATTAATGACTGAAAATTTGTTCATACGTACGAACAAACCTTCTAAAACTGTTTTTTTTTTCATAAAGAAAGAAGTTGAGATCAGTAAATTAATTCATTCATTTTGTTCATACGTATGAACAAGTGTATTTTCAAAATCAGTGAATGCAATAAGTGACTTGACGCTTGTAAAAACTGTTTTTTTATTAAGAAATAAGCCAAGATCAGTAAAATATTTTCATTCATTTTGTTTGTACGTACGAACAAGCGTATTTTTCACTGTATTAAAACAAGCATAGTTTTCCATGTCCATGAAATGACTAACTTCATACATTTTGTTCGTACGTACGAACAATTTTAAGTGTAGTTTTCCATGTCGATGAAATGACTAACTTCACACATTTTGTTCGTACGTACGAACAATTTTAAGTGCAGTTTTCCAAGTCGATGAAATGACTAACTTCATACATTTTGTTCGTACGTACGAACAATTTTAAGTGTAGTTTTCCATGTCGATGAAATGACTAACTTCACACATTTTGTTCGTACGTACGAACAATTTTAAGTGCAGTTTTCCAAGTAGATGAAATGACTCACTTCATACATTTTGTTCATAAGTACAAACAACTTTAATAGAAATTTTCCAAGTCGATGAAATGACTAACTTCACACATTTTGTTCGTACATACGAACAAGTGTAGTTCTCCCAGTCGATGAAATGACTGACTTCATACATTTTGTTCATAAGTAGAAACAATTTTAATAGAAATTTTCCAAGTCGATGAAATGACTAACTTCACACATTTTGTTCGTACGTACGAACAATTTTAAGTGTAGTTTTCCATGTCGATGAAATGACTAACTTCACACATTTTGTTCGTACGTACGAACAATTTTAAGTGCAGTTTTCCAAGTAGATGAAATGACTCACTTCATACATTTTGTTCGTACGTACGAACAAGTGTAGTTCTCCCAGTCGATGAAATGACTGACTTCATACATTTTGTTCATAAGTACAAACAATTTTAATAGAAATTTTCCAAGTCGATGAAATGACTAACTTCACACATTTTGTTCGTACGTACGAACAATTTTAAGTGCAGTTTTCCAAGTAGATGAAATGACCCACTTCATACATTTTGTTCGTACGTACGAACAAGTGTAGTTTTCCCAGTCAATGAAATGACTAACTTCATACATAATCATTTTGTTCGTATGTATGAACAATTTTAAGTGTAGTTTTCCAAGTCGATGAAATAACTCACTTCACACATTTTGTTCGTACGTACGAACAAGTGCAGTTCTTCATGTTGATGAAATGACTGACTTCACACATTTTCTTTGTACGTACAAACAAGTGTAATTTTCAAAATCAAGGAAATGACTGACTTATGCATTTTGTTCATACGTCCGAACAAAGTACTAAGGTTTTCAAATGTTGTAAAAAACTTTTCAATGAAAATTCAGTTGCTCATTGGAAGATGTGAAAATAAAAATGAAATCGTTTTTGTTTGTATGTATGAAAAATTTTGTAGTTCAAAAATTGTTGTCATAAGAAACAGTTCTGACCAGAAAGCATAGTTTGTTTATATGTATATGTACAAATAATAAAAATTAAGCAATGCAACATATATGTAAAATCTGCATGAAGCCAAAAAAATAACTTTGAGTGCGTACGAAATGACACAGGTGTCAGGATGCTATAAGGATGCTTTATACCAAGTATCATCAAGACTGGTCAATTTAAACCCAGTTTATTTAAAGGGGCTGTGCTCCAGATGACACAAAAAAGAAATTTTTTTTCTATTATAAATTTCTTGTGATATTTATGATTAATGCTTAAAAACTGACTGACAAAAAATAAGTCAGGTAATCACATTATAAATTATTTTTTTCCTTTCTTAGTGCTATACCGTAACGCGACGGTATAACTATATTGTATAAGATTTAAAGTAAACAATAGTTATTTCACTTGCGGTGATAGTGTTGACAGTTAAAGAGTTGTTAACATTTTGTTAACATGAGGGTCCAGAGTTCAAATCCGGCTGAAGCGAATAAATTTTTTTTGTTCTATTTTGACTTTTATAATCAGTTTTGAAGTAAAATATCATGTTGTTACAATATCACGGCATCTAGATATTTAATTTAAGTGAAAAAAATATATCAAATCTGGAGTTCAGCCTCTTTAACACAGATTTTCTATATTCAGTAGTTTTTTAACTAACAGTGACAAGAGATTTTAAATGTATCTCATGTTGACATCAAAGATAAATAATCCCTGCCTCTAGCAGTCATGCCCTTTCTACACAAAATAATCTCTGCAACTGATACAGACATGATAGAGGGTCATCCAATGAATAATTTTGTTCAAAATTATTTTTATTGGGTCAGGAATTTCTAAAGAGAAGATTTTATCAATTCCCAATTCAGACAAATCATGAAAGATAAACCCTGCCTCTGCTGGCTTTGTTTTTTTTTTTGCAGCTGACCACAATAAATGTTGGTTTATATAATGGTTAAAATGAATCCAGCAGTTAATACAGTTTTTTTCTTTCCCTATAATATATAATGGCGGTCAGTGTTGTTTTTACAGAACAAAGTTTGCTTTAAAGTTCCTCTTTCCCCTTTTGGACTGCCACCATTTTCTTTTCCTTCATAATCTTCTAGACTGACTGAAACACTGAAACCAACAGGATCTGAAAAAAAATTAATGATACAGTACTGTAGTTAAACATTGTGCCAAGAAACATAAATTCTATAAATATACCAATGAGGTACAGAGTTGACACATAATTACAGCTACTGGCTGGTAGTATAATTTATAAATCATATGGCCAAATATACAATGGACAAACACTTAAACAAATACACTGTGTGCAATTTCACCTGGATCTGCTGGACATTCAAGACAAGCTTTTATAGTTCAACAGGAGCTTCCCAAAGCACCATTAATGCTTTGAACAAACTTGGTAGAGGTCCACTAGACAATGCTACATACCAAATATCTAGCTCTATAACTTACGGTTTCTGACAAGAAGATTTTTTAAGATTTTCCTATATAACTCTATGTAAAACAAGTGACCCCCGGGGCAGGGCCATTTTTGACCCAGAGGCCATGATTTGAACAAACTTGATAGAGGTCCACTAGACAATGCTACTTACCAAATATCTTAACTCTAGGCCTTCTTGTTTCTGACAAGAAGATTTTCAAGTTTTCCCTATATAACTCTATGTAAATGGAGTGGGGTCAGTTTTGAACCCAGGGACATAATTTTAACAAACTTGGTAGAGGTCTACTAGACGATGCTTCAAACCAAATATCAAAGCTCCAGGCCTTGTGGTTTGGGAGAAGAAGATTTTTAAAGATCTAACTTATAAAATCTATTTTTAGCTCCAGTGAACCAGAAATGCAATGGACCAAAACCATTTGAACAATCTTGGTAGAGCTTCATGCAAGGAACATCCCAGGCAAGCTTCATTAAATTTGCCCCATTGGTTTCAGAGGAGATGTCGTTTGAATGAAAAGTTGACGACGGACGGACCGACAACCAACGGACAAAGACCGATCAGAGAAGCTCACCCTGAGCACTTTTTAGCTCCAGGTGAGCTAAAAATAGTTGCAAACAGGACATGAACAGTATGTACACAGGCTTACAGACATTACTATATGCCAAAAGCAAGTATTTAATGTTGTCATTTCAACTACTAGGGCTGAGAATCAAACCTGAGAGTAGTTCTCAAGACAGGATGTACATTTAAAGCATGTTTCTTTTGCAGCATGAAGAAATCAGCAAAAGATGTTGTAGGGTACTATTTAAGCATCAACACTGTATAATATAGTAACAATATTATGTCTGACACATAAATCTTTGCATTTTTGGCTTTTTCTTCCAAATCATAAACATATGAAGTACAATTAACTTGTAACTGTGCTTAACCATGCCTTGACCTGCTATGTACATGTACAACATTGAGCAGGCTAACCACACTCGACAATCATGCTTTTTAAAAGACTTAGCCTCTTTGAATTGCCTGAGTTGATACAAACATTTGTAAACTAAAAGAAGGCTTTAAAGCCCAATAGGATATCTACTTTTTTAAAACAAGAAACATTAAAAAAAAACGTAGAAAAAACTGGAGAGCACATTGAAATATCAGCAAAAATGCAATTCTGAGTTCAAATAACAATGTTCAGATCTAGAAAAGGAGTGCTTGCATCATATAGACTATCATATATTCAAGTCGACCTTGTTGAAATAAAAAATAAGGCATTGGTGTACTGTCAAATTCTATTAACTTCTCTCAAATTGATTTCTTTTTCTGATCCACTGCTGAACTGAAATAGGCAGCACACAAACTTTTTGGCCTACTGCTGAGTGAATGATTTTGGATTGTGGTAGCATCCTAGATTGTTTGGGTGCAGTGGTTGGAATTACTGATTAAAACACTAATACTAGTATACAAAACGAAATTTCAGGACTTCAATAACTCTCATTATCTGCAATAAAACATATATCTTTTGATCAACAGCCCTTATCAATATGACCCAATCAACAATCTAGGGACCATAAAAGTTCTAACTTCAAAATATACATGCTGTGTTAAGAAAAACATGTTTCTTTGGTGACATAACATAGTTTTTACAACTAGTAAATTAGCATGAAGTGTGACCTGTCATATTCCAGATGTTTATTTTACTTTTCAAATCAGTAATAACAAGGACATCCCCTTCAGTAATGAACTACCAATCAAAATTCAGGACATCAATAAGTTAAATTATCAGCCAAAAATCATATGTCACTTGATTGACAGCCCTAATCAGTAATGATCCAATCAACAAGCAAGGGATCATAAAGTTCCAACTTCAGACCACATGCTGTGGTAAAAAAAAAACATAACATGTTTGGTGACACACTTAAGATTTACAACTAGTTCATTACCATGAAGTGTGAAATATCATTTTCAATTGAATTTATGCAGCAGCTATTTTGATCACAATTTGTTAGAGTACAGAACAGTAACCAGTAAGCAAGGCTTAAATGATTTCTTAAGACAGCTTTGTGTATTCTTTTAAACTTGGATACTTCTAAAATTGTGCAGACTGACAGGAACATATCTATACCTTAAATACAAGTAAAATGGGACAAGGCCTGTATAAAAATTACACTTAAAGCTAGATGGGAACAATTGTTTTGATGGACCAGTGTTGAAAACCTCATTTTGATGGAATAAATAAAAGAATTGTTTTTGTTTGTGTTTTATACAACCACATACTGTTTCACATAAATATGCAAGTATGTTTGAGTTAGTGTAAGGTATGAGATTTATAGGATGTCACTACAAAAAATACACACCTGGGAAAACCATTTGCATCATAAATGGCATTTAACATTAATATAAAATACATTTATTATGATACTGAACAATTTTAGTTTTGGAATAAGAAAACTTTAAATTTGCTTAATTTGTGATAATTTTGTCATTCATTTATGGATTTGAATCAGTGAAACTTGAACCAAACAACACTTATTTACCGGTCTCATTCATTCTTGGACAAAACAACATTAAGACCAAACAGCCATGTTGAATTATTCAGATATGACCTTGACTTTAAAAATGATCTTGACCGTCAAGGTCAAATGATTGAATTTTGCTTAAAGCGACAGTCACAGATGAACCGAAGATGAAGAAAATGTTTATTTATACATCTTGAAATTTTTGCTGTAATTGTGAAGAACATATTTAAACTAAATTACTGACTCATTTCTTGTCACAGCAAAACATCAAAATATAGTTTAACATTAACTGGTAAAAAAATTACCCCTATTAGTAAGGGATAGATACTTTATTTGTAACATTAATCTTGATGCAGTGTAATAACTAGTCTCTGTGGGTAAGTGGTTTAGACGTTGCTCTAAATTTTACTGATTTAAAGGTCATGGGTTTGAATTCTGGTTAAGTCAAAACATTTTATAAACCCAAAACGAAGTTTGGGGAGTATATAGGAGTCATCCGGTGGTTGGTCGGGCGATCGGTCGGGGTGAAGCCTGTCCGGAGCATAACTTGAAAACTACTGGTTGGAATTCAATGCAACTTCATACAATGGTCAAGAACAATAAGTGGAAGTGCACTGTCCAAGAGTCATAACTCCAACTTCACTATTTGCAGAGTAACTGCCGTTAATTGATTTTCATTGTCCGGAGCATAATTTGAAAACTACTGGTTGGAATTCAATGCAACTTCTTACAATGGTCAAGCACAATGAGAGGAAGTGCAGTGTTTATAAATCATAACTCCATCTTGACTATTTTCAAAGATATTGGCCTTTATTGGTTTTCCTTGTCCGGAAGATAACTTGAAAACTACTGGTTGGGCTTCAACTTCATACAGTGGTCAAGCACAGAGAGGAAGTGCAGTGCAGTGTCCAAGAATTTTAACTCCAGCTTGGCCCCCGCTTGCGGTGGCTCTTGTTGTGTCGCCTGCTACAGAGTAGCCGCGACATATAGGGATCACTTGTCCATCGTCTGTCCGTCCGTCCATCTGTCACAAAACTTGTCCGGACTACTCCTCAGAAACTACTGGTGCGATTTCATTCAAACTTTACCAGAATGATCAGTACCAAGTCTAGTTGTGCATATCGTCGGCATTTTCCAGTCCAATGATTTTTGTGAGAGTTATAGCCCTGATATTATTTTTAAAGTTTGTCCGGACTACTTCTCTTGTACTACTTATACAATTTGAATGAAACTTTACAGGATTGATTAGTACCTCAAGTACTTGCGCAAATCTAACGGGTTTTTCGGTTGACTGATTTTTGGTTGAGTTATGGCCCTTGAATGAAAAAAGGCATATTAGCCAAATAATGAATTTTGTGTTGCAGGCTTACAGTAAGCTGTGACATGCTAAAAAGTAGCCAAGAGATATAGGGATCACTTCCCCATAATCTGTCTGTCTGTCCGTTCGTCCAACTGTCTTGTCTGTCCATCACAAAACTTGTCCAGACTACTCCTCAGAAACTACTGGTGTAATTTCATCCAAACTTTACAGGAATGATCAGTACCAAGTCTAGTTGTGCATATTGTCAGCATTTTCCGGTTCAATGATTTTTGTCAGAGTTGTGGCCCTTTAATGATTTTTATTTTTAAAGTTTGTCCGGACTACTTCTCTTATATTACTTAAGCAATTTAAATAAAATGGTACAGGATTGTTCTGTACCTCAAGTACTTGCGCATATCTTACAGGTGTGGTTGAATGATTTTTGGCTGAGTTATAAATGCGTTTTAGCCTACAAACTGTCCAATCACCTCTCAATACTACAGTAACTGTTTAATTGGCTATCATCAGGCGACACATGTGATCACTGATCGCCCTTGTTATGCCCCCGAAGGGAGGCATATAGTTTCTGAATTGTCCGTCCATCCATCCGTTCGTCCGTCAGTCCGTCCGAAAACTTTAACATTGGCCACAACTTCCTTATTAGTAATTGGATTTACTTCATACTTGGACACATTACCCCTTTGGACAAGACCTTCCCACTGACCTATATTTATTTGACCTTGACCCCTGAATGACCTTTACCTTGAAGATCCAATTGCCCAAACACTTTAACATTGACCATAACTTCCTTATTAGTAATTGGATTCATTTCATATTGTGACACAACACCCCTTTTGACAAGACCTTCCGACTGACCTGCATTTTATTTGAACATGACCCCTGAATGACCTTCACATTGAAGATCCGATTGTCCAAAAACTTTAACATTGACCATAACTTCTTTATTAGTAACTGGATTTACTTCATACTTTGACACAACAACACTTTGGACAAGACCTTCCCACTGTTCTATATTTATCTGACCTTGACCCATGAATGACCATTACCTTGAAGATCAAATTGTCCAAAATATTTAACATTGCCCATAACATCCTTATTAGTAAGTCGATTTACTTCATACTTGGATATAACAACCCTTTGGACAAGACCATCCCATTGACTTATATTTATTTGACCTCGACCCTTGGAATGACTGGCCCTAATGTCTAAGTCATAGCACCACTTCGGGGGCATTGTCATCTTACAGTGACAGTTCCTGTTTTAAAGAAGTATTTGCATGTTCATACCACATGTTTCACCTAGTTGCAAAATTTACAAGTTTATTTAGAAATGCTAAAGTGAATTATCTTGTCATAATAATGGTGTCTATAATTCAGGGGATATATTTGAAGATTGAAGTATGTTTTGTTCTACATGTAAATTTCCAGTCATTCACCCTTTGAATTTTATGTTTCAGTTCTGGTACTGGAACAAGAGTTCTTTGAACAAGGACTTCCTGAAGAAGTTTGATGAGATTAAGAAAAGAGGACTTCGAGATCATAAGTTTACCAGATTGTTCAAATGTTGTGAAACTGGATTAAGAGGATTTTCACAAATAAAAGTAGACTTTTAGAGCTACATGGCTACATAGACAGTGAATGCATCATATATAGGACTTTCTAATGCAAATATCTATATTTACATATTTAATTTAATGTTTACTTCTGCTTCAGAGTTATGATGTTCAGAAACAAGTTTAACAATATTATGAAAACTTTAGAGGTTACATGGTCCAATGTTCATGAATTTTGTGAAAAGAAATGTTGTGAGTCTGACACTTTGTCACAATGGCTTTTAGACAATCGTTACATTTTTCAGATTTTGTTATTTTGTTTAATAGTGAATTGGGAGAATAAAATTAATTTTTGCATAAATTGCATTGGAAATACCTGCAAAACATTTGACTTTTTGAATCTTAAGAATTGGGATTTTGATAATTGCATTACATCAAAATTTTTCTGTACTTGGAAATTCCAGACTTTGTTATGCCGGCATGACAGACAGTGAAAGTTTTCAGTCACATGCTGCTTCTTGTTAAATCAGTGTTAGAATTTCAGAATTTGACACACTATTAAAAATGTATACTGCATGTCTTCTATTTGGCAGCTTAATTCTCTGTGAATGTACATGTATGTCATGATAGCATTCATTCCGAAAAGAACATAACTTGTCCAAACATATGAACAAACTTAATGTTTTATGTTTTAAACCTGTTTCTTACTTAAGCATTATAAGAGATTCAGAAAATGTTCATACGTATGAACAAAATGGATTAAAAGTTGTTGTAATGCGTAATTGCATGCCTTTTTTTAATGGAGGCTTTTTAATTCTATGTGAAGTTTTCAGTCAAAACTGCCCGTCTGAAAAGTATATAACTTGTTCGTAAGTCTGAACATTCTTTGTGCCTTTTGTTTAAAATCTGTTGTTGTTTTTTTTTTTGTTATAGTGTAAAAAAACTTCAGAATTTGTTCATACGTACGAACAAAATTGATTGAAAGTTTAGTTTTAAAATGCATAATGCATTGTCTTCTAAAAGGCAGCTCATTCTTTGTAAAAGTTTCAGTCACATTAGCCATTCTGAAAAGTACGTAACTTGTTCGTACGTATGAACAAACTTCATGCTTTTCGTTTAGAACCTGTTTCTTACTTAAGTGATATAAGAGTTTCAGAATTTGTTCATACGTACGAACAAAATGGATTGGAAGTTGTTTTTTATTGCATAATTGCGTGTCACATTAGCCATTCTGAAAAGTACATAACTTGTTCATACATATTAACAAACTTTTTGCTTTTGTTTTCATACCTGGCTCTTATTAAAGCAATTTAAGAGTTTCAGAATTTGTTCAGACGTACGAACAAAATTGATCGAAAGTTAATTTTTAATGCATAATTGCATGTATTCTTTAGACTATTTAATTCTCTGTAAGTTAATTTAATAGTCACATCAACCATTTTGAAAAGCACTTATTTGAAACTGTTTGTCTGATGAACCAACTTTATATATTTTGTTTAAAAACGGCTTCTTTTTTATCAGTGTTAGAATTTCAGAATTTGATACACTATTAAAAAGGTATACTGCATGTCTTCTATTAGTATATGTATATCATGACAGCATCCATTCTGAAAAGTACATAACTTGTCCATACATATGAACAAACTTAATGTTTTATGTTTTAAGCCTGTTTTTTACTTAAGCATTATAAGAGATTCAGAATATGTTCATACGTACGAACAAACTGGATTAAAAGTTCTTTTTGTTTTTTAATGCGTAATTGCATGTCTTATTTTAATTTTTTTTTTCAATTCTTTGTAAAGTTTTCAGTTAACACTGCCCGTCTGAAAAGTATGTAACTTGTTCGTACGTCTGAACATTCTTTGTGCCTTTTGTTTAAAATCTGTTTTTTTTTTTGTTATAGTGTAAAAAAAACTTCAGAATTTGTTCATACGTATGAACAAAATTGAAAGTGTAGTTTTAAAATGCATAATGCATTGTCTTCTAAAAGGCAGCTCATTCTTTGTAAAAGTTTCAGTCACATTAGCCATTCTGAAAAGTACGTAACTTGTTCGTACTTATGAACAAAATGGATTGAAAGTTTAGTATTAAAATGCATAATGCATTGTCTTCTAAAAGGCAGCTCATTCTTTGTAAAAGTTTTTAGTCACATTAGCCATTCTGAAAAGTACGTAACTTGTTCGTACGTATGAATAAACTTCATGCTTTTCGTTTAAAACCTGTTTCTTACTTAAGTAATATAAGAGTTTCAGAATTTGTTCATACGTACGAACAAAATGGATTGGAAGTTGTTTTTTATTGCATAATTGCTTGTCTTCATTAGGCTATTTGATTTGAAAGTTTTTGGTCAAATCAACCATTCTGAAAAGCACGTAACTTGTTCGTACGTATGAACACATACATTGTTGTTTAGAAAATGCCTGCTTATGAATAAAATCATGAAAATTATATACCATATGTACTTTTTGGCTAGTTTTATTTGTATTTTTACTGTCATAATTACTTAAAAAAACACCAAATATGGGCCAAAGACAGGGACTGATCGGAAAATCCCTTTTTATTTTGGAAGCAGTTTTATCATTCATTCTAACTTGATTGATTGGTCACAATAGTTTGTTTTCTTTATCCACCGCTGAAAAGGCGGCGGGGGATATGGTTATAGTCTTCGTCCGTCCATCCATCCATCCATCCGTCCTTCCGTCCTTATTATTGTCCGGAGCATAACGCAAAAAAGTATTTGATATATCAACTAGATACTTTATAGATTGATATATCTCATTGAGGAGACAGTGTTCAAGAATAATGATTATACCCTTTATAATTGTTGAGTTATTGCCCTTTGTTATTTTTTCATGCTTTATTTTTTTCCGGATCATCTCTCGAAAGGTATTTAAGATATCAACTAGAAACTTCAAAATATCTGTTTAAAAAAAGAGTGCAGCGAACACGAATGTTAACTCTATCCTTCATATTTTTTAGTTATTGTCGTTTGTTATTCTTCAAGCTTTATTTTTGTCCGAAGCATAATTCAAAAAGTATTTGTGATGTCAACTTGAGACTTCATTGGTGGACCGATCTTATAGAGTAAGAGTGCACTGTACAAGAATAATAACTCAATCTTCTATAGTTTTTGAGTTATTGGCCTTTGTCATTTTTCATGCATTACTACTGTCCAGAGCTTAACTGGAAAAGTGTGTATCAGCTTGAAGTTTCAAGAGTGGATATATCTTATTGAAAAAGTGCAGAGCGCAAGAATGATAACTCTACCCTTCATTTGTCATGCTTAATTTTTGTTCGGACAATATGTTAAAAAGAATTTGAAAAATCAAGCTGACATTTCATAGGTTTTTTGATTTCATTGGGAAGAAGTGTCGTGCACAAGGATGATAATGAAGCAAACGCATTAGCGGGAGATCGCCATATCAACATGACTCTTGTTTTGTTTTCAATCGTTTTGACACTTTACAATTGAATAATTATACAAAGGTTCACAAAGACCTTCTGTTTTAAGACAAGCTGTAAATTATCTTAAATGTGATAATTTGCATCCGCAAAATATGTATCGGACATTTTGGCAGGCCAATATGTATTGCTGCTTCCAGTTCAATTTACCCGTTTAATGTGAAGCATTTTAATAAGCCAGATAATGTTATGAAGCGTATAATGACTGAACAACTCTATCATGCCCTGACAACACTTAAAATCACTGTCACAATGAATGTTATCAATACTACATTGTTTAAAATTATAAATGTTAAATGGAATTACAATTTTTGGTTTTGATATCATATAAATTTGACGGTGTCAAGTATCTTAACAGATGGTGTACGGTGATGCTTGCTTCTTTGAGTGGTAGTTTATATCCCTTCTGGAAATATCCTTTGTTTTTTATAGACCCACCGGAAGTTGCAGGTATAGAAGAACAAAAAGTTATCGAACACTCAGATGTGAACATTTCATGTCCGTTCACGCGCGGAAATCCATCAACTTCTTCAGTCTGGTGGACACGAAATAAGACCTCGGATAGATGGAATACAACGTGGTTGTCCATACAAAACATATCAAAATATAATGACGACATATACACATGTCACGCATCAAATATAATGACACCGACTGGTTGGCGAGAGCAAATAGGTCAAACAAGCAAGGAATTTCATCTGAATGTTTTATGTACGTATAAATACTTCCGTTACAATAAAATAACATTAATCTTCATTTTGTATAAGTGCCTATATAGTATATACTTATTAATGAGACTGAGCTGGTTTGCTTTGGAACGTTATCTGTGCGTTAAGGTCATCTTAATTGTAAGAAATCAGAAACATAGTCTCTTTTCGAAATATCTAAATGCCCTTAAAGTTTAAATCTTCAAGAAGTACAGATAGTCTCACGAACAATGATTACTCTAATGAAAGTTTGGGGAATTACTTTGTGTCGACAGATCTCTCTTTAAGGCAGAAGAATTTGCCTGATAATAGGTTTCGTGTTAGTGTTGTTTTACCACTTTACCCCTGTCTTTTGTAGATTTTGCACTAAAGCATATATGTGGTAAAATGTAACTATATGATATTTCACAGTTTGACCTTGGGGAGTTAGCGTAGATCTTTTCATGAATCATGTGCATTGAGATAAAATACCTTTACGAGTTAGTGACTTGCAAAAAGATTTTTCATAAAATGAAAAATATAAAGAGACATACTATATGCATTATGTATGTAATGAATTGTCTTTATATTTAAGCTTGCATATTTTTCCTAGATAAAGCTGCTGCACTACAGTTCAATGTGGTGGATCATGACTCCAAAGACCAAATTGTGATACAAGGAAACACTACTATCAGTTTTCAATGTAATGCTGACGGCAATCCACTTCCTGCAATCGAGATATTATATCAAGGACAAATCGAGAGGAAGGCTGACACATCAATTTATATGGTTTATGAAAAGATTGTTACATGCGCGGAAGCTGGTATATACGTATGTTATGCTCGTAACTACCTAAATGAGGATCTGAGTTCCGGGAAATCCCAAACAGTTATTGTACAATGTAAAGTCGTAATTATATTTCTATTTTTCTGTAACGGCTCAGTGTAAAATAATATTTGACAGCTGTAGTTATAAATTGATATAATGACTGTAGAAGTCATCTCTGTAAAGAAAGCAGTGTCTTCATTTTAACGTTTTGAAACACATTATAAGGTTTAAGTTGTCCAACTAAACAGGCTTGTCGAAATGTTTTATAGGCGATATCTTTTTTTCACCAGTTTCATTTTTATGCACGGAAAATGACATATTAGAAATCGTTGCGCTCGATACCTAGCATTCTTTCGGAGAAACGACTTTCATTACCTTTAAGAAAAACAATGTTTATACAAGTTCACAAAACACATCTTTCAATTAACAACGTAAAATATCAAATTTGATTTAATTTTCAATCGCAACGCTAATCAAATATGCAGTCGGCCATTCTGAATATTTGAAGAGGTAAATCGTTTATAGTGCATAGGTAAACATTACCCACGGTGTAATACAGGTATACGGATATATGTCGTTTTGTCGGGCATTTTTAATTAAATCTATATTAGATACATTGAAAGCCGCGAACTCCCTATAGTTTTATTAAAATAAGTAATAAATAATACACAAATATTTACAAATCAAAACTGCAAAAATTCATTTCGTATAATTGACCTCTATCCTCACTGGTTAGACACAGAGATGTTCCTACCATGATTATTTTACGGTGAAGTCATGTGACATTTCGGTGCGGATAGGCTGTGCAGTGCAAATGGGAAATATATCGCAAAAAAACACTTCAAGGCGACAGGTATTAATGAAGTTTTTTTAATAGAATAGCACTTCGATGTGTCGTGGAAATCGAAAATTAATTTATATTTCAACAAAAAATATCGATCAAAAGACCCGGCAGTGTTGCCACTAAATTTCCCGTGCATAAAAATGACAGTTATTTAGTCATTGCGGTTTAACAATAATAAAATTAAATGTATATACAATGGGTTAAACCGTCAACGCCAAATTTATTAGGCTTAAGGTTTAAGTTGCACGGACATATCAGTGATTGAAACTCTTTTCTGTGTATAAATTCAACCTCTGATTCTACGACATTGTTGTCTAGAGCATTGTTTTTTTTTCTGATGCACTACATTCCTGATAAGGCTTAATGGAAAACATATATTTTCAAAGAATCATTTCACATCAATGAATGAAAACAAAAACTGCTTTTTAGAGGAGATAAGGAAGAGCTAAGGTAGGTTTTGGGTACAATAATTAGAAATTAAAGAAACTTGATTTATAATTAATCCAGTCAAATGACGATATAAATTTGAAGAAAATATCGCTCTGACATATAACTCGGGATAATTGATATGTATCTTATTGTTCATACTTCAAGTGTTGAACGGAAAGTGCTCGCACGTTTTCATAACCCTGAAATGTAGTATTTTATTTTATTTGAGGTGCTCCAAAATCTTCACCATTTGAGCTGACAGTAGACAAAGTAGCGACCCAGTTAAATGCTTTAGCAATATTTAAGTTTAAAGCGCAGATTTGTCTTGATATTCTTACATCTTATATGTGGAAGAAAAAACATAATTCAGAGTTGACTGAACTTCCGGAAAATGCTATGATAAACATATCTGAATCGGGATTGGAGACAAGTCTCACATTAAGCAATATAACAATATCAGACTATGGAACGCATTTACTTGTAGTAAATAATTCCAAAGGTTTCTATGAACAGACTTTCCAGCTACTCCTTAATGGTAAGGATTCATGTAGATAGTTTAGACTCGTTTATTTTACATCGATTGCGATACAAGTTTTAACAACTTAGATTCATCACGCTGGATGACTGCTTCCTGGGTTCCATACCAGTATTCGCACAGCGTGGAGGAATGTGACGATCGTGAGAGAATCTCGCCTGTTACGGGATTCGAACCCGCGACCTCAAGATTCGGTGCCCTGCGCTCTACCCCTGGACCACGGTGCCCTCTCATGTAGAAAGCACCCAATTGGATGTTCTCGGTTCTCGTTAAGTAGCTTCTTTAATTTAAAGGATTTTTTTTGTATTTTTTATGAAGTAATCTTTACTATATATATATATATTTTTTTTTTTAAATAAAAGGATGTAAATCATTTGAAGGCTTGATATAAACGTCGGCTATAGATATGATTAGATGTGGTTAAGACAAGTCCATATCTTAGATCGTCCTAGAGGGGAGAAAATAACGAATGACTGACCGAACGTCAGCATTTAAACAGTTATCTGCCATGATACAATCAAATCAGTCAAATATACGACGGGATCTAAACACACGTTTGGAAGCAATGAAGCTGGAAGAGCTTTAGAATGACTCTTCGTGATAACGAACACACACAAAATTTAAACAAAAGTTATCGCAGTTTTATTTTAAATAATATATGATTTTAATCAACACAAGTGTGTTAGAAATGATCTTGTACAAAACATGGTTTTATAGAACAAACGCACTTGATTGGAAGAGTGTTATCTTTTAAATCCGTTTTGTTCTAAAAAGAAACACTTTAATGTGATTTTTCAACTGTTTATTAAGCATTAATGACTGGTCTTAGAGATATATATTCTAAATACCTTTAAGCCATGTCTAAGACAAAAAAGAAAAAGAAAACATAACCATAATGATCGCAACAGTTTGAAGAACTTTCAAATACAGATCACATCCAAGAAAAATGACATAAGGTATTGATTATGGAATACCGTGGCCATCGTGGTTAGACGTTATAATCCAGAGGGCGACAATGCGATAGTGCAATAATGCGATGGCGACAGTGCGATAATGCGATGGCGACAGTGCGATGATGCGATGGCGACAATGCGATAACACGATAGTGCGATGGCGACAATGCGATAGTCATATCGTACTGTCGCCATCGCATTATCGCATTGTCGCCATCGCACTATCGCATTTTCGCCATCGCGTTTTCGCATTATCGTACTGTCGTCATCGCATTATCGCACTGTCGCCATCGCACTATCGTGTTATCGCATTGTCGCCATCGCACTATCGCATTGTCGCCATCGCATTATCGCACTGTCGCCATCGCACTATCGCATTGTCGCGTTATCGCACTATCGCATTGTCGCGTTATCGCACTATCGCATTGTCGACTATCGCCTTCCGGTACACATGCGCACATCGTTTTTTGTATGTACCTAGCGATTTTTACGAAACAAAAACAATTGCAAAAACATAAAATGGATGTTTTTATAAAGATATACTTTGAAAGGGGTTACAGTTATAATGAAATCCGATTCTTTTAAAAGTGGTTCCAACTACATACAAAAAAACGATGTGCGCATGTGTACCGGAAGGCGATAGTCGACAGTGCGATGGCGACAGTTCGATAATGCGATGGCAACAGTACGATATGACTATCGCATTGTCGCCATCGCACTATCGCGTTATCGCATTGTCGCCATCGCATTATCGCAATGTCGTCATCGTATTTTCGCGTTATCGCACTGTCGCCATCGCATTATCGCACTGTCGCCATCGCATTATCGCACTGTCGCCCTCTGGATTATAATGTCTAACCACGATGGCCTTAACGGTATTCCGTAATTGATAAATTGGTACTATTATTTTTCAACGTAATACTTAGTTTAGTTGCTTGGAATACATTAATCATTTAATGATAATTACTAAATATTTGCCATGTTGAGGAAATCAAGTAGTTTTGAAATATTCTTTTATATTTGTAGAAAACCGAAAGGACGAAACAAATTTATAAACGAAAATGTGCCGTTCACAGGTAAGTCGCAGTCAAATCTTTAAATTGTGTTTTCTAATATTCCCTGCATATTATTGCATACACTTCTTTTTTGACAGTAATTGAATTTTGTCTACCATACATGTTGTGAAACAGTTCAAACCTTCTAAAAACATCATTTTTTTTAAGAAAAGTGATTTTAATTGTGCCCTTTTTTTGAAGGAATTCAAATCTATCCTAATTTTTTTATCTAATATAACATATATTTTATATAGCATATATGTGCATTGTTGTCATAGGAAATAGAAAGCAAAGTTGTACCAATACCAAACATTCAACGAATGCTGAACCGCTATTACCAGCATTGCAAGAAACGACTTTTTTCTCCTCCGACATAATACACAAATACATGGTGTAAAGTAGAAAAATTTCACCGCAATTAAAGTATCTGAACTCTATGATTACGTGTCTAACAGAACGCAGAAAAAGTTTGCGCCAGAATTCATGGTAAGGGCACTTTAAAATATGATTTCAATGTTATAATGATACAGCACATTATTATACATCTAATTTTAATGTCAAGTCTGTGCCTTCAATTTGCAACATGTGACTGTCCAATATATAACGTTATCTAAAGACATTGTATATTTCACTTCCGGTATTGGACTGTTTGGTACATATGAACTTGCTTTGCATGCATATATAAATAACATGAGCATTCTTTCACATGGTGTTATAAACCCTGTCTATCTTTAGAACTGTTTTCTTTTATATATCGTACTGTCTTTATCGTGTTATGAATTGCTAGAATTATTGATATTTATATACACAAGTGTACTGCAGTCTATATTAGTATCTTGTCGTCATGGAAACAGCAATCCTATCTTTACGAAGTATTTTGGTATTTTGGCAGCATTTATATAAATAAATTATTAACTGTTTTAGGTGTGGAAAGAGTGTGGGTAATTTCATTACATTGATATATTAATTTTGTCTTTAATGTTTATGTTTGATTTTGACGTATCTTGTTTGCGTATCATATGAAAGAAGGTATGGTGACAGGAGAACACAGACAGTCAAAAGAACGTTTAGGGTAGCTGACAGAGTAAAATCAAACTCTGATAAGAAAGGAATGTACCCAGCAAACATTTGACGTCTACACAACGTTGTATAAACGTTGGACCCCGACGTTAGATCAACGTTTGATTTTGGTTGGTTTTGCAAATCGTATAGACGTCAGAATCCAACGTCCTCACAACGTCACTTTACGACCAAACTCCAACCATTTTCCAACTATAATACGACGTACATACAGCCTTTTTGACCTCATTTCAACCATTAATTGACTTTAATCCAACTTTATCTATCCATTATATGCAGACGATTGTCAGATATATTTTCAGTTATTGCCAACCTGTTTCTTATAACGAATCCAACTTCTTCAGATCAGAAAAGACTCTTATTCCATTCCCACACAAGCATTTCTTTTCCTGCAGCCTGTATGATTATGACCAAGAGTCTTTAATCTCACGATTTATTGCTATATAGGTAAAAAAACAAGAGAACTCGAGTCAAATTAACATCATTTAATGAAACATGTTAAATTAATTTCACAACAATCTTTAATAAACAAAAAATACATAAAAAACAAAATCAACGAGCATTTCACTAGTGCTGAAAAATACCCCCGATTTTCACTTTGTCCTTGAAACATTTTAGTCAAAAATTGGCCATTATTCTGTTACAATGCAAGTCAGCTTATATCTAATAGCTTGAGAAGGTACCAAGCTCACTTCACTGGGACAGGACAGGATGGGATGTGCCTTTACAGGTGACTTGCTCGATTCCTACGCAGCCCCTTTCGGAGTTACAAATATGTTTTAAGAAATCAGTTATCTTTAATCATAGAAAATAATGAAACCTACAAAGAGGTAATGACAGGGAACAAATTGACATTTTCAACAAAACATTGAAGAATATTTCTCATACCCGACTCATACTATTTGTGAACTGTCAAAACGTAAAAGATATGAATAGCTCAATTTGTTCAGTTACCACAAACACTTATGTTAAAAAAATATAATAAACTGTTGTATGAATCAAAAGCCAACAGTTCAAGTATTGGTACCAGGGAAACATGCATACAACTGACATATTTATACTTAATACCGTGACTATTCATAGTATATTGGCATGGTTGTGCAAATATATTGCGCTAGTATTGAAAGTTTCAACTGTCATCAGAATCAACTGATTTCCAATCTATTTACATATGCAGTCACAAAGTACCTACCCATCCCATGCAAGTAAATAGTTTAATCCTAGGTTTAGTGCTTTGCCTTTAGTTTTTTCCTACACAAGTCTAAAGCAAAATCAAGTGACTCCTGGGACGGGGCTAATTTTGATCCCATTGACGTGGGTACCAACTATCTTTGTAAGGGTCTTGCTGGTGATCAACTATCCAAGTTTGACGCTTTTTGAGAAATGGACATTAACAAGAAAAGATTAACCAAGAAATTTTAAGTTGAAAAAGGGGCATAACTTTGCAAAAATAAATTTGATGGTTCTCTGCCCCGAAGTAATGGTGTCACATTTTGATAGTGAACAAGTATTCCAAGATATCTGAGAAATGGACCTTAACAAAATGTTGACCAACGCAGATTATCACACTTTTTTCTTTGTAAAGTGGAGCCTAATATACAGATACATGTACATGAACAAAGATGAAAAAGATATATGGATACAATACTGAATTATACATATAACTAAATGTCTTTCTTATTCCAACCACACCATAATGTTCCATCAAGCGCTAAAGAATTAGACAGAAGCAAGATTCTTTTGTCTACCCCCTCCACCACACCTGTCTGGAGCATACTTCAGACACACAGCGACTGCTTCCAATGCTGACTGCTCAGCTGCATCATTATCGTCTTCATAAAACTAGCTGAAAAAATAATACATTGTGTCTTAAGAAAACATTCTACACACACCTACATGAATTTCATAGACTTGTGAAATTCAGTTATTTCAGGGGGCATAATTTCAAGGACTTTCTACATGTAGTTTCTAAGAGGTGCATCCCCATTTAAGTCACAGGGTAACCATTTTAAAGAGATGACCTAGTAAATAACTACACATATAAATTAACTTCTAGTTTCAAACTGAATACTTGTTACTGTAACAACCCTTAATGCAAGTCAGTCTAAAAGTCTTGTGCAAACCTTTTTTTGTCCAAACATGATTAAAATCTATAGTAAGTAGTAAAGTTATGACCCCCATTTTAAATATCATGAATGACAAAGGCTAGAATGCCACCACCACTGACGACAACACCTAGATTCTTTCTTGAAAAGTCCCTATAGATCTAAAATATTAATTGCCTTGCATGTGAGAAATATATTGACAGTTGACTATTCAAAATATTTTCTAAGACTTAATTCTTTACCTATTACAAGTCCATAACCACTGGTCCATTTGAAAGCCATCGTCTGCTTCCTCCTTTCATATTAAACCTGGTCATAAGTTCATTTGTCATCAGCCTGAAAAAAAAGGTATGTATTTAAATGTTCTCTAATTAAATATACTATTTTCTTTTCATTGAACTTGACTAACCAAAGGAAAGTTGTAACAAAACCTTAGACTAGAAAGTGAACATTGATGCTTGCGTAAAGAAAAAAAGATCCAGTTTCATTTTCATTCAAAGATGTGCAATTTCATCACACTACACATTTCTTTCTTTTTTGTTTTAGAGGTTTTCAAGGACTTACAGTAAATTTCAAGTTCCATTTACCAAAATCAAGATCTTTTTCAAGGCTTGCATGAACCTATTGCTTATATATGTTCTAATGCTTAACGAAATATTTACCTTTCCATTATCTTTTTCACTTCGTCTTTTATGCTTACACCCTCAATCATTGATAGTACCTGGATGTATAAGAAAAATACAACAATTATATATTATACCGAGTATTCTTATATACTAAAGAAATGTCATGAAGACGGTATATTTTCATCATTATTGTTCATACAGTCACAGTAACATATATGCCAAGTCTCGCGCCGTGAGGAAAAAACTCACGTATTTTTAACCCTTCTAACGGCCTCACAGATAGACCTTAAAAACTTACGTATTTTTTTCAATTTTCCGAGAAAAAAAAAATAAACATCGAAAGTTTGGATTAGGAATGGCGGTGACATGTTGTGTATTTCGTCTATTTCAAATCTTCCCTGGGGCAACGGATTAAGTTCAGACACAGATTAGAATGCAATTATCTATTTATTTATTAAAACTGATTGGTTTACTCGATAATCTCTGTGTCTAAGCGGTGGAAGTGTTATAGTTTTCGGCTATTGACAGGTGTCTATCGGCATTTCTTTAAAGCTGTAAAAGGCGTTTATTGTTTGGGTTCTGGGGTTAATTGGCATTTGATGTTTATTTCAGATTAAGCAAAATGACGGTTCCCGCTCCCCCATAGTGTCATTTTATTCTATACTTTCTCTTGCCTTGAACACTGAACATTCTTTAATAACTTGTTTGTTACTTGATGAAAGATAAAGAAGTGATTGTTTTTAAGTTTGATCCTTCACAAACATACTAAACATTCTAAGTCAGCATGGTGGAATGTGTGTGTTCAGAGACATGCTCTTCCATATAATGACACGAAAACAATCTTGAAAGTGATGTATTTCTGTTATCTCTTGTATTGAACACTTAATTGTTTGATTTAAAATGGTTATTATAATGTTTTCTACGATAAAATGAATAAAGAAATCTGTTCCGATACAATTTAAAAAATCTCCCTTATTTTTACCCAAATCTTTCTTTAAAAAATTCCCAGTCGCACTGACTCTAGCTCGAGATACCTGATATGTATGCAGTAATTAACTGTTATATATGCAGGATTAAAATTTTCATGTTTTAACAGAAAACTTGGTAGAAACAAGTTAAACGGAAAGTACCATTTTTGCCGCTCATTTGGCACTTTTGATTTCGAGGCTCTGATTTTCCAGACTATAAAAATCTTCCACTGATTGGGCCCGAACAATTTTCTCAGTCTGTCGGTGTTCTGTCATGCCACCTCCAGGGTAGCCGCATCTTTCATTATCTCTGCCAGGAGAACCAATACCTGTTTCTGAATCCTGAAATATGTCAATTCAAAGTTTGTTTCTCTATGATTTGACCTACTGCTAGTGACAAAGTTTTTGGTAATATACCAAGTTCATCTTGCCCTAGAGGATGAAGACAAACATTTTAACAAAGACTGGATTAAACGGTGGCCTCTACAGTGTTAACAACTGTTGACAACAGGCAACAACTGACGAAAAGTAGCAATCAGAAAAGTTCACCACGTCCGGTTCAGGTGAGCTATAGAAATGTCCACTAGATTTGTATTTGCATTTTTCAACCATATTTAAGTCAAATAACAATGGTCAAATTATCTACTCAGACACACTTTTACTGGTTAGACTTAACCTGGTTTGCCTGTGAATTAGTAATGCCCAAGTTCAGAAAAGGTGTGCAAACAATTGAATGCTAAACCCTTCCCACTTGTACAGTACAAGCCCCAAGATCGCAACACCACATTAGCCATCTATCATGTAATACAAGCCCCCGTATAGCACTCTGACCCCATGCTGGTACAAAACAAGTCATTGATCGCAGTGCACAGCAGGCCACCAGCTTATAGAATACAAGCCCTGGGACTAGAACGCAAGGTTTGCCACCAATCTCGTAAAATACAAGCCCTGGGATCGCAACGCAAGGTTGGCCACCCATCTCGTACAATACAAGCACCAGGATCGGAACACTAAGTTGAGCAACCATCTTGTATAATACAAGCCCCTGTAGCACACGCAAGGTTGGCCACTGATCTCGTACAATACTTCCCCCCACCCAAATATTGTGTTGCGTTGCCATTTACCCACAGGCCTCTCAGCGCCCCTTTGACCCAAGGCCAAATAAATTACTTCCAGGAAAAATTCACTTTAAATTTCCTTAATGACAAAATCCTGCAAACATATTTTTAAAAAAAAAAAGAAAAAAAAAAAAACAGAATTCCCTACGCTTGATTGCATAGCTATCAATGCGTCACCATCCTGCCAAGGATTTCAAAACAATTGGAAATCTGTCCAATCAATCCTAAAAAAAGGACAATTTCCAAAACTAATGAGACAATTAATTTTAAATATATGTATATTAATGATTTTGTTTGCTGTTAAATGCATATGTGATGTACTTTTAAAGTTAAAAATCTTTATTACTTTCAATCAGTCTAATTTTTCTTTAAAAAAGCTTATCTCATATACTTATAAAAAAAAGAATATTGATATAGGATAAGTTGTATATCATTTGTCATGCACTAAAACATAAGGTTAGACTGCTTCTGTGAGTGATATCATGCATCCATTTCAAAACCCGCAATAGGTTTTGATAACAAACTTTATGATACAATATCACTAGTTGAAATAAAGATCAAATTCATGATGAATGGCAACTGTTACTTAATTTGTTATGGTCATCAATGCTCAGTGTACATGTATTAGTTCCCAGTTCATAGGTTTTATTCAAATTATAAAAAAGAACACAGGACAGATAAACTTTTTTCAACGTTATGGTTATACAGGGGTGAAGGACGTTATGCTCCATTGTCTTTATGCGCCACTACTGATGGTATAGTACTTACTGATAATGAATAGGGGTGTGATTGCTATAGTCAGTATCGAAGCCAGTTAAGAAAACTCAACCAAGTAATTGATGTTCTTAAGTCATTTGTTTTATCACTGATTATTCTAAAATAAATCAAAACATGCTAACTTATTATTGGCTTTACACAACCGGGTACTTTTTAAAGGTATCATATCGGTACTTGGGTGTAACTCGGATTTTATCGTTGAGCTATAAGTAACTTCAAGATTAAAAATTACAAAAACTAGAACATATAACAATTTACAAAAAACAGTCTTAATTTCCGAAGCATACGGTCTGATAAGTGCATTTTTAACAATTCTATTTAATTAAGTTGTTAGGTTTTATAACAAACGACTTTAAAGTCACATAGGCTCCAAAGATAAAGTCCGAGTAACGACCGACAACTGAATGCTTAAATTAGTTAGTTATTGTTGTCTTATTGGTTAATGGCTAGAATGATGTCATGCTTAAGCCGAGAATTACATAATAGCGGCATATAACATCTCGTAAAGAGGTGCATGAAGACCACGTGCATAGAGTCGGACATTCGATATACAAACCTCTTTTATGAGCAGTATAGTTATGTCACTGTAAATTAATCCTGCAATAAATCATACATGTATTAAGACCTGAAAAAACATGTATTAAGGGCAGGTTTTGGTAGAGACTGCATCAACTACCTGTTCACTTGTTAGGTTTTTTATATTCAGAGTACTAATATGCAATAGGATAAGGGCACCTGAAACGTTGTTTAAGACAGACCTTTTCTTTAAAGTTAAACCGTTATGCTGCTTTGTAACGAGAGCACTTACCCCACCCTCCCGGTGTGACACCATTGGCCACGAATTTACTTTAAAAAATGAAGATACATTAACCAAAAAGTATGATTCGACATATTGTTACATTTATTTAGAGAAAAAAGTCTTGTACATACCTGATTAAACTGCAATATGTGAAGAAACTTTGATGTAATTTACTGGTCATCTTTTCTTGCACGTTTCGGTTTCCTCTACAATGTGCGCATGCGCAGCTGTTGTAAAGCTGGCATTTTTTTGTTTTCAAAAATTTTCGAAACTGAATATTTGTTCTTTCTTCAATGATTGCACAGCAAGTGCAGAAATTCTTCCGTAATAAGAATGTGTTTTGTATTTACACGTGTTTAAAACAAGTCAGTAGCATCAGATTACAATTAAATAATTTTATTCGTATTTCGCGCCATAATTTACAAAAAGGCGGATAACTTTACAACGTCACGTAGTGGTCTGTGTTTCGCCTTAGATGGGGGGGGGGGGGTAATCTTTGGAGACAAACACAAACAAGATGCATTTTGGTCGCAGTAATTGCACTTAAATTATTACAAAAAATGAGCTTTTTTGGCAAGTTCGTTAAATAATTGCAACCATTATCCAACGTTATGTCAACGTCTTTTTACGACATCTTATGGACATCGGTCTTTTAACGTAGATTAGACGTTGGATTCTCGACGTCACGACGAAAATCCAACATTTAAACAACGTTGTATAAACGTCAGGTGTTTGCTGGGTAGAAGGCTGACTACCAATCATTTTAGAGTTGACGCATGTCGTATAGTAGTTAAATTAAAAGACAAGAAACAAAAATAAAACAAATAAGTACTGTTATAAAGTTAGTACTTAAACTGTTTGCGAGATGGAAAGGTGTTTCGTTTTTGAAAACTATTCCATAATAACGAATACGAGTACGAATTCCTATAAAAATGATTCAAAAGTACCAGAAAATATAGAAATTCGGAATATGGACCAAAAGTACATAGTTACATGCATGTTGAATGTTACATATGAACTATGAAGAATTTGGAACGTATGTGCAAGAATTTTCCAGACAACCCTCGTATAAATCTAAATAATAAACAGAAATGTTGATAACTTTATTTTATCCCATATTTTTGAAATAAATCAGACAGATAATTTAGAATAATTTAAAGAAAAGTCTTTTTAATATCACGTCAATAATAAAGTTAGACCGAGACTATTCATGCCAGAAAAAAAAAAAAAAAAAAAAAAAAAAAAAAAACATTTTTTTTGTACATTTTCATTGTAACAGAAATTACCACAGGACTTCAAAAGTCATGCATTGAAGCTACAAAGCCAGCAAATATCACGCGCGCAACAGATATTATAAACTGTATCCATTTGAGTAAATTAATTCTATGTTACTGTTCTGTTTTTACAAAGTTTGGAAATTTGTGATTCTTTATTTTTTCTCTCTTTAAAGAAGATTTTCTCTTTTTTCGAGGATTTTACTGACAGACATGATCTTAAGACACTTACCATGATATCATGTCGCCTTTGATTATTGCAGTACTTTAATGACTAGTATACAGGAATCCTATCAGCACTAGGTATTAATTGTATCATAGTCAAAACAATTCTGCATTTATGTTCTGTAATCAGCCGTGCAAAATATCTCTTACACTTGAAGATTATAAAATAAATGAAAGGGCGGAGCTGATAGTCTGAAAAGGTAAATCTGGTTTTCGAGACCCAGCTTTGCAATAACTACCGTGCAATATTGAATTACATTGTATTACACAGTAGTTAATGCACAATTAGGCCTAAAATCTGAATGTTTGTTTTTGGTTTCATTCATAATATAAAAATATGGTAGCTAGGTCGGAAGAAAACATTACCAATCTGGTTGATGCATTTCTGTTTTGATGTTAAATCATATAATTTTTCTAGTACCAAAATCATGGAAATAGATATACGTATGTCAGGATTCTTACTGCGACAAACGACGCTAACCTCGGCCAAGTCCCCAAATATGTAAGACAACTGACTGTCTTATCTAGAAAAAATAATTCAAATTAACAACTTAGCTAAACAGAGTATTTCACAATGATAATTCAAGAAATGAACACACAAAGCACTATTTCCGAAGTACACACATGTTTACATCGACGTAGTATGCTTATTGGCAGACACAAGTGGGGTTCACAGATGCCAACAAACGATTCGTCACCAGAAAAGAGCGTGACTTGCATTGTTTTGACTATAATACAAAACATGTATAGCATTTCGGCTCGTGGAATTAAATATAATCTCTCCCGCCCACTCAAGATTTGTCCTTGTCCGTTCGTCCGCTGTGCCGCTGTCACGCCGGTTTGTGTCGCGTGTAACTCCAAACATATAACTGTTTGAGCCATGAAACTTTCTAAAAATAGTTGTCAGCTGGTGAACGTACACACCTGGGTATCTTGACGCAAATTTATTGGAGATCAGCAGAGTTATTCCCCCCCTGATTAAGCAAAAAATAACATTTTTAGATTTGTGTCACATGTAACACTAAATGTATAACTGATAGAGCCATTATAGAACAGACTTAACTCTTTCTTCTCTTTACCATGAAGTAGAAGTTAACCCTTCCATTATTTACTTTTGTAGAAGCATCTCCCTTCTCCTCTACAAGAGAGTGGACCTTCTTTTCTTTCCTCTTTTTGTTCTTTTGAGAAGTTATTTATCCCCCTCTTTACCAAGAAAGTATTGCCTCTCTTTTTTCTTCACCGTGAAGTTATCAGAACAGAACAGAACAAAAACTTTATTTCACTCAATATGTTATACATGTTAACACTTATGAGTATAACGATTCATATAACTAAACATAATGCTGATACTTCAAACGTGACATGAATTATACAACACCATATTCTTTATTTGAAAAGAACAAAAATACCAGGAAAAAAAGGAGAAACAGAAAAAGAAGGTACACTATCGATTTAGTTTTAGCCATTCATAGATTATGGAGGTGTGTGCGATGGGGGGGGGGGGGGGGGTCAATACCCAGTTTTAACCGAGTTTGCAGATACAGTAGGCCTTATTTTTTTTATTTTTTTTTCTCCCGGGCTAAACAAACTTATTTTCTATGTCACGATTTCTATCTGACAGACAATATAAAATAAGAGCGGGGGCGGTAAGATCTCACAGTTCACTGAGTATCACGTGCAGATTAAAAGATAATCTAGGCAGTGTGTCTTAGAAAGAAAAACATGTAACCAAAACAGGTGTGTCAAATAGTTGCAAACAAACAACATAAAAGAAAACTAAATGTGGTTACCTGATGTTGTTAAGCAATATTTTAACAAATTTGCTTAGTCTTTGTAAGTGTTTCATATTGGTACTGCATAATAACTCTTTAAACTTAAATTTATTTGGTCTTGTATAATAATATTTTTTATATATTTTTTTTCTGGCATTATCAAAAAAAGGACATTTCAATAAATAATGTAGTTCATTACCAACTCCATTTAAATTACATTTTAAACATTTTCTGTTTGAATATATTATACCGAGTCATCTACCTGTTTCGACAGGTAAGTGATGGTTACAAGTTCTAAATTTTATTAAACTGATATAGTTTTTTTTTTCTTAGTAACAATATATATTTTTCCAATTCTAATTCCGTTTTAAAAACAGAGTAATTTTTACCTTTATAAGGCTCTCTTAAAGAAGCATGCCAATGTTGTTTATTTTGTTCAGAGTTTATTAAGTTCAGAGTTATTAATCTGTATATCAATTCTATTAAGGATATCACTATCATTTAAATCATGGCTACTATTATTGCTTGCTTGTTTAAAATGCTGGTACAAAGAATCAAGTGGTGGTAATTCTATATTTTCATTTGTACATACTTTATTTAGGTATTTCCAGTAATCCTTCGGCAGTTTACTTTGCATATTACGTAATTTATTTTCATATTTTTTATTGTACAGCCCCATAGTTTTTTCATAACTCTTTTATATTTTTTACTTAGGTGATTCAATTGTATTTTATTTTCCTCAGAAGGATATCTGTTATACCTTTTACGTGCTTTACTGTAGGATTTTTTAGCCTTTTTACAATGAATTCCATATCAAGGCTTATTTTTCTTCAAGTTATTAACATTTGGTTTAGTCTTTTTAATTGGGAAAGACTTGCTTGCACTATTCAGAAATACATCATTTAATAAAACTGAAATAGAGTTCACAATTTCTTGTGAAACATTATCTCGACATAAGCTTAATTTACTCATGATATCTTTTATACAGCTATCCGATATATTAGAAACGAATGCATTACTAAATCTATCGTCCCAATTACTAACTTTTTTATCGTGGGTTATCTTACAGTCTTTTTGTTGTTTGGTTTTAATTGTATATTCAAGCAACGAATGACCGTCTGAAAATAGGCGGTCAAGGTCAACAACTTTAAACTCATTCAATAATTTATAACTATCTATTGTAGTTAGCAAATAGTCAAGAACTGAAATATCCCTGAAAGTCATTTTACCAATTCCTCTGTCACTACCAAGTTTACCATTAATTATAACTAAATTATTATCTTTGCATAAATCAATTAGTCTATGACCATGGTTATTTACTTTTTTATCTTGAGATTTCCTAGTTATGGGAATGCTATAAAATTCCATACGTGACTTTTGATCAAAATATTGTACAGTATTGTTATCTAAATCAAAATAATCTGACAAGAAATTGTCCGAGACTGTATAATCCGCTAATTCAGCGGTTTGAGCATTATAATCTCCTAATATAAAAACACTAGAATAATTACCGCACATGGTAGTTATTTCGTTCACAAATAATTCATTATCGTCCTCATTTGTAAAATCGCAAGTGTATTGTTGGTATATAAACACCGCCAAATATAATATCTTCGGCTAGGTAAGTGTACTTATTACTAAGTTTTAACCAAAATATATAATCATTATTAGTTTCTTATATTTCAATGTAATGATAAATATGTTCTTTTACAAAGATTCCTAGGCCGCCAGACTTCCGCAGAGATTTTTGTTTTCTATATACATTGACAAATTTATAACCTTTAATTAAGATAATATCATTTTGATCAAGTTTTGTTTCAGAAACAAATAAGATATCATACTTGTTAACTAAACATATAAATTCTGGAAAGTTAGAACGCTGTTTAATACCACACACATTAAGTGAACCAACTTTGATAGTATTTTCAAAATGTAAACTGTTTGATAATGTTACGTTACTACTAGTAGGCGGCGCATCTCCCCCAAACACCTAGGTATTGTTTTTCTCAGTCATTGATGGTACAGCGGAGTTCTCCCGTACGACAGAATTATGAGTCGGTGTGACATTTAAACGTGTGACAAAATGTTGTTCTTGCTATGTTTCATACTCATGCATGGTTTGACTATAAATATCCAATTCACTCTCTGATGCACTTTCAGGACACTGAGAATCAGAATCACTAGTAGAAGTTCCACCATCTTCAATCAGTGCACTAAATCTGTTTTGTGTAACGACATTTTCCTCATTTTGCTGGGTTTGCTGAGTTATATTTTCAACAGGACGGGTTTTGTTTCCAGTATGATAGCGAGATTGCTTCAGGACTAATTGCCAATCAGGACATTCATCACATACAACTTTTTTCTTGACGATAAGTTTTGCCGGAAATCCCAGGTGTACAGTTTTGGCCGGGTTCCGTGCCTTTTCAGCTTTATACTTGGGCCATATTCTGGCCCGGGCCTCAGCTATTTCGTTCATGTAATCTCTATTTATACCCATCTCAGATTTCCCCTTAAGTTTGTATGCGTTTGATAAGATGAGTTCAACATTCTGAGAATCTCTAAAAGAGACAATAATAGGTCTCGACTTTTCACGAGTACGGATACCAAGTCGATGCGCACGTTGAATACTAATTTGTGTTGACTCAATATCTAGGTTATCCTTGAGAAACCCGTGAATTAATGACACACAATCTTCCGATAATAAAATCTCAGGTAAACCTCTGAATATGAGGTTATTTCGTCGACTTCTTGCCTCAGCGTCAATGCTACGATATTCTAGTGTTTTATTCGTTTATTTGCAACTCAGTATTAGTTTGTAACTGCTGTATTTGATCTTCCATTTTACAACATTTCACACTAAGTTTATTAGTAAGCGAAAGCATTTCAAACAATGTTACCAATTTGTCGTCTGTCGGGAGATTTTTAAATTCATCAGTAGTTAAGTTTTCAATATTGCATTCTGGTACATCAAAAATCCCAACTGTTGAACGCCTTTGTCTTTTTTTACTGTGTCTGTCATCTCGCAAAGTCAAACTATTGTCCACGTCACCACCTCCGACGCCATTGTTGCCACAAGATCGTTTCACAGCTGATGCAAAGCTCATGTTTCCACCCACTTTTTTATTGTTTTCCCATTTTCAGGTTAGACAATATCAAATACGTTATAATATCCTTCAATAACGAATAACTGTCCAATAGAAAAGTCACTAGAAGTGAAAAAATAACCAAAGTTAGCGGAACGGAAAAATATGCGACTCAGCTAGCCGGTGACACGTTATCATTACTACTTCATTCTTTTACCAAGCACACACATTCTACATTCTCCATCCGTATCTTTATTTACATAATTATATAGTTAATATCCATTCCATCTCGTCTAATTAAGTATTTAATACAAATACATTACATTCAGTTTGTATAATTAAATCAACCATTTCATCGAACAAAGCAAAAATCAATACCTTTTAGTACAGTCTTTGCTGAATGTTCACAGTTATTAATCATGTATGAAAGCTTAACACACTGCATTGATTATTTGTAGCATGTATCTGTTTTGTAGATGACCATTTGAGAGTGAAAATTTTGAATGATCGAAATTTCTACATAAATGCTACATACATGTAAGTATATTATGGCATTCCTTAAAACTGTTAAGAAAGAGAAAACAGTTTCGATACTTTGTTTTCCATTTACAGGAAAAACAAACGAAAAAAAAAACGTTTTTTTAATTCAGAAGGTTCTCGCATTCATTAGACTGCATCTCTTTGCTTCCAAAAGACTTGACGGCCTCTCTATGCTTTTCACAGACTTGACTGCCACTTTTGTTTCCAAAAGACTTGGCAGCCTTTCTTTGGTTCCAATATACTTGACTGCATCTATTTGCTTTTACTAGATTTCACTTCCTCTATTTACTTTCAACAGACTTGACTGCTTCTGTTTGCTTCCAAAAAACACTTTATTGCCTCTATTTGCTTTCAATATACTTGACCGCCTCTCCTTGCTTCCAGTAGACTTGACTGCCTCTCTTTGCTTCCAAAAGACGTGATCGCCACCCTTTGCTTCCAAAGGACTTGACTTTCTCTATTAACTTCCAACATACTTGACTGCCTCTAGTTACTTGCAATAAACTTAATTGCCTCGTTTTGCTTGCAATAGACTTGACCGCCTCTGTGTGCTTTTAATAGACTTAATTGCCTGTTTTTCAATTCCAAAAGACGTGACTGTCTTTCCTAGCTTCCAGTATAGGTGACTTTGTCTATTTACGTTTACTAAACTTGACTGCCTCTGTATGCCTCGAACATACTTTACTGCCTCTATTAACTTAAAATAGACTTGACTGCTTCTATTTCTTTCCAAAAGACATGACTTCCTCTATTTACTTTTAAAAGGCTTGCCTGCCTCTTTTTACTTCCAATATACTTGACTGCCTCTTTTTGCTACCAATAGAATTGACTGCCTCGATTTACTTGTAACGGACTTGACTGCTTCTATTTATTTTTGATAGACATAATAACTTCTATTTACTTCCAACAGTTTGCTTCCAATAGACTTGATTGCCTCTCCTTGCTTCCAATAGACTTGACTTCCTCTTTTTGTTTTCAATAATTTTGACTGTCTCTATATACTTCCAATAGACTTGACTGCCTTTACTACGTCCAATAACTTTGGCTGCCTCTTTTTGATTTTGATAGACCCTACTGCCTCTATTTGCTTACAATTGACCTGACTGTCTGTATTTACTTCTAACAGATCTTACTGCCTTTATTTACTTCTAATAGACTTGACTGCTTCTATCTATTTCCAAAAGACTTAACTGCCTCTATTTACTTGCAGCAGACTTGAGTGCCTCCATTTACTTCAAAAAGAAGACATGACTGTTTGTTTTTTACTTGCAACAGGTTTGTTTGCTTCTATTTACTGGCAATTGGCTTGACTGCCTCTGTTGACTTCCAATAGACTTGACTGCCTTTATTTACTTCCGATAGACTTGACTGCTTCTATTTTCTTCCAACAGGCTTGACTGTTTCTTTTTACTTCCAGTATGTTAGACTGCCTCTATTTACCTCCAACAAACTTTACTGCCTCTATGTACTTTCAATAGGCTTGACTGCTTCTGACTTAGAATATACTTAATTGTGCCTATTTACTTCCTAACGACTTGACTGCCTCTACTTACAACAGACTTGACTTCTACATTTTACTTCGAATAGACTTGACTGCCTCTATTTATTTCCTACAGACTTGCCTGCCTCTCTTTACTTCCAACATACTTGATTGCCTCTATTTACTTCTAACAAACTTGACTGCCTCTATTTAATTACAATAGACTTGGCTGCCTTTATTTGTAGACGTGACTGTTTTTATCTACATTCAATAAACTTCACTGCCTCTGTATGCTTCCAACAGGCTTGATTGCCTCTATTTACTTCCAAAAGACTTGACTGTTTCTACTTACTTCCAACAGGCTTGACTGCTTTATTTACTTAACTGCCTCTTTTTTACTTCCTACAGACTTAACTGCCTCTATTTACTTCTAACAGACATGACTGCCTCTATTATTTCAAATAGACTTGACTGCCTCTGTTTACCTCCAACATGCTTGACTGCATCTCATTCGAATTCAATGGTGGGGTAAGTTATAAGTTCTCAATAAAAATGGAAACAGTATCATAGAAGTATTAGATGTTATTTTCAGGGGCACGCTGAAGAAAAAGCATACATTGCCTGTCTAGGTAAGCCGCAATTTAGTTTTTGTTCGTTTTTATCTAAAAAAGAAGCTTTTATAGTTACAATTTGAATTTGGTGGAAGGCAGATTCGATCCCTTGGAAAAAAGAAACAATTGTCTGGAAGTATTACAAGAATATAACTTGGAGCGCAGTTTCAATCCTGATTCAGGTGTTTTAGTTTGAGTTAATATAGTGTGTATTCTAAATATACTGAAAGAAAAAAGAAACCAATTTTAGGTTGAGCATAAAATGTTTTTTGTGCATTTATTCAAAATATAAATGAATTACATTCTATATGAAACAACTAAGGTGTATTGCTTCAATGTCATTTGTCGTGACCTTAAACAGAAATCATACCGTGAGATATGGCAAATTAATTGACGTCAGGATGCCAAATGTGCGATTCAAAGTTCTAATACCGGCTATGGCACCAGTTGGCAGAGATCGTAGCCCTAATTCGTCGGTGCATCGAGTTGATCAGACTGTTCACCTGGCTGATTATAGTGTTTTCCCATTCCTCAGTCAATGCCTGTCTCAGCTCATAATGTGACGTCGGTGGTGGATTGCGTGTACGAACACGTCTGTCTAAAACGTCCCAAAGATGTTCGATTGGCGAAAGATCAGGACTGAAGGCCGGACTAGGCAGAACATTCACGTTGTTGTCAGGTAGGTAGGCTTGGCATATACTAGCATCGTGCGGCCGTGCATTGTCGTGCTGCAAACTGACGTTGTGACGTTGAACGAATGGGACAACGATCGGCTGCAGCACAGTGTCCCTGTAGCAAACAGATATCGAAGATCTATCGATGTATATGACTGATGTTTTGTGTCTGTGTGACATGCCTGCCCATCACCCCGCCTCCTCCAAAGCGATCGCATTCCTCCATACAAGCGTCTGAATAGCGTTCACCTCGACGTCGATAGACACACGTCCTATGTCTGAAAAGTACAACAAAAAATTGGACTCGTCAGAGAACAACACTTCCCTCCACTGCCGTAAAGAAAATACGCCCGGACGGGGCTCGGTGAGCCATTACATGCGGTGACGTCGTCTATCCCTTGTGAGCGTCAAGCCAACATTCGGCTTATAACATTTAAGCGGAATGCACGGAGACGATTTCTTACTGTCCTAGCATTACACGGACTCACTTCATGTGAGCTGCGGTATCAGTTCCTGTACGAAACCGATGACGCAGGTGTGCTATATACACGTCTTCCTGACGTGTAGTGACACCTGGACGTCCTGAACTTGGGTGGTCGTTAGTATTACCAGTCTCCCTCGAACGCTTAACTAGTCAAAATATGGTATATTTATCCAGGATGGCAGAAAGCGATGTACCTTCTGATCCAACAGAGTTCGTGCAGTTAATTAAAATGTGGAGGATTATGTAGATTTTTATTGCAAGGAAAAGTGCCACATGCTAGTGCACTGCATGTAAACCTACTGATTTTGATCTGACTTTCAAAATGTTTATAAATTTTTTGAAAATGCATTGTTTAACCTTGTTTAACTAGGTATTTAGCTGCTTTTACTTGATAATAGTCAAACTTTACACATTGGTGAGTAAGATATTGTATCTCTTCCAGAAAGGTTTTGATAACTTTAGTAATATCAGATATTTAAAACAATAAAAATGTCTGACTCTGAATGAATTTGCATTTGAAAACAAATGTTAAACTATATCTTTTTTATAAGATAAAAGGGACACAAACAAAAAATTGCTCAACCTAAAAAAAGTATAATATATCTTTTTATATTTCAGAAATAAAATCTCTGGAGTTTGTACTATATTTCAGGAAAGTAAATCTAAAAAGTGCACTGTATTTCATAAGTGCCGTTTTGATAGAGAATATACGGTACGAGAGACAAGTAAGTGTTATGAACAGAGTAAGACACTTGAGGACCAGGAGAAGTACAGCAATAACCAGCACTGTATGTGTCTTAATTCATATTTCATAATTGAAACGTATTTTTTTTATTTTATAAACATTGACCTGTTCATTACATATTTTTAAAATATTTGTATTCTATCAATGGAATCTTTCAACAATTCTATCGATATTAACAATGATACTTTCTCATCTCTTGTGCAATTAGTGTCCCTCACACAAGGTATTTTTTTCATAGAGCTCGTTGCAGTAAATGTAAATGTTTACATAAAGTATAAGCATCTGTAACAGAGATGATCTTTAAATATCTACATGTAAAAAACAAATTATATGATCATTGGCATTGAAAGCCTATAACTTTTGCAGTTGCTTTATGACCTGGCTGATTTTAATAAAGACGTATGTAAACACAGTCTGGTGGTGAAGGTTTGTCAAGAGATAATGTTCTAAATGATCATTGTCACTACTGATACAATTTTCTTTAATAAACATTTATTTGACACTTGTTAAATGTTATTAAATACATACATTATCTTTCATGCTGTAATCAAGATTTGTCCTTTCAAACGTTTCAGGAACAGTTAGAGTTTTTCTTTGAGGCAGTCAATGCATACATCAACATGTGCGAGCCACATCAACAACAATGAATACATCACATGCTTATGGTTTTAAAATAGAAGAAACTCAAGATGTTGTATTAAGTGTGTCTATAGGTCATTGGCCATACAGTTTATTTTGGGCAAAATAAAAAGCAATGTTGGATAGTTTTACATATCAGTTAATCTCTTCAGTATATTAATTGCGTCTGTTTTTGCATCTTGTATGTGTTTTGTACTTTTGCACTTCACAATTAAATATTGGCCACTTTCTCATTTGATTTCTTGCTAGATAAAATATTTTCAGTTATAATGAAATTATTTTTTATATGAATTTCTCTTTTCCTAATACTATTTTAGACATTTCGATTACTTTATAAACAGACATGTACAATACTATGTTTTAACATTTAAGTATCATTTTTTCATATATCAAAATTGGACACTAACGTCGTGAACAAATCGTTGAATTTCGAACATTTTCTTCTTCTGTAGCTGTTTTAAAGATTGCAAAATGCAACATGTTTGGACATGTTCTTTTTGTTTGTTTGAATTTATGTAAAAAACATAGCTCTATAACTTTTATTATTCAAAACTCTTTGGTTCGGTTGATACAACCTGACACAATATATATTAAATGGGATTATAGCAAAACGACGATTTGAAATAGGCACTTGTCCTCCGCCAAATCAACCGACCCGTGCCTCTGTATCAATCCGCTGGGATGCCTGAACTTGTATGTGCAAGACATTTTATGGCTTTTAGTTAATACGATTAAAGTGTTTTGTAAATAGAAATCCTGAAAAGTTGATATGCGAAGTGCAAACTGTCTGTTCTTATCAGTTTGAACAGCCAAATTTCGTCACATCTATTATAAATATTTTGGAACAATAGACGAATCAAACCAAAAAGAAAAAATAACAACGTGTAAATCACCAGGTTTTCTTACTGTTGTTCTTGGATGTGAAATGTTGAAAATGATAAAACGCTTTGCATACTTGATAACTTTCGAAAGAGTCAAATGTGAACCCTAAAGATTGCTAGGGATCTTAAAAGGACCAAAACGAATAAAAGATTGAAAAAAGAAGATTTCAGAAAAGCAATGTTTCTGAATGTGGAAGGCATGTAAACATCATGTGTTGCATATTAGAATTAGAATCATGGTAAAATTCATGAAAAATACACAAAGCCAATATTTTTCTTCAAATAATACGAAACCAAAGATCGTTTTTGTCAGACATGTAGATCTGCTAATGTTTTTTTACCTTTCTGTTGTAGCATACACTTAGTTTTCCTTTGTTTTATGCAAGCTATGACCATATATAAAACAGAGACAGAGTATGTGAGAAAATGATTACTTTAGAAACTATGGCGAAGATTTGTGCCGACGTTAAGGTATTGTTTTTTGTAAGGTATAGCCTTTTCCTGTGTAGTAAGTGCATTGGGCGTTCCTGTATACACTGTAAGGCTCAGTTTTACTTACAACGATAAATAACTGTCTTCAATGCCTAGTGGTTAATATGTCCTTTTACGGAATGGAAGGTCGAGGGTTCGAGTGCCAAATTATCCTAAAATGTTTAAAATATTTCGGAAACAAAGTACGTATGTTGTAAATAATTTGGATGTTAAATGTGTGTGTAATTCCATTTTTGTTTTTTTAGAAATGAAAAATATCTCAAATTGATGTTTTATCCAGCAAATTTTAATGAAAAAGTGAACAAACGGAACTACTTAAATAATAGAAACATAAGTCGAATTGGGACTCTCATACCTTTCTTTTAATTTGATTGATCATACAAAGTCTTTATTCCGCAAACATTAATACTTGATTTACACTGTTGATCTAATAACTCTTATAATGCCAAAGAAAAGCTAGACTTAAAACGTCGTGCAAAATATCTTGGTTGCGTGACAGAAACTACCAGCAACACCGCAAATATCCGTCAATCCTGTCTGCTGTTTTTTTTCTTGATTAAAAAAGATTACTTCATTTAAAATTAAATATTAATAAAAAATCATTTAGACTTTTCCCTTCTTAGAAATGGATAAAGAACAACAATAAGTAGCGTGTTTAAATTTAAAAAAAAAGCATCAGTCAATCTTTATTCATTTAAAAGAGAACAGCGGTCAATGAGCGTACTTCAACAAATAAAAGAATCAGTCAAATGGGGGATTTTTAACCTTTTTCTTTCAGCTTTTTAACTCCTACACATTTGTTGCCCGTAAACAATCATTCTTGATTTACTTAGTTGATCTGCTAACCGTCTAGCTAGACTTGAACCGTCGGATAAATATACTGGTTGCGTGACAGAAACTGTCGGCAATGCTGCAAAAGTCTGTCCATTCTTCTGTCGTTTTTTTTTCACTTTTTTTTAAGTTGAATAACAGTAAATCACCCTAGACTTTTCCTTCCTCGAAATTAATAACGAGCAACAGTAAGAGAGCGTATTTAAAAGAACAAAAAAATATCTAACGTATGTTTCTGAAAAAAACAACAACAAAAAACAACTCAGCAGTCAATAACGTTCAAAAACATATAAGCAATATAATGGGGGATCTTTTAATTGTTATTATAATTATTTAAATATTTACACATACACTTCATTTACTTTCAACTTATTAACACTTTTGAAATTATTACTATGGTCTTATATTCCTCATATATCTCCAATTATGTATAACTATGTATTAAAAACCTTATCTATTGTCTCATTGATGCAAAGACAGTGAAAATATCTCTAATCGTTGATTTTTAGTTAATAAATGAAAAACACTCCTATAAAATAAGTGGATTTTATGGCAAAAAATACAATTTGCGCGTTTTCAGCCTTCACTTCAAATCGTTGCCGTGGTCTTAGTTCTGCATATATCCGCCATTTATTAACATTTCTTTTCTATTGTCTAAATGATGCCAAAAATGTACAGATAATTTTTTAAGTGTAGAAATCCGATAAATTTATGTTCAAATGAATCAAATAATTACTATGGTCTTAGTTCTACTTATTAAGTCTTGTAATAATTTGCATGTATTTAAAGTCCAATATATTGTCTAAATGATGCAAAAAGAATTTAAATAATATCTTGAAACGCAAATGTTTAAAGAAGTAAAGAAATTCGTTTTGTGATCTTATTTCTAATTACATGTACGAGGGGTGATTCAAAAGTTCGCGGAATTGCTTTATTACTAGAACGGAAAAGACAATACAAACACAAAAATTACATCACTCGATACGTTTACTCAATACTAAAGCAGAGCCGTAATCTCATTGAAATACATTTACTAATAAATCGTTTGTACATATTTGAATTGTATACATGACCGGCACTTGACGCACGCCATCACGACGTCGACGTCACTAACGGTCAAATTCTAGCGTACGATTCACCTTCTCGACGTAATCGCCGCCCGTCGCTACACACTTCCTATGCCTTTGTACCCATTGCATAAATGTTACCTTAAACCAATCCTGACTGAATGAAGAGATTACTTCACGAGCCTTATTGCGTAGCTCTAATGTTGTTTCAAATCTCTGGCCTCTGAGTTCCCTCTTCATATCTGGAAACAGACGAAAGTCCATCGGTGCTAGATCCGGGCTGTACGGCGGATGTGGTAAGAGACTGAAACCAAGCAGTGAAATCTCTAACTCTGTACTCTGTGCCCGATGTGCTGGAGCGTTGTCATGATGGAGTATAACATCATCCAGTACCAACAGGGGGCGCTTGCGGCGCAGAGCCTGTATCAGATCGCGTCTAAGCACCTGAAGTCAAACAAACAAACGGGAAAACATGAAATAATTTAAGTTTAAGAAAGTAAAAAGCGGCACATTTTAAATAATATTTTTATATATTTTGTTATTTGAAACAATACATACTGTAAAATATTAGTTTGTTATAAAAATAATATATAAGTGTTGATCGTTTGTATGACTAAAATGCGGCATACCTTTGAATAATAGTCGGCATTTACGGTACATCCGTCGCGCACCTTGTGTTGAAGCAAAAGCCCTTGTCTATCCATGAAGAAGATGAACATTTCCTTTTTGCAGCTGCGTGTTGTCCTGGCCTTTTTTGGTGGAGGTGTGTCTGGTGACTTCCAGACGGACGACTGCTGTTTCGACTCTGGATCATAATGGTATAACCATGTCTCGTCTGTCGTGATGATTTTGTCCAAAAACTCGTCACCCTGTGCGTCGTACAGATCCAGAAATTGCTGAGAACATTCTAACCTCCGCTGCTTGTTTTCATCAGTCAGAAGTCTGGGCACCCAACGCGCAGATACTTTGGACATATTTAGCTCTTCTGTAAGAATTCGTTGCACAGTAGAATACGATAGGGAGAGTTCCTCTGCAATACCCCTAACCGTTAAGCGCCGGTCGTTGTCCAAAAGCTCTCTCACTAACGTTGCGTTGCTCGTCGTCATAGCGGATGCTGGTCTACCTGCTCTATCGTCATCAAGTACCGATTTTCTGCCGTTCCGAAATCGCTCATGCCATTTGTAGACAAACGATTTACCACAAGGTTGTAATGTATGCGAGTTTTTAATTTGATTCAACGTCTCAACTGGTGTAAGTTTGAGTCCAACACAAAATTTCACAACTGCGCGTAGCTCCAATTCACTTGTTGACGTCGCGGAAGAAGTTGAAGACATGGCGACAACTCGCTGCTGTGGAGTAACGGTTCAACGTAATGTAATCAAAATTATAGGAAATGACGTCAACACGTCATTCTAACGTCAGTTACGTTCGCGCCAAAATTGAGCAACATTTGAAAACATACTATCGTCTGAAGTGAATTAGTAAAACGAAATATTTTGGCCTGCTTCAAGTCACCTAACCGTGGTTGCTATGGAGACCATTTATATTCTTCCGGTTACACATATTCCATAAACTAAACGAAAATGTTAGTTAAAATACGTTGAATTATATTTATGCGAAATTTAATGTGATTCGGTGAAAAAATAAATGATTTAGAGATAAATTCCGCGAACTTTTGAATCACCCCTCGTATATCTTAAAATACTTTACTTGCTTGTAAAGTATTATCGATTGTCTAACAAAATATTACTATGGTCTTATTTTAAATATATATTTTTAAAAAAAAAATACATGTACATAATTTGTTGTCTAAATAATACAAAAAAGTATTTAAATAATATTTTAAAGCGTCGACTTAAAAAAGAAATAATAAAATACGCCACTATCCAATTCAAGATTAAAGTTAAGGGATATTAGAATTTTAGCGATTTCCGCAAAAAACTACAAATCTTATTTTATTGTATTGGTCTTTTTTTAGCATATATCTTTATGTTTATTTATTTATTTATTCGTTCGTATTTTATTATTTTCAAGAAAACATATATGTCATTCTATTTCAATACGAAATGCTCTATAATAAACATATTATGATTTGAGCTGAGTACATGCATACATGCATAAGGATTTTTCTAATTGGACATTGATTTTTTTATTGGATTTTGAAACTGTTAATCAATTTCAACATTTAAAGGGCCTTAAACTATCATTTAGGATAAGAAAGGTTGAATGTGTCCAAGCAAATTGGAATTTTCTCATTGGTTATTTCAACTGTGGATCTATGTCAATTTCGAAAGGACCATAAATTAAATAACCTTATAAGGAAGAAACCATTAACGGTATTAATATTCACAAATATTTATAATTACACTAGTAATTGTTCGGAAAACTTTGTATTGCACAAATCATGTTAGACTACTTTTAATCACATCCTAAATGCTATTTTCTTAGGAATGATTAAGTAAGTGACAACCGATATAATTAATTTTATCTGTTTACTCTGTAAATCAGTTTAGGAAAAATGCGAATTGTTCTTAATTACGAGGGTTGTCCCAAAATACCGTATAATTCATTAATATTTTTTCAATGTGACGTGTCATGGATTTAATTTTTTGTGAAGCTTAATCAGTATTGTTTTTCACATATTATGATCAATTTTTGAGAGTGTTTGCACAAAAATGTGAATTTTATACATATATTTAGTAGGCCATGTATAGCCGCGCGGCCGACGTCAAAAACGGACAGTATCAAAATACTATTTGTAAAATTTACTTCTAAATATCTCGGCGAAAAATACAAGTATCGAAACAAAATTCATATTGACGTAAAGAAAAATTATTGGCGCGTTTAAAGATGACGTTGGTACGTAAATGACGTCATTTGTTTTTCTTTTATGACGTTTACAACTGGCACGTTCGTTTTCTAGTTTGAAAAAAATGGCGACGCCAACAGAAAAGGCGGACCATCGGTCTGTAATAAAATTTTGTGTTGAACGTGGCCTTACACCAGGACAAACAATAAAAGAGATGGAATCATCCAGAACGCATTGCAAGGCATCACGGGTATTGATTTATAAGTGGCACAAGCGATTTACAACGGGATGGACAGACACAGGTCTGAAAAAAGGGCGACCTGTAGGTATCAGCGATGCTGTAATTCAAAGGGTTTCTGACGTCATAAAAGCTGATAGACGACAAACTGTGCGAGAACTTGCGGGACTCATTGGAATAAGTAAATCTTCCGTTCAGAGAATTATGTCAGAGGAGCTCGGTATGTCTCGAGTGTGCGCTAGGTGGGTTCCTCGCCTTTTATCTGAAGAACAGAGGCAGCGTCGTGTTAGAGATTCGTGCACATTCATACGCCAATATGAACGTGATAGGAACTTTCTTGATAAAATAATCACTATGGATGAGACCTGGGCCCACTATTTTGAGCCTGAAGGAAAGAAGCAGTCGTCAATATGGAAAACTCCAGATACACCCCCAGCATTAAAAGCCAAGTCGGTAAAATCCATGGGAAAAATAATGTTCATGGTTTTCATGGATAACAAGGGCATAATCCTAACACATGTGGTCCCTCCTGGTCAAACAGTCAATGCAGATTATTACTCAAAGGTAATAATAATAATAAAAATAATAATAATAATAATAGTAATACCGGTAATAATGATAATAATAATAATAAAATTGATAAGTTAAAAAATAAGTTTATAATAATAATAAAACTGTTAATTATCTATCATTTTGATAAATGTTTAATTTACCGTGCACACAGAAAGTAACGTTATCCATTTCAGGTTGTACGCGTTGGTCTAATGAGGGCTATAAGAAAAAAGCGGCCTGCCATTGTACAAGACCTAGAAAATGTAATTTATCACCATGACAACGCACCACCACACACAGCCGCCTCAACTGAACTGGAGATAGCACTTCTAGGCTTCAGAAGAATAACACATCCGCCTTATTCACCTGACCTTGCTCCGCTAGACTTTGCATATTTTCCCTCTCTAAAGGATCATTTACGCGGTAGGAAATTTTCGGACTCTCATCACTTAAAACAAGCTGTACTTTCATTTAACCGATCCTTGTCATCTCAGTGGTTTGCAGACACATTTTTACGTTGGGTGGACCGTCACAGGAAGTGTATTCAGCAGCAGGGACAGTACTTTGAAAAACTTTAAGTGCGACGTCAGGTGCGTGACGTTACGTTGGTTATCGGTACAGGCCGCGACATACTATACGATGTTACTGTGAAGTGTGTAAAAACATTGCTACTCAAGATAAACTAGAATGGTTTTTTGCATTTTGTCGGATAAGGATGTAACTACCTGTAAATAATATCAGTTATGATATTGAGAGATTTGCTTTTTATATAAATTGATTTTATACGGTATTTTGGGACAACCCTCGTATATGTACCTGAATAATCCTGATAATGCTAAATGGGAAATTACTTGTGATTGCGCTTTGGATGGAGTCCTGCCATTATTCTAAACTGGAAACACTACACTCAGTCGCTTAAAGAAAGACTTACTAACTCTGGCTAGAAAGCGAGTGAATGATACTTACCTATCAACCTATTGGAGCTTATTTATCGTCGGTACCGGTTGCCCATATGACCGACACCCCCTGTTGTGTGGGTAGTGCAAGATACAGAAAGCATCCCATTTCAGAGACACCACTGGTTATTTTGCATGCTCAGTGTATAGCACTGATATATGGGATCTCGGTTTAACGTCTCATCCGAAAGACTATTACTAATGTTAGTGGAGGAGCGGAGGATCGAACTCGGGACCCCTGGTTTACCAAACCAGCGCGAAACCACTGGACCACATCCGCTCTTAAAATATGTTTCTCCCCGTCGATTTTTCTAATATAGTTGAGTTCGAGTAAAGCTTGCAAGGTTGAGAATTCTCTAAATCATATATGCCTGACATGGAGACACGATGTCTTGTATGGATCAATATCTCTAACTTTCGGTATTACATGATTACATGACAACATGACAACTTTCTAACGTCCTAACTATAATGTGCTTTCATGGCGGAAGGACGTAAAGCACAAAAACAAAAACATCATTACAACTTCTCAGTTTTTGTAAAACGTTCAGTCTGCATGTTTTTTTTTTTATAAATCAAATTAACAAAAAAGAGTCAGCAGTTCGATATATATCATGTTATAGTCATATGAATATTACAATAACAGTTTAGTATATGTACAGAAAATGAAAAACCAAAAAACAAAACTTAATTTCAAATAAGAGAAAACTTACTGTTAAGCGAATATGAGAAAATCATTTATATACTTACTGTTAAGCGACAATAGCATACTCATTGGCGACGTGTTTTTATAAACGCCCATAACTTACTTGAGAGTATGGGTGGGGGCACGAACCTCAATCATATTGTAGCCGCAACATGCTACTGCAGGTCAAGGCACAGGTTGGGCCTAGGCTTGAGCTAATGTTTTTTTTCAGGAAGAGATGGATTATCAAGCCTCAGTAATGTATACAGAAAGTCGATATATTATTAAGCGCTGTGTTTATATTTAAAACCCATAACTTATTTAAATGTATTGATAAGTACTCCAGCCGATATTCAATACTCAACGATATTGTAGCCTCAGGATCTTACTTCAGGTCCAAGTACAGGCTGGTCCTAGTCATTAGCCATAGGACCTGATACGAGGAGATAATAGACGAGAGAGAGTAATTTTTACTTTAAGTCAACATATTGTTTAGCGTTTTGCCCCCTTAAAGGCCCGCGACTTACTGAGAGTAAAACTAGGGCTTGAAACTAAAGGATATTGTGGCCCGTTGACGCAACTACAGTTCCAGGTAAAGTTTAGACCTAGGCATGAACCATAGGGCCTGGAAGGGGGAGGGGGTGGCTTTGGTCGATAAGCATCTGTAATGTTTACTTAAAGTAGCTATATTGTTTAGGGTTGTGTCTCTGTAAACGGCTCGTAGCTTACTTGAGAGTATAGTTGGGGGCTCGAACCTCAAGCATATCTGTACTCACAGGACATTGATACAGGTTCAGATACAAACTGGTCCTTAGCATGAGCCATGGGGCCTGGCAGGAGTATAAGATTTTTACTTAAAGTCGCTATATTATTTAGTGTTTTGTCTCTTTTAAAGGCCCATCACTTACTTGATAGTACGGCTAGCAACTCAAAACTCATGGATATTGTAGCCACAGGAGCCTGCTATATATTTAGGTTCACGTTGCCGAAATGCCTAGCAGGTGGAGACGATCGTTATGCGATTATATTTAGTATCTATTATTTTGAGTTTTGTCTCTATAAAATATCCGTTTATTAGGAGAGGGTAGAGCTAGGGGCTCGAATCTCTAGGATAGTGTAGCCACTTGACCCTACTACAGATCACCGTACAGGTTGGAACTAGGCATGAGCCATAGGGCTTGGCAGGGGAATGTGTTCGATAAGGTTTGGTATTTTGTAAGTTGCTACAATATATAGCGCTTTCTCTATAATAAAGGCTAGATAACTTCTTGAGAGTATAATTAGAGGCTCAAACCTCAAGGATCTTGTAGCCTCTTGACCCTACTACAGGTCTATGTACCATAACAAACAAACAACATGGCTGAACCTAGGCATGAGCAATTGGACATATCAGGTGGAAATGATGGACAAGTGTCGGTAATTTTTACATAAAATTCCCAATACTACTTAACGTTTTGACCGTATTTCAGGCCCAGACGTACTTCTGAATATTGATCTGGAAAATAAGCAATAATACTATTTTTTTTTAAACTTAATAGTTTTTCCTTGCAAGAACTTGTATCCACTGACAGAAAGTAACATACATTCTGGCATGCACAACAACTTTTATAATTTCATTTTAAAATCTTTTTTTTTTGGCAAATAAGCTTTCGTAATTTACATAATTCTTCAATCAGCTTTTTGTTTAATTACTGTTAATGTTATCCTATTTGATGTCAGAATCGCGTGACCAGTAAAGCTGGATTAATTAAAGTCGTCACGCGAGAAATAGCCAAACCTAGGGGCGCAATAATATGTTCAACGTGTAAATGTGACAATTTAATAAATTCAAAAATAGTAATTAGTACCCATCCAAGTATTTCACACTCTTGTCAACTTAATATGATGAGCGAACTATTATATTGAATTATCAGAAATATACGATACTGCGCAAAACTCGTGCAAAATCAAATAAAAATTTGGGTGTTTCTGCTAATTAAAATTTATATGACAATATCAAACGAGAGAGAGAGACGGAGAGAGAAACGGAGAGAAAGAGGATGGTGGAAGGAGAAAAGACAGCCTTAGAGAAGTTTCAGAATAAAAACCAAAAAGAGTGTTTAAAATATAAAGTATAAAAGTTTAAAATATTTGTTAATAAATCAACATATTTTTATTTTTCATATATCTCAAATAATGTACATGCATATATATATTTAAATCCTTATCTACTTTCTCAGTGGTGCATAGAGAAAGAAAATAACATCTCATATCAATGGTTTTTAATTAACGAAATACGCTACTATAAAATAAAGGCAACACTTGTCATTTGCGAGTTTTCCGCCTTTATTTCAAATCATTTTTATGGTCTTGGTTCTGCATATATCCTCAATTAATTTATTTGTACTTAAAGCCTTATCTTTTGTCTAAATGATACAGAATAAAATGAAAAAAATGTCTTTAAGCGTAGAAATGCAATGAATTAATGGTCAAATAAATCAAATCATCACTATGGTCTTAGTTCTACTTATTATGTCTTACAATAATTTGCATGTATTAAAGGTCCAATATATTCTCTAAATGAATGAAACAGAATTTAAATAAGATGGTTGTTAAAAACTGATTTACTAAAATAAATTCTTTTAAAATTTGAAAAATGCTGCCATCTCATTGGACAAAAAATAATTTCAAACACTAACTTCCATTAGTTTGGCTTTCACAAGTAAAATAAAATATCCTCTCATTTTATGCAATGCATACATGTAAATTATACATACAATACACGGTTAATAATATATTCGACCCGCTGCTTTCCGGTTAAAATGTCGTCGGAAAAGTACAGTATTCCATTACGCAAATCAAGATAATTAAAGTGTACATGTATCATCAAGGATTGTGTTAAATCAGTTTCACAACGCAAATATTACTTAGTAGAACAAAAATGTAAAAGTACAACAACAACTGAAGTACCTACCGTACTGCCACCCGATTCACGTGCATGTAGAAGTTCTTGGGTTTTTATTCCAAGCAGTTGAGTTTTGTGTTTCGGGGTGTCAATCAATGTCGCGTGACGAAAGAGGGCGGAGACATGTAGAGAGTGTACAAAAATAATTTAAAACACTAAGCTGGTTAAAATTTATTAGTACGTATTTACAAAATTAAATTGGTCGCGCGGCTGCGCCGCGCCTGACCAATTTAATTTTGTAAATACGTACTAATAAACTTTAACCTATACTTCATACATGCTTGTAAACTATTATCAATTATCTAAATGGTGCGAAAGGAATGAAAATGATATTTTCAAGTGTTAATGATTAGTTAACTAATAAAATACGCTACTGTCAATATTGTATTTATATCTACGGTATTTTTTGCGTTTTCTGCCTTAACTTTAAATCATTACTGTGGTCTTGGTTCTACTTATTATATCATATAATAATCTGGATTTATTTCAAGCCCAATATATTGTCTAATTGATAGAAACACAATTTAAACAATATCTAATAATTTAGATGCATCAATGACGTACTTTTTTCATGTAAATTATATACCAAGCAAACGTCGATAAAATCAAAAGGAACCGAAAATTCTTAGTTCAGTGGAATTTACTATACGGATCAGAAGGCATGAATACAGCGCTTGATAAGATCATAAGACGCCGTTATTTGATCTTGCGTTAAGATCATAATCAAGGTTGATTAGGGCACTCTTGATTATTGGTATTACTTTGATATAAAATTAAATGCATATAATAGGTTCTGTTCTGTTTATTGGTATTATATATTAGTTTATTATTGTCTCATACATTTACATACATTACATAAAAACAATACATAAAACATTACATAATTTGACCAAAAAGATTTGTAAATGGCCGTTCTAACATAGAACTACAAGAGACATATCACAGAATTTTTTTAACTTATCACATTTCATCACTTAACCAAAAAATGGGAGCATTCCACTGTGGAGCAAGGGGGAAAGTCAAAATATTTAGATCATGATCCTCATCCCCACTCCAGAGGGAAGCACAACTCTACCAAGAGACTCTGTTTAGTTGTGATTTAGCCTGTGCTCAAGATCAAGCATACATGTATATGAACTTTCACTGAGCTTTTACATTTGTACAATTAAAAGTTAAAATATCTTTGCTTATCATAGTCTAAAATCTGCCATAAGAATAGAAGTTATTTGATACAGAAAATTGTATTAGGGTAGTAATACACTTCAAAATAAGACATGGAGCTAAAATAATGAATTTACATATGATCAGGTCATCTGTAGTTGGATTAGCAAAAAATATTTTACATGTATACACAATAATTATGTTGCAACTATTATATATCTATACTACAATCAACTATTATTTTTACTATATAATTGATTATTTCTGAATCTTAAAATGTTAAAACAGGTTTTTGCAAAAATCCGTATCATATCTGGGTGGGTGAATATAAACCGTAACATCTCAGTATCACATAAAGTATGGAAACTAGCAATAACAGAATTAGCTTTTTCAAATAGTTATTGTCTATCTAACACATACATTGGACATTCCAGTAAAACATGCATTTCCGTTTCAACCTTGTCCACACAAAATGGGCATTTTCTTTCAAATAAAGGTAGATTTTCATAACGCCCAGTTTCTATCCGAAGTGGTGCTACACCACACCGGAATTTAGCATACGCTGACCTATGCCCAAATGACATGTTTAATTTACAATATGGTTCGACGGTATATGTAGACTTAAAGAGCTTGTACGTTCTAAGCTTATTGCCACCTGTACCATTTACAGCTGTCACTCTTTCTAAATCAGTCTTCCAATTTTGGACATGATTTTGCATCAACACATCAGATACATCTTTAAGAAACTGTTTGCAAGAAAAAGGTAAATTAAGATATCTGTCCAAACCAACTGACTTTAGTTTTTCTGTAACAATACAAGACCAGTTCTTACATCTACTACTTCCTTTGTTTAATGTCCAATAAAAAATTTTCTTATTCACTCTTATACTACCATAATTTAAACACCTAGAACAGTGATTACAGATAACTTTCCACTGCTCATGCAAAATAGGCTTCCAGCCCATTTCACCCTGTACAGCTGCATTTGGGGTGTACTTGCCCGTGCCCAGGTGAAATCTCATCGCTCTATGGTGAACCGCATTGATACACGAGAAGGATTTCATTCCCCACACGGCCGCGCCATATGATATTACAGAAACAACATAGGCATTGTATAATTTTGTATATACATCATACGGTAGCCCACCGCAACTTTTAAACTTTGCAATGAGAAGTCCCAGGGCACGGCCAGCACTCTGAGCAACAACTTTTGCTTTGATACCATAGTCAAGGTATTCAGATAGAGTAATACCAAGATACAAATAACTATTAGCATATTCAATTACAGACTGTCCACAGTAAAAGACATATTCTGATCTTTGTACAGATTCTGGTCGAAAGTGAACAATATTACTTTTATTTATATTAACAGACATGCCATTGGCTGTACACCAGTCATTTAACAATGTCAACATAGCTTGTAAATCATTTTCATTTTCGGCAATCAGAACAATATCGTCTGCATATAACAGTATACAAATGTCTTCATCACCAATTTTAATACCTTTGTGCAAACCTTTCACTAAAACAGCAAGATCATTGATAAAAATGTTGAATAAAACAGTTGATAGAGAACAGCCCTGACGCAAACCGGTGTTAACATTAAACCAGTCTGTTAGAAATCCATTTACACGTACACAACATGATATATCAGAGTATAATGATTTCAATGCCGAGAGCATTTTGGTTGACATGCCAATATCAGACAGCTTATGCCAAAGAAGATTTCTGTCGATGGAGTCGAACGCTTTTCGGAAAACTATGAAAGCACAGAAGGTTGATTTTTTACTTTTCTTTCGAGTTTCAATGACATTTGTGAGACTGGATATATGATCAACCGTGCTGCGCTTTTTGCGGAAACCATTTTGCTCTTCAACGATGAGATCATTATCATCTGTCCATTTTACAATTCTTTCATTGAGAATACTACTATATATTTTATACATGGTAGAGGCTAATGTTATACCACGATATGACATAGGATCCCTTTTGTCTTTATTGCCAGACTTTGGTATAGGGTTTATAATACTCCTAGACCAAGTGGTAGGTACCTGTCCAGTTTCAAAACAGACATTAAACAAACTATGTAAAACAAGTACAGATGCATGATTCTTCAAAACTTCTGATGGAATTTGGTCTACACCAGCAGCTTTATTTAATTTAGCTCGCTCCAAAGCTTTAGCAACCTCAAAAATACTAATATTTGTATCAAGATTTAAATCGACTATGTTTGGAGGTAGTGCATCTGAACTAGGCTCAACAGTGGCAGTGTTGAGCAACTTACAAAAATCATGTTTCCATTTATTAAGGACTGTTTTGAGATCCTCTGAAATGCTACCATCATCAAGTAATACTTGCATCGGAATAGATTTATTACTCTCAGACACAATTCCAACTTTACCAATATTTTTCCAGAACAGAGTTTGATCATTTTGCAAATTAAACAGCATATCACTTTGTGTTTTATACCAATAAAACCTCTTGCTTCGTTGCACCTCTCTATCAAACAATTTCCTACTAGCAACATAATCTTGCTTTAATGTGACTTTTTGTGCTCTATTTGTACACTTCAACCATTTACGTTCACTATCATGTACGACTTGAAACAAATATGTTAGTTTTTGGCTCCACCAAGGTTTTGACTGTTTATTACTCCGAACAGTGTTTGCAGTAAAAGATACAGTTTTACATGGCAATTTATCATACATTTCATGTCTAACAATACTACACCATCCATTATATGACATGTCAATATCACACTGCAGTCTCATGCCCTGCTCAAGGTTGGATATAACAGCGTTAATTTCTGATAAAACACTATCTTCAGATAAAAAAGTATCTGGGACGCTTTTGACATCAAATTTATCAAAACTTGGCGCGGTCTCACAAGACGCAAGAGCATGAGGCTGCATTACATTACCAACATTTAGTTTCCATGAAATAACTGAATGATCAGGTATATTTCTTGCTATAATATTTCCAATACCAATCTTACTCAATAGGTCGGACACATGTATAACATTGAAATCTGTAAAATGTTGAAGGCTTGAATGACTAACAATACAATAGTCAACAACAGAACTACCTTTTGACGAAATTGTAGTAAAATCATTATGCAAGTAGTTGCGACCATTTAGCAAACACATATTACAATCTATAAGAAACTGAATAAGGTGGTCGCCATATGAATTTGATTTAAAATCTACAACGTTTCGTTGCACCACATTATCTACTCCAGCGATAAAATCATCACTGTTACCACAGCGACTATTTAAGTCACCACAAATAAAAATTTGACCGTCATTCTGATACTCATACACAGATTGCAATAGACTTTCATAAAATAGATTTACATCTGACTGTCTTGAGGAATTTTCAGGCGGCAAGTAACAGACGCATGGAAAAAGACAGTAATTCTCATAATTGTGAGTAAATCTTAGCCATAAAATACCATCATATGTGTTATTAAGAATTGAAACATTAAAATTATTTAAAATCGTATTCTTAATTAGAAAACCAACTCCATTTGTAATACCTATATACACTGTGTTGGAAAGAAATACTATTAAAATTTGAAAGGAATACGTGATAGATCTGAATAATTTCTATTGTTATTGTAAATATATGATAATTCTATTCGTTTTCTGCAATATGACTCGCACTATTGTGTTCATATGTTGCTGAATATCACACAGGTCAAGACCTGAATTCAGTGTACCTGTGTTTGTTACCGAGGTGTGTGTTTTTTAAAACAATTAACATTCTTTCGTCTCACGGATAAGTTGCATATGGACACAATTTGGCTGGATACGGACAGTGATGTGCTTCAGACTTGCATTCTAAAAACCATATTCCAGTTCGCTACAAAAATGTTTGCTTGGTGTGATTACATGCATTTGTCTTGTTTCGGGTGCTGTAAAAAAGAGCAAAATTGAAACTTTTAACACAAGTAATTCAGCTGACATAGACAAATAACAGTAACTATGAGTTTTATCTATTGTCGGTACCCGTTGCCCATATGACCGACGCACCCAGAACAGGTTAGTTATTCTATGTTGTGAGGGTAGTGCAAGATACAGAAAGCATCCCATTCCAGAGACCCCCATGGTTCTGTTGCATGCTCAGTTTACAGCACTGATACATGGGATCTCGGTTTAACGTCTCATTTGAAAGATAATTAGTAATGTTAGAGAAGGAGCGGGAAATCGATCTTCGGACCACTGGATCACCAGTCCAGCGCGTTACCACTAGACCACTGATCCGATCCTCAACAATAACTGTTGTAGCAGAACATTGTTTTATAAGCTTATACCCCGGCTGTATGGCCCCGTGGCCAGCCCGTCCACCAATTTAATGCTGTATATGCCTTGTAATTTGTGTCTATTGAAAATGGCAAAAACTTCGTGAAAGCGTAAAGGTTACTCAAGTAAGTATTAAAGTGTCGAAATAATACAAAAACAAATTACTATCTGGAAAAAAAATGTAACTGGGGGCGTTGCCACTTTAGGATGGCAACGCTGCTTGTGGCGCCGCTTGTAGATGACAGGCGTTGCTTACCATTTACCTGTTTGTCCGTCCATCCATCCATCCATCCATCCATCCATCTATCTATCTATCCATCCATCCATCCATCCATCTATCTAACTATGAAGATGAGAACATGACTTTGTGGGAGACAAAAAGAGGTACATAAGACGAAAACGTGGCTGAATGAAAAAATTCGATTTAAAGACAGTCAGAGATAGAAGTAATAATGCCAAAATATTAACGAGACTGATAAAATAGCCAAAGAAGCTATAAAAAACAATAATAAAACAAATAATGAACGATCCTCCAGAAAAGCGTCTAAGCCAATTACAGTTTGTAATCTTTACTCGTGAGAAAAATGTTTTTGATAAAGACAAAGTTATCAATCCAATTAATGGTATCAAACAGTCACAGAGAAATTTGAAATGAATGTAGAATTTGAACTTGTTGATTTATTTCTCAAGCAGACGTATTGCTCACGTACCCGAAAGTGTTTTTTTCTCGGAACAGGAACTATTGTATGGCGATTTCATGAATTTATGTTTCATTTTTTTGCCTCTATGTTCGCGTTTTTCTTAAGGTGTAACAATTAGAAAAGACAGTATTTTATTTTAAGAAAATATTTTCCTGTGTTTACTTTATAAGGAAACATATTCTGGAAGAGTGTACTTGTGACCATATATATTTCCTTTTATCACAAATTTCCTTAAAAAAGAGCATATTAAGTATCAAGTTTCAGTTTTATTGCGTAACTCCACTTATCAAGTTCTCGTACACTTCGCAAACTACCACACCCTAGCAATTTATATACATTTATTCCCTGTTATCTTCACTTTTGTTTTATTTATGCAGACTGGTACTAAATAACTCCAGATTACTGTAATTTTAATCAATGCATATATTTCTTAAAAAAGTATAAATTATAATAACATTCGAATTTATATCAAACAAGATTTTTTTTTTTCAAGTTGGTCGACGTTAGTTACATTGTAAGGCTTATGTTTTATCAGAATTGAAGAAGGTGATATCGTTCACACTCTACTTTAAAGAGTAGCTAAGGTTCTGCATTGCTTTCCCTACAGGATTAATCGAGTGGTCAGCAAACTCTTAGAAAATGCAACGCTTTGAACTGACTAGGCAATATTTTTTGCACAAAAAATGTTTCCAAATTGTTGCTTTAACAAAAAGAGGAAATGCTATCCCTTTATCTGCAATCCATTTTCGTAAAGGAAAACCGACTCTTGGTGTACTTATTTCTCTGAGCGAATTTCCTCCCCAGTGGATTCTTACCCTTCGGTTGAAGAAAAATAAAAGAATCATTTGCACGATACATGCCTAGCTCTGTATTCATCCTTGAGACATAGGAGTTTCTTCGTAACAAACCGACGATACCATGAAGACTTCCTTTTCTTTTTTTAACTTCAATAGGCGAAGATCCTTCAGGATTTGTTTTTTATCTAATTATTATTTTATTTATTTATTTTTTTGGATCGATTGAGTGTCATTTGCTCCAATATTGCTAAGTACATAAAATTTACGACCAAAATTGTGTTTACCTCTATACAAATCTAACTTTGTTCACTAAAAGAGTTGTTTGTACTTTTTTATTACACTTGATAAAGGAAGTCCATTGATTTAAAATGTATCTACTTTTTCTCAGGCCTTTGTTTTCTGCTTTAGCCGATATATGTTACTTCATGTCACGTGACCTCGTTTTTCTACGAAGAAGTACGATATGGGCAGAGTTTAATGAACTATTAAATAATTAAACATATTTCAGCATCATTTGTTTTACCACTTTGGTTTGTGTAGATGTAGATGATAGCCGGGCTAGCTGTTAAAAATTCTCAAGACAATAAATTAGAAGAAATGAAAACCAAGCGTGTTTTATCTTTTAAAATTGATACATGTGTTCGCTTTACGACTTCAACTACCGATTTATGATTATGCCCCCATGATAATGGCAAGCGGGCACATAACGTTTACCTTGTCCGTGTGTGTGTGTGTGTGTGTGTGTATGCGTGTGTTTGTTTGTGTGTGTGGGGGGGGAGGGGGGTGCACCTTGGTCAGGCACCTTCTCCGGGCCATAACTCAAAGGATATTGAAGATATTAACTTGAAACTTAATAGGTGAATAGGTCTCACTGTGGAGAGTTTCAGTGTTTAAGAACAGTAACTCTCTTTGCATAATTTTTAAGTTATTGCCCTTTGTAATTCTTCATACTTTATTCTTGTCCGGGGCGAAACTTGAAAGGTATTAAAAGATATTAACTTGAAACTTTATTGATGAATAGACCTCATTGTGGAGAGGTGCATTGCCAAGAATCATAATCTCTTTTGCATGATTTTTTGAGTTATTGCCCTTTGTAACTTTTCAAACTTGATTCTTGTCCGAGGCATAACTCAAAAGCTATTAAAAGTATATACTTGAAACTTCATAGACGAATAGATCTGACTGTGAAGAGGTGCACTGCTTAAGAACTGTAACTTTTTTGCAGAGATTCTGAGTTATTTTCGTTTGTAATTTTTCATACTCAATTCTTGTCCGGGGCATAACTCAAAAGGTATTTAAGGTTGAAACTTGAAACTTCATAGGTGAATAAATCTCACTATGGAAAGGTGCAGTGCTTAAGAACCATAACTTTGTTTCTCACAGTTATTGAGTTATTGCTGTTTGTAATATTTTTATACTAAATTCATGTCCGGGGCATAACTTGTATGGTATTGAAGAAACTTCGTAGGTGAATAGATCTCACTTTGGGGAGGTGCACTGCCCAAGAATCATAACTCTCTTTGCATAATTTTTGTGCTATTGCCCTTTGTACTTAATTCTTGTTAGGGGCATAACTCTAAAGGTATTGAAGGTATTAACTTGAAACTTCATAGGATAATAGATCTCATTGTAAGAAAGTTCACAGTTTGAGAGCCATAACTCTATTTGTCACATTTTTTTAGTTATTGCTTTTTGTATTTTTTCATACTTAATTCTTGTCCGGGGCATAACTCTCCATATTTATCTTTTGAATATTTTTTGAGTTATTGCCCTTTATAATTTTTATGCCCCCGCCATGATAATGGCGAGCGAGCATATAGTGTTTACCCTGTGTGTGTGTGCGCGTGCGTGCGTGCATGCGTGCGTGCGCGTGTGTGTGTGTGCACATACAATAGATGTTTGTTTCTGGCTCATAACTTTGTTGTGCATGGTGGGATTTCAAAATAATTTGGCATAAGTGATCATTATATGAAGTCAATGTGTCATGTGCAAGAAACATTTCGCTTGTTCAAAGGTTCACAAGTTCACAGCGAACACTTGAAGTTTTGGCTTGTTCTTTATATGGATAGAGTGAATAAGTTGTTCATGTCCGGCTCATAACTTTGTTGTGCATGGTTGGATTTCGAAATAACTTGAGTTAAGTGATCATCATATGAAATCGACTTGTAGCATGCACAAAATATTTTGTTCTCTCAAAGGTCAAGGTCACAGTGGACACATGAAGTGTTGGCTTATGCCTTATATGGATAAAGTGAAAAAGTTGTGTCCAGCTCATAACTTTTTTGTGCATGGTGTGTTTATTATCATAGGATGATGACACATCCCCGCCATGGTAATTTCTTGTTTCTTGCACATAATTTCAACACTTTCAGCATGCTCATCATGTCATTTTAGTAAGGTAGCAGATGTTGAATATGGAATTACCACACAAGTCAGTGGAGCAACAAAGAACATACATGAATGTAATAGACATTTGTAGTGGGCTGTATGTATGTGTGCTTTGATATAATTATTTTATGGGCGCAACAGAAATAACAGTAGATTGCTGCGTAGGTTTTATCCCTTACCATGTTGTTGCCTTGATGCAATCTTTTAAAGGATATTAGAGTAAGAGACTGCTGAACTTGTCTTTGAAAATGCACAAATTACCTGTTCATTTAGAAAAAAAAGTATTTTTATAATATTTTTTGTTCATATTAAGTATGCTATTGAGTTTGTTTTAGAGATACTGTTATTTCAATGCATTTAGCTTGGCTTGCTTTTAGATAGATGCATTTTATGTAGCTAGATACAGTGGAGTTGCTAGTGTTTAAAATCAGCAGTTATCATTTCCATAAAATTAAAGCCTTGCTTATGCTGTCTTCTAGAAGGCTGGTATGTAACAATAGTTAGAAAAATAAATACCTGATATCTTTTCTTTGTCATATTTCATCCCATATTTCATGTTTGCCCACAGTGTTGATTTACCATTAGTTTGTGTCCAGTGTCATGTAACGGGGGCATCTGTGTCCTTTGGACACATTTCTAGTTTAAATTTTATTTAAACTACATGTGCCAGTTTTTCATTTTAAAAGGTAGTTTATGCAAGGCTATTTTAATATATAAAAACATTTAGAGTTTATTTACGGAAGTTTTCTTCTACATGCTCAGTGATTTAAGCAGATTGAAAACTGCATTTGTAAAACCTAATGGAATGATGCTAATATTTATTTTTACAAAACATCAAGAGGAAAATATCAAATTGACAACCTTGAACCATTAGCTTGATCGTTTAGAACTATAAGAAAGATAGTCTAGAACTATCACCAACTATAAAGATGATAGTTTTGAACTTTCAGGGTAAAGGCCTTGAACTATTTGGTAAACAAAGAACTTTAAATCACCATGTCGTTACCGCAATGATATAAATCTTTCGAAAACGCAGGTTACATGAAAGTATTTTTTTTTTTGGAAAGAAATCAATATTTTAATTTATTGTTAAGTCAATATATGTCATGTTTTGGTAAAAATCTGAAAAAAATCTAGAAACTTAGGACATTACCTCAGAGTATTCTCTTCCTGAATGACATGTTTTATACCTAATCCCGTAAAACTTTTGTCAACTTGTTTTTCACACGGATTGTATAACAAATGATCTAGGTATATTTTATGATTACCACATAATACCTGAAAATAAAAGTACCTCATAGGCGAAACAAGGAAAACTAATCAATTCTTACATGTTTAAGTGATTTTTATTTTATTTTAATAGTTGACACAATTAATATAGGTGAATACATTATTTTCCTTTGTAAACCAACGAGATAGGATGTACTGCGCTAAAGGGATACTTTTTCTTGCTATATCAACCACTTGTTTCAAAAGTATGTCCATATTAATTATTTACTTTATGAATGTTTTAAGCTGTTTTAATTGCAAATACATGTTCACAAGTTATTTATAATTAAGAGTCACAAGGACTCTACTATGACTAAAGTCATGGAGTAATCGAGAAACGTTACTTCTGTATAAGCTAAATCTTAATTTAAAAGGGTTATTCACTTTTTTACATCAGTTGAACGACAATTTTCAATGTTAGCGCAGTTTACCGAGGAGTTGAAGATAGTATCATTTTTTTTATAGCAAATGAAATAAACTATTAGATTGCCATAATATGGGATGACATTTTATGAATGTTTTATTATCCAAAAGGTGCTGTAATGGTTGAGATGCACAGCCAAGCCGTCCTGCTTGGAAACAGCCTCCAACTTGTGTGTGCTTACAATGGAGGGGATAGCATTCAGTCATACAGATGGAGTAAACAATCAACTATCAGCCCTTTCTTTACTATTTTGACGAATTGCTCGGAAATATATAATAAAAATCCATGTTTATACAGCGCTCAGTGTTTAGACACTGTAAATGTTCTGACTTTTTCAAAAATAACTGCAGAAGATCATGAATTAACAATCATTTGCCGGGTACACTTAATGAACGGCACTAACCAGGACGTGAACAAAACACAAATCTATGTGGAAGGTGAGTTATTCATTATACTGGACCAACTTTAGCTTATGTAAGAGTGCTAAAATTAGCAAGTGCTAATTCTAGCTAAGTTTGTCTCAATAAAACACCCTCATTAATTGAGTTTTAAATCAGTTTGTCAAGATTGTTTTTTATTGCAGATGTTTGCTATGTTGTTGTTTTTGTAAACTGTTAAAGCACGATATAGATGAACAAATTTCTTCTGTTATTTGAAAGAACTTTTCGAAATGATTATTTTGCAGTTAATTTCTATTTGACACGTTTATTCAAACGTCTGCTATTCTTATATTTTTAAGAAACGTTATTGTTGATTCTGCCCAGTTCGCGCTGTTTCTTTTTACATGTGAGATCAAAATAATAAATAAAAAACTGATGTTCGCTTGTGATATCAGGAACAAAAAATAAAGTACCCGAGTGAAGATTTCTCAAGATTGTCTAGAGCTATGCTTAAGAAGTGTAGCTAGACCAGGAAGCGCAGTATGTGCAGCCAGGTAAAGGATTAGAGTGAATCTAGGCAACGCAGTAAGTGGAGTAAAACTGAGAAGCAGCTTGACATGGTCTAAAAATTACAATAAATTAGACCTCTATTGAGACAGTCATTAATAAACATTTTGACTGGTCTTTTTAGCGGGTTTTGACTAAAGTTCTATCATTTGCTACTTAGGGCTTAAATGTGAGCGTATTTCCAAGGTCTGTTCAAATAAAGATCGAGCCATAGTGGCATATAAACGAAAATTGAAACATTTTTAAATGGAACTAAAGAAACTACTTGAATTATACAAATGGATGTATCGTTACTGTTGCAAACAAATATTTTTCTACAGTTTCGATCGAAATTAAATGAATTTAAAAAAAAAACAATTTTGACAGCTTTGATATTAACTAGTAGACTGAGCCATTTATTAGTAAAATAAATCTTATTTTTTAACATGTAGTAGAACCGTCTGCAAATTTAGACCTTTATTTTATGCCCCTGAAGGAGGGGATATAGCTTTTGAACTGTACGTCTGTCAGTCGATCAGATAGTTCGTCATTTCGTCCGAAAACTTCAGTATTGCCTATAACTTCCTTATAAGTAAAATTAGTAAATGAATTTACTTCGTACTTGGCCCAATTACATATATAAGTAAGACCTAAATCTCAAAGATTCAATTATCAAAACACTTTAACTTTGCACATAACTTCCGTTTTACTACATGGTTTTACTTCGTGCTTAAACAAGACACCCGTTTGGACAGGACCCTGAAGCTGACATATATATGAGTGACCTAGACCCCTGAATGAGCTTGGCATCGAAAGACTAGTTGTCAGAAAAAAACATATTAGTGGTCCTAACTACTTTATTACTCAACACACTCATTTCATTTTTCCACACAACAACCCTTTGCAAGGAATTTTCCAAATGCATATAATTTTCCAAATGCAAATTTTTTTAGGACTTAACCTCTAAAATTAATGATTTTGACCTTGATGTGAAATTGCAAAAAAAAGAAACGCATCTTTAGTATCATCAAATTTAGTTCATGTTAGCCAACAAAAATCCTTTGGGAGAGATCTTCCAAATGACATATTTTTTTTTACTTTGATCCTTAAATGAACTAAAATTGTTAAATATAACCGCATCTTTGAAGGATTTACAATTTATATTAATTTGTTCCTCAGCTCAAGGTAAAAGCACAACTTCGTCGGATGGGGGAGGGGCATTTTAATATTTCAGTGACAGTTCTGTGAAAATGGACAGTTTGTTTAAATTGCACTGTTTGTTAATTATTTTTGAATACCTTACAGTTCCCGTGCAGTCTGTGTATTTGACTGCACAAGATGGTTATTTTCAAGAGAACATACCCGTCAGAATGGAATGTAATACATCCTATGCTAGGCCCACGCCTAACGTTCGTTGGTTTCTAGACCCTGGTACAGAAAGAAAGGAAGACGATAAGGAAATAAGGCTAGAGTTATCCAATACCACATACGAGAATGAGAAACTTTTTTCTTTAAAGAGTACATTGACTACATCATTTAACAGAACCGTAAATGGTTGGCAGATCTATTGTGAAACATCTAATGTACCCGGACAGTCTTCAGAGTCAAAGAAGCTTCTTTTGAATATCACATGTAAGTTGTTTACAATTTCCCTGTTTATTTTAAGAATTTTTCAGAAAAAAATCAAACTTCTAATACAAACAGATGCAAAAACTACGTCTTGCAATAGCCACATATGTTAGACACGATTTATTAATACTGTTGCACATCTCATAATCAAAATAAACGAAATAAGTTTTAACTGTTTATATAGAGCCATTCAGAAGTGAACATCTTTATAACTTATAAAACCTCCTGAAGTAAACTGAGTGCATTAATATTTGTCCTGGTAAAATATGTAAAAATTTGAGTCACACAATGCTCATATACAATAAAGTAAACTGTTCTTCGTTACCGTATCAGTAACTTTCCTTGTCAATACATGTACAGTTGAACGTCGGCAGATTTAAGATTACGCCAATTGGAATATATAAATATAGTTTCCTGTTTTTCTCCATTGTTATACATGAAAGATGGTTTAAATGCGTTAGTAACGTCAAGTTTCTTTTCCTTTCACTAAGTATGTTGCTCGTGAAAGCCAGTTATAAATCAAAATCTACTACAGGCAATTTATTTGGGTAATGACCCTAGGACATCATCTAATATACTTGGCGACAAAACGTATATGGACAATGCATGTGCAACTAAGCGTCCTGAGCCGGACATTTTCAGACATCCTTATTCCTGCGATCGTTTGACCCCATTTGCGGCCTCAGATTTAATAATGTGCAAATAATAAAAACATTACAGAGGAATTAATTGTAATTTATTAATGTATTTATGTAATTTAATTTGTATTTAATGTTTCGTCAGTTCCTATAACAACAGCAAAAAAATCATATTTTTCAACTGATCGCACAACAACAAATTACAATTGAGACTGGCGTTTTGTATTTTGTTGTCGTAGAAGAAAGTTTTACAGTTTTTAAAAGAAGACAGATTTTAAAAATGCTTAGAACGTAACAACTTGAACAACTATCAAGAATTCGGAAAATGCCTATAATGCCAGAGGGCAAATAACTATGTATTGCTCTAAATATTGTGTTTATGTATTATCGGTAACGGTTTTTCATATAGCCAACGCCACATGAAGAGTTAGTTATTAAAGGTTGTGGGGAACAGTGCAAGGTGAAGTCCATTGCAACGACACCTTTGGTTCTTTTCCATGTCTAGTGTATTGCACTGATACATATTCGAAAAAAAAAGTAAGTTTATTTCAAGAGCAGGGGATTGAACTCAAGATTACATCTTTTATATTGTGTGGTCACATCGTGTATTTTGTTCTGGGAGCATTGTAACGGAGCAATGTTGAAATATCAATGCTGGTATACAGTCCCGGCATGTTGAAATGTATCATTTCGCTACATTTCTACATCACATTTTCATTCAGCCAAATGAAATTATGATATGACATCAGGGTCTAAACAGCATACAAGTAACTTCCAGCAAGTATGCTAGCATTGTCAACAAGCGTGGTGAAGGTGCGAGGATGCATAATGATTTTACCAGTAAGCCTAATAGCAGTGTCAATAAGTAAATTTTAAGAGTAAACAGGCATTCTGTAATTTTTTACCTAAACAAAATTCTAGCTTTATACTGTTGTACGATAACAGCAAGAGAATCTTGCAAGTGTTGTGTCTAGTGATGTGCGCCCTGACAAACTGGATATAGCACATGGATAAAATAGTAAAATCTTTAGGCGTTTACATAAAATATCATGTTACTGCAAGAAGACAAGCTCTTTATGTTACAAATTGTTGTCACAAATGATATATCTAGACACACAAGTTGTTTTGAGACTTGTTTGGAAAATAAAAAAATAAAAAGAAAAATAACCTATAACTCTATGGATTACTTAGCTTACAAATACATACCTAGGTATGGAAACTGTTATCAGTACGAGTATAAAATATTACTTAGATGTAACGGAATGAAAAGGCATCTTTTTGAATCAGTGGATAAGTTAACTAATGAAATATGAACTAAGACATGAAATGACACCATTTTTAGTGCTACAAAGGCTAAAACTTATTCAAAACTTTAAAACAACAAAGGCGAGAACAGTGTAGAACCCTAAATACCTTACCAGCTTAAAAATATGTTCCACTGACGCAAATGCTTTCTTTCATAAATACTTTGTTGCCACGTAAGCTTTTTTTCTTTGGTCGGCTTCTTTCCTTAAGAAACCATCTACAGGAAATAAATAAACGCAGTAAATAATGTTATAAACAACGCGTAATGTAAGACAAAATATTTAAGAGTCTAGGTGATTGAACAATTTACAGGTAAATAGTGTATACTCAACTACATGCGTAAACGTCAAATAAGCAGAACATAACTTACGTCACAACACCAGTAAGAAGGACTCATCAGCTCAGATACATGTAATGATGGTATAGTGTGCTCCATATTATGGTCATTTGTAGACTTAAGATAAAGGCATAAATACTCAGCTAGAATTCTAAATGGCCTCTTAAATTCCCGTTACGATACTTTCATAAGTCTATAGTGTGGCTTTTCAGACCCATTTATTTCCCTGCTTACCCAGGGTAACAAAATCCCGGCTTGGTGACCTGCTAAAAGTTAATGAGTCAGTGTTAAACCTAGTAAAATAGACATCAGCTTAAGATTAACATGCCTGATTTATTTCAATCAGACATGTACAGGCTGTAATTAGACCAAAATGTTCAAGTAAAAAACTTTTGACAATAGCTTACAGTTATTATGCCCTTACCTTGGGCGAGATCAGCATACGTCTTTCTTCTTTGAATTTATTTTATATTCTTTAGATGAACCTTCAGCGGATGGCGACTTTAAAAGCGATATAAGAAGCAAACTTAACGTTCCGGTAACCCTGCAATTTAGAGCTTTGGCCAATCCAATGCCTTCTTTCACATGGAAAATGAAGACAGGTTCGCCATGGAAAAATGTAACAAAGAGTACCTTGAAGACAGATCCTTCATGGCAAAATGTAACAAATAGTACAACGTTTTCTATTTTAACTGTTGGATTGCGTACGGATTTAACTGTCAACAATTTTACTTTAAATGTCGAAAACAATTTCCGAGTGATTGTAAAGAACTTTGTCGGGTCATTGTTACAAGAATACACAATTTTTCCATATGGTAAGTTTTTTTAATAATAGATTTAATATAAGAAATTTACTTTGAAGTGAAAATTCTGCACTTATACACAACCAATTTATGTAAATGTGTAAAAACTGGGGAGGATTTTTCAGTTTACACTTACATGTGTCATTAATTAATAAGTCAATATGTTTAGACTCGTCGCAAATATGAAACTTAAAACGAACTTTGACTATGTACTTAATCCGTTTGTCCATACGACAGTAGATAAGTTATAGATTTTGTTAACGAGGTTCTTGTACTAGTGATCACATGTCTGCTACATTCACCTTCTAAACTCACTCCGTCTGATTTTACTCAGATAAAATTCTGGTTACACTGGCCTAGTCAGTGGTCAAATATCACAATCAATGTATTAAATACATTTCAAAGTAAATATAAAAGGGTCACTTCCACAAACATTGTTATATTATTTGTTTACAAAGTGATTGTATGTTTATTTCAGTTATCACTAGCATTATCCATTATACAGATATATTTCATTAAAAACATCTTACTTATCAACAAAAGAAAACATTTTTTCAAAGACTTAAATGCACTCTAACTGCAGTTTAGAGGTGCACTTAATGTACACGTGTACTCCATATTTAAAACTTATGCACTCCAGGTGGCTTTAAACATTTGCAGTTGCACGCGGGTGATTGATACAAACTTGGTGCTTATCATTCTGCTTTAATGTGTGTATTCTATAGGAAGAATTCAAAATGAGCGCGTGAAGGATAAATCAAAATTCAAATAAATCAGCAATACGTACTTATATGTCTAGACCGTCCAGACAAGCCGTCAGATTTCAGCCACATCGAAAAGTATCTCACAGACACAACTGTTTTGCTGTCGTGGAGACCAGGATTCAACGGAGGCTTGCCGCAAAATTTTACAATAAAGTACAGACGTAAAATTGATGAAGAGTGGACAACTTTAGTGATTCCAGACACTGGTCAAGATTTGATGAACTTTACAATTCGTGGACTTAACATTAAAACTGTCTACGTGTTTGCAATATATGCTTCGAATAGTAAGAACAGTTCTGACATCTCAGAAATTGCCGTAATGACTAAAGGTAATAGATATTTATTCTGTTTCCAACCTTTGATCTTACTCGAAACAAATTCGAAGGTATTCGGATTCTTGCTTGTTTGATATCTTAAGTTAGTATCCGTTTGTAGATAAATACAGTGAAGTTGTTCACATCTGATTTTTTTCCGCCTGCCACTTAAGCGTTGTCCGACCGTCACTACCGTTTTTTCTAAATAAATTAATCATTTCAAAATATAGTTTTTTAAGACCTTAGTGACCAAATGTAGATGTTATAAACTATGCGAGAAACTCAGTCATATAACGAAACGTATAATAACAAGATCTTTAATGGATACAATGAAGACAAAAACTAATTCAAATACTTTACGCATGTTATTTATTGCTAGAATAAAGGAATGCGTCAATATTTTATTCAAGTGCAGTCATATTCTACGTGTATATTTTTCATTTACTATCAATTTTGGGCGAAGTTTTTTCAGTTCACCTGAATAAAAATAATCCATTTTAGCTGCAATTGTTGAAGAGACAACAAAGAGTGCATGGCCTGTGAGCATCGTTATAGGATGTATCGTCTCTCTAATGGTCATTGCCGCAACCACTGCGCTTATCATCTTTGGATGGCGACGGTAATTCTTTGCTAAGTGACATGAGTTTGAGTATAAGTCTATACATTTTTTTAAACCATTTACTCCAAATATTGCTCAAACTTTTTCTTAATGATTATCTGCACTGCTTTTTAATGAATACCGCTTAATTTAAACAAAACAAAATCTTGAAACATTTACCTTGTTTGTTGACAGGTACAAACTAAAGAAAAGAGGTAAAATCACGACAAATCATGTCAGCACATACCGAAATATGGCAGAAATGCAGACAGTATCTGGTAAAGTATGACGTATGAATTACAGTTCATTAAACGTCCATATTAAAAGCACACTCACAAAGTTTTAGTTGTCCTTCAACATTATATATACCTTGCAAATGCCATTTATTTTGTACACATTATGGTGAAATCTTGAAATATGCTATCATGATTTCATCATTCTTATTTAGTTTTTCGATACTTACATTTTTTAACATAATGTTGAGCGACCCATTACATCGAACATTGTTAGTGCGATGGTTTGATTATTTTAATTCCCTTGGTAACGTTAAATACAATAGAAGGAAATGCATTTTGAATGGCTTTGTGATATATAAAGTCGCAACTGCTCTATCATTTTTAACTAGGTTTACAACGAAATTGAATCTTGTTATTAGTATGAAGTTGTTCGAACGGGCTGCATCATTCCAAATGGTTTCTGCTCTGTCAAGACAATAAACCTATTGTATTCAAACCAACCATTTCTGGCATTGTATTTGGTGTCAGTTATTTCAAGGGGTCACTCATTTCTTTTTCTGTCCTCTTTTGTCTTTATATTTCAATAATTTCTTGACCTTTTCTAACCAAACATTCAGTTTACAACATATCGCGAGACCTTCCTAAGGATCACGTTACGGGGTCACTTTGGGGAAAATTTAACTCACCGCTACAATTAATTTTGTTTCGACTCTAAACAGTAGATCCTAAATAGAACGGGGTCTCCAAATACCGTAAAACACATCTAATCGGTCCTGATTTTATCTTCTTCTGTTTTTATTGTATTTGAAGGCTTTATAAACCGAAGCCGCCATAATGTAAAAACCGGACGTAATTTTGAATATATTTGATTCTTTTTTACTTCATTTTTCTTTCATCATTAACTAGAGAATATTGATGACACCTTCTACATTTCATTTATCTAGTCCGGTGCGCTTGTTAAGTACAAACGTTTGAAGATTAATGCACGTTTAATCATTCAGGTCGCCTGAAAAGAAAAAGGTAGCGAAACACTCAATACGTAATAACTGTTGCTTACATTATAGTTATAGCATTTGATATACCTGGCAGATATGTTTTTATCATAGTTTGTGTTTATTTTAAATTAATTTGATTATTTATCAATAAAACATTGCTACTAAGTTCACAGCAATAGTAATGATAAAATATCGAAAAGCCGACAACCTTGAAAGCTCTGAAAACCGGAAATTTATTCTAGTCCAAAGCAAGTCCGGTTTGGGGACGTTCCGCTGTATTTTCCCAGCCTATTTTAAAAAAAAACATTTATAATTTCATGTAATAGTTTTCGGCAAGGCCTTTTAGAAAGATTTTTTTTAAAGTCACTCGTATCAAGAAGTCAGTCACCGTCATTTAAACAAATTTTGTGTATCCGCTCATTTGTATATGTTAGAATAGACCTGTTGTTTGTAGACTTATATCTAGCACATATCATTACCTTTTTCGGGACAGCTTTTTGGATCACTAGGTCCGTCGGGTTAATTCATTTTTACTTAAATTTTATTGCACAGTGGCTTAAATTCTACTTGCTTGGTCTATTCACCTAACTAGGACAGATGATAGCATATAACAAGATCTTCATTGGGATTGTTTTCGGAGACCGTGGTCAATGGTCACCCATTAGTACCAAAATTGACTTTTTAACAACATAGTAATAAGGTTCTTTGAATTGGAAACATGGTTCCGTGGCATTTTTACCTTTCTTGTTGAAATGTTATTTTACAGTAGAAGTACTGAAGACAAAAAGCACAATTTACGAGGAATTAAAAGGTGAAAAAATGATATAGTTATTGAGATTATCTTTTTAAATTTAGTAATATTTACTTATGTTAGTGTCTATGCAACATACTGTATCACATAAAGCAATAAATGAATAGATTTCATAAATTGAGAAAAAAATAAATATTTTACATTTTAAATAAAGCAACAACAATCCTATTGATACAATCTTAGAAGCTAGTGAGACAAGCATAATTTCATTTTAAGAAACAGTCATATTAGAAACTTTTAATCAATTAGTCATATTTTTCAATGTTTTAGGACACAGACTTATTTCTAATTTTCAGACATTTTAACGTTCTTAAACTGAACAATTGTGCTTTAGACTGTATGAGAGAATGCCTGTTACACACAATTTAATTACACATGTATTCTTATCTGAATATTTGAAACATGTGTCTGAGAATTATTATCTTGATATTTATATAAAATATATTATTCCTTTCAAAAGACAGTGGAATTCAAGAGAAAACGGAAATGGCCTACGAAACACTGAGACACAAAAGAGGTAACTCTTATCTGTGCAGATTTTGATGACAATATTTAAGGAATCTTCTATTCCCTGGATATTGATATATTTTTATGTTATTGTCTAGAGAAAAAGGAAATTTAAACTGGGTATTTTCTTTAAACATAATCTATATTCTTTATCTCTAAGTTTGACTCATTTTGTCACGACATGTATGTATGGAACAGAATTACTGCATTTATTCCATCTTGCTTGGTGACATTAGAACTTGCACAATACTTGATTCCATTTTGCTTTATGGCTTTGGAAACCTGTAATGTGCTGAATACTATAACTAGTACTGTTATTAATATCACTTGATGTAAAATATAACGTTCCTTTCGATTAGCTTAATTTGCAGGATGTCTTTAACTGCATATCATATACCTACGTGTATCGAACCTATTCCATCATTATTAATTAATTTTGGTCTGTGCTCGGCGATTTTGTTCAATGCATTTATTCAACACAAATATAAAAAACATTTCATTACCCTGCGCACCGAACACGAGGATAAAAACGATACCAAAAGGAAATTATTGTTTTACGGTAAGCACTTAGCAATAGACTATATATTTGTGTTCATATTATGACATGACAACAGATGGCGTTTTGGCTGTGCATTCCGTTATTTTCCCGCTATTTTGCGAAAGTGTGATGTTCGTTTAATAAGTTGTGTGTATATTAAACATTTCGACTAAATCATAAATGGAATATCCTTAAACGTTACAACCTTAAGAACGATTTTACGTTAGTGTGTATTTTACCTGCTAATTAGTCTTCCTCGGTAACCAGGTTATTTTCATGCCTGATAAATACGGTTCAATGGAGTTAATACGGAATGTGTACCGTGGGCTCCGACGATGCTAAATAGTTGGATAACTGACAACGCCCGACAAGAAAAAAGCTCCAAATCACAAACACGCAAACATGACTTATCCCTAAATAGTTTGAATAGAACATGAAGAAAGTTGGACGATACATTAAACTACATGACATTGCATTTTGATTATTCTAACACAGTACAAAATACAATGCAATAGTACAAAGCAAGATTGAGTGAAGTTATGCAAGTTCAAAGGCAAACAATCAATGACAGAATGATAGAATTACGCTTAACACACGTTCCATGCAATCAAGCATAATGCAAGGTCCAATGTCATTAAGCAAGATTGAATCAAGCATAATGCAAGGTCCAATGTCATCAGGCAAGATTGAATCAAGCATAATGCACGTTCCAGTGCCATTAAGCAAGTTGAAATCAAGCAGAATGCAAGTAATAATGTCATCAAGCATGATGGAATCAAGCATTATGTAAGAACCAATATTACCAAGGAATATGGAATCTACGCAGTAATTATGTTCCATATTTGTAAAGTTCGGTTAACATTTAGCTTTTTGACAATCCTTCTTCAAGTCTTATAATTCTCCCACCGGAACTTCTTACAATCATCTGATCAAGGCTATTTGCTTTATAACACAAATTACATGTACCATGTTAGTTCACGTCATTGGTGCATTTAGCCTATATTGTGTTGTGAGAAATAAAAAGAAAATAATTTTTGGAGGGTAATGACAGAATCTAAGTTTATTAATATGATGATATAAAAGCACCACAAAGAGTAATTCAATTTCTGTCGTTATAATCGTAAGAAGCACATTTTGTCTTTTGTTTTAGATATTGTTAGTTCTTCAAATCCTGTGTACATGAATTTGAATTATGAAGCTCCCGGAGTGATATAGACTGCATTCGACATCACCTAAATGACTTCAAGACAATGAAATCTGACAAATGCGTTTTCCTACAAAGAGATAAGTCAAATATTTGTCAACCTTTAACGACCTAGAACATTTCAAATTGTTAAAATTTCATATTAAAGATATTTTTTTCATAATAAAGCTCGGAACGATCACAAAATTGGGAAAATGACAATAACTGCAAATGTTGAGCTTCATGGAGTTACTTTTAATAAGTTATTTTATCATTTATTTGCTTTGCTGGACATGTCTAAAGGATTCTTAAAGCTGATCATACATGCTCCCACGAAGTATGTTCAGTGCATTTCAATAAAAACTTAATAATTTCAACGCTAGCTCCCATACCCAGTGCATGACTGCGCGAACATTGTCAAAACTAGTATTGAATGAAACATATACAAAAACACGTCGTAAGAACTGAAGATGATTATATATTTAATATAAATACACAACGTGACATTTTCTCCAGGAATCCCGTGTATAATATAGATTCATTGTTATATTTACTGAAGATTGGCGTAAAGTAACTGCGTTATATATTTGTGTTTATTTCAAAACATTATTATAGCTTTCATACAGTTGTTAAGATACAAAGTGTATTGTTTTTGCCATTAGTCAAGTATATGTAGTTTCTGACATTGTTTGGATGCTCCTTCACAAAATTTGTTCAAACTATGACACAAGGGTCAAAACTGGTTCCTGTTTGGGTGTCATTGATTATAGTTTTCTTTTCTCTAAAACTCTTTGATATGCAGCGCTGGCTGATGGTTCTATACTAAAACTGTTCAAATCATTGTTCAGGGTCAAACGAATATCCGCCAAAAAGATCAATAGATTTTATATAGACTCTATGGAAAAAAGTCTTAAAAAGGAGAAATAATGTCTACATTCTGCAAAAAAACCCTTCATTTTCATATTTTGTTAACTCATTTGCCTTCATGTAACTTTAACCTTTACATCTTAAGCATTTCCTTTTTTTGCGGCTACAATTTCAATTTGATTTCACATTTTACCCTGACTGACCTAGACCTTTTGACCTACTTTCTGTATTGAAGTTTATTTTAACTGAACGCCATGTACAATTAGTCATGTAGTTTTTTGTTTCAATTTTAGATGAATTCAACTCCGACCTATTTCCTCCTTTGAAATTTGGACTGCATTTTTTCAGAGTATGATGTGTGTGTGTGTGTGAGTGTCTTTAATTCAAAATTTGTTGTTTAGTGAATTCTATCTTATTTATCCAAAATGTCGCTTATGCTTTTTATTATCATTATTTTGTTTATTTATGTTTTCTTTTCTCATTTTGTATCATGTTTGCCGCTATGAAGAGGTGAACTCAAAAATGTGTATAGTTGCTTAATCTTTACCAAGGCACATGCGTTATACTTGCGCGGTTGTTTTATGATTCATGTTTCAGTAATATTCGAAGGCTAAACTCGCATTTTCTAAGAAAGAACTTTATGGTTATTTAGAGAATACAGTTAATAACGTGTATTTGTAGAAATCTTTTATAAGTGTATGACGTCTAATTCTGATGCTTTTTTCTTGAAGATGTCAAATTAATTGATTGTTTTAACATCACGTCACAGAAGTTCCTGGAACAATTACATTTTTATTATTTATTGTTGTTCTGAAGCCCGGATAGATACAGAAGTTGTTCAAATTATATAAAGAGAAAAAGCTTTTAATATGTACAAGAAAAATAAATCTGTTGAAAATGTGTCTATATTTAGAGAATTAAGGAATGAAGCACAATATTGTATTTTGGAAGAAAAAAAATCATTTTAAAAATACTTTAGAAAATAACAAGACATATATCTAATGTCACTATGGGATAATCTAAATGTTAAGGTTTACCATCCAAGAAAGGTCAGTCTTCTTGTAATAATGGTTTAAATATTGATGTTGAAGTACATTTTGACAAGATGAAAGTTGCAAAAAAAAGATTCAATTTTTACTACTGTTGCTGCCAAGCTTGTTGAAAAAATAACCAAAGTGTTTGAATAAATATTGCTTTAATTTTGTATGAAACTTTTACTCATCCAGAGGTGTAAAGCCAATTAGTTACAGTCTTTCCATCTTGTCTGCAGATAAAGTTTTCAGTTACCTGAATAGTCTTAGCTTCAACAAGGCAACTTGATAAGATGGTATCCCATCCCGATTTGTTGAGAGTTCTGCAACCATTAAAGCAAACCCTTTGTCCCACATCATTAACCTGTCAATCATTCAAGGTGTAGTGCCAGACGACTTGAAATCAAAATGTGTTGTTCCCTTGTTTAAGAAGAATGATCAAAAATCTGTGGTTAGTAACTATCGCCCTATATCTATTTAAAGTATTATCTCAAAGGTTCTAGAAAAGGGTATTTATGACCAGATTGAGAAATTCCCTACTCAGAAAGAGCTCCTTTTTAATTATCAATCAGGTTGCAGACGAATGTTCTCTACCGAGACTTGCTTTGTTCACCTGACTGATTATATTCGTTTTCAGATAGACAAATGTAATCTAACTGGCATGGTTTTACTTGATCTATAGAAAGCATTCGACACATTCGATCATGCTATCCTTTTAATGAAGCCCAAAGCCCTTAGCCTTTCAGAGTCTGCTGTCAGATGGTTTTCTTCTTATCTGCCAGAAAGGCACCAGTTAGTGGATGCGTCAGGTACAGCCGGGCTACCATCACATGCGGTGTTCCCCAGTATCAATTTAGGTCCTCTCTTTTTTTTAATTAACGTGAATGACATTGCAGCTGTAGTTAGGCATATGTTGATTTTATATGCAGATGATTCTGCCATCTTAGTTTCAGGTTAACACAAAGGTGAAATCGGGTGCTTAACTGGAAACTGTCAGTGAGTGACTGGTCTACAATCAATTATCTTTACATCTGGGTAAAACGGAATCTCAGTCCAATTTTTCTGTCACCTATAAAGACCATTCCATTGAGGTTAAGGACTCTATAAAGTATTTAGGTAAACAATCGATCGCAATTTATCTTCTGATGCTATGGTCATGTCTGTTATTGAAAAGGCCAGTGCAATGTTAAAGTTCCTATATGGAAAACGTGATTATCTTTCACTCCATACCAAAAAGCTGTTGGTTATGTGCCTTGTGCAATGTCACCTCAATTATGCTTCTACTGTGTGGTTTTATTCTATAAGACAAAAATCTAGGAACAAATTGCAGGTCACCCAAACAAGCTCATTTGATTTTTTATTGATCTTGATCGCATAATCTATATTGGTAGACATCAGTTTTCTTATCTTAACAAGTAACCTGTTTCCAGCAAAGTTGACTTTAATCTATGTGCCATGATATTAAAATAGCCTCTAAAACTGCCTTTTTATATATGATAGAATATTTTACTCCTGCTGGTACTGTACATACTTACAGTACTAGGTTTAGAGTAAATGCAGCAACCACATCAGATAATTCGTTTGTGGATAGTGGTCGTTTTTCTGTCCCTGTGATTAAAGGGTTTGGTACGAGGGATTTGGCATACGGTCGATGTTCAGTATGGAAACGGCTACCACAACACATAAGATACATTAAATCATTAAACTTTTTTAAGAGACATGTGAAAAATTACTTGTTGGACTCAGGCCATTCATGTTGTTCAAGTTGACATTGATAGAAGGTTTATTTCTTAATTTCATTATCTGTGATAATCAAAACATTAAGTGCTAGGATCTAAGAATTTAGGTTATTGTAATTTTATGTCGGACTGACAGATAGCCCGTGCAATTTGATTTAATGTAAGGTCGTTCACTAACTTTGTTCTTTATTACCATTGCAATCTGAATTAATCTTAAGGTCTTTCACTACCATTTTTACTCTGTTATCCTATGTCAAACTACACCGTTTTTAAGGACCACAATTGAAGTAAGAGCTGTACATTTCCCTTTTTTGTGTCATCCTTTGTGTATAATGTAGTTGACATGGACGTTATCTCATGTATGTTTTTGTTTATCATGGATAATGTAACTTACTACCATGTTTTAAACATTTTTGTAGAAATAAATCTATCTATCTCTCTAAGACAAATTTGTTGTGTGTGCGTTTTTCTTAAATGAGTGGAAAAGACTCTTTTCAGATGAGTGCGTTTGACCGCGATTGTTTAACATAATGTTTATTATATGATGGACTTAATAGGGGTTATACCACATACTTTCTAACAGTTGTCAATCTAATGTCCGTATGCGGCTACAAGGCTGGAATAATTCTGACAAAAAGATGAAATAAATCTAGTTGCACTCTTCTCGAATTAAGTAAATTTATGAAAACAAGTTCATAAAAATAAAACAGCTCTTGGTTCTCATTTCGGATTTGAGGTTGCCTAAAATGGCCCAAATCAATGTTCAATGTTATTAATATTATGTAAAAATCTTGTGATGTGTACACCTGTGTAGACCTTAACGGGCAACACAAAATGCAACACACTGGATAAGAGAGATGGTTCCTTGCCTTGCTGTAAGCCCTTCTGTTCCTGCTGGAAAACCTTTTAACCTTCTGGTTAATCCAGTGTGGGTGAAAGCGGGATGTTTTCTTCTTACTTGGTCTTTGAAGTCTAGACAGATATGTCTGAATTCATTCCAAAGAAGGTTGATGTCCGTGTCTGGGGTGTGTTTCAGATCCTGAATGTTAGCCTGATTTCATAGGTGTATTTTTAAAGAGGATTGTTTTTTTTTCTATATGCCAATATTTTGGCTTCTGTTAAAACAAGATCATGGTCACTTTCGTCCGGTAAGGGTTTACATTTGTAGACAAATGAGGGCATATTTGTGACAAATATATTAAGTGTATTCTTGCCACATGTTGGAAAGTTGACGACCTGCACTGATGCTGTATCTGCTATTGTATCCAGGAAAAGTTGGCTTATCTCTTGCTTGTAGGCAGATCGGCATACAATATTTGCATTCCAATCTATGTCCGGGAGGGTTAGCATCGCTATCCAAACAGTAGCTATTAGGTACTAGTTGTGAAGAGATTGGACCTGCTTACAGAGCTCCTGTATGTATGTGATGTCACTCCCCGGTGGTCTGTAGATGGCCGCAATAAAAGGTGGGTCTTTACATGCACAAATGAAAGAGGCTGCAGGGATCTCAGCATGTGTTTGGAGACTAATTTCACAAGCCGTTAAGTTGTCTATGGCAGCAATTATGGCACCACCATGATGAACCTGCGATCTATCTCTTATTGCAACTAAGTTGTAACCAGCTTGTAGGACTTCCCTTTCATGTATGGCTGGGTAAAGCTGATGTCTGGATTAAATTCAGACAAGACTAACCAAAATGAGCTTTTCTTGGCACGCAGTTAATAGTGAGTATGCGAAGCGTATTAGGCTTGCTGTTGGAGTGAGATTTCGCAAAAGGTTTGTTGTGCGATGAGGTAAGTTGATGTTGACCAAAGGAAATGTCAAGAGAACTAAAAGTATCAGCGTTAATGGAGATTTCGCTAGCTATGCGTGGTGAAGGGTTATATCTGCTGGGAGACAGAATATTATATGAGTTGTCTGTTGCTATTGAAGTAGCTATAGAATCTGTTAAATGTCTCATACAGTGTAGTTGAGAAGTTTGGAAGCCTACAAGAACAGCAAATCCAGGAGACATTCGAGGTGTTGCCCCTGTAGATGGCATGTTCATGCATTTTGCGTGATACCAGGTGTCACACGACTAACAGGCAATGGCTTTCTGATTGGACTTGAAGAGCCTTTGGCATATACCTATGGAAACTTGTAAACTAGTCAAGGGTTTTGATGGCAGTCTCCATAGAGGGGTATCCTAAAACTTTGAACGTCCGAATTCTGGTCCACTTATGTAAACAATAAAGAGTAGTGGTACAGTAAGAACCAAAGTAGTCTGAAGATAGGTGACAAGGGATCCATGTCAAAATGTGTATTACCTTGAGAAATTAGATATTCAGTAAAAAGCAGAATAAGTCTGTAAAAGTCATTACAATGTTTTAGTTTAAAAAATAGGATCAAAGATGGCGTCTGCAAGTGCAGACAATAGTCACGAGAAAAACATTCTAATTCCACAGGTTAGGATCAGCTGGGATATCCATGCGAATGCCGAGAGAAATGGTTAAGCTTCTGTTCTACACTTTTCTTGAGCAAATGTGGAGCCAGGCACAGTAGAAAGCACAACTTTTATCTCTCCCTTAATAAAGATAAGTGCGCCTCACAACGACATTAAACTTCTGACCAACAATAATTGGGATAGAAATTATCCAAGTAGTACACCATGTAGCTGTGGATCCATCTGAGGTTTGATCTGAAAGGCAGAAACGTTACGTGCATTTTCTTCGCAAACATTATCAATATACGATGCAATGATCACACAAACATTGTACACATACTAGGAAATATTTTACTAAATCAGTACAGAGAATGGCGAGGTAAATAGCAGAAAAAAACATTTATCTGTGAGAAAAAACATTTATTCTTAAGGTATATTTAAGAGTTATTTATTAAAATGAATAATACGTTTGATAAGTGGAATGAAAATGACAACGTTAAAAATAAGAGCTGTATATGAGATCATGGAAATTTTTGGAAGGTATAGCAGATTCTTCGGATACTCTCAAGTGTAATTTTAAATCAAATCTTCGTATGGTAAGTTTGTATTATTCCCTGAATTTATAGTTGTACGTACCAAGGACCGTGAACACTGACTATACAATTCATTTGTTTTCTTTACGATTATCTACACAGGCATGATGTTTATTTGTAAAAATAGGCTCGAAATTCATATTCAAATCGATATAGAGTACCACATAATTTTGGTTGTTCTAAATAAAAGGGAAATAATAATTGTGAAGGTATAATAACATTGACTGACACAACAAACTTCTTCTTTGCGATTTTTGAACGGATTCTATTGTAACAAGTTATTGTGCAATCGTAACAAGTCGGCCTTTTCCGACAACATTGTAAAAAGACCTTGTATGTAAGTGTATGAATACACCAAAAGGCAATTCACATCGGCTTTAATGAAAATATAAACAAACGTGGCAGAATTCAAGGTGTCTTTGACTGATGGATAAGAAAAAATGAAAATAAATTCTTATTTAATGCATGAAGAGGTAGAGGTTTTTAGAAATTACATTAATTTAGCAGACACAATTGGTGGTATGAAATAGTCCATTATGGCGGTTACTATACTATTTCCGAGGTGACTTACAGAAGTCGCCCAAGGTTCTCCGAATGGTTCTTGTGGTGAAGAAATTAAACATTGGAAACATAGGATTGATCAGTTTAAAGGCTACTTATTAGCTGAATCATCAAAATTTATAAATATCCCTTCATTCGAGGCACCACTGTAGTGCAAAATTATATATTGTGTTAGGATTATGTTGTCTCAATGTCAGTAACAATGTGAATTATCCAGGTTCCAAACACAGACTTAGTAGGATGCGATTACAGCCAAAATAATTTTTGTCTTGAGATACAAAATGATGTTGTCGACCTACCTTTATTGGAAGTGGTGAGGTACCAAAGCAAAGACAAAATTAAAATATTCTTGTTTCGAACTATTGTGCTCAAATCACACAAGATATGTAATGAATTGTTTCCAGAAACTTTAACATTATTCAAAAGACCTTATATTACGAAATATTTGTAAAGGATTTAGAAAGAATATTACTACCAATTACTTCATAAACTTTAAATGGACATTTTGTATTTACACGTAAATCCCCTTTAAACTTTTATAAAAAAAAGAATCAATTACTAAAGAAATTTATATTCAAAACTAGCCCAAATGGCCTAAAATATTCAATTTTTGTCGCAATGATGCAGTTATTTCCTTGATATTTATTGAGGGGCAAACAATGACATAAAAATGTTTAATACACTACAAAGGAACAATTATCACACTGCTGTAGTGGGTAAGGAAGTGAAGACTTCCGTGTTTCTGGTATTTATTGAAACATCAGTGATACAAACGAACAAACCAAAACAGTTTGCAATCTCTTTACGTAAATGATCTAACATTTTCACACGATATTAAAAGATTGTCTTTCAAAACAGGTTAAAGTCGTTTTTGTTTTTGTTTTCTTTTTAATACGTCATTTGATAAAAACAATACAAAGTCAAAAGTTACGTTTTCATATGACAGTAACAGTGTGTTGTTATAAGTATTCAGATAACAATGAACATTTGGTATTTCTAGAAACGAGCGGATTCTTGTCTGCTGAACCAAAAGACAAAACAGAGATCATTCGTTTACTATTGTAATTAAATAGAAATTATCGTGAAATAAGTAATTCAAAATTTTACACAACTAGAAGCCACTAGACCTTTACCGTCTCACACTAAACTTGCCTACGTGTATTATATCCTATAGTTATATAGTGAAAAATTGATCTGACCCTTGTCAGCCAAACGTATAAAGCTGCATGGCTTGAAAGACTATGCTAAATGGCTACCTAAAAACATTTTGTGGATTTTTTTTTCCAATCAAGCAAGCGAAGAAGAATGTTTTCGTACATAGTCATATGAAACTAATTATATTCAAGGAATTTGAAAAAGAACCAATTAAGACACATTCCGGCGAAGTTTGATTCAAACTGGCCCAGTGATGTATGGGCAGATGTCGTCTAAAGGAAACTATGGACAACTGAGAGTCCCCAATCCTCATATTCACCGTTTAGCCAAAATAAGATTTGTACACATTATGGCATGTATTTGGCATGATGGATTCTAGTACATAAAGATGTAACGTACCGCTGACGTAGTACACATTTCTGGTTGTAATATTCAATGGTTTAGAAGGAAAGCCGTTGTGTCTCACAATGAGTCGGAATTTAGCTTCTATTCTTTGACTTCCCGATTCTTCCGTGTGTTCAAAACCAATTTTGAACCTTGCGGCCCTGTCTTCATGGCAATTTTGGCACGATCTGTTGAGAGTCTTCTCCACCATGTTTCTTGGTTTGAAAGGTATTCGGTATTCTCCCTATGTTAAGACATTTTATTGACAAACAGTTTGTTTTCAGTGATATAAAACAAAAAATACAAGGGCAGTTTAGTAAATTCCGGCCCGGGTCTAAGTATGCCTAATATATCAGTTGTGTAAATGAGCTTTTCTTATCATCACTTCAAAATATTCTCCCCTGTACAGAAACTCACTTCTGGAGTCTTGCTGTCCGTGACTTAAATTCTGCATAGTAGTTCCTCTTGGTATATTGTTTAGACTCTGAAACATTGCGGTACAACGGGTACTTCGGTTGGCAAAACGTTTACTTGCAAGCATTTTGTTAAACAAAGGAAATAGAAAAAAAGTCACAAGGACTTTGGTCAGGAAAATAAGGCGGATGCTGAAGCTAAATAATCTTCTCTTGTTCCAAGAAACTTAGGAGCTAAAAAGACATCGAAGCTTGTAGGGGCTTCTCGCACAAAGCTTCGTATGAGGGACCCATTTAGCAAAAAGCTTTTTTTATTTCAAATGTTTAAATGGAACATGATCGACGGTCCCTTTAAATTTTGGAATGCCTTTAGTATCAGATATAAGGGAAATAGTATTTCAATGTCTACCATACACTATACGGCATCAATGTTTTCCTTCCTGCTGCAAAAACAAGCTTGCCTAGACGGCCACTTTCTTAAATACTTCCCTTGACATTTTGTAACCATGTGAAAACCTGTTTTTGTTAAGTAATTACAAAACTACAACTTTAGTTCAGAAACTATTGATTTTGAAATATGTGCAAAGCAAAAAGCCCTGAATTCTATCTTTTCTTCGCGTTTCATTATAGTAAAGAGATTTAGCCAGTGCATAAAAGTGTATATTCGACAATGAACACTTTGGTCAGTTTAAATAGTAATAAATCCATGCTTTACAGGTGTGTTGAGTAAGCATCCGCCATCAAGAACTTGACGCTCATATACTTATACGTAATGTTGTTCTTGTAAAATACCGTTATTGACAGATTTTACTGAATAGCAAACTGTTTTTGTTTTAGTTCTCGTTTTTGTGAGAACACTACAAATAATGTTTCATATAATTGTGCGAATTATGTTTTCTACTCGCTATTCATCGTCAAACAACTTACCACAACAGTTTGCCACTCAACATCCAGAGCTATCTCTTCAGAATTAGCAATGTAGAGACACTGTGTTGTTATGCTGAGGTAAGCACTTGTATAACTGGTCTTCGGTTCATTTATTGCCAATTCAAAATTTGAAGCAAAATCTAAAAAAACGAATATTTTTTTTGCTTTACCTTTTAAGTTATGATTATATAATTCATACAATTCCTTTTAGGTATTAATACCATTTAAGACAATTAAGACCTATCAAATTAACTCCTATGTATTTTGTTTTAGTTTAAATAGTATTTATTCAAGAAAGTGTATTAACAATACATATAAAAAGAAAACTCAATAAGGATCGAATAGAAAACTTAAAGCTTATTTGAAAACTTTCTTCTTTACTTACATTGTTTTTTTTCAACTTGTTTCGGTAACAAACAAAAATATATTGAAAAATTGTGCTTGTGCATTAAAATAATAAACCATATGTTTGGCTTAATATTATTTCTAAAAGTTTGTTTTGTATACATCTGTGCTAACATTATATCAGTCAAAAAGTCATGAAATGTAAGCGTTCATAAGAAAATTAAAATATATTGATAGAATATGGAAGGAGATGTCGTTACTAGACTGAGTTGAAAACAGACTTATAGAAGAATAAACAAGAATGTATAGAAAAGAGAAAGATCAGTACGTGGTTACGTTGAAAGCTGGAATGTTGTAGGTCTACACAGAAATAATGGTGATAATCACACATAATGATTTCTTTGATAGCGATTATAATTAAGCTTGATAATATATGATAAATAGGAATTCATGTCCTGTACAAATATTATAAAAAAGATTTAAGACACGCTATTTTATACCAAAAGGATATCAAGTATCAAACATATTTGTTTTGAATATAAATTTTTGGACTTGCAAGAAAATAGAACTGTTCAGTGCGTTTAAAATTGTTCCGTCCAAAGAGTATTTTGAGAGTGTAACGAGAGTTATAGCTGTAATACTATTAAACAGTTCGTTTCTTGTAATGTGGCACAGGGGACAATTGAAGACGTATTTCTCCGAAAATGCACCTTGGGTTACCGGTTAGGGCGTATAAGTATTCATTAAGAGAGCTGCAATGCGTTCTAACTCCTGTATGGAATATTTTACTTTTACTTTCTCAAACAAAATAAAACGTTGGTATTTTACTTTTATCGACAGTAAGTCTGCTTTCGAATGTATTAAATGAAGGTGAGTTTCTTATTTCTTAATTGAATTCATTCTAATCATTAACTGCAGACGTTAAGAAAAAGTTTAAACATTGTGAGTATGACAAGTAATTTCTCTGGTATCTTGGGCATTTCTAAGATTGTAATTAGACGATAGTCCTACATTGTCTGATACAAGAGAAGAGGGATATTCCGGTAGAAGATTCATTTTTTACAATGGTAATAGATTATGTTTCCTTCTTACTTAAGGGGTTCAATACCGGTTAAGATGTTCAAAGGTTATCATTGTGGTTGTTTAACCTATAATTCAGGCTTCTAATTGTATTTGCTATAATTCAAATTCAACGTACAATGTTAGTTTTTCTCAGACTATATCTTAGTATTCTAAGAAAGGTCGGATGAAGGTAAGATATATTGTTTTAAGAGGTTTTCTGTCAAGAATGAATTCGAGACGCTTCAGAATGATTATACATTGCCAGGCTTTTGATTTAATATATACCGTTTTATCAGGATTGAAGGCATGTTAAGCCCATATTTGATATTTTGCAAGTCATTGTTAGCATTGTCGCTGCATCGAGTGGGTCATTAACAATAATGTAAAAACTTGTATCATTAGCAAAGAGATGTATAGATTAAAATCGATATCAAGTACAGTATCATTGATATAAGTAATAAAAAGAAGAGGTCCAAGAATAGATCCTTGGGGAACTCCTGTGAATATAGTGACAGTATTAGATAAGACTCCTGATAGAACGACTTTTTGCTCTCTTTCAGTTGAATAGTTTCTTAACCAGTCTAATAGCCCACCGGTGATACCACTTGCTTTTAATTTGTGTATTAAACCTCGGTGCCATACGCGATCAAACGTCTTAGATATATCACAAAACTGATAAAAATTTATTGAAAGTTGAATCGTTTGGTAAAAAACAGGTAGAAGAGAAATGATCGTTTGGTTTTCAAGAAATAAATTAAACATATATTTGTGTATATTTCTTTTCAAGGACTTCTCTGATAGAGCTGAAAGGAGATATGGGTCGATAATTAGAGTCAATTTGGGTTATATTTCTTATGGATTGCACAGACATGTGCTAGTTTCCATTGTTTTTTAACCTTTCCGGTAATAAAATATGTATTAAACAGACTATAAAATAATTTAGCAAGTTTGTGTGAGATTTCTTTCAATATCCTTTTGTTAATTTTATCGGGTTCCACAGCTTTGCCTACATTTAATAACTGAAGTGCCAGCACTACATCATCAGGTGTTATGTTGAAGTGTTCAAGTACTGGAATGTTTGAGTCTAATTGGAGTTCGGGCAGTTGTTTATTATCGTCATTTAACATTGTCTGTGATTGAAAAAAATGCATTGGGCAGATTTGCTTACTCAACTTTATCAGTAATGAAATTTCCATTGTAAATAAAATAGTCAATCCCAGAACTAGATTTTGATGATGAAATAATACTAGGTAATATAACCCAATTGTATAAAATAGCTTTAAAATACCTTTCAAGATATCGGTGGTGGAGACAAACAATGGCATGAATTGATACATACATTTGTTTAAACCTTCAGACGAAGTGAATCTAACATTTGCATTCTAGTTAGGCAAATCGTGTAACCAACTATTTGTTTTCATTTTTTTTTTCTTGAAAAGTATTTTGTTCAGGCAAGGAATGAAATTCTGTATTCAAACACTAACCAGCTACTCTTATCCAATGTGTTGCATTTCTTACCGGCACGTTACGATCTTTACAGATGTGTACATCACAAGAAGAATAGTTGTAAGAATTCAGAGTAAACGAATACTCGTGTAAAAAACTTGTTCACTGAAAACTAATATCCAGGATATTCAAGACAAACTTCAGAATCCCGGTAGCATTCTGTCAGTTCTTCATTGTTTTTGTACCAAAGGACCCCATCACCAACTATATATCTACATGTACATGTTAGCTTAGAAGGTTGTGTTGGATTAACCTTATTACAAATTAGATCAATGTCTCCTGAAATAAAAACAAATTATCAAAATAAGGTTTTTGAAGTGTATATATTGAAAAAAAAAGATGTTTGTAAAATTTTCTGTGCAAACTTTAAGCTAAATTTTTTAAAAAGTAAAAAAAAATAAAAAAAAGTAACTTGAAAATTCAAAATAAGGTAAAACTGTGTCAATCTCTTTTTTGTAAAATTTTACAAATGACTGATATTGAGGTGAATTATAAGTTACTTATATCACATACAACATGCTACAGGTTGTATATAGGTGTCAGAAATATTTTGTTTATAGATGTACATACCTTTATGCATTTTTTGTGTAAACGGTCTGATAACAGTACGTTTGATCATTGCAAATACGATATTGCTGGCAAAATGAAGTTCATTACTTTGTTTGAGAGGATCTTGATAACATTGAACCTACCTAAACACACGGATAGAAATGTTTCCTTTCTTTCATCGTCGGCCCATCTGTGAGTCAGTCCCTGTAACGATGTCAGTAAGAAATGACAGTACTTTAAAAAAGATAAAATTTTCCTGTGTTCATGCTATAAGGAAACATATTCTAGAATATTGTACCTGTTAATCAAGAAATAGACGTCATCCTAAAGCAAATTTCATTTAGAATTTGTTTCCCTTTCTTACTGACTTGAATGTCTTGTTTGTTTGTCTGGCTGTCCTAAACTAATATTACTTAAGCATTATTATTATCAAGTTTCTCTTATTTACATTGCCTCTCTTATCAAGTTCTCGTACACAAAACAGTAAATAGCAATTAATTCGACATACATGAAATGATGTTTTAGAATGAGACACACTGCAAAGTACATCCATACCTTAACTGTATGTACCGTTCTTTCTTGTTATCTCCACTTTTGTTTTATTTATTGTCGGCAACAGATATAACATGAACATGTAATTGCAACATAGAGCTAATCTACAACTCAGGCTTACCTCAATTCTAAAATAGTTCCTTATTTTTCAAAAAGTTAAAAGTTAGAATAACATTCAAATTTATATTAAAAAAAAGAACATGAAAATGATTTCTTTAAATATTTGATCTTCTTCTTTACGAAACATATTTTCTTTACGAAACTTATCTACGAATTTACGTGTCCTGTTAAATATATTTAAAAATAAAGCCACGATGCGATTATTAAGAAACGCATCGCAAAAAAGAGAAATGTATAAAAGTATCTTAAAGTTTATACTTTGCATTTGAAATGTTTTCAAATATTAACCTTGTTGACCAGGAGTCTAACGTCGTGAACTCCTTTCGCAAAAATAGTTGTCTGTACTTCATTTATTGTACTGGATAAATGAGGCATATTGATTTAAATTATATCTACTTTCTTACCCATACTATTTCATATATCGCGCCTTCCTTTTTACGAAGAAGTAATGCAAATTGGCAGAAAATGATGAACATTTAATGAACAAACATATTGTAGTTACTTTAATACTGTGTATACGTAGAAGAAAGTATGGTTAGCTGATAAACACTAGTCATTTTTTTCAAAGGAACATTGAATCGCGTTATATATTTCAAGTTGTAGTATGTTTTCGGTTTACAGCTACAATTACAGATTTATGATATTTACACGAGGTTTTCAAGATAACGGCTTGGCATTTTATGATAGTTTATACAGTACAGACGAACTGAAATTCTAAAAAAAATCAACTTAAGAGTTTATTTAAGGTTTGTAAGCGAAGTTTTCTCCTACATGTTTAGTGAATTAAGCAAACTGAAAACTGCAATTATAACTGTAAGTGAAGTAACGCTGAAAAATTAACATAAATGGGTGTAAAAAATGTGTTTTCATCTAGTTCTATGAAATAATTTATTGTGTAAAGTTTTGTTCCCTCATAGTAAACACAAACTGATGCTCAAATATTTGTTAGCATTTTCTTAAAAGTTTGCACTTTTTAAACATACATACACGATTAATTACACTGCTAAATTTTAAATATCATTTGGCTAAACTCCTAGGCTAATTACTTTAAAAAAGTTTGAACACATATCAATAGGGAAGCATCGGGTTTATACAACCATAAGATTAATAATTTGTTAAAATTCTTCAAGTGTTAGGTTTATAGTCTTGATATATTACCTTGATAGTCTTGAAGTCTTACGTTGATAGTCTTGAAATGATACGTTGATAGTCTTGAATTTTACGTTGATAGTCTTGAATGTTACGTTAATAGTTTTGAATGTTACGTTGATAGTCCTGAATGTTACGTTGATAGTCTTGAAATGTTACGTTGATAGTCTTGAATGTTACGTTGATAGTCTTAAATGTTACGTTAATAGTTTTGAATGTTACGTTGAAAGTCTTGAATGTTACGTTAATAGTCTTGAATGTTATGTTGATAGTCTTGAATGTTACGTTAATAGTATTGAATGTTACGTTGATAGTCTTGAGATGTTACGTTGATAATCTTGATTGTTACACTGATAGACTTGAATGTAACGTCAATAGTCTTTAAGTGTTTTTTGATAGACTTGAACGTTACGTTGATAGTCTTGAAGTGTTTTGTTGATAGACTTGAACGTTACGTTGATAGTCTTGAATGTGAGGCTAATTGTCATCATGTGTCAGTCATATAGTCCTGATTTGAGAGGCTAATAGTCTTAAAGTGTTAGGCTAATATTCTTGTAGTGTTATGCTAATAGTCTTGAATTGTAAGCTAATAGTCTTGAAGTGTTAGGCTAATTATCTTGAAATGTTAGGCTGATGTTGCTTAAGTGTTACGCTTATAGTCCTTAGGTGCTAGGCTAATTGTCTTGAATTGTTAGGCCAATTGTTTTGAAGTGCTAGGCGTATAGTGCTGATGTTTTAGGCAAATAGTTCTAAAGTGTTAGTCCAATAGTCTTAAATTGTTCGGCTAATTATCTTATAGCATTACGTTGATAGTCCTGACGTGTAAGGCAAATAGTCACAAAATGTTAGGCACATTGTCTTGCAACATTATGCTAATTGTCTTGAAGTGTTAGTCTAATAGTCTTGAATTTTTGGCTAAAAGACTTAAGTGAAAGTAAAAGTGTTACGTTGAGTGTTTTGAAGTGTTAAGTGAATAGGCTGAATTTTTAGTTTGATAGTTTTAAATTTTTATATATATAGTCGATAATTTGTCTGGTTTAAAAATCTTGAATGTAAGGCTGATAGTTTTGAAGTATTATGTTGATAGTCCTGTAGTATTGGTTTGACAATCTGGAAGTATTACTAGGCTGTCTATCTTGAAATACAGGTTGATAATCATGAAATATATGTTGCTAGTCTTGAAGAAAGAGGTTGATAGTCTGCAAGTGTTGGGTTTATTGTCTAAAATTATAAAGTTAATAATGTTGAGGTAATACATTTATTATCATGATATTTTAGGTTGATAGTTTTGAAATATAAGATTGATAGTCTCGAATTATTAAGTTGCTTTTTTTTAAGGATTAGATTGATGATGTTTAAGAGATAGATTACGTATCGTATTACGTTGATTGTATTGAAATATTTAGTTGATAGTCTTAGCGAAGCTACCGACTTCACCGCTTTCAAATTTCAACCAAAGAATGTAATGCTTTCCTCCCAACTCCAACGGAATGTCAAATGCCTATTGGAATTTGGACTCCAAAGTGTGACATCTAACATAAAATCACTTTTAATAATAAACGGTTATTGATTAAATCTGCAATGTTTTCAACGTGACATCACATATTACCAATTACATGATACTGTGCTTAAAACACATAACCAGACCTCTTTTCTCGGAGATCGGACCAGTGGTCCAGTGATAAAGCACTGGACTGGTTACACAGCGGTTCCGAGGTCGATTCCCGTTCCTCACTAACATTACAAATTGTCTTTTGGATGTGATATTAAACAGAGGTCCCATGTATCGTTGTTGTACACTGAGCCTGCAAATGTACCAGAAGTGTCTCTGGAACGGGATGGTTTCTGTATCTTGCACTATCCCCGCAACATTAAATAACTAATCTCTGCAGGGGGTGTCGGTCATTTGGGCAACCGGTCCCGACGATAAATAAATTGAAATAGAAAAATAGAGTTTTGTCTCAAAACGAACACAGCTAGGTCATAAACATTATTAACACCAGGCTTTTGTTTGACTAGCAACACAGTCCGGCAACGTCATTCTGCTAAACAAAGAACCTTAAAACACCAACGAAAATGCAAATTACACGGAAGTAATTTGGTGTAAAGTGATCAATATCTCAATTTTTTAGTCCTCTAACAGAATAATAAATATTAACATCTTAAATCTCTTTATAATATTCATTTTTATTTGATGTGAAAAAAAAAATCCGTAAAATAAAATCTAGAAACTAAGTAATTACCTTAGAATATTCTCTTCCCTAATAACTGGTTTCACATCTTATCATTTACAAAACGTGTTAAGCTTGTTTCACAAACCGTTTGTTTAATCAATAAATCATATATATAAATCTCCTGATTATCATGTAATATACCTGATAGCAAAAGTACCCCATACAAGGGAGAATATTCAGTTCCTAAAATGTTTAAGGAAATTATTATTTTAAGAGTTGACGAAATACAGTGAATACAATAGTTGTTTCTGTTTGCCATTGAGGTACGATGTATTGCACTAGTGGAATAATTTGTTGTGCCATATCTGCTATTTTCGTCAGATGTATGTCAATTTTAATAAAATGTTTTATTTAGATACAAATATTGATAGGTAATATAATGTAGAGTCTGAAGGACTGAATTATTACAGCGTTAAACTAATAGGAACATCGAGAAAATTTAATTATGAATCAGCAAAATATTTAATAAAAAAGGCTTTGAATCTTTATCACTTTGCTTATATTTTTAATATCAGTTAAAATAATAATAATAATAATAATAATAATAATAATAACAAAAACAAAACAAAAACATACAGTTTTAATTAAGATTCAGAAAATAATTCATGTTTTAACTTCTCTATAGCAAATATGATAAATGCCGGATATCCATTATGTAGGTTGACAGTTTTCGTGTGAATGTGTAATGATCTTTTAATTTTAATTCAACAGGTGCGTTTGTGGAGGGGACGCACAAGGAAATCGTCCTGCTGGGAAATAGCCTTCAACTTGTGTGCGCTAAAAGTGGAGAAGATGGCATTCAGTCTTACAGATGGAGTAAAACACCACCTGATAGTCCTGTCTTAACAATTTTAGCAAATTGCTCGGCTATATACAATAACAATTCAGCGATATACAGTTCTCAGTGTTTAGACACTGTACATTTATTGACTATTTTAAAAACAACGTTAGAAGATCATGAATCAACAATCACCTGCCGGGTACAATTCAAGAACAGCACTAAACAGGTTGTGAACGAAACTCAAATATATGTTAAAGGTGAGTAGTCTATTTTAACTAGACAAAGTTTAGCTGATGCGAGTGCTTAATTAACTGAGCTTGTCTAGGTAAAACACTTTCATTAATTGAGTTTAAGATAAGCTTCCTTCTGCCCTGCGGCAATGATTTGCTTTAAACATATATTCTTCGTCATCACTTGAAGTGTCCTTGTTGAAGACTTTTTAAATACGTATAGTAAAAAAATCGTAAATTTGGATGACACTTGCAACACGATTAATCAAAGGAGATTTTTTCTTTACAAATATGGGTTTGTCTATTGCAACTAGCAAGAAAAGTTTATTAATTAAATTTTGCCTGAAAGAAAAGGTCAGTAAGTCTATATCCGCTTTTTAAAACACTTCGACTATTTCAAAACTCATAGGAAAATTAAAAATTGAATGATGAAAAATCGAAAGATAAGAACAAAATGAGATCTCTAATAAGACTGATTTATAAATAAAACATGTTTGACATAACCTCAATAGTGGGACCTTATTAATAAATCTAAAACTTCCCTTGAACCACACACTCAATTACATGCATCTACCAGAGGTACCCACAGGGATACAAGGATAAGCTCACATTGATCTCTTTGTCAAAGAAGGAATTTGTAAGTAAAACCGAGACTTTTATCCAACAATACACTCATGTGACAGCTCCTATCAATGGCTTCCGAACGTGAAAGATCAGCTTAAAGGCTTACATGGAACCGTCTTAATAAATGTTTGTCTTTACCAAATGATTCATGGGAGAAGCATGATTTTCAATCAAATACTGACCGCGAACTGGGGAAACACATATCGGGTGAACAGTGAGTCACACATAGTCTGAAAAAATGATCTACGAATTTCAAAGTGATCATATGTTTGTATGCCGTTTGAGGAACGATACAGATTTATATAATTTTCATTTAGTCTCTTCTGTATGAATTATCTGCGCTTAAAACGTAATATATTGAAGTTTAGACAGAAATCATGAAACATTGAAGCAATATTATGAAACTTCAAGAAACAATTCGTGAAATCTCTAAATCTAGAAAAGGTGAAATGTTAGGATAAATTCACGGAATCGTGATATTGTGAAATATATTATATAAAAATAATAATATAAAGAAATTATGAAATCATGAAATCGTGAAATCTTGAAATGTAGAAAAAAAATCGTGAATTCACGGATTATTCTTACTATTGCCAGTTCGTGTTGTCAGTTTCAAATCAATTATGGCTGAATCTTAAAGAATTGACAGACATCAACTTGCACGACGGTAGCAGGGTTTGAGAGTTTATGAAGATGGAAATTTTTAATAAAACGTAGAAACCCGATCAGTCTTATTTATTCCTGTTGTCGTGATCTTGTTGATTTTACTCGAAGTTCTCTGGTTTCAGTAAGGTCACTGAGTACCTACTAGTTTTGCCATAAGCTTTTTATGTTTTATATACGTGTGTACACTTGCATGTAACATTGTCGAGTTGAGAGGTGGGTTGGAGGTAATACACCAATACAACTTTCTGTGTAAGGAAGAAGTGATTTTTAATACTTTTTGTAGGCTAAGCCATTTGCAGTGTAAAAGTCTTATTCATAAATCTCGATAAAAAAAATTTAAATGAAGCAATTTTAGATAAGTCTACATTTGTTTTACGATTCTTGTTATAAGATTGTATGATTTGATTGAATATCTTTGTTTGTTTATAGCTGTTATTTAATATTTTTTCAGTTCCCGTGAAGTCTGTATATTTGGCTGCTCAGAATGACTATATTCCAGAGAACGCATCCGTCAGTCTGATATGCAACACATCCTATGCTAGGCCAACACCAAACGTTCGTTGGTTTCTAGACCATGGTACAGAAAGAAAGGAAGACGATATTGAGATACTGGTCAGGTTGTCTAATACCACATACGAGAAAGATAAACTTTTTTCCTTAAAGAGTACATTGACTACATCATTTAACAGAACCGTAAATGGTTGGCAGATCTACTGTGAAACATCTAATGTACCCGGACAGTCTTCAGATTCAAAGAAGCTTCTTTTGAATATCACATGTAAGTTTGGGTGCACTTTCCTTTTGTTCATAAATTCTTCAGAAAAAAATCATCAAACAGATGCAAATGATTATATCATTGTCAGTAAGCTGTGAATAAGTTAATGACTACTGAGATATGAAACTGAATGTTTGAACTGTAGTTTGTTGTACCTACCTTTAATTTTAATTAGCCATTTAAAACATATTTTTTTACAGAAAACGCACACGAAAGAAAAACTGTTAAGACTTGCAATATTCAAATATATTGGACACGGTTTATTCATACTTTGGCACATCTCATATCATAGAGCAAACAATCAAAATTAATATTAACTGTTTAGAGTTGCTTTTAAAGAGTTCTGCATTAGTCCTAGTAAACATACGTATTTTGTTCAATTCAGGCGGATAGAGGTAGATTACAAATTGTCTATTTATAGTAAAATAAAATGTTCCTCCCCACCTTTTCGTTTTATAAAGAATAAGCGAATATAATGCACGTGTAATTTATCGTTTATGCATATTGGAATATTAATAAGTTGCATAAAAAGGAAAAACAAAATATCGAAAAAGTTTTGTTTCATGAGTTACGTCAAGTTCCTTTCGTTTTCACTAAGTATGTGGCTCGGCGGTATTAGAACTAGCATTTATAAATTAAGCTCAACTGTCCCGGCAATGTGTTGAGTAATGCCCCTCAGAGCATCATCCAGTAAGCAGAGCGTATGGAGATGGCGATTTTCAGATATCCTTTTCTACGGCCCTTCGATACCATATGCGGCTGTGAGCAATTATTGGGGGTTTTCTACGTTTATAAGCGAATGTTAAAAAAGGAAGCTGCATTCAATGTATGAGTCTGAATGTTTCATTGTGATTGGCAAATATATGTTTCTGATTTTTAATTAGGTCGATGATGTGTTTTTAAATTTTTCAGAAATTTTTTGTGACATGATTTTGGAAAAAGATATTATTAAAGATTCAGGATTCTTTATTCAAAACTCAGTATGCTTTTGCATACCTATGAGCAAATTACAAAATATTACAATATTTTTTAATAACGGCAGCAAAAAATTTGAAATTTATTAACTGCAAAAACAACAACAGACTTACACTTCAGACTTTGGCGTTTTGCATCGGCCTTTGCCGTAAAAACGCGTTTCAAACTTCTAAAATGTTTTAAAAAATGTTTAGAACGTCAACAATGTAACATTCAATTATTGGGCGCAACTCATAGGATGCGTTTTTACGCAGACGACTAATTTTAAATATTTCACGGAATATATACACGGCCAATAACTATATGCACTGTCTAGTATATGTTGTTACAGTCAGTTGACTGAATACAATATTGTTACGGTCCAGTGCATACCTGCCTATAATTGTATAAATACAAACACGATCCCTAGATTGATCCCCAACTTTTCCACCAACATTACTACTTGTTTTTCGGATGAGACGTTAAACCGAGGTCCCATGTATCAGTGTTGTACAATGAGCATGCAAAAGGGGTGACTCTGAAATGGGAATCTTTTTGTGTCTTGCACTACTCTCCACAATATAAAATAACCAAACTCAGCAGGGACGTCGGTCATAAAGGGCAACGGGTACGAACGATAAATAAACCTAAATAAATAGAGATGCGTCAGGAAATCGATCCTTTGGCTCAGTGGTTAGAGTGTTGGCCTTCGGTGTGCTTGGTTCGGTGTCCAACTCTTGGTTGTGTATTTTAAGATGCATTGCGTCTTTCTGTTACGGACTTTCTTTTTCGTAACATGGGGGCTCGTCCGGAATGACATCTCCTAGACTTCGTTATAAAAATCAAATAAAAAAGAATCTTTCAAGATTTTTGTCTGGTCTTCTGATCTAAAATATCACACAGCACCATTCGTCATAAATGACTTTTTCAAGAAGGGGTGTGTTACGGTCTAGAGCATACCTTCCCATCATTGTATATATACAACCTTTGACAATCTCATCAGGGAATGGATTGGTCGGTTCAGTGGTTAGAGTGTTGGCCTTCGGTGCGCTATGTTTGGGGTTCGAGTCCCACTATGGCTTGAGTATTCTAAGATGCATTGCATATTTCTGTTACGGACTTTCTTGTTCTTAAGAATGTGCTTTTTTATTAGGTAGCTTATCATCACAAATCATTATCAGATCTTACATATGTTGAGTCTGTTTTTTTTTTATTTCCTAAAGACCCCCCTGATGGACCTCCGGTAATAGGTAGTTGTAACGACTGTAAAAAATATGCTGTTGTTGAAAACAATCCTGGAAAGCTGACTTGTACATCCACTGGCGGAAATCCCTTACCAGACCTAACTTGGGATTGCTTTAATGCATCAGAAGAAATATCAGTAGAAAGTAATTCAGTTGAAACGACTTTACATTTTTATGCATCAAGACGTTTGCATAGAATATGCCAATGTGTGTCAAAAGATATCGCCAACGTAGAGAGGAAAACAACAGTAGAAATTGATGTACTGTGTAAGTATATGAACTTATTGTACATTGTGTTATGCATGACAACTCGTCTTTTTCCTTTGCAGCAATGTTTACCTTTCAAATGTAGCAACTTAACCTGCATAATATTGAAGCACATTTTTAAAGTTAAACCGATTAAAGGACGTGAATAAACTGTCCTCAGGCACATTTGACACACTGACAATACTATAGTTGATGGGTTGCTTTATGTAACGTTATTATATTTGTATCGTGATATAGCGTTTTCGTAAATAACTTAACATTTATTTCAGATCCACCAGATGTCCCAGCTGTGACTTTTCACAGCGGAAGTAAAATCTTACAAGTTGAAGATGTATTGAAAGTGTTAGAAAACACCAACATAACTCTCTTGTGTAATTCTACAAGAAACCCTCAGCCACACTACACGTGGATTGACCATATCGAACATTCCTCGCAATTTTACTCTGCCAAAGTTGTACGAAAACAGCACGAGAATCTTACATGTGCTGTGTCTAATGTCATGCTTCCAGACACACAGGTTATAATTAAAGGATCAAATAATAAAACTATTGTGATAGATGTTCAATGTAAGTGTTGTATTATAGTATTTCATATATATGTATTATATAAGATACCGTAGCTGATTTCGTATTATGTATCAAGAAAAATGGTACGGACTCATTCTTATATCGATAAAACAAAAATAAATGTACTACTTTCATACTTGTAAGGAAAAAAAGCGACATGAAACGATGTTATTATTTCATATATTTTATTTGCTAATTTCAATTGAATCATTGTTTACTTAAAATCCTCATTCGGCTTGGTCTACTTGAACTTTGTCTGTTTCCTTTTTGAGACTACAAAACTACATTCTGTATGAAAACCGAAAAAAGGAAATTATACTTATCATTCATTTTAACTTGATTGATTGGTCACAATAGTTTTTTTTTATTTAACCGCTGAAAAGGCGGCGGGGATATGGTTATAGTCTCCGTTCGTCCATCCATCCATCCATTCGTCCGTCCTTCCGCCCTTATTATTGTCCGGAGCATAACACAAAAAGTATTTGAGATATCAACTAGATACTTTATAGATTGATAGATCTCACTGAGGAGACAGTGTTCAAGAATAATGATTATACCCTTTATAATTGTTGAGTTATTGCCCTTTGTTATTTTTCATGCTTTACTTTTTTCCGGACCATCTCTCGAAAGGTATTTAAGATATCAACTAGAAACTTCAAAAGATCTGTTTAAAAAAAGAGTGCAGAGCACACGAATGTTAACTCTACCCTTCATAATGTTTTAGTTATTGTCGTTTGTTATTCTTCAAGCTTTGTTTTTTTCCGAAGCATAATTCAAAAAGTATTTGTGATGTCAACTTGAGACTTCATAAGTGGACCGATCTTATAGAGTAAGAGTGCACTGTACAAGAATAATAACTCTATTCTTTATAGTTTTTGAGTTATTGCCCTTTGTCATTTTTCATACATTACTACTGTCCAGAGATTAACTGGAAAAGTGTGTATCAGCTTGAAGCTTCAAGGGTGAATAGATCTTATTGAAAAAGTGCAGAGCGCAAGAATGATAACTCTACCCTTCATTTGTCATGCTTAATTTTTGTTCGGACAATATGTTAAAAAGAATTTGAAAAATCAAGCTGACATTTCATAGGTTTTTAGATTTCATTGGGAAGAAGTGTCGTGCACAAGGATGATAATGAAGCAAACGCATTAGCGGGAGATCGCCATGTCAACATGACTCTTGTTTTATTTTCAATCGTTTTGACACTTTACAGTTAAATAATTATACAAAGGTTCACAAAAATCTTCTGTTTTAAGACAAGCTGTAAATTATCTTAAATATGAACGCATCCGCAAAATATGTATAGGACATTTTGGCAGGCCAATATGTATTGTTGCTTCCAGTTCAATATACTCGTTTTAATGTGAAACATTTTAATAAGCCAGATAATGTAATGAGGCGTATAATGACTGAACAACTCTATCATGCCCTGACAACACTTAAAATCACTGTCACAATGAATTTTATCACTACTATATTGTTTAAAATTATAAATGTAAAATGGAATTACAATTTTTGGTTTTGATATCATATAAAATTGAAGTATCTTAACAGACGGTGTACGGTGATGCTTGCTACTTTGAGTGGTAGTTTATATCCCTTCTGGAAATATCCTTTGTTTTTTTATAGACCCACCGGAGGTTGCAGGTATAGAAGAACAAAATGTTATCGAACACTCAGATGTGAACATTTCATGTCCGTTCACGCGCGGAAATCCATCAACTTCTTCAGTCTGGTGGACACGAAATAATAACTCGGATAGATGGAATACAACGTGGTTGTCCATACAAAACATATCAAAAGATAATGACGACATATACACATGTCACGCATCAAATATAATGACACCGACTGGTTGGCGAGAGCAAATAGGTCAAACAAGCAAGGAATTTCATCTGAATGTTTTATGTACGTATAAATACTTCCGTTACACTAAAATAATATTAATCTTCATTTTGTATAAGTGCCTATATATTATATACTTATTAATGAGACTGAGCTGGTTTGCTTTGGAACGTTATCTGTGCGCTAAGGTCATCTTAATTGTAAGAAATCAGAAACATAGTCTCTTTTCGAAAATCTAAATGCCCTTAAGTTTAAATCTTCAAGAAGTACAGATAGTCTCACGAACAATGATTACTCTAATGAAAGTTTGGGGAATTACTTTGTGTCGACAGATCTCTCTTTAAGGCAGAAGAAGTTGCCTGATAATAGGTTTAGTGTTAGTGTTGTTTTACCACTTTACCCCTGTCTTTTGTAGATTTTGCACTAAAGCATATATGTGGTAAAATGTAACTTTTATATTTCACATTTTCACGTGGGGAGTTAGCGTAGATCTTTTCATAAATCATGTGCATTGAGATAAAATACCTTTACGAGTTAGTGACTTGCAAAAACGTTTTTCATAAAATGAAAAATATAAAGAGGCATACTATATGCATTATGTATGTAATGAATTGTCTTTACTTTGAAGCTTGCATATTTCTCATAGATAAAGCTGCTGCACTACAGATCACTGTGGTGGATCATGACTCCAAAGAACAAATTGTGATACAAGAAAACACAACTATCAGTTTTCAATGTATTGCTGACGGAAATCCACTTCCAACAATCGAGATATTATATCAAGGACAAATCGAGAGGAAGACTGACACATCAATTTATATGGTTTATGAAAAGATTGTTACATGCGCGGATGCTGGTATATACGCATGTTATGCTCGTAACTACCTAAATGAGAAGAAGGGTTCCGGGAAATCTCAAACAGTTATTGTACAATGTAAAGTCGTAATTATATTTCTATTTTTCTGTAACTTCTTAGTGTGAAACAATAAATTGATATACTGACTATATAAGTCATCTATGTAAAGCAGTGTCTTCATTTTATAACGTTTTGAAACACATTATAGGTTTAATATTAAGGTTTAAGTTGTCCAACTAAACAGGCTTGTCGAAATTTTTTATAGGCGATACCTTTTATTTTCACCAGTTGCATTTTTATGCACGGAAAATGCCATATTAGAAATCGTTGGGCTCGATAACTAGCATTCTTTCAGAGAAACGACTTTCACTACCTTTAAGAAAAAACAATGTTTATACAAGTTCCCAAAGCACATCTTTCAATTAACAACGTAAAATATCAAATTTGATTTAATTTTCTATCTCAACGCTAATCAAATATGCAGTCGGCCATTCTGAATATTTCAAGAGGTAAATCGTTTATAGTGCATAGGTTAACATTACCCACAGTGTAATACAGTAATACGGATATATGTCGTTTTGTCGGGCATTTTTAATTAAATCTAAATTAGATACATCAAAAGCCGTGAACTCCCTATGTTTTTATTAAAATAAAAAATAAATAATACATAAATATTTACAAATCAAAACTGTATATTAGAAAAAAATCATTTCGTATAATTGACCTCAATCCTCACCGGGTTCACACAGAGATGTTCCTACCATGATTATTTCACGGTGAGGTCATGCGACATTTCGGTGCGGATAGGTTGTGCAGTGCAAATGGGAAATATACCGCAAAAACACACTTCAATGCGACAGGTTATAATGAAGTTGTTTTTTTTACTAGAATAGCACTTCGATGTATCGTGGAAACCGAAAAAATAGTTTATATTTCAACAAAACAATATCGATCCAAAGACCCGGCAGAGTTGCCGCTAAATTTTCCGTGTATAAGAATGACAGTTAATTAGTCATTGAGATTTAACAATAATAAAACTAAATGTCTATAAAATTGGTCAAACCGTCAACGCCAAATTTATTAGGCTAAAGGTTTAAGTTACAAGGACATAATCAGTTATTTAATCCAGACATTATAAGCTTACTCACTGTTATCGAACTTATGTTTAGAAACATTGTAAGTAAAATATCATTACCAAATTACCATTTCCCATTATCTTAAAACACAATCAGTGCAACAGAACAAGAACAACTGTTTTACTATCTCGTGTCAGAGGAATAAGATTCTGCCTCTGGTAACGACCGAAAACTCGGACACTTAAACTCCCAAAAAGTAACATCTTTTTTGTACGGTCGAGTGCACTCTTTTCTGTGTATAAATTCAACCTCTGATTCTTTTGCTTTGTTGTCTAGAGAATTTTTTTTTTTTGATGCACTACATTCCTGATAAGACTTATTGGAAAACATATATTTTCAAAGAATCATTTCATATCAATGAATGGAAACAAAAACTGATTTTTAGGTAAGATAAGGAAGAGCTAAGGTAGGTTTAGGGAACGATAATCAAACATTAAAGAAACTTTATTTATAATTAATCCAGTCAAATGATGATATAAATTTGAAGGAAAATATCACTCTGACATATAACTCGGGATTATTTAATATATGTATTATAATTTATACTGCAAGTGTTGAACGGAAAGTGCTCGCACGTATTCATAACCCTGAAATGTAGTTTTTGTTTAATTTTATTTCAGGTGCTCCAAGACCTTCACCATTTGAGCTGACAGTAGACAAAGTAGCGACCCAGTTACATTCTTCAGCAATATTTAAGTTTATAGCACAGAGTTATCTTGATATTCTTACACCTTCTTATATGTGGAAGAAAAAACATGATTCAGAGTTGGTTGAACTTCCGGAAAATGCTATGATAAACATATCTGAATCGGGATTGGAGACAAGTTTAACAATAAGTAATATAACAGAGTCAGACTATGGAACGTATTTACTTGTAGTAAATAATTCCAAAGGTTTCTATGAACAGACTTTCCATCTACTCCCTGATGGTAAGGATTCATGTTAAAGTTTAGTTTAGAATCATTTATTTTCCATGGATTGCGATACAATTTCTTAAAATTTAGATTCATCACGCTTGATGACTGCTTCCTGCGTTCCATACCAGTATTCACGCAGCGTGAAGGAATGTGACGATCGTGAGAGAATCTCGCCTCTGACGGGATTCGAACCCGCGACCTCCGGATTCGGATGCGCTCTACCCCTGGACCACGGTGCCTACTCATGTAGAAAACACCCAATTAGATGTTCTGGGTTATCGTTAAGTAGATTCCTTAACTTAAGAGGATGTTTTTTTTTTCTTTTTTTTTTAATGTAGAAATTTTTACTATACAACATTTTTTAAAAATTAAAGGATTTAAATCATTTAGGCCTTGGTCTATATATATAATTAGATGTAGTTAGGAAAAGTTCATATGTTAGATCGTCCTAGAGGGGAGAAAACAACGACTAAATGACCGAACGACAGTATTTAAACAGTTATCTGCCATGATACAGTCAACTTGACAAGTCAGTCAAATATACGACGGGATCTAAACACAAGTTTGGAAGCAATGAAACTGGAAGAGATTTAAGTCAAGCCTAATAAATGTTATGTAGTTACTGTAAATATAGAAGTCTTAATTAGCCTTAGTTTTGCACTGATATAAAACTAAAAAGAAACACTATATTTTACATTCTGCATTCAGGTATTCCAGAGATTCCGAGAGATTTTGAAGTGGTCAAGACACAAGTAACCAATTCCACAGCTCTTGTGCGCTGGATATCCGGATTTCATGGCGGCCATCCACAAACATTTGTTATAGAATATAAAAGGCAGTCCGAAGCAAACTGGAAAAATGTAACTGTTAAAGATACGGGTTCTAGTTTAGAAAATGCGATCGTGATAAATGGTTTATCAGGACGTTCGTGGTATGAAATAACAATGTATGCATACAACAGACTTGGTCGTTCAGACAATACTTATGTACTGCGTTTTCAAACCAAAGGTATTATAATCTGTCTTATTGTATTGAAGTAGATAGTAAGTTACTGCTATAATTCTACTATACTTTATATCCTTTCGTATTGAAATTATCATCCTTTAGAGGAGGCTAGCGGAATAGTTTAATCATCTGTCTTTAAAAAAAATCAGAGTATCTTTTTTAAGCAACATAAAGACAATTTTTCTTCAGACTATTTCAGGGATCTCGTTTAATATTTTTAATCATTTCAAGCCTTCTATCTGACACTTCAAAAATATAAATACTACATGTTTAGATTAAGTATTCATACACACATTAACAATCTGTTTTGTCCATTAGACTTTTACAGGTATTTTATTTACTGTTTTCTTAAAAGAAAGTTACATTTTTTTCGTTTTTCACAGCTGTTGCAAATGAGGTAACAAAATCTTCAGCTGCTAGTATTGTTGTCGGCTGCATAACCGGGATACTTGTAGTGGCTGCAGGGATCCTGTTAGGACTTATTAGATACAGAAGAAGGTATAAGTTTTCAGTGATTAGAAAAATATATTGGTTCTGTTAATGAATATGGTGGTAATGATGATTAGAATGACTCTTCGTGGTAATGAACACACAGAAAATTTGATCAAAAGTTATCGCAGGTTTATTTTGCATACAAAATTTTAATCAACACAAGTGTGTTAGAAATGATCTAGTACAAATATGGTTTAACAAAGAGTGTTACCTTTTAAATCCGCTTTGTTCTAATAAGATACACCTGTATATGATTTTTTCAACTGTTTATTAATCATTAATGACTGGTCTTAGAGATATATATTCTAAATACCTTTAAGCCATGTCTAAGACAAAAAGAAAAAGAAAGCATAACCATAATGATCGCCAGAGCTTGAAGAACTTTCAAATTCAGATCACATCCCAAAAAAATGACATAAGGTATTGATAAATTGGTAATTATATTTTTCAACGTAATACTTAGTTTAGTTGCTTGGAAGACATTTAACAATTTATGATAAATACTAAACATTTGTCATTTTGAGGAAATCAAGTAGTTTTGAAATATTCCTTTATATTTTCAGAAAAGCGAAAGGACGAAACAAATTAGTAAACGAAAATGCCCCGTTCACAGGTAAATCGCTTTATGATTCCTAGTTCTACTGAAATTACGAGACGCACCGTTAAGCATTGCGCATGCTCATACTTAAATACTATAGTCAAATCTTTAAAATGTGTTTTTCTAATATTCTCTGTATATTATTGCATGCATTTCTTTTTTGACAGTAATTGAATTGTGTTTACCATACATGTTGTGAAATAGTTCAAATCTTCTAAAATTATCTTTTTTTTAAAGAAAAGTGATTTTAATTGTGCCCTTTTTAGAAGGAATTCAAATCTATCCTAACATTTTTATCTAATATAACATATATTTTTATAACATATATAGCATTGTTTTCATAGGAAATAGAAAACAAAGTTGTACCAATACCAAACATTCAACAAATGCTGAACCGCCATTTCAAGCATTGCAAGAAACGAATTATGCTCCTCCAGTATATGCAGAGCCGACAGAATACACAAATACATGGTGTAAAGTAGAAAATCTCACCGAGATTAAAGTATCTGAACTCTATGATTACGTGTCTAACAGAACGCAGAAAATGTTTGCGTCAGAATACATGGTAAGGGCACTTTAAAATATGATTTCAATGTTATAATGATACAGCACATTATTATACATCTAATATTAATGTTTGTGTAGCTAAAATTTAAAAAAATGTTAAAACTGTCCTCTGATCTATGTTAATCTGTAATGTTATCGTATTTGGGGAGGGCCGAGTTATAAGTGGTAAGCACTTGAGGCCCAAACCTTTTGCTTATTACAAAAATGCAATAAAGTATGTTTAAACCAATACTTAAGCTAGACTATTCTTGCCAGGAAACAGTTTTTTTGTACATTTTCATTGCAACAGAAATTACCACAGGGACTTCAAAAGCCATGCACTGAAGCTACAAAGCCAGTAAATATCACGCGCAACAGATATTATAAACTGTATCCATGTGAGTTAATTAATTCTATGTTACTGTTCTGTTTTTACTATGTTTGGAAAATTGTGATACGTTATTTTTTCTCTGTTTAAAGAATATTTTCTCTTTTTTCGAGGATTTTACTGACAGACATGATCTTAAGACACTTACCATGATATCATGTCGCCTTTGATTATTGCAGTACTTTAATGACTAGTATACAGGAATCCTATCAGCACTAGGTATTAATTGTATCATAGTCAAAACAATTCTGCATTTATTTTCTGAAATCAGCCGTGCAAAAATAATATCTTACACTTGAACATTATAAAATAACTGAAGGAGCAGGGGCTAATAGTCTGAAAAGGTAAACTTGGTTTTCGAAACCCAGCTGTGCAATAACTACCGTGCAATATTGCAATGCATTGTATTACACAGTAGTTAATGCACAGTTAGGCCTGGTTTTGGTTTCATTAATCTAAAAAGATGGTATTTAGGTCGGAAGAAAACATTACAAATCTGGTTGATGCATTTCTGTTTTGATGTTAAATCATTTTTTTCTTCTGGTACCAGAATCATGAAATAAGATATACGTATAGATTGGTACTGCGACAAACGACGCTAATCTCGGTCAAATGCCCAAATATGTAAGACAACCGACTGTCTTATCTAGAAAAAATATAATTCAAATTAACAGCTTAGCTAAACAGAGTAATTCACAATGATAATTCAAGAAATGAACGCTATAAAACATTGTTGCCTTAAAGTACTCACGTTTACATTGACGTAGTATAATAATTTGCAGAAACAAGTGGGGTTAACATAAGCCAACAAACGATTCGTCACCGGGAAAGAGCGTGTCTTGAATTGCTTTGACTATGATACAAAACATGTATAGCATTTCGGCTCGCAGAATTAAATATAATCTGTCCCGCCCACTGGCAATATATACTAGTATATGTTATATATTTATTTATATTTAACTACTATATGTTTTTATGTAAATTTTAGTAGACTTTAGGAAGGAATAGCTTAATGAAAATTTCGTACAATATTTTGTTAAAACTAACATATCTGTACGTGAGCAATAACCATAGCTTTTTCTATTAATCAACATAATGGCACACGTGGTAGCTTCATTAAGTCTACATTTTAGCCTTTGATATCCAATAAACCACGTTGTTAAATCCACCTCCCGATAAAGACTACTGTAATAAACTTCCATCTGAAAGTATACCCATTTTAGGTCTTATTCTCTCTCTATTGACGTTTTTCCTTTCATTAGTACATTTAGTTTCCTCTTTCAAGAGAGTATAATTGAATCCTTCTCCCTTTATTATTTACTCTTTCTTTTTCATGCCCACACCATTTTCTTTTTCTTTTCTTTTTTTTTTTTTTATTTTTATTTTTTTGTTGGGGGGGATATAGATTTGCCCTTGTCCATCCTTCCGCTGTACCGCTGTCACGCTGGTTTGTATCACGTGTAACCCCAGACATATAACCGCCAGAGCCTTGAAACTTTGTAAAAATAGATGTCAGTATGTGAACTGATGCACCTGGGTATATTGACGCAAATTTATTGGAGATCGGCAGAGTTATTCCCCCTGATTAAGCAAAATATAGCATTTTCAGATTTGTGTCACATGTAAAACCAAATGTATAACTGCTAGAGCCATTAAACTTTATAAGAAAAGTTGTCAGCATATGAACTTACGCACCTGGGTATTTTGACGAATCTTTATTGGAGATTGGCAGTGCTCCCTCTTTATGAAAAAAATAGCATCTTTAGACTTGTCTCGCATGTAACTCAACATGTGTAACTGCTAGAGCCACGAAACATTCCAAAAATAGTTGTCAGCATGTACACCTACGCACCTGGGTATTTCTATGCAAATTTATTGGAGATCGACAGGCTTATGTCCTCTGATTAAGCAAAATTAGCACTTTAGACTCCTGAATGTGAAGGACAAAGTTCATACGCACCTGTTATTGTACAGGATTTTTTGTGACAGTACAGCCGAATGTGGGGGCATCCGCGTCCTATGGACACATCTCTAGCTTAACCATGGAGTTGACATTATTCCCTTTAAAAAGGGGGTAGTAGACCCTTTCTCCTTTTTACCATTGAATAGACATACTCATAAGTTCTCCCCCTTTATATCATATTGTACAAGTTACCCCTTCCTCAATCTATACTAGTGTAGAACACTTAACTCTTTTCTCTTTTAAACATTGAAAAGCTATTCTTTCCTCTATTTACCATGGAATAGAAGTTACCCCTCCATTATTTACTTAAGTAGAAGCTTCTCCCTTCTCCGTCTACCATAGAGTGGACCTCCCTTTTCTTTCATCTTTTTTTTTCTTTTGAGAAGTTATTCATTGCCCTCTTTATCATAGGGAATGTATTGCCTCTCTTTTGTTTTCACCATGGAGTTATCATTACTACTTCATTCTTTTACCAAGCACACACATTCTACCTTCTCCGACCTTATCTTTATTCAAATATATAGTTAACATCCATTACATTTTGTCTAACTAAGTATTTAATACAAATACATTAGATTCAGTAAGTGTAATTAAATCACCTATTTCATCGAACAAAGCCAAAGTTCATACCTTTACATACAGTCTCTGCTGAATGTTCACAGTTATTAATCATGTATGAAAGCTTTACACACTGCATTAATTGTTTACAGCATGTTTCTTTTTTGTTGTAGATGACCATTCGAGAGTGAAAATTTTGAATGATCGAAATTTCTACATAAATGCTTGCTACATACATGTAAGTAAATTTTGATTTTCCTTGAAACTTCAAGGAAAGCGAAAACAGTTTCGATACTTTATTTTCCATTTAAAACAACGTATTTTTAATTCTAAAGTGTCGCGCATTCTTTTGACTGTATCTCTTTGCTTCCAAAAGTCTTGACAGCCTCTCTATGCTTTTCATAGACTTGACTGCCTTTCTTTGCTTGCAACAGACGTGACTGCCTCTCTTTGTATCAAAAAGGCTTGACTGCCTTTCTTTGCATCCAGTAAAGTTGACTGCCTCTCTTTGCTTTCAATAGGTTTGACTACATCAATTTACTTTCAATAGACTTGACTGCTTCTCTTTGCTTCCAATAAACTTGATTGCCTCTATTCGCTTTCAATAGACTTGACTGGTTCTCTTTCCTCCCAAAAGACTTGTTAGCCTCTCCTTGCTACCAATAGACGTGATCGTCTCTCTTTGCTTCCAACAGAATTGACTGCTTCTCTTTGCATCCAATAAACTTGATTGCCTCTTTTTGCTTCCAATCGACTTGACTGACTCTTTGTATTTCCAATAGACTTGACTGCCTCTATTTAGTTCCAATAGACAAGACTGCTTTTATTTCCAACATGACTGACTGTCTCGTTTTACTTCCAACAGACTTCACTGTCTCTGTTTACTTCAATAGAACTGAATACATATATTTCCTTTAATAGACTTGACTGCCTGTATTTACTTCCAGTAGACTTGACTGCCTGTATTTACTTCCAACAGACTTGACTGCCTGTATTTACTTCCAACAGACTTGACTGCCTGTATTTACTTCCAACAGACTTGACCGCCTGTATTTACTTTCAACAGACTTGACATGCCTCTATTTACTTCGAACAAACTTGATGGCCTCTATTTACTTCCAACAGACTTGACTGCTTATATTTACTTCCAACAGACTTGAATGCCTCTATTTACTTCCAACAGACTTGACTGTCTCTGTTTACTTCAATAGAATTGAACACATCTATTTCCTTTAATAGACTTGACTGCCTGTATTTACTTCCAGTAGACATGACTGCTTCTATTTACTTCCAACAGACTTGGCTGCTTATATTTACTTCCAACAGACTTGACATGTCTCTATTTACTTCCAACAGACTTGACATGCCTCTTTTTACTTCCAACAGACTTGACATGCCTCTATTTACTTCCAACAGACTTGACATGCCTCTATTTAGTTCCAACAGACTTGACATGCCTCTATTTACTTCCAACAGACTTGACATGCCTCTATTTACTTCAAACAAACTTGATGGCCTCTATTTACTTCCAACAAACTTGACATGCCACTATTTACTTCCAACAGACTTGAATGCCTCTATTTACTTCCAACAGACTTGACATGCCTCTTTTTACTTTGAACAAACTTGATGGCCTCTATTTACTTCCAACAGACTCGACATGCATCTATTTACTTCCAACAGACTTGACATGCCTCTATTTACTTCGAACAATCTTGATGGTCTCTATTTACTTCCAACAGACTTGACATGCCTCTTTTTACTTCGAACAACTTGATGGCCTCTATTTACTTCCAACAAACTTGACTGCCTATATTTACTTCCAACAGATTCGACTGCTTCTATATACTTCGAATAGACCTGACTGTCACTATTTACTTCCTAACAACTTAAATGCCTCTATTTCCTTCCAGCAGACTTGACTGCTTTTATCTACTTCGAATAGACTTGACTGCCTCTATTTATTTCCTACATACTTGACTGACTCTATTAACTCCCAACAAACTTGATAGTCTCTATTCAGATTTAATATATTTGACAGCTTTTTCTTGCTTCCAGTAGACGTGACTGTCCCTATTTACTTCCAATAAACTTGACTGCATCTATTTACTTCCAACAGGCTTGATTGCCTCTATTTGCTTCCAACATATTTGACCGCCTCTTCTTGCTTCCAATAGGCTTGACTGCCGCTTTTTGCTTTTAATAGACCTGGCTGCATCTTTTTACTTCCAATAGACTTGACAGCCTTTATTTGCTTCTAAAAGACCTGACCGTTTTTTTACTTTCAATAAACTTGACTGCCTCTCCTTGATTTTGATAGCCTTGACTGCCTCTATTTGCTTCCAATAGACCTAACTTTCTCTATTTACTTCCAACAAATGTTTACTGCCTCTATTTACTTCAAATAGACTTGACTGTTTCTATTTTCTTCCAATTGACTTGACTGCCAATATTTACTTCCAACAGACTTGACTGCCGCTATTTACTTCCAAAGACTTCACTGCCTCTATTGATTTCCAATAGACTTGACTGCTTCTATTTACTTCCAATAGATTTGACTGCCTCTATTGACTTCCAACATACTTTACTGTCTCCTTTTACTTCAAACAGGCTTAACTGTTTCTTTTTTACTTCCAACGGACTTGTTTGCTTCTGTTTACTTCCAATAACCTTGACTGTCTTTGTTGCTTGCAATAATTTTCACTGCTTCTATTTACTTCCAACAGACTTGATTGCCTCTATTTACTTCCAACAGATTTGACTGCCTCTATTTACTTCAATAGAATTCCAAAAGACTTGACTGACTCTATTTACTTCCAATAGACTTAACCGCCTCTATTTACTTCCCAGACACTTGACTGCTTATATATACATCGAATAGACGTTAGTGCTCCTTTTTATTTTCTACAGACTGCACTGTCTCTTTTTACTTCCAACAGACTTGATTGACTATATTATTTCAATTAGATTTGACTGCCTCTATTTACCTCCAACACGCTTGACTGCATCTCTTTCAATGGTGGGGTAAGTTATAAGATCTCCAAAAAGGAAACAAAATCACTGAAGTATTCGATTTATTTTCAGGGACACGCTAAAGAAAAAACATACATTGCCTGTCTAGGTAAGCCGCGATGTAGTTTTGTTCTTTTTGATAAAAAAGAAGCTTTAATATTACAATTTGAATTTTGCTTAAGGCAGATTCGATCCTCTGGAAAAAAAGAAAATTTTCTAGAATTGTTACAAGACTATAACTTGGAGTGCAGTATCAATCCTGATTCAAAACATAACAGTTGTATAAGTGTTCTAGTTTGAGTTAAGACAGTGCGTAGTTGTGTATGCTTATCTATTCTAAATATACTAAAAGAAAAAAGAAACGCAATTTTAGGTTAAGCATAGCATCTTTTTATGAATTTATTCACAATATGAATGGATTTCATTCTAGATGTATCAACTTAAGTGTATTGCTTCAATATAGTTTTTCGTGACCTTAAACAGAAATCATTTCGTGAGTAAGGCATCTTAATGGATGTCAGGGTGTCGAATGCGCCATTCAAAGTTCTAATACCGGCTATGCCTCCGTTGGCAGAGATCGCAGCCCTAATTCGTCGGTGCATTGAGTTGATCAGACTGTTCACCTGTCTGATTGTGATTTTTTCCAACTCCTCAGTCAATGCCTGTCTCAGCTCATGTGACGTCGGTGGTGGATTGCGTTTACAAACACGTCTGTCTAAAACGTCCATAAGATGTTTGATGGGCTAAAGATCAGGACTGAATGCCGGCCAAGTCAGAACATTCACGTTGTTTTCGGCTAGGTATATCCTACCATCGTGCAGACGTTGTCACGTTGAACGAATGGTGCAACGTTCGGCTGCAGCACAGTGTCCCTGTAGAAAACAACTGTCGAACATCCATCGATGAATATGAGAATAGTTGTGTCAATGTGACATGCCTGCCCATACCATCACCCCACCTCCTCCAAAGGGATCACAATCCACCACACGAGCGTCTAAATAGCGTTCAGATCGACGTTGATCGATACGCGTTCTTCTGTCTACACGGTACAACAAAAAGACGGCACTCGTCAGGGAACAACACTTCTCTCCACTGCCGTAAAGAAAATACGCCCGGACGGGGCGCAGTGAGCCATTCCATGCGGAGACGTCCTAGTTAGCGTCAAGCCAGCGTTTGGCCTCCTATCATTAAAGCCGAATGCACGAAGACGATTTCTTACCCTCCTAGCACACGGACTCACCTCATGTGGGCTGCGATCTCAGTTCCTGTACAAAACAGATGACGCAGGTGTGTAGGCGTATATACAAGTCTTCCTGACGCGTAGTGGCACCTGGACGTCCTGATGTTTGGCTGTCGTTAGTATCATTAGTAGCCCTCAAACGAATAACTGGTCTCAATATGGTACATTTATCCACCCTAAGTTGTGCTGCGACTCGGCTATGCGAGGTTCCGTTTATCAGCATCATGACGGCGTGTTAACGTTACTCATTACGTAAGTGTGGCATAGCAATTTCCCGTAGCAAACAATTAAAAATCCTGGATTATTTGCACCCAAACACGTGTGGTAAATCCTACGATGAAATATGTGTAGGTACACTTTTGTAAGTTACTCAGTATGACGTGCACGTGCAAAGTAAAATATCGCCACGCACGGCTTTACGCAAGACCAACTTTCAATAAAACGTATTTTGTAAATACCTACAGCTTTGACCAGTTGCAGAAAAAAATGAAATTTCACTACACAGACACACGGTTACACATATATGAGATTTTGAAGAAATTGTGTTTCTTTTTTCTTGAAGTGTATGTGTGAATCCGGCTTATGGCTTAAACTTAAGTCTGCAACTCAAGATATTACCCAATCGGAGATAAACTTGGGGAGTGAGCACAACGATTAGAATTAAAATGATTTTTTTTTTCAATCAGATTAAGATATTCACTGTATATACGGGGTTTTCATTAGTAAAACAGTTCATTAGTATTTTGATATTAGGTCCAACAGTTAAAACAACAGACGGATTCAAAACTTTCTGGAAGATGGTTTGGTACGAACATTCAGATATCATTGTGATGTTAACAAACCTGCAGGAGTCGTCGGTAAGACATATATATGCATTACTGTACTGATTTGCTTACTTGTTCAGTATCATTTAAATGGTAAAAAAGTATTTCTTAAGCGTTAAAGGGATGAATACACACGCCGGTACTTTTGTAGACTGTTGGGTTAAAATATTGTTTGGGGATTTTTTTGTAGAAATATTTATACGCAAATATAGAGTTCAGCATTTATTCTGAGATTTCAATTAAGTGTGTCATGTTATTTCCGCTTATTCCAATGATGCAGTATGAAAGAAATCTAATTTTAGATAAAATCTCATTATATGACAAGACGGAATGTAGTCGTAAGACAAGTTGGCATGAATTTCATTAAGTTAAATTTGCAAAAACAATTAAATCTGTCTTACTCGTGCAAATTGGTCAAATTAAAGCCAGCAATTGGAATAAACTCAAAAATTCAGGCGTCAGAATATATATTAATGCAACTTACGATTTCATAGAACCAACGATATTCAAAAATGTATTCAAAGATTTATAGCTTATAGAAATCATTTACATGTTTTATTTTCTGCCATATTTCTCTTGTTATAAAGTTGATTACTTTGAGGCAACCGTGGATTCGAGTCATGACGCTGTGTAATAGTTCAAGGAAAGAATTTCACCGCTAGTAAAATTATATATTATTACACCAACTACTTTTAATTGCCTTTTGATATTCTATAACAGTCCCAGAAAAAAAATAAACACACAAAAGAGAGTTCATCTTAAATCTTCGCTTTGCTGAAAACAAGTTTACAAGCAATATTACGTTTACTTATATTTATTTCATATGAATAGAAATTTGCAGGCTTTAAGTATTAAAAATGCCGATAATGTTATTTAAAAGATACATAGATAATGTGTTTTTTTTTTTTTTTTTTTTTTTTTTTTTTTTTTTTTTTATCAAAGTGCAACCTGGTCACTTTTCACATGGCTTATCAGTTTGCGCGGCTTACTCGGTAGTGTATCCTTGTGAACAGAACGTATTGGAAAAAAGTGGTTTTATTCCGTAACGTGGCTCACAATAAATTGTCTAGCTGTTTTGTCCAGTTACAATGACTTACAATTCAATGTATTATTTTCAAAGACAATTTTATGATTATGTCTTTTTACTGTACTGACGGTTTGTGTAATTACTATTACGACTATATGTACGCGCCTTTTATTTTACTTACATTTTTATCTTATTTGATAGGGCATGAAGTGCGAAGAATATTGGCCAAAGTTAGGAACAGAAATGTCTTATGGTGAAATTCGTGTAGTTTGTAAAAAGATTGAAGAATTTGCAGAATATACCGCAAGATACTTCACCGTTATAAACGTGAGTGATGCAATTTGTCCAGACATGATTTTCAGTATCTGTTATACCAAAGACCTATTCCCATTGCCAATAGTTGATTTCGTACTACGAATATGGATGAAGTTTCACAATAATAAAGCATTGGAAAATTCTTATAACTTTCTTTTGCCTTTTTTTACCGTGTGGTCAACTGGGCTGTCTATTGTGTTATCTCAGAATATAATTCAGGAATATAATCATTTATATATATACACTTATTGTAGCTTACATGTGTTTCATGCTTTAAAAATGTTTATTTTTTAACATATTTCGATATATAATATTGTAAGCTGATCTGTCATCAGCCGTTTTCTAAAGATAATGAGAAATAGTGTTACTTTAAATATAAAAGAGCTTCCTACATCGTTTTCGTACGAAAGTAAGAGTAATATCCTATCAAGTCGCTTATTTGTCTTGTAGGTCACCTGAAATCAAAATTCTCAGAGCGACTTTAAGTTACTGACCATGTCCCGTCGTCTTATGTCAACATACAGCTTTTAACAAGTCTTCAGGTCACATTATTTACCCTTTCTTCTTGACTTTTTTTTTAGAAGTTTTGTCTTGATATCCTTGTCGAATTCGATATTCGGTCAGGCAAGACCAGAAGTAATGTGATCACCTCAGTTCAGAGAAAAAAAATCTTGTAATCACTCTAGAGGTCACAGTCTGATCCATTTCTTGTGGACATTTTCAAATATATTTGGGTTGATAAAATTTATGGTAGGATTGACACTGAATGATGTGAGTTCAATTTTCGTCACCATGTCATATCAATAGTTTATGTTGTTACTATTGTAGAGTTATTCCTGTAACTTGTTCCATATGTAAGTCTTCATGCTATATTGAAAAATATCATAACTTAATGTAATATGGAATTAAACCTTGAATACCGGATGAGATCAAATGAAAACATCATTGGCATTCCAGAACTTTGCTTTTTAACACAGTCTGTCTTTTTGTAAAGTTGTGATTTCTAGGTATAGGATTAGGATAAAACTTTAACTGCCTTAATTTCTAATATATCCTTGAAATCTTATTATGACGAATGATAAAACCACTATATAAGATAAAAAAAATGTGATGCCAGCTGCATTTGTCAAATTTCAGACCCAATTGCTAAAACATTTTTTTGATTAAAAAACTCAGTCAAATCGGTCAGAATAAAATCAGTCAAATCGGTTAGAATAAAGAGGTCGGCAAACAATTTTGACTACAGCAGGGCTTACATTTAAACTTATTATTCATAAAACTGTATTAGAATGATTATGTTCATGGTTTCTCATTGATTTTAAAACTTTTCGCTTGGTACCGAAATATATAAATAGATAGATAAATAAATAAAAAATAGACTAAGAATATCAGAAAACATTGTAAATATTTTAGGGGTTACTAATTTTATTATATCTTCACTAATCGTGAACAGAATGTTGGTAATAAAGTTTGGGCACATTTTAAAATAAAGGAAAACCTTCAACATTTATAAACCAGTTGTCTCATTTTTGCATTAAATATTGGATATGTTGGTCAAATTTTATAATCTTTATACACTGGCATGCTCTCACTTTATTCACATTGCATCAAAACTCTGCAATCATGTCAGATCATTGTAATCATCTCAGATCAATGCAATCATGTAAGGTTAGTGTAAACTCTGATATCATGTCAGATCAGTGTAATCATGTCAGATCAGTGTAAACCCTGTAGTCATGTCGGATCAGTGTAAACATGTCAGATGAGTGCAGTCATGTCAGATCAGTGTAAACTCTTTAATCATGTCAGATCATTGTTATAATGTTCGATAAGTGCGATCATGTCAAATCAGGGTAATCATGTCAGATTAATGCAGTCATGTCAGCTCAGTGTAAATTTAATATGCCGACGTTATATCTTTTTTTTAACTTGAACCATTTCACTTATCCTATATAATTGTCCTGATAAGCTCTTCCTCTAAATTGAATTAATGTTCTGCGAAACCAAACGCTTATTCCTCACAAATACTACATTTGATTATCATGTTTGAAAAAAGGAAAATTCACTCGGATGTGCAATGTAGGGCTCCTTTTTGCATACCTTTTATCTCCAGTTCATGTAATATGTTATAAATAATATAACGGACTTTTATGTTTAGGAATAGATAATCTTGAAATTTCTATCGGATGTTGTCTCAGGGTTCAAAAAAGCGAAGAGTTACTCAACTACACTACACTGCTTGGCCAGATAAGACAGTACCCGAGGACGTAGCTACACTTCTTGATTTCAGATTGAGGGTCAAAGCAACAGCGTCGATCCACAAAGGCCCTACAGTTGTCCATTGCAGGTTTTCATTTTAACCTTAAGTATATAAAGGCATTCCTTAAAGTTTACTATAATGGCAGGAGATTAAAACTAAACTGGATAAAGTCTCAACGAAAATGACAATTATATCAAGCCTTGTATTATTTTTTGCAATGTTGAATACAATTCTTCACCAACATCCCTAAGCTACAGAAATTCTCTGAGAGGTGATTGCTATGTGGAGAAAACTTGTTTTGCCTTTTGAAAATGACCCTTTTAATTTTATATGGCAAGATTGTGCCAATTCAAACAAGTTTACTATAAAGTTTTCATCGAGTTTGAGCTGAAATCGGTATTTATTAGAATTAAATGTGCCTAAATTACTTATCATCAGTGAAAATCCTTTTTTTTTCTTAATAATTGTAAGCCGTACCCAATATGATTCAAGTTTACACATACATTTTAATCGATTCAAATGCTAAGATGTTACACCGTTTGTGCAATTTGCGCTTCAGATTCAATATTTATCGAATACGTAATACTGTTCTCGTGTTGCTTAACTTTTTCATTTCAGCCGAAGCAATGACTAAAAAATAATTCCGTACATTACTAAAAAATATGAACACTCATTAGATTAAATGAAACGAATGCTTCTAATGGAACTATTGAGATAATGAACGTTTGTATTTTTGTAGAATGCAATACATTTCAGTGCTGGTATTGGACGAACAGGAACATATATAGCACTAGATAGATTGATAGACGAAGGGCACAGCAAGGGTTCTGTGAATGTATTTGAATGCGTTCAGAGTATGCGAGAACAGAGAATGAATATGGTTCAGACCCTAGTGAGTACCTTTGTATTAATTAAAGAAGCTGTTGAAACGATTTAAAAACCTGCAGAACGTTAATTGTTGCGTTCAGTAATTGTACAGTTATGACCTTTGTCATAATTCAAAATTAAAAAAAATCAATATTCCTTTAGCAAGATAAGTTATTAAATTAACGGGATTTTGTGAAGCATCGGATTATTGTTTTTCTATTTTAAAATACACAGAAGTATGAACCTTTGCATTTTTAAAGAATAATGCTGAAGCAATGTATTTCCAATAACCCAAAACGATTTATACGAGGTTCAATCAAACTCCTATTGAAGGCTCAAACATTAAGGTTTAAAGAGGATATTCAAGTCCTTGTTTTTTATGACAGTTCTTTTTATATATTTTTATCAGACTTACACGTTTAGTTGCATAAAATGATATCTTTTATAACTGTCACGATAATGATTCAGTTAAAAAAATCATAGAAATTAATGTTCATTATAAAAAGGGTCTTTTTAGCTAAAAAGTACTGCTTTTATAACGAATCTCATTTCTTTCCAGGAGCAGTACATTTACATCAACAAGGCATTGGTTAACAGTCTTTACTTTGACTGTGAAACAGTATCAATCGAAAAGTTTCAGGAATATATGAATTCTAGAAGTAATGATGTATACAGTAAACAATTTATGGTTAGTTGTTTTTGTTATGTAAAACATTATTTTTAACCCATAAAAATGAAAAACATATACATAGATTAACTCTATTTTGCTTGTCACAATTTTTATATATATTTTATTTGTTAAGTATCATTCCGGGTACGTGGTAAACTGAATTAAATACAGAAATAGTATGTTGCACGAACATATCAATAACCGATCCAGTATGAAAATGATTAGTTTTAAATTTTGTTTACATGCTTTGTATATCGTTTACCTTTCTCTCATATGTGGTGTGAAACAAATAAACGCCATAGATGTTTATGGACTTACAAAACTTATAACAATCGGATCATGTACATAAATGTTTATGTAAAAGTATTCATAGGTCTGTGTTCTGACATTGTAATCAGATATTGTGACTCTTCTTCATGTGAATCTTTCTAATGTTTGGTTTTCCTTTTTAAAAACAACAATAATTAAAGGATCTAAGTGAGACAGTAGAAACAAGAAACAACGAAGAGTTAGAAGCATACACAGAAAATACATTTTTTGTCGACAAAAACCTCAGTGGAGCTGATAGTCCAGGTAACAGAATAACTTTATCCGGCCGCCTTATTTGTTGCTTTCCCCAGAACATGTAAACAGTGACAAGATCACCCTTTCATATCCCGGAAGGAAGATGTTTGTTAAGTAAACAGTTGAACTAGTTAACAATAGAAAGACCACAATGTGATGTCCCTGTAGAAGAAGATTCTGAAATAATACGATGGTACATACTATTGTATAAAAGGGGATATAAGAAATAGAGTCATTCTCTTTTTCAATAACATGTACGTGTAACGTTTCAACTGTATATGTTTCAAATCAGCGAATAATTAAGTACATTGTATTTTCATGTTAATTTTATCATGTGTTTATCTTGCGTATTTCTGTAATTTCCACGTCAGCAGTAAAAATGTCTGCTCTTCTTAAGTTTTATTTTTTTTTCAGGAATTCAGCATCGAGTTCATCTTTTTTTGAGTAGAGAAGAGGATACTTCTGACTACATAAACGCTGTTTATCTGAATGTATGATTTCCTGTTTTAATCATATCTTTACTGCTACAATAGAAAAATAAAACCACATAGAATGTATATTTTTAAAAGATACGTAATATAGTTTTTTGTTACAATTACAGTCAGGTTGAATTGACAGAATGAACTATAAATGTTTTGTATCCATTGGATTATCCTCTTTGGACTCGGCGTACATTTAGGCCGTCTCTAGATTCACCTTCTCGTGTTAGACAATATGTCCTCCCTAATAAATGTACACGATCAAGGAAGAGGAATTGTACAACATAAATAATGTCCAGGATACACGTTGTGCATATAGTATGAATATTATAACATTTATGTTTTATCAGAGTTTCTTGAAGAGGGATCACTTCATCTCAGCTCAGTCTCCACTGCCTGGAACAGTATCAGACTTTGTATGCATGATATACCAGGAAAACTGTTATTGTGTTGTCTCTATGGAGGATTTGAACGAACCAGGCACGGTACGGTTTCAGTGGCTGAACGTTGTATAGAGTAGATATTTTACCGGTTCATTTTAAAGGACAACAGGAGACATGTTCAGTATATTTCCAAAATGTTTCCCTTTATATTTTGTTTTGTCTTTTTTTCAATTTATAACGACTTCAGTAATTCCTTTTCTAAGGAGACTGGTAGACAATATTTTCTACGCCTCAATCAGCCAAAATTATTTTGTGTTATTTTAATATCTGTTTGTGTTTATATTCTCATTTTGGTTCATTAAAGTCATGTACAACTATGGCGTATCTTTAAATCCAACTGATTAATTATGTCATCAAAACCAAGTGTGAAAGTAAATGTATGTTCACTTACTGGTATCCAATGAAACTGTAATTGTCAAATTTACGTTCAAATGTGTCTAACATTTCCTCTACATTTTTGTTGTTTTTAAATATTAAAAGACTCAGAAGAATTTTTTTTTTTGGTTTAATCCTACAAATTTTCACACTTGTGATAGTTAAATCCTGTACAATGTTTGCAGCAGCTTCTTTTTGTCTGAACAAAAATCGTAGTCTTTACCGTCTCTGAAACACATTAATGCTTATATCTTCTATAGAATGTCGGGAAGTACATTCCAGCTCCCGGAAATACGTTGAGGTTTGGTGACTTTCAGGTGTCTTGCCTATCACTGGAAACAAAACCACAATACACTGTTGAAAAATTGAAGATAGAATATAGTGGAAAGGTAAACAGATTAACCAAAAATGTTTACATATATAGGTGCACTTGTTCTTTGATATTTTATTGAATATCTGTTCTTAGTAATTCAATCGAAGCTGATTATTCTGTTTTCTTAAGAAACAAGTTCTAACAGCCTTGATAAACCCCACTCGACTGTCTTCAAATCTGTTCACGCGCCGTGTTAATGAGGTACGAGTAAGCTATTGGAGACTATCAGCCAATGAGATTAGTGCTAGCATTTTTCGGGTCGGAAGTCCGGCACTTCCTTCATTAATCACGCCTACGTCTTGACTTATGAGAGAAATAATTTTAAGTTTCTTCACTCACTAATAATTATAAAAAACTGTCAGACATCGTAATGTTGTGATAAACTATTACAATGCGAATTGAATGAGATTGCCTCATTTAACAGTTTTGGACACAGTCATTTATTTTACAGTACCGTGGCGGCATAAAGGTGGTGTACCATTTCAAGTATAAGAACTGGATGTCAGAAAGCGATGTACCTTCTGATCAAACAGAGTTCGTGCAGTTCATTAAGGATGTGGAGGATTATGTAGATTTTTATTGCAAGGAAAAGTGCCACGTGCTAGTGCACTGCATGTAAACCTACTGGATTTGTTCTAACCTTCAAAATGTTTATAAAATTGTTACAAATTCATTGTTAAACCTTGTTTAACTAGTATTTAGCTGTTTTTACTTGATAATAGTAAAACTATACATATTGCTAAGAAAATACATTGTATTATTTTTTAAAGAAAATTTTTGATAACTTCAGTTGTATCAGATATATAAAATATTCCAAATTTCTGACTCTGTATGAATTTACAATTTACAAATGTTATACTACACCTTTTTATAAGATTAAAGGGAAAAAAATAAGAAATTGCTTAACTTTAAAAAGTATAATATATTTTTTTTTTATATTTCAGTAATAAAATCTCTGGAGTTTGTACTATATTACAGGAAAGCTAATGTAAAGAGTGCGCTGTATTGCATAGTTGCCATTTTGATAGAGAAGATACGGTACGAGAGACAAATAAGCGTTATGAACACAGTAAGACACGTGAGGACCAGGAGAAGTACAGCAATAACCAGCAGTGTATGTGTCTTAATTCATAGATCATAATTGAAAAGTATTTTGTTTTTATTTCATAAACATCGACTTGTTCATAACTTCCTGATATTTTTAAAATATTTTTATTCCATCAATGAAATCGTTTTACAATTATATCGATAGTAACAGTGATACTTTCTCATCTCTTGTGCAGTTAGTGTCTCTCACACAAGATAATTTTATAGAGCTGGTTGCAGTAAATGTAAATGTTTACATAAAATATAAATATCCGTAACAGAGGTGATCTTGAAATATTTACATGTAAAAAAAACAAATTATATGACCATTGGCATTGAAAGCCTATAACTTTTGCAATTGCTTTCTGGTCTGGCTGATTGTAATACAGACAATACAGACATATGCAAACACAGTCTCGTGGTGAAGATTTGTCAAGAGATAATGTTCTAATGATCCTTGTCAGTCAGTATTGATAAAACTTTCTTTAATGAACATTTATTTCACCCTTGTTAAATGTTAAGTGCATACATTATCTTTCATGCTGTAATCAAGATTTGTTCTTTCAAACGTTTCAGGAACAGTTAAAGTTTTGCTTTGAGGCAGTCAGTGCATACATCAACATGTGCGACCCATAGCAACAACAATGAATACATCACATGTTTATGGTTTTAAAATAGAAGAAACTTATAATGTTTTATTATGTGTGTCTATCGGTCATTGGCCTTACAGTTTATTTCGGGCAAAATAAAAAGCAACGTTGTATTGTTTTTACATATGAATTAACCTTTTAAGTTAATTAATTGTGTCTGTTTTTGCATTTTGTATATTGTTTTGTACTTTTGCACTTCACGACTAAGAATTGGCCACTTTCTCATTTTATTTCTTGCTAGATAAAATATTTTTTTAGTTATAATGATATTATTTTTTATATGATTTTCTGTTTTTCTGATACTATTATAGACATTTCGATAATTTTATAAACAGACATCTAAAATACTATATTTTAACATTTAATTATCATGTTTTCAAATATCGAAATTGGTCACTAACGTTGTGAACAAATCGTAGAGTTTCGATTTTGTTTTTCTTCAGATTCAAAATGTAGCTGTTTTAAAAATTGCAAAATGCAACATGAGTGGTCATCTTCTTTTTTGTATTTATGTAAAAACCATAGCTCTATAACTTTTATTATTCATAACTCTACGGTTCGGTTAGTACGACCTGACACAATATGTATTAAATGGGAACTTAGCAAAACGACGATTCGAAACAGGAACTTGTCATCGGCCAGATCAACCGACCTGTGCCTAAAACATATATAAGCTACTAATATGTATCAGTCCGCTAGGAATTCTGAACTTGTAAGTGCAAGACTTTTTTTAAATGCTTTCAGATAATGCGAACCAAGGTGTTTTCTTAATAGATATCCTGAGAAGCTGATACGCGAAGTGCAAACTGTCTGTTCATATCAATTATGGCAGTTAAATTTCGTCACAGCTATTATAAATATTTTTGGAACAAGAGATGAGAATAAAAAAAAAACGTGTCAATCGCCGTGTTGTATTACTGTTCTTCTTGGAAGTGAATTGTTGAAAATGATAACTTGCTTTGCATACTTCATAACTTTCTATACAGTCAAACTATGAACCCTCAAGATTGCTAGGAATCTTAAAAAGACTAAAACGAATAAAAGATTGAAAAAGAAGATTTCGGAATAACAATGTGTCTGGATGTGGAAGGCATGAAAACATCATGTTTTCGTCTTTGACACATTAATAAAATAATTAAATATATGAAATGCTTAACTGGAAAATTCAAATACAGATACCGTCAGTAAAATTGTGAGGTTGCAGTGAGCTTCAGAGTAGATTTTGTTTTAGTATCACAAAAGTAACTTCATATCGAACAAGTTTATATTTATATGTATCTAAACACGCGTTAACACTGAAACCACGTTTGGACGTGTCAAGGTCGTGACAGTGATACTTGAATGAACATGGATGATTTAAAGTTTACAGTAAACAAGTTTTCATACAAATATACACCATGAAATTCCATATGTATTATTTCGTTATTGTTTAGCACATTATCAATACAGGTTGATTTATTTTTCGTCAGTGTTTTAGATTTCCTTTTTTTTCTAACACTTGGTCATTTAACAATTACAGTTACATACTGATATGTTATCCAGTACCATCGTATTCGTTTATAATGTTTTTGTCTAGATAAAATAAAATTACAGAAATTATGCAGGTCATTTGTATTGTATTGTTTGTTACTTTAAATCACATTTAAAATAATAAAATAGACCTTTTGTTACCAGTTCGTTATATACGTCCTTTCGTTGATACTGATATATATTGGGTTATTTATTTACAATTTTAATTTTTATCTTTCAGACAGTTCGATTTTTTGTACTAAGTTTTTTCTAACGTATTTTTTGTATAGCTTTTAAGAATTAGTACCATACCTAGGAAGTATACTGTTCGATTTTTGGTGGATGAAAGCATTATAAAAACATTTTAACCAAACAATCAAATGACTGTTTGAAAGTTTATGAATTAATGCTAGAGAAGTCATTTCAATATCATTTTTATCAAATTGAGAGTGAAATCTTGGATTAAAACCTTGATGTTGGTCTGTGCCAATGATACTGAAATAAACTACGCAATAAATATAAAATCTCATTTTGTGACAAAGGTGCATTACTTTCTTTGATGATGGCATAATTTAGCGTTAAGGGTATTGCAAATCAGAAACTACGAACTAAAACTCTGTTCGCTCAAACACAACTAGTAACTTGTGATGCTCTATTTACAAATACTCTGCTTCCGTCCAGAATGATGCTGATGGTCTTGTTGTAATACAAAATACTAGATGGGGACCCGAGCAAGCGCGGGCATAGAGAATCTACCTATTTGCATTAGAGCGAGAGAAGGACATGATCTTATTTTTCTATAAACTGAATAATCTACTACCTTTTATAATGTTTTCGGAATGTTCAAAAAGGCGTGTAAATTAGAGAAGTAAACGACCGCAACATTTTCAAAGGCTTTTACACAGACAAGTTTTCTAAAAATCCAGTTGTATTATACTTCAACAACATGCCTGACCATGTTTATAACTGTAGTAATGTACCACAGACATATAACGCATGTAGGTAATATATTTAATATTTTGTGATTCGCAGACTAATCGTTGTGCCACGTTGGTGACTTTTTAAAAATAATTGTGCCACCCTCTTTAAAATAGTTCACAACGCAGTCTGAAGGACAGCAACATGCCTCGGTGCATTAGCAAATGTTGAAAAGGTTATTGATGGTGAAAAGGAGATGTGAAGTGAAAAATTTGTTTATATGTGTATGAAAAATGTTCCACACTAGGCTCATCATTAATTAAAGTGGTACTACAATTCATGACAGGAAAATGTGTGTGTGTATGGGAGAATGAATTCGCCAGATCAAAGTTTCATAAAAATATGTTTAAAAGTTATGGAGCAGACACGAAATGTATTGCCTAAACCTTTGAACACCACTGGTGACCGTGATCTTGAGACGGCACGGTTAAAACATAGGTTATTTTACCCCACCATCCCTCCTCCCCACTCAACTTAAGGTTGTATCATGTCCTAAATCATGATTATGTTGATTTTCAAAAACAAAAATAGGGGGAAATAACACTTATATTAATTTTACAGTGATTTGACTTATTTGGCTTGCTGCTCAACGTCGCTCAAACCTTTGACCTCCACTAGTGACATTGACCTTGAGCCGGCCAGATGGAAAATAGGTTTTGCATATTGCCTTTTTGTGTTGAATATTTGACCAAAGTTTTTTATGAAATTTCTTCAAGGGGTTTAGAAGTTAAGGAGCGGACACGAAATCCAGATGCACACACACACGGACAAACGGATGCTCTAAGACCATTCCTACATCCCCCTACCGCTATGCGGCGGGGGATAATAAGATCAAGTAAATCTTGTGCAACTGATGCATTCCTACAACCCGTTAGCATGTAAACTACCTTCTTGAAGTTAGTTTGAGTGTAATACACAGTTGAGAATATGTTCTGTAATTTGCCCCCCCCCCCCCCCCCAACTGCCCTGAAGGATACATGCCCTGCAACATTTTAAATGAAAAAAAATAGCTGCTCTTTTTAGCACATTTCCTCGGAGTTTAATTGGAGTTACGCAAGGAGAGGCGAAAAAACGTTTACGGAGTGGTCCATCGAATCATCCATCCATCAAATGATTTTGGATTGAGCCATCATCAAAGATCAGTTCCCTTTGATTTCCCACTGAATCCGCCAACTATACTGGTTTCCATACATGACAGGGGGATAGTGTCGCAGGGACTGATTTGAATTCATAGAAAAACTTCAAAACTATCAATTTCAGCATCGTTACATCAGAGTCCATGCCTGTCATCGTTCGATTCAATTTAACAAAATTTATTTATAATATATTTAGAAAAATCTATTTGTAGCATTTCTATTTTTTAGCCTTAGTTGTTTTTCATTACTTGTTTGGCAATTTTCTATATGTTCGTACATATCAGTGCTTATTTAAAAAAAAAGATATATAAACTTTAGATGCTTCGGCGACATAGAACAGAATAACCTGAGATCGTGTGTGCGTTTTAAACAAATGTTCTTGGGGAAATAAGCGATAAATAAGAAATATTTCTCCAGTGACGTGCAAGTCCGTGATAAGTAACTTGCCTTACGAACAAGAAAGTACGGAACAGAAAGGTGTAATGCCTCTTAGAATACACAACTCAGAGCGGGACTTGAACTCCGATCTTAGCGCACCGAAGGCCAACACTCTCACCACTGAGCTAAAGAATCGGTTCCCTGACGCCGTTTGTTAGAGGTTGTATTTATACAATTATAGGAAGGTATGCACTAGACCGTAACACGCCCCTCTTCAGAAAGTCATCATTGATGATTACAAATGAAGTTGTTTATTTTTTCAGATCAGAAGATCAGAGAGAAATCTTGAAAGATTACTTTTATTTATCTTTATAACTTAGTCCAGGAGAGGTTTTCCCGGACAAACACCCATCTAACGAACAAGAAAGTCCGGAAGAGACAGGTGCAATGCCTCTCAGAATACAAAATACAGCACTGGATTCGAACTCCGATCTTGGCGCACCGAAGGCCAACACTGACTACAGAGCCAATCGATTCGGTTGTATTTATACAGTAATAAGAAGTAATGCACTAGACCGTAACACATCACATTTTGAGAAAGTCATCATTTTATGATGACATATGGTGTTGTGTATTTTTTTTCAGATCAGAAGATTAGAGAGAAATCTTGAAAGGTTTATTTTTATAACTAATTCCAGGAGAGGTTATCCTGGACGAACCCCCATCTTACGAACAAAGTCTGCAACAGAAAGATGCAATGAATCTCGATTTCCTGATGCACTTTGTAAGAGGTTGTATTTATGTTAGTATAGAGGTATACACTTGATAAAACGTGAAGACGTCCTTCTTCAACAAAATAGATGTCATTTGTTGTGAAATTGATTTTTAAGTTGTTTACAAGGGTACATGTCATATATGAAATAAAGCTATATTCTGACTCCTTCAAATTTCATTAAAAAAGCTCAGTCAGTACTTATTCATTTAGGAACTCAATTTTAAGTTTGAGTGATCTACTGTCAAATATAGCACTGTGCTGAATTCAGGTGCAACGTGATTTACTCAAGAAGGCCGTAGACCTGAGTGATTAAATAATTACGCATCTGGACAAGAAACCGTGCTATATTCGACGGCAGATCCCCAAAACTATTAAACCAATTTCCATTGTAACACATGTGTATAGTTATAGGTGGCACAATTATGTGCACTACTTATCATGCCATTTTTACGGTTATTGTCCCTGTCAGGCTATTCCGTTTACCCCGCTAATTATTCATTATCAACAGATCAACAACAAAGAAGATAATTTAGTTTATAACAATATTTCACTTTTAAAAGTTTCTTAAAATTAATACAGGTTTACAGTGACATAAGAACAGCCAAAAATAGGTTGCAGTGGTATCACTTTGTTAAGTTGTATAGGTAAACTTTTTACACGCGTAATAAATAATAGGTTAAAGATATGGGCCAAAAATTACAATGTATACATTGAAGCACAAGCAGGTTTTCGTTCTTAAATGAGTACAGTTGACAATGTTTTTGTAATAAACGGTTTGATTTCACATTTTTTAAATCAAGGGAAACAACCTTATACATTATTTTGGAATATACTAAAGCTCTTGATTTTGTGGTAAGAAAGAATTTATGGTACAAATTAATACAGCTGGGATAAAGAGGAAATATACTAGACATTATTAGATCCATTTATGTGTTTGTCAAATCGAGGTTTAAATATTGTAATCAGTTATGTGGTGAATACATGTGTATGCTAAGGGTCAGACAAGGGGGGTCTGTTCCTCAATGACTTAAGGGATTATTTTAATAATGTCTCCGGTATCGATGTTAGTCTGTTCAAAATAGTTGTGTTATTGTATGCAGATGATATTGTTGTGTCAGTTAACTCTGCCGAAGAACTGCAAAATAATATATATTTACCGCATAGCTATTGCAACTTATGAAAACTCAAAGTAAGTGTCTCAAAAACAAAGTAATGATCTTTAAAAAAGAGGAGATTTTTTAAAGAAATTTAGAGTTTTTGTATGATGTACAGCCTATTGAAATTTTAGCTTAATTCATATGTCTTAGTAGTGTCTTAAAATGTGATTTTTCGTTAAACACGGCTCAAAATACTCTGACTGGTCAGGCCTAAAAATCAGTATTTAAGCTTTATAAGTATCTACATAAGTTTACTTACATATCTCCAAAACATAAAAAAATCTATTTGACAAATTAGTAGCTCCAATTGTAAATTATTGCAGTGAGGTGTGTGGTTTTGAAACAGTACATTTACAAGTTTGCAAGAAAGTTTTAGGAGTTAAAAATTAACACAAAATGATTTTATTTATGGAGAATTAGGATGGGTTTCCTACAGAACTATTCACATGTTTAATGTTATCAAATACTGGTTGAAAATTCTGGAACTCAACAATTCAAAGTATGTTTATATTATATACACGCTGTTAAAAGACGAAGCCGAACAATACGTTATTGGTTTTCTTTATTGAAAGATTTATTATGCTCTGTAGGTTTTACAGATACTTGGATACACCAGGGTGTAGGGAATTCAGATTAATTTTTATATCTGCTCAAACATCGACTAAATGATTAATTTGTTCAAAACTGGAATTGAATTCTAATAATGAACATTTGGTAAGAAATTTAGGTACGTATATGTTTAACGCTTTTAAATTAAGAGATAATATTGTTTAGTTTGCCTAGATATATCTTTGAAAATTCATTGAACAATAAGTTATAGTAACTTTTCATTTTTCTTTTCTTTCTGCAGGATATTGACAAATTAAAACGTATGTTTTCTACCGACATTCTCTGATTGTTTGTTTAGTAGGTCATTTCTCCCTATCTGAGTAATGTCTGTATCAAATGTATTTTAACTGTAGTTCTTCTTGTATTAAAAATAGATAACAATACTAACGTCACAGTGTATCAAATGCATTATAACAATACCTGTCACACTTGACCATTATATATCAAATGTCCAAATGTCTTTGTAACTTTATACTATTATTAACTGACGTATCACACGTAAAATATACATATATTTAAAATATGTGTTTTCCTGACCTTCTCTGATTTGTTTGTAAGTCTTTATGTTTTTAAGTCGTTTTGTTTGTTTGAATGTTTTTGTGTTTGTTTGCTTTTTTGTTGGTTTGTTCTATGGATTATAGCACATGTTAATCTACTTAAGTGCTTAAGTGTTCATGTGTTTCAAATACTGACAACAATGTGTTACTATATTCATAATATATGCCACTGTCCGTTTGATGTCTTGAACTTTGTATTTGTTATGTCATCATAGGCCTTTAAGCCTTAATGATAGAAATAAAATTGTCTGTACGTTTGTCTGTCTGTCTGTCTAACATCCCTAAAAGAATATATTATTAGGTATTGCGAAAAGGTTTTTGAATCCACTGGCAAAAATCTATTTTGGTCTATTAAAAACTCAGGGGACGTTTTAAATAAGCTTAAATCAAAAACATTTGGGGCGTTCTCTTTGTCAACTTATGATTTTTCTACATTGCTGTAGAAACAGTCAAACGATTCTCTTTCGGCGTCTATTTTTTTCATCCTGATAAGAACTCTGGTTGGATTCAGTGATGTTATTCATAAGACTTTTTATGTTTAGACAAAGACGATAACGAATATGGGGGGAAATACAAATGAGAAATAACAATAGTATTGTAAAGAGAGTTTTATTTTTTTCTTTAAGCAACGTATATGCCTCATTTAAGTTTTCTTCGTAAGGTTCAGCAAATTGGCAAACACCATTATTTTCCAAAGTATACTGAAACGAGAATAAGTTTTCAAGTGTCACTAAGGTAAATTTACCTTCTTTCCTTTTTAACTTGTTGATAGATCTCACGGGCACATATTAACAGACAGAACTTCACAAAACTACTTTTAATTGATTGTTGAATACATGCATTTGTCAAAATAATTATATAGAAAGATGAAACAAAATGTAATAATCAATGTTTATCTTTGACGTTTTAATTAAAACTGTTTCACAGATATGATAAAATGTGTATATACAACCATATAAGGCGAAAGCTGCAAACAAAATATAAGTTCTAGTGAACAATATACAACAAAAATAAGCTATCTGTAAATGAAACAAAATATATGTTCAACAATTAGAAAATAAGTCAATTTATAATTTTCAACGAATATTATTTAAACGTATATTAAATGTGCTATCCATTTAATAGTGTAATGGTTGTACATTAATCATTACAATAAGTCATTATAAATGTTATAATAAAAATTTAATATATTTATGCTTGAAATAGTTCAGTGTCTCTAAATGTATTATTTATTGACATCAATAATTTCTAAAATACAATTGTTTAAGATTACCCGAGCCTTTGCAGCAAAGTAATTGACTTCCACATTTTGTGCTGGCGGAACCAGTTTCTCCGTCTTTGCAGTCAGTTCTGCAGGTGCAGCTTTCGTCGGCAGTTACCAAGTGAGCTGAAGCATTTAAATACCTTTACTTAAAAGTTGATTATATACTCTGTCCTTATTTCTGATTTTCTGTCCTTATTTCTGATTTTCTCTATCTTTTTATGCTCCCCGAAAAGAGAGCGTATAGTAGGCGACTTGTATGTCTGTCTGTAAATCTGTCTGTCCGTTTGTCTGTCCGGTTTTGTCCGGAGTAGAACTCAAACACCAATGAAGGGATTTCTTCAAATGTCATAAGATAGTAAAAGACATTGCGAGTAAGTGCAGTGCACAACATTGATATAAAGGACTGGAAGGAAGTGTAGTTTTCAAGAAACAACTCTAGCTGCCCATATTTTTTTAGTTTTTTCTCTTTACAAGTTTTGTTAATATGTTATACTGCTTGTCCGAAGCATGACTGTGTAATTATAAATAGGATTTAGATGTTATTTAAGATACTGATAAAGAGTGTATACATTCAGTGAATAATTGTAATTCTGCCTTGCCCCATTTTTCGGATATCTCCTACAATTTCTACGAACTCCGACAAATTTTCTGGGTAGCATATATTTGCCGCTATGTCCGCCCAGCGTCCGTCCGTCCGACTTTCCGTCCATCTGCACTTCCGCTTTTTGTCCGGACCATAAATCACACACAAACAAAGTTATCAACATGAACTTTCATAGTTGGATAGATTTCACTATGTTCAAGAACCATAACTCTATACTTCCTCATTTTCTAAGTTATTGCCTTTTGTTTTTTTCCATACTTAATCTATATCCGGAGCATTACTCTTTGACTATAAGAGATATTAACGTGATATTTCATAGGTGGATAGATCTCACGGAAAAGAAGTGCAGTATTTAATAACCGTTGCTCTGCACTTTATGATTTTGGAGTTACTACTCTTTGTTGATTTTTCATTTTTTATCCTTAGCGTACCTCATTCACTATCAAGCTATCAACTTGAAACTTCATAGATAGACAGACCTTATAACAGAGAAGTGCAGTGCACATAAGACTCTATACTTTATAATTTTGGTGGTATTACCCTTTGTTCATTTTTCGTACTCAATTTTGTCCGGAGCGTAACTCATACAGTATACGAGCTATAAGTGTGAAACATCATAAAGGAATAGATCTTATGAAAGAAAAGTGCGGTACATAAAATAAGTCACTCTGCACTTCATATTTTGGAGTTTTTGCCCTTTGTTAATTTTCGTAATTAAATTTTTGTCCGTAGCACAACTCAAATACTATAAGAAGTATCAACATAAAACTTCATTCATAAACATAAAACCTCCACTGTGTAATTTCTGAGTTAATGGTCCATGTTAATATACATACTATGTTTCATATCATATTTAACTTCCGTGCATAACTCAAAGACTATAACAGATATCAACATGAAACATGACAGGGGGATACATCTCATTGTAGAGAAGTGCATTGCATAGAGACTTTAACTCTCCTTTTTGATTTTTAGTAATTGCCGTTCGCTAAATTCCATACCTTACTTTTAAGAGGTATCCACACACTTCAAAGTATGATAGATCTCATTGACAAGAAGTACCTTGCACAAGAACCGCATCTCTCCTTTGCATAACTTTGGAGTTATTGCACTTTGTAAATTTTTATTCTTATTTTTTGTCCGGACCGTAACTTGTTCACCCTTTATAATAGCATTTTGGCCTATATATTAGAGTATGGTTACTTTTGAGATTGACTTGAGATGAATTTCGTAATATACATTATCAAATAAAGGCAATATTTGGTGTTTACAATGCAGTATGTCATTATATGAACTTATTTGAATAATATAATTTTACTTAAAAAGTCGTTTCATTTCTGTACCCATTATTAAATTCAGTTCCATTCAGATAACTTTCAGCGCAATAACCTACGTTTTTGTTACCGATCATTTTACGACCAAAAGTCTTCTGCAATCTGTAATGACCTTAAAGAAATTTATCCTGGCGTTACAAGTGTGTCGTCAGTTTAAGGAAGGAACTGTTTATAACATGTTCTTATACTAAACGCCTTTATGTACAAACACTCAGAAGAAGTAGCTACACTTATTACATTGTAAAGGAATAACTTATATACAACCCTTTTTACAGTGTCAAGGAATCACCTATATGAAACCTGCTTACTTTTCGAAAAGCGACTCTAGATTGTCTCGGTCAAAGCTTAGTCTAGCTTCGAAAGCACGTAAAATGGGCAGCGTAAATAGTGTCTACAAAATGTTTGTGGTGTTGAGGAAATAAGGTAATGTAAATACGTATTATCGTTTGTCAAGAATAACATCTTCTTTTCTACTTTCTATATTTGGAAGAAGAGGCTCGCAACAGGAAATACCCTAACGGAATTTGTGTTCTGATTTGTCTACAGAGATCATTGAACGAATTGATTTCAGAGCATATTTTTACCTGGTTAAATATAAACTTGTTTATTGTGAGTGTCTTTCTTGCTATTTTAAAATAATTTTAAGAAAAAAAAAATACAGCGTATGATATTATTTACTGCCTAAGAATGTAATCAAGATTTTACTTATAATAGTCGGAAGAATATACAGTAAAAGTTCTCCTAATAAACCAGTCAAAGTATGTATATTAATGAAACAGTCTTACTAGAGGTTACCATATAGTTACGTTTTATTACTTCGGTTCTTTTACTTTGCTATTGTTATCTGTACTAAACATTTAAAAACAGAAGTTGTTTGACGTAGGGGCGAATCAGTGGCCAAGTGGTAACGCGTTGATTTTGTAATCCAGGGATCTCAAGTAAAGTTTCACTCCAGTTACACAACTTGGAGCCTTTCGAATAGAAATTTAAACCGAGGTCTCATTTATCGGTACTGTAGACTATTTTGTCTATTGGACTTGGCAATGTGTTTCTATATGACTTGGCAATGTGTTTCTATTTGACTTGGCAATGTGTTTCTATTTGACTTTGCAATGTGTTTCTATTGGACTTTGTTTCTATTGGACTTGGCAATGTGTTTCTATTGGACTTGGCAATGTGTTTCTATTTGAACTTCACTTATGGAGTTTATTTAGTCGTCTAAACGATTTTTCTTTTTTCAGTTGCATGCTCATAGACAATCTGTTCTTGTATCTTATCCTAAATGCCATCAAATCATTATAACAAGCGGGTTATATCTATAATGCAAGACATTTGAGAACTATCTATCCTGGTCTTAACAAAATTCTAGTTGTATATGTTGAACTATTTTTGTTTAATACCTTATATTTTGTTGTTTGACGAATGTAACTTAAAGTTTATCGCTAGTGTTTTTACACTTACAGCTGTCCCGAGGAGCGGACTTTATTGAAGAGAGACCGGCAACGGAAGGTGCAACAAAATTTACTAAGTCTGCAGTAAATGCTTGTATTCAGGACAGCTTAGTGATGATTCAGAAATAATGAATCAAACAGTTTCTAACAGTTACGTTTTGTCGATTATTTTATTTTTGGGAAACATATCAAACAAATACAAAACAGAAAGTATAATCTTTTTAACAGAAAGTTCACCTGAAGACATCTTTAAAAATACAGATGAAAATCGTTTGAATTCATGTCCTTCTTACGAACAGTATTGATCAGATGTTATTCCTTAGATAAATGTGTTGTACAATGACTGTTGTAAATTCGTAGTTTTCTTATGAAAGAAAAAAACAGTTACTAATAAATTCAAGTTTGCAAATGTTTACACGTGGCAAAGCATGTCTTAAAAAGATGTAAAAGAATAAAGTCTTACCTTGAAAAACGATAGACATGCTTACGCAGCTCACCAAAAGTATAATAAAGGGTATCTTTCCCATGGTAGAGATTTAACCTGTGATATATAATAAGAATAAGATTTCTTACGCTGTGGTAAAAATCTGTTCATACTGCACGTCAGGCTCTCATATAATACCATTCAATTGGTCCATAATATCACTATTGGACACCGGAACAGGGGCGGATTCAGGATTTCAGGTTTGGGAGGGGGGAAAATGTTCGGCCCAATGGTTGTGTTTATGCTAGAGTATACTGATTTGGCAATATCACAAGGGCTTCTGATTATTCAATTCAATGTTGAACAATAAATTATACATTATTTAAAGACATATTCAAAATAGACCTACAATAACACCTTAGTCCGGGCGATCCCCCACCCCTTCCCTCTGGATCCGCTAGTGCCGGAATATGGAAATTCATGTCTGTCTTATACTGTTGTTTTGTAATTAATTTAACCGTTTGTGCAATATATCAGTTCAAATCGACAATTTATGAATTAAAGACATTTTTATATTGAACCAAAAAACATTAAAGTCGTTCACAATTACAATATATTAATCAGAATCGTCGTTGTATGGAACCAATTACCTTTATATATAAATTAAATCTTAGTATGTGTGTAGAGGAAACATCATTAAATGAATTTGTTTTGGTCATAATTATGTAGTTTGGCATTTTGGTATATTAAACCAATTGTCCTTGTACTGATCAGACTCACATGTATATAGGTTGTTTTATGATATGTCTAAATATATATCTTTTAATTGCACCACTGCAATTTTTCAAAGTTTTCTTGCATCAGTATCTCATCGTCTGCGTGTTTATTGTTCTATAGTTGAATGACACAAATAGAGAAAACAGAGACAGAATGTAGTTTACTAAAAACTTAGTCCTTCAGATCAAAGAGACTACAATCGAACAAAATGGTCTGCTGTTCTTGACTGAAACACAGTACTTAGGCTGAGCTTTTTTTTTTTGCTGTATATATATAGACGCGCGGAGGAGAAGAGCAGTTTAGAAGGCAAACATACAGCTTGATAAATAGTGAAATCTCTACAATAGTAGAAGTGTCTTGGAGAAAAGCTTGTTTAACGCTGTTTTTGACACGTTTTCTTACTAGAGTATTGTAGATCAGTAGATGGAAAATTGAATTTTCTGTGACCCCATTTGCGTTATCCGAAATGGTAAATTGAGACAACCTTAAGGCCCACTGTCTTTGGTGATTTTTTTCTGGCCAAAACAAGTTTTGATCATTATTATTAAATAATACATAAATTTATCTAGTAAATAATGGAATAGTCTTTTAAAATATGAATGTTTAAATGTAATGTAACACCAAAACTACGTTTCTTACCTTTATGTAGCAACGCAATGATTAATTTCCGTTATAGCTGATACAATTCCCTCTTACAGGTATGAAAAGATCTCGGAGCTTGCAGCAATGTAATTCATCAAATGCATTAATCCTTCATCAGGTTTTCCTTCGATAGTGTTTTGTCTGCGAAAGAAAAGATTGTTTTTGATAAAACATTAATGCATTAAAGATCGGTCTTTGTATGTTTGTAAGCTGTTGTAGTTGTTATGCAATAGACAAAGTGAATTTTGTATGTAATGCTTATCCTAGTAACAGCAGGTAGATTATTTCACCTAAGGATATTTTGATCGATTCAGTAAACAAGACATAAAAGATGTTTTGAAAATGCATAACCGATATGCTGCCGATATGTGCAATTACGGAAACATCTGATGATTTGTAAAATCATTCTCCAACAAATTTTAGTCTTGACAACAATCATTTATTATACATTATTATAAAGTTGTATGCTTCTCTAAAACTAGAACAACATTATTATGTTAATTATCAGGCAATACCCATGAAACCAGGACCGTGAGTTCTAGCCTTCACACTTCATATAACACTATTTATTGTCTTTCGAGTTAGACGTAAAACTGAGTTCCCTTGAATCGGTGCAGTTCACTTAGTGAGTAAAAGAACAACAGAAAATTCAGTGGAATAAGACGTTCTCCGTTCCTTTGCACTTTCCCCCACTAAAATGAAAAAAAAAATATACAGGAGTCAGTAATATGAATAACTTGTACCGAAGAAAACAAAACCGAATTCAAACAAACTCCAGGACTTTCCAGTATTGATTGTGCAATTCCTATTAAGAATAACAATTCAACAAAGAAAATATTTTATTTTATGCCTACCAATGAAATATAGGGAAATATCAGTGAGATAAAAGTGATAATACACTGTTTTGAATCAGTTAATTACCATTTTGATAATACATGTTTGTGCCCGAACTATTGAATATTGAGTATTAATCCGCTTTTATAATTAAAGTATGTATGGCAAAATTCAATAAATATTGATAAACTGTGTAGACAAAAATAAATATTATTTGATGAAAGTGTATTCAGTTTATTTCAGCAGAAGTAAAGTTATCATATGTATTGGAGATTGTCTGCACTTTTTTTTGTGCGGAGTAACCAAAGTACGCATTAACTGATTTGGGGCTCACCATGGGGAATTTATTGAAGGCCCTGATTAAAAATGTCAAAAAAAAAAAAAACATTTTTGAAGTGTTGGCATAAAATAAAAAGAAAATTTGTTTGTTTTTTAGTGGAAGATGGGAATTTATTTCATCTCGTGAACACCATATGTTGATATTTTCACTCGTGGCTGCGCCACTCGTGAAAATATCACATATGGTGTTCACTCGATGAAATAAATTCTCATCTTCCACAAAAACAAACAAATATCCTCTATATCTTATATTTTAGTTTGTGGATAAATATTTGAAAATGAAAGTCAAGGGCAGGATTTGTCTACTTGATAGAAGAATTTTACTTAACTGCTCAATCGCATGTAATACATGTTTTGAAATACGCCTTAAATTAACATTACTGTGGCCTTAAAGAGCCCCTTTGCATTATTAGGTAATACAGATAAATACTATTCTAAAAGAGGATTACAATTTTAAAGTGTAATGACTGAAATATTGAAATAACAACAAAAAAAAAACAAAAAAAAACAAAAAAAAAAAAAAAAAAAAAAAAAAAAAAAAAAACATCAGTACGTGTTTTGAAAAAAAAAAAATGTGGTTTTGCAATCCTTATAAAAATGGAAGCGACGTATATACGGCAATGTAAAAAAAAACTAATGAAGAGTTTAGCTATATCTGATGTTGTATTTTCGAAGAGGTTCGTCTCTTTTCAATAACATTAATCATGTTTTAATTTACGTTTTTCACCAGATCAGGACTTAGGCTAACGACTTACAACAAAATGGGATACAACAGAAGGCATTGAAAGTTTCAGTAATGCACATCACGCGACTTTCTCGCGACTTTCTCACTAACAACAATATCCACCCACTGGATTGGCCGCCATACAGTCCCGACCTATCCCATATTGAGCATTTGTGGGACAAACTGGATAGACAGGTTCGACGAGGCCAGCCTCCCCCTATTAATCTGGCCCAACTGAGAGGAGTCCTCTTGGAAGAGTGGGCCAACATCCCAATGAGGAGGATAAACTCACTCAGGAACTGCATGCCTAGGAGTATCAGGGCTGTGGACAGAGCTAATTGGTGACATACCCGGTATTGACTAGCCAGTTCCTACAATCAGTCCATTTCGATTTCAGATTACAGAGGTCTCTTTCAGTCCCCTTCAATTACTCCTAAATCACTAACAAGATACAAATAATTGATTTTGCAGTGTGTTCTGTATGGATAAATCTTCATTTTTACTTAAAGATATTAGACATTATACTTGACGCCTTACCTATAATCACCTTCAAATTTTACCCTGCCCTTCTTTTTCCCTTGAGTATATTTAATGTGCAATGCACTCTGTGTTTTGTTGGGCATATTGTATTGGTAAAAGACTTATATATGGCTTAGTAATATTTGTGAAAGAAAGCCTGTAATATTAACAATAAACCCTGAAGAACTAATCAGGGTAGGTTTTGTCAAAGAGAGGTTTACAATTTTCAAATTTGTATTGGCTGTTTATGTCATTAACCTGACGAAAATGAGATGATGCAATACTCTCTTTGAACAGTGTATATATTTATTATTTATGTAATTTTGTAAATCTGTGAACAAGCAGCTTTATTTCTTTTTATCTTTCAAGACTGTAAATTGAAAGAAAACAAGATATGTGTCTAGAAGACTCGTGTGACCCCAGAGAAAGGGTCGCTATCCAAGGCAATGGGTGGAGCGTTGGTTGTCAAGGTATCTGTAAATAATTGAAAACCCAAGGTGCACAACGACGTGACTTGTTGGTATATAGTGTTGTTAAGTGTTAGAACCCTTGGTACAGTAGTGTTTGCTGACTTCGCGGCACAATTTTCTTGGAAACGAATTTCACTTAATAAAGGGCCATAACTCTGTTCCACTTAAATGGATAAAAAAACCAGGTGCATTACTACTCTTGCAAATTTATATCCCTGTAAAGTTTCATCACCCTGGGTGCAACACTGTTGGCTGAGACCCCAGGTACGCAACAACACTTGCTGATTTATATCCATATGAAATTTCATGACCATAAGTGTACTATTAATGGCTGAGCTTACAACACAAACTTTGACATACAGACAGACGGATGGATGGACAGACGGAGAAGCAGACAGAGTACAGGCTGACACGATGGGGTCACAAATAAGCTTGCTTTTCACAACACAACAGTCTGCCGACTTATATATACTAAGCCAGAAACAAAACCCGACGAAGTACAATAATCTTCAATGAAATACTAACTATATAAGGAATGTGGATCCTGAAAATGCCATGTCTTCACTCGCATGCTTTATTGTCTGACTAATTATTCTGTTGAAAAATCGTTTTTTGTTAATCACTGCCCTGAGTTTAATATGAGTATGGTATTAACAGTAATACAGTGGGATTTATTACGCTCCCAATTTTTACATTTTCATACGGATACCAAAAACCGTAATTTAGTCCATACTAGTGCATTACCCTTGCTATTTTCATTTTTTTTTTTTTGTTAAAGTCGTAATACAGGACATGAAGCGGCCTATAATGGTTCTTGCTTTTATTATTTTTACAAAGAATAATCAAGTAATCAGTTCGCATGTTTTGGTATAAAACTCCTGATAGGTGGTATATATGTCATTTCCTAAAAAATTATATTGCTTCTTTCATCATCCGTCATTGTTGTAAACTGTCTTGCCTCATATTATTTAATTTTGGTTTAAGTTTAAATTAGCATTTTTTTTAATGTGTATTGGTTCAGATTGTTAGATGCATTTTTATTGAGGATATTTATATAGATAAACTACTTTACAACAACTTTGTATCTTAACTACTCTATATATTTCTTAAGCATCGTTGTTGATTTCAGAAGACACGTAGAATAAGTCCAAAAACATATTTCAGGCGTCTAAAAGTGTCTGTGCATAATTGGAAGGACTCGTATTTGATATCATGATATAAACAAGCTATAGATCATACAGGTTTTACTGACAGTAAAGCTATGATTAATAAATGTTTCGTCTTTCCAGAATACCAACTGGTCAAAATAATAACCGAAAAATCACAATTTTTATTGTTTTATTGATTACTTATGCAACGTGTATGAATTGTTAAAATTTCTTCGAAAGGATCAGCAGGTTAGCGAATAACGGTAACTTCCATAATATACTGAAACAAGTGTAAAATATCGAGTTAAAATATTTATATCACGGTATCATCTGTACATTAACAGTTTATCTTACAAAAATGTAGAAATGCCTCAACTATAGATATATAACCAACAGAATGTTACAATCGACTTGTTATTGATTGTTTAAACATGTCTCTATCAAACACAGTATGGATCAGAATATTACATTCAGATGTTTAAATAAAAAAGTGTTGACAGATACAAATTTGAACTGCATGTGTTATTCATCCAGAGAATAGTGAAAGGGATCTATATATATATCATAACAGGGAGCTTTAATTAAATGTATTTATATCTCAATGAGTTAGTTGAATTTAAATTTTGTTATTATCAGCTATTACTGAAATACTGTTTGGTATGGCAGCATTACCTGTGCAGCAAAATACCTGACCTCCACATTTTGTGCTTGCAGAACCATTTTCTCCGTTGTTGGTGTTTCATAACATATGAAAGACGTGCAGTGATTTACAAACAATCCGTTCTTAGCTTTTGTTGGGTCTAGCTACGAAAAAGACAAATGATGAAAAAAAAATGTTATAATCAAAGTTGTGTTGCTAAAAAGTGGAAATGCGAATGCTTTTTATCATTAGGCAAGAATTTAATCTTCCTTTTGTTAGGTTCAAAGCTGAACTAGACTGAAACAGCTAGCACAATACTTTAACAATAACAATATATTTATTTACAATAATCTTCAATACCAAAATTATCCGTAGACCAGACCTTGTCCCATCAATAACTAAAGATTATTCTGGCATACAATACAATTATCTTCAAATTTATGTGGGCGGCTAGTCATGACTGTTAGACGACCCTTACTAATTTTGAAGTCAGTATGACAGAAGTCTAGGTCACTGTGACCTTTACAACTAAAAGCTTGTAGACAACGCTTTGGCCTTTTGTTATCAGATTTGATACGGAGGTTGGTCATAGCTGGTAAATGATCCTTACGATTTTGAGGTCAAAGGTCAAGGTCAATGTGGTCACGGTGAGCTTAACTGAAAAAGCTTGTCCGATAAATAATTAGAGTTTATTGTGGCCTACAGTCATCAATTTTTTTGTTCAGCGGACTAAACAAATGATTTGAGTGTAGTGCTCAAGAAAATTTGTTTTTAGTGTTTTAACAAAGTCCACTAAATACACTTACACAGACATCGACGTAAAAAGTAGATAGAGTTAAGAATACCTGAAAATCAGAGCCCCATTTGTTAAGAACAATGTCTGGGTCTGAACAAATAGAACCGTCAGACAGTTTTACTTCGAACGGTATGCGATTCAAACGTTCATTTCCAATACCAATACTTCCAATAGTTTTCCAGAACATTCTAAAGTTGGCTGATACTGCAGACTCAAGTTTGTTGGGCTTGATAAACATACTGTCTCTGTGCTATCCTATTTCTTCTCTGGATCGATCACTAGATATAAACAAATCACTATAATGCTTTTTTCTCTTAAGGCAGGATTTCTTTTTAAGCACTGTGTTTTTTACCTCCTGGTTCTTCGTAGTAGCAATAATGACCTTTAAGCCCTTTGTTGCTCTACGTTCTGCATGGGTATCTTGCACTGAAACTCTAACTCCATCGCCAACGTTTTGTTGACTTTCTGTAATACATTTTCACCACTTGATTCCTTTACGTTCTCTTACACTATGTTACTCAAAATATCAGCTTTCGAGTTGTTAAGGTCCAAACTTTGCATTATCTCCTCAATATTTCTTTGTGATTCTTCAATGTCCGATGAACATTCCCTCTGAATGTCATTAATAACCCCATCCATTTTATCATCAACTAACTTTTTTCAATTTATTCACTCGGAAGTGACACGTTTGTCAATAACATTTGTTAATTTCTTTGATACAGATTGCTTAATTGTTTGCTGGACATTGTCAAAATGCTTGTAAACACCCGCAATCATTTCATGTACATCCATGATAAATCTATGCATGCTGTTTGACATGGTCTTCATATCACAACTCATTGTGTAAATCATTTTTGCTAAGTCTGATAAATGTAAGCTATCAAAATCTTGTTTCTCAAATACTGGTAAATGGACAACAACGACATGCAAATCTCTGACTGATGCCTTGTTTCCACGAGCATTGTTTGCATTGCTTGTATCTTTGTCATTACTGAGATCAGCACTATTACCACCCTTGTCTGCCGCTCCAGAATCACAAGGATCTTGAGAATGCAATGTTTATACCTTTTTACTGACATTTTCCACCTCTTATATCGATGGAGCTGAAAGTGTTCTTTTTTCGTTTACTTTTCGGAGTACCCACTACTAATGTTGGTGGCTTTGAAAATATCACGTGCATTACAAAGTCAGCATCATCATCACCGACTGATATTTCCTCAACGCGATTGCAACTTGCTCTATCCAATAAATGTTCCTTAATTGCAATTTTCCGGTGACTACGACGCTTCCAAAAAGGTCTTGTTACCGATTGTCCGCCTACCGAGAAAAAAATCCAATAACACGCACTTCACTCAAGCTCAACTTGGTTCTGACCAATTTAGCAACGTCACTTCTATTTCTTGTAGCTTTTCTCTATCGAATTAAGTCTATTAAAACTCAAAAGTTCAATTTTCTTTTCAACTGCCAGAAAACACGCCTAATCTTTAGGCCAGACACCACTAACATGTATGCATATGTCAAATGGAACAATCCATGGTCTTTTTTCACAGTCTTTCGTAGTCTTATGACTGAAGTCTTGAGAACGTCACAGAAGTTCTAACTACATTCAGAATGAAGTTACTTATCTAAATTTCTAAAGACATGCAGTTATTTAAATTCAAACGAAAGCTTGTATTTTGGGGCAATAGCTTAGTACAGTTATGATATAATACTTTCTTAAGCGCATATTAATTGAAATTTGTCAATAAAAGTTCCTGCCTTTCTGCTGTTGAATGAAAGCGTGGAAATGTTAATGCATTTACTTATTTGTGCCAGAATAAAAGCTTCCTACATTTCTCACTAAGAGGTAGGCTTGCCACAGTAAATACCTTAGTGAATTTTTTTGATTTTAGTATATGTATACAGATCACAAAACAAATCGATCTGAAGATATATTTGAGTCTTTCCTATCTAGTCAAATGTATTTGTTGTCATATACACATGTATGGTGGTTTTTAATCGCACTTTTTAAAGATTTTCCCTATAAATTGTGGTGCTAGTTTTATTCCAACGTTTTGCCTGTCCCTAAAAACTATAGTAAGTGGAGATTTTTGAGCAATCGGAGAATATAACGCATTATTAGATAGTCGTAGAAACGTTTACTAAAAAAGTGGCTATTTAACAAGATTGTGTAGACTTAGATGCAATAATTCAACAAATGTTAAATGTTACATTTTGTCGGTGATCCTTGTTTTACAAACACATATCATGACTTCATTCAATCAAAATGAAATACATTTGAATACTACTCACAAATTACTCGCGGCGGTAACTTCCCCTGAACCACTGCCACCACAAAAATAATAATTTTGTAAAAAAATAAAATCTAGTATAACAAAACGCAATGACATGCAAGTCTGTTGTTGGATTTTAAAGGGGCTAACTCACAGATGGGTCGATGATAAAAGAAAAAAAAATGTTTCCACATTTAGAAATTCTAGGTGTAATTGTAAACTTAGTTACTGACTCATTTTTTGTTACAGAAAAAACATCACAATATAAAGTTTTACACACTTTTGTTGGTAAAACATTTACCCCGTTAGTCAGGGGTATATACTTTAGTTTTATCATTAATTTTGACGACAACCGATAAGTAATCTCCACTGGTTCAGTGGTGTACATCATCGCTCCTTTTTTTTACTGACCGAAAAGGCAGTGGTTCGAATCCTGTTAAAATCATTTTTTTTCTTTTCAGCTTTCATCACGTATAGAAGCATAATACTATATGCTTTGTTTGTTTGTTTGTTTGTGCTTTATGTGTGTGTGTTTTCCCCCATAGTATATTAAGTTCTCTTCCATTTTAAAGAAAAATTCAGCTAAATTCTGTGAGTCAGTCCCTTTAAGGCCTTTATATATAAGAAGGGATCATGTATGGCTAAAAATGTGCTAAGATAATGTGAAAGAAGCCTTACTTTGGAGTATAACAATAATGAAAACGCAGCCCACCAAAAGCATGATGAGACGTAAGTTGTTCATGCTCAGTAAGGATGATTTGTCCTGTGACATACAATCAAAATACAGTTTTATGCTCTCTAGTTAAAAAAAAGAAAATGTTGCGATGGAATGTATGATACGATTACATTAAATTCTATCAAGTCTAAAATATCGGAAAACACTATTCTCACTTTTGTTAAATGTCATCTTATAATATTTGATGATTGATCGGGATGATACCAGTTATGTTTGGTTCAAAAATCGAAAAACCCAAAATTACTTTGCCTGCCGATTTTTTGCCGAACTAAGCTGATATTCTGATTTTTTTGCTTATTCTTTGCGTTTTATTTGTGGATATATCAAGGGGTACTAGGTAAAAAACGAAAGTTAGCGGAAAATTACATTCATTTTCTATGGTGAAGTGAGTGGGGATTTGCGGCGCTGAACAATCTATGGCACTCGCAGAAAATTTTAAAACTTATTCTGCGAGAAAACCCCGAATCAAATCATATGAGTAAGACAATTCAATAATACGTGAAATAAGAAAGCGTTTGAAAATATGTTCTGTTCTATTTATGGTGTCAATGAGTATTCAGTATGTTTCAACTTTTGGATGAGAACTTAGCTGAGAAAAAAACTGTTTTTATTTTAAACAAATGTATGTTGTTGAAGGGAGGTTTACAATGTTAAATCTTCAAACTCAGTCTTGGTATGCACCACTGTAGTGACACAGAAATAGCCTCTGTTCTCTTTCTTCATTAGTGTACGGAGCAAAGAGGAATTATAGGAGTATGTAGTATTATACATAGTAAACGAATTCTAGAAATATAATTTTATTTCAGTTCTAAGTATGCACCAGTCTTGATATGGATATGGTTTTCGACCATGTTTGCCATGAGGTAAACTGACAAATTCAGATCAATTCTAACACACACTGTCTCTGTGAGGTTTCGTTTTACGAACTTAATTTGTAGATAATTGTAAACAAACAATACAATTATGACTGAAATAGTTATATAAGCAACGTCAATTAAATATGTTACTGTGCATTTTTGTACTTGACATATGCATGTTAAAAATGTTAAGTGAACAAAGACAATAATTCTAACCTCCTCAAATATTTACCAACGTGTTTAACAGTTTCCTTTTATCTGACATGTAAACAAGAACACAATTTTGCATTAGTAATCCATTGAATGCACACAAACGACATCTGGTTTCAGATAGGAAAGGATTGTTTGGATTAAATATGCACAGTGTTACGGTCTAGTGCACACCTACCTATAATTGTATAAATAGGCCTACAACCTCTGACAAATGCGTTAGGCCCGCCCGCTTAGCTCAATAGGTAGAGCACTGGATTAGTAATCCATCGGTCGTTGGTTCGAAAAATTTATCCGTGACAATTGTTCTCAGACATTGTGTCTTATGTTCATTTGTCTCTCACCGCTGATTCAGAGTAGATCATGTGGGAACAGTAGTCAGTCACTTGCGGAGAAATTGGCAATTACTGGTTAGTTATCCAGGAAAACCGGTTAGGTGGACTGACCGCCGAGATATAACAAATGTTGAAATCGGCGTTAAACCCCAAAACAAAAAAAAGACAAATGCGTCAGTGAATCGATTGTTTGGCTCAGTGATTAGAGTGGTGGCGTGCCACGCAGAAGATCGTTGTAAAATCCCGTTCTGGGTTGTGTATTCTAAGATGCATAGCATCTTTCTATTACAGACTGTCATGTTCGTAAGATTGGGGCACGTCCGGGATAACACCCTTTCTGGACTTAGTTGTAAAAAAAATAAATAGAAAAAAAAAAACTTTCAAAATTTCAGTCTGATCTTCTGATCGAAAAACACACAACACCATTCGTCATCAATCGTGATGACCACAAGAGGGGATGTGTTACGATCTAGTGCACACCTACCTATAATTGTATAAATACAACCTCTGACAACTGCGTCAGTGACTCGATTCTTTGGCTGAGTGTGTTGGCGTGTCACGCGGAAGCTCGGTGTTCAGATCCCGCTCTGGGTTGTGTATTCTATGTATTGCCATGTTTCTGTTACGGACTTTAATGTTCGTAAGAATCGTTTATCAGCTGCTGTACATATTTATGCACTAGACATGCGAATTACTTGACTTAATTTTTATTTTATCTATTCAGTTTACAAAACAAAGAGAACATTTAGAGAATATGTGTCGTACAGGTTTGCTTGCTATTACGCAACATTTGTTCGCGTGTAAAGTACCCAACAGAATTTGGATTTTGCCGATGACGGAAAAAATGATTGTTTCATTTGGGGAACATGAGGGGAACGATTTGAATACTCAGTATGAACCTTTATAGTCCTTAAACGTATAAAAAGGGAATGAAATTGTTTTGTTTATGATCGATATAGAAATTCAAATATAATAACTTTTTATGCAATAAAGGATGTTTACATCAAGTGACCCCAGCCATATGTTCCTCATAGAGGAACGATGGTCCAGTGTTAGTGTCAGAATTTGCAATATTTAGTTCCCGAGCTCATGACTCCGACTCCTCCATCTAACTACAACTACAGAATGACTTTTCTGGTGAGTCGATAAACCGAGGTCCCTTTACCAGTGCTTTAAAATTCTCAAGTTGAAAAAACAATAGAAGTGTCTCTGAATGGAAAGCTCTCTGTATCTAACAATATCCCGACAAATTGAAAAAAAAAACTGAACTCTCCTTGGATAGCCGGTCATATTGGCAACTGGTACCGTTCATGAATAAACTCAAATAGCTCATTTCTGTGAAAATTAACTAGTTGGAAAAGAAAAAAAGGTACTTTCAAATTCCAGGAGCACTCTTTAGCTTGTAGGGCAGGAAAATGTGTTTGCTTTGAGATTGAAAAGAATGAAATATTGGTTTTGTAATTCCTTTAAAAAATAGCATACACTTTGGAAGGTAAGTTTAAGCAGCATCGGTAAAACAAAAATATACTGGATCGTCATGTCATGTGAAGCTTGTCTCTTTCAAATACAGCTGTTTCTATCTCTGGCAACATAAACGAAATCAGTGAAGCTCTAAGTTTGTAAGTTTGTAAGTATTCACAAAATCTTTAACTGTGAGTGAAGAAATGGTGGATGTATTTGTAGGGGCCAGAAAAAGGGATAACACGCGGTCGGGTCACATATTTTCTCGTCCGCCTTTTCTTCTTACATAACCAGTTTGTCACAAGTGTGCGTACATGTAAGATCAGGATTTTGATTTTGTTCTTATACCTGTAGCTTATATTATTATATGAAATACTTTTAACCTTGGTATGAATACAGACAATAAAAGTACAATATTTCACTCATCTTTATTTACAAGAAAGGCAGGACTTTTAATTATTTAGATTAAGATACACAGTATACATCTGAGGCAATATATGATAGTTTAAATTCATTCTTCAATCGGATAGTAATCAAAACAGAAGACAAAAATTAGGTAAGCCTATTTTAAGGCTGTGTTCTTGTTATTAGCTGAATCTGAAACTTTCAAGATAAATTGTTACTTCAAAGTTTTCCATTATCAGTAACAATTAAACCAAACTCGTTATTGTTGCATTAGATAATCTTTAATATCGGAATCATAAATTGAACATTCATTGCAAGATTAACGTGACCATTTAATCACTTTATAAGTTGCTATCTGACTTCGATACAATAACACAAATTGAAAGGAAACAAAATTTATTGTGTCGAATTATATGTCAAAATTAAGTTAACAGCAATAGATTAAATATTGTTACATAATTTACTTGTGGAATTCTTTTAAACAGTATCTTATCAACATTTTTGTTTTAGGTTTATGATTGCATATGTAGAGAATAGATATAAACAAATTCAACTGAACAGATTTAATTAAAGTTGTATTGTTACATTATTGAGAACCAGCTTTACAGAGTTAATATATAGATCTACATACTTGTACCTCATTCTGTATCTTTTTCAAAACATGTTTACCTGTGTGTATATAAGATTGGCTTTATATATACATTGCCTTCACATCAAGTAGAATAACCATGACACATTATAATCATATATGTTCTTTTAGCAGTGTCTAATTACTAAAATATCTGTAATGTAGGTATAACCTGATTTTCAAGACCTTTTCTCAAAATGAAATAAAATAAAAACGCAATAAAATACAAGATCAAAACAGAAAGTAAACAAACCAAAATCATTGCAGACTTCGGCTTGGATATAGGTTGTCTTTTCTTTTATTTCCAGAGTCTCAAATATTGATGTGTAAGTTTAACAGAAAAAAACCCACAGAAAATAAACACAGAAAAAACTCTTTTCATAAAATAGAAAATCAATACTAATTAATATAAAAAGGCACACAAGGAAAAACAGTGACACTGCGCAACAACGTAAGTCGAAAAATTGTTTAATTAGAAACAAATCCGACATAAAACACAGTAACGTTCAAACAGACATACTGACTTTCATATATAACATGTAATTCGAGGACAGACATACTGACAGTCATATATAACATGTAATTCGAGGACAGACATACTGACTTTCATATATAACATGTAATTCGAGGACAGACATACTGACTTTCATATATAACATGTAATTCGAAGACAGACATACTGACTTTCATATATAACATGTAATTCGAGCGAGGAAACATTCATGTTGCGCAAGAAACGGTCACTTTTAACATTTTGATAACCATGATATAGTACACAAAACATACACTATTTTACATTTGTCTATTCATCAAGATTTTAATGTGCTGCACTTAGACTTAAAAAAAAACACTTATCTATATCTAAAAATTAATTTCACGATAATTAACGTATATTATTACACTGTATACAACATCAGTAGTTACTTCCCTTTGACCTTTGATTGTTGCAAGTATGGTTAAGGACAATTCTGAATGTAGATGTATGGGTTTAGTTTACAGATGATGTATTCACTGACATCCTGCTGACTCATATATGCTGATATATGCACCAACTGCTTGGTAGCAAAACTTTAATTGTTCCTGAAAAGAGGACGAAACGTCAGTTTTGCATTGAGGAGAAGCAAAACCACAAAAATAGTAAATTTCAAAATAAAGTTATCGTTGCTATAATTTACAAACTGTATTTTCATGATGCGATTATAGCTTAATAACAAATACTTTAAAAATAGACTATGTTTATTTAGGATATCAACAATATTCTTCAATACACTACTTTAAGTCGATATGGAACTAATTTATTCCTTACTTTGTTAAATGCCCAGTGTCACTTACAGTTTTGAAATATATGTTACAACTATGATTCTGACGAACAATCGTATTATTTTACAGCTATATTCCACCCAAGATAGAACCCTGTGTATACTATCCTTTGAGAAGCACCAACGGTTTCAGTAATTTTTCTATGCATCAATAATTGCAAATTAGTTATGGTCACGTTGGTAGTCAGGAGACCTAGGTAGATCTTAATATATAACAAACAGAATGAATTTCCAGTGTCTGAAGAAATTAAGATGCTTGTAAAAACGATAGTTGTAACACTTACGTAAAGCCTTTTATTCAAGTACTCGTATGATCCTTAAATGAACAATTGTTGAACAATTATAAACAAACGAAATTCGTAACTGCTACATATAACATAATATCAAAAGTCAGTTACCATGCTTATTACTGCGGTCATCCGTCTGGTCCTTAAATGTCTGACTGTGTTCAGGACGCTCACCTGTCTCTCGTTTTGTACTTGTTCCATCAAAATTGCAATAATGCAATACAACGCACTCCTCTCATTTGCTTTTCTATAATACAAGATTCCCTACGTCTCGAATATATATACAGAAAATTGTGCAATCAAGCTCAAATCTAACTGGTTTACTGTTTACAAATCAAAATTATGAAAATTAGACGCACAATCTATCCCTCACGAAGCATTCCAGATTTTGACAAGGTTATTGATACAGGTAAATATGCTACTTTGGCATTAAACTACTGTCATCGACAGAAATTAAATGTTCATTGTTAAATATATAGATATTACTAAAACAAATTATGTCGCGTAATATGTTTTCAACATACAATGTATTGCAATTTCAGTTTTGTTAACTATAGCATATTATGAAAGTAGTCGTGCCAACAGAAAACTCAACCAAATGATAATATGAAACCTCACAAGCAATGTACAAGCACGTGCGATTTCTCTTCCTGTGGCTGGCTGGCATAGTCTTCAACGTAGCTAATAAACTGCACAAACTCCATTGGATCAGATGGCACATCACTCCCTGGCGGCCATTTATGATACTGGAATTGGTACGTGATCCTTTCGCCGCTAAAACACTATAACAATTGAGATAATTGCAAGTTATTTTGCTGTGTACTGAGATATATGTAAGTTTCCCATGTAGAGAATATGACATTGTAAGACTCGAAAAGCCCAATTCTATATTTCATTACACGGGAAGAACTAGTGTATACCCCACTGCATTGCGTATCATTTCATTTCATACGTTTGACTTAAATCTATGAACACGTAAATAAAACAATATGATAAAGTTTAGTACGATATTTGTAAAAGATCACCTATCAAAACATATATCTGCCCATAAAAATACTTGTAGTTGTCGGGATAAATTTATACACATTCGGAATGTGTTAAAATTACATTTTCGAGTTGAAATGAGTATAAAGGTATTTGGAGCGCGTGTATGCAATAAAAGGACATATTTGGACATATTCAAAGGTATTCGTTAAGACAATTATGTTTAAGATACTCTTATGTAGTCACTGTCAGTTAACTTTGTTATTAGATACAAGAAAATCATTGATGCACAGCATCAAAGCGGCGCAGAAGATTTTGAAAATGTGAACGTGTTGGATACATGTAATTTCACACATACATAATATATTTATCTTTCATACACATGTACAATTTGTAAACCAACATTATCCATGTTACAGAATAGAAGACACATTTTAGGAAATGATCCTTTCATAATTAAGAATTTGTATCACTAAACTTAATAAAACAAATCAGCATCAAATTCTTGAACACTAGAGAAAGTAGCTTTTAATTATACTCGTAACTTATCATTAAATGACACCGCCGCCATAATCGTGCTATTATACGTATGATACTCATAACATGTATGTAGATGTGATATTGTAACCACGACATTATGTTTAGTGACGATGAACATCAAAATGTTTTTGCCATGATTGAATAAATCTTGAAATCTTGAATATTTTTCTATTTCTCCGTCAAGCCCCAGACGATATACTCTTTTGTATATGTTAAATGTAAATACAAATAAATTATGTAATCAACATATATGTTTGCTTTTGAATAATTTCTTAACCTGTTTGATACGGATTATTTTTCACCAATAAGCAAATGTGCGATAAATCTTGTAGGGGATCTAGTTAGCAGCGAATAGACTAGGTGCAAAAGAACGTATTTCACGAATTTGCACAGGTAGCGAAACGACCCGCACACAAGCGGGTACTGAATCGTAATTGTATTACACTTGCTCTTCGGGTCATTATTCAATCAGTTACTTCAAAAGAAACAACAAAAGAACAGAAATATATAGCCAGAATCATATCAGCCGATATTTAGTAAGTTCTAATTGTCTAGTCATGCCTAACTACACAGCAGTTACTTCCCTGAATGAGGGGAGATTACTGCATAGGCCAAGTTGCAAACTCCACGCAGTGGTTACCTCCCTCCCATAGATAGGCAAGGTTGAACAAAATGATTTATATGAAGGGGCCGAATGTTAAGGAAATGTTGAGAATAATCAAACATGACATTTTCAAGGTCATACCTTTGAAATATTTCATACCTTTTCAGGTTAAAACGTTCGCTTAATTTCAATATTTTTTTATTCAGTGAAAGAACGTAAAATTATTTTATGCCTACCAATGAAATATAGGGAAATTTCAGTGAGATAAAAGTGATAATCCACTGTTTTGAATCAGTGAAATTACCATTTTGATAATCCACTGTTTGTGCCGGAACTACTTTTCCCCACCACGTAAATACAAGAGAATCCGCTGTATTTCAGACAGTGAAAGCGAGTGAAATATATTTACCTTGTTAAATCCAGTTATAATATTGAATTCCTGAGCCTAACTAGTTGTGAACAATGATGAAATTCGCCATAAATTATTTAAAATGTCTGATTTGTTTACATAACTCACATGGACAATATCCAATATGGCCGACTTTCAATTCAATTGATTGAATATTACTCGGTATTAATCCGCTTTTATAATTAAAGTATGTATGGCTAAAATTCAATAAATATTGATAAGCTGTGTAGAGAAAAATAAATGTTATTTGATGAAAGTGTATTCAGTTTATTTCAGCAGAAGTAAAGTTATCATATGTATTGGAGATTGTCTGCACTTTTTTTGTGCGGAGAAACCAAAGTACGCATTAACTGATTTGGGGCTCACCATGGGGAATTTATTGAAGGCCCTGAGTAAAAATGTCATACAATACCCATTTTTGACGTGTTGGCATAAAATAAAAAGAAAATTTGTTTGTTTTTTAGTGGAAGATGGGAATTTATTTCATCTCGTGAACACCATATGTTAATATTTTCACTCGTGGCTGCGCCACTCGTGAAAATATCACATATGGTGTTCACTCGATGAAATAAATTCTCATCTTCCACAAAAACAAACAAATATCCTCCATATAAAATTAATCAAGTAACAACTAGTCCAAACTTTTGCTATAATTTTGACGATATCAAATATAGTCGGCTAATTAGCGAGACGGTGGTTGTTGTTATGGTACAATTTGGTTATTGACGTGTTTACAGCTTTCCAATTTTATTGTTTTGAAGCAATAACTATGATACTGGTATTGCCATACGCGATACAATATAAATTCGATTTTTTTTAAAAGAGGATTTTACACCAAAATCCTCTTTTGTGGTATCAAAAACGCGATTTTTAACATCATTTTTTACTTGATTTTAGAACAAACCGTGGAAATTTCCACGCCATATATCAGAAAATAGCAAAAAAATCTGATGAAATATTGCCGAATTTCTATCATGCGTGGAAATTATCACGCCCTTATTCAGAAAATAACAAGAAAATTTTAATGAAATATTGCCAAAATTCATTCCCCGTGGAAATTTCCACGCTTTATTCGACATGCTAAAAAGGTTGGATAAAACACAACAACACACTCTATGAAAAAAAATATTTATTAACAAATTGTGTACAAAAACTTAATAGTTTTGGCCAGCTCTACAAAACTGAAATCTAACGAAGTGAAACATGTAAGCGTGGAAATTTCCACGGTTGAGATAAATATAATTGTAAATACAAAAATCATAACAAAAATATAAAATTTCAAGCGTGGAAATTTCCACGCTTTTTTAAACTATTACAGAATCGATTTATTGGCGTGGAAATTTCCACGCCTCGTATGAAATATGTAATGAACAATTTGACACCGTGGAAATTTCATGTTTAGTGATAACAAAATTAAAGTAATTCGATTAAAAATCAAAACTGAAAGATAACTAGTGATTGAAATGAACAAGAAATGAATCAGTAAATTTAAACAAATTTGAAACATGTGAGAAGAAGTATCTTACCGTGGAAATTTCCACGCCCCTTTCAAAAACATTTTTTTTTCAATTTGAAATAAACCTTTGCACAAAAAGTGAAGCGTGGAAATTTCCACGGCTGCCTCGTCAATGATTGCAACAAAGTTAGTCAAGTGAAATATATGAGATTCAAAGTAAGGCTAATTTTAATCTAAAACAAAACAAGGTAAAAATGACATGACATGAAAACAAAAAATTTGAAGCGTGGGAATTTCACGCCTCCCATAAATACTAAGTCAAGTGGTAAATAATTTGATACCGTGGAAATTTCCACGCTTATGCATAACAGGAGAATATCAAGCGTGGAAATGTCCACGCCTCTCATATAATGTAATGAGTTTGATACCGTGGGAATTTCCACGCTTATGTATAACAAAGTTTAAGTAGTTCAATTAAATGTTAAAACAAAAAGTACAAAAGGTGAAGCGTGGAAATTTCCACGGCTACCTTGTAAATGATAAATACTACGTGAAAACTATTGAAATAGATGAGACAATATCAAGCGTGGAAATTTCCACGCTCTTGCCAGGCGGCGTGGAAATTTCCACGCCCACAAAATTTTTCTATAAAAGTAAGAACGTAATGATTCTTTTGATGCCGCGAAAACGTCCACGATTGTGCATAACAAGGTACATGCAAAATTAATTCAAATAACAGTAAAAAATAAAATATAAAAGTCGCTCAAGATGAAAACAAAATTTAACATTGTAAATTAGTGGCAAATATCGTGATATGCCAAAAAGTATAGAAATTCAAGCGTGGAAATTTCCACGCTTATCGTTTTTAAGTTGTGAAATGATTCCATAAAGTCAAAATAGTTAAATAACTATGTTAACCAACTGAAATGCATACTACTACAGGCGTGGAAATTTCCACGCTTCGAAAATTAAAAATAGCACTTCCCCAACTGAATAGACTGAAAGGTCAAAAAAATATGCATAAACTATTTCAGGCGTGGAAATTTCCACGCTTATCGTTGCTTTTCAGCTGTGAAATGGTGCCATTGAATCAAACTGATAACCACACGAAACCATGTTAACCAACTGAAACACATACTACTCCAGGCGTGGAAATTTCCACGCTTCGAAAATAATCAAAAAATTGCACTCTTCTAATTAAATGAAATAAAAAAGGAGAAAATAATAAGATATTCATATTCTATTTCAGGCATGGAAATTTCCACGCTGGTCATTAATAGTTAAAAACGATTAAAATATTTTCAGTTCTAAGTGTGAACAAAAATAAATATCCTGTTAAGAACAAATCATGGATATTTCCTCGTTCCTTCTTAACACATAACTTTTCAGTATAATAGTAGATCTCTTAAAAACGTTCACCCTTATCAATACTTTCAAGCTATAAATTTAAATATCCAAAACAAAGCTTTAACCACTTGAAAAAACAAACACATTTAACAGACGTGGAAATTTCCCCACTTCTAAATAAACAAGGGCGATCAGTGATCACATGTGTCGCCTGATGATAGCCAGTTGTATTGAGAGGTGACTGGACAGTTTGTTGGCCAAAACGCCATTTTTTTATTCAAGGGCCATAACTCAGCCAAAAATCATTTACCAAAAAAAAAACCCCGTCAGACATGAGCAAGTACTTGAGGTACCAATCAGTCTTGTAAAATTTCATTCAAATTGCATTAAGTGTAGAAGAGAAGTAGTCTTGACAAACCATTAAAATAAAAATCATTATAGGGCAATTACTATGACAAAAATCATTGAACTGGAAAATGCCGACGATATGCACAACAAGACTTGGTAATGATCATTCCAGTAAAGTTTGGATGAAATCGCACCAGTAGTTTTTTGAGGAGTAGTCCGGACAAGTTTTGTGACGGACGGGCAGACGGACGGACGGACGGACGGACAGACGATGGAGAAGTAATCCCTTTATGTCGTAGCTACTTTGTAGCATATTGTGACTACTGTGAAGCCTTCAACACAAAAATCATTAATGGGCCAAAAAGTCTTTTTCATTCAAGGGCCATAACTCAGCCAAAAATCAATCGACCAGAAAACCCGTTCAATATGCGCAAGTACTTGAGGTGCTGATCAATCCTGTAACATTTCGTTTAAATTGCTTTAGTAGTATAAGAGAAGTAGTCCGAACAAAGTTCAAACATAAAAATTATTAAAGGGCCATAACTCGGACAAAAATCATTGAACTGGAAAATGCCAAAATATGCACAACTAGACTTGGTACTGATCATTCCAGGTAACACAATGATACTCTGAATTAAATGGAATAAAATATACAAAAAGATAAACAATGAAACATGCCTAAGCTAATTTGAATTCCACTAGATCTATATATAGTCCTCATATTCGGAATGCAACACAATTTGAACTCGGCATAACTGGACTTATATCAATTCACCGTCGAAAAGAAAATAAGGGACTAATGACCAAGTATATGTATGAGAAGAAACTAATATATGTTCAGTTTGGGGGTTAAAAAAAATTGATTTATCTCAGTTCTCTCCCTTCGTTTCAGAACAGGGATAAAAGCCGTATTGTTGCCGCATTGTTAGAGATATTCATTGAACTCTGAATCCAACTGATTCTTCAATATCACGATTCATCTCACATGATACTTTGCTTCAGCCTTTGTTTTCTGACCGAGGGCCTAAATTAACAATATTTTGCAAATAACTATTTGACTTTGTATTGCTGGAACTTCTCCGTTTTTTATGTTCGATGGGTTATTTAAAACATCCATATTTAAATTGTCTTCTTTATATATCCATGGTCTGTAACTTTTGGCACTTCCCTGTCAGTTTCCGTACTTAAATCTCTGAAAACAAATGACAAAAATAAGTCAAAATGCTGTAATATAAAACAGTCTATTCAGGGAAGAAAAAAAAACAGACAAACAAACAAACAAAAACCCCAGTGCTTTTTGTTTTTATGAAAACAGATCACAAACACGCTTCCACGAAAAGATCAAATGGATAAGTTATTAAATTACAAGAAAATATTTGTGAAAACAATGTTCATCAGTAGGTAGAATTCTGTATAAACTAGAAATACGTTCCTAGGACCTACCATATAGTAACTTATTCCTATAGGGGCTTGTTTTCTATTTTCTTTAGAATTATCACACTGATTTACAAAACAAAAACTAGATGTATGTTGTGAAAACGGCGATTTTGTTAGTCCCATAATATGTCTGTATTTGTTATTTTTATGGACAGTAAACTGCACTTGTTTGTGAATTTTCGGTTTCCCTTTGACATTTCAGCGATATGTATAAACCGTTAAAGCGACAGACTAATAGATAGGAAGAAGCGAAAGTCTAGTTGTAATTTTGACGTACATATCTCAACTAAGTTATTGGCTCATTTTTGTTACAGAAGCGCATCATAATGTAGTCTAACAATGTTTATTATCAGTAAAACCTTTACGCACTTAGTCAAGGGGTAGATATTTAGTTTATAATGTATCATTAATTTTGACGTCTAATAATAACAAGGTTGTTTGGCTCAGTGGTCTAGCTCATTTATCTTAATTTTACTGACGAGGGCATAGGTTCGAATCCTGTTGAAACCGAATTATTTTTCTTCAGTTTTTACGATGAATAGACCGTTCCATAATTGATAAATTGACCGCCGCAATTATGAATGTCACGTGACCGTCCGCAATTAAAGGACTGCTAAACCTCGCTATGATGCTTAAGTTCTTTATAGCTCTGTGAGCTGTTTAGCTTATTTCAAGGTGACATGCTGTCTTATATCGCGTGAATTTTGTTGCAGAATAAGCATCTGTTTATTGATATATTATCACTATTTTATATGTTATATTCCTGACTTGAACATATTATTAACTATTTAACACATTAAAGACTGTTAAAAAAGACCATAGACTGTTCAAAGTGGAAGCTTGAGTTGTGTGAACCATATAATATGTGCAAAACACAAATAATTTATTAAACACTGTTTTCCTTTCCGAAAGTTGAAACTATGATTTCAATTATTTGAACAAATCTGAAAGCTTACAAAATGGACAAAATTAAACATCTCGCTCATCAACAGCATGTTCAGTCTATTTTAACTAAAACTTGCTTTATTCTTTGATACAGTTTCCAAGAATACTTGACAATAAATATGCATTATTTAGCATTTCTTTAATTATCAAACTGTCTTTTGTCTTTCGCGGTGTCCTGTGGTGAAGGAATGTGGTTACGTAATATAGGGGTGACATACTGTCTTTGTTGTGATAAGTCACCGTTAACTGTCATTGTCGGTCTTGCTTGATCAGTCACAGTAAAACACCGTAGTAACGAGATTCACTCTTGAGAAAATGCCTGAAGTCTATAAAATATGGTCTTTATTTGTTCCTGATTGTTACATGAAATTTAAGATTATATATTCTTGTGGAATCTGTTTTTGCAAAGTATTAATATGTACCAGATGTGAGTTTGTGTATGCAGAAAGAAAATAATAGCTGCAAGCCACACGTTTGTAAGATATTGATCTTCCAATAAAACGTTTGCTTTCTTTCTTATTTTTAACATTATTGCTGATGATATTTCTTGTAATACGGAAAACAAAATTATTACGACACCTATATAACTGTACCCTTTTGGTCAAATATTTTAATGATAGATACATGTACTTTTTAAAAGCAGTTTTTCGTGAAATTTTGATAAAATAAAAAGAATTTATCTACCGGAGAATATCACAAAATCTTTAGTTAACAGTTCAATAGATTCAGATGTCAGCAAACAAATCATTTACAAATATACTTTTTTCAGTTAGAAGACCTAGAGATAGATCTTTGCTGATATTTAATGCTCATGTGGTTTATATGAATCTGTTTCACTAACATACAACGTCATATTAACATTACAGCTAAAAAAATTGGACTTTTTCTAAGCTCTGCATTATAAAACTGCTTCAATCTGCGCAGTCCCTTAATGGCGGACGCAAGGGAGGTAATCAGATAGGTACTAATTGGAACGGTGTATAGAAGCAAAAAAAATGTTTTTTCCATGTTTTAAAGAAAAAATGATTAAGGTATATTCTGTGAGTCTGTCGCTTAGCTAAGTTCAGATTTTCACAAAATTTGCAAAATTGTACCACTGTAGACTGTTTAAAGATGAATTCAAGTTTGAAAAATATCTAGAAGTGTTAGGAAATGATGTAATTAGAAAATTTATATCAAGGTTAAGACTTAGCTTGCACTCTTTAGAAATCGAGACCGGTAGATACACAAATACAGATAGAAATAATAGAGGTTGTAAATGTTGCAGCCAAAATGTTTTGGAATCCTATATTATACCATTTTATTTCATGTTGGTCATTGTATAGAGATATAACTTTAAGAATAATTTACTGTGTATATATTATGTTATGTATGTACTTGTGGCCATTTGTACTTTGAATATTGTTAATTGGACAAAGGTATGATATATGCCGACTTTGCCAATAAACTTTGAAACTTTACTTTTATTGTGCATCTTGCACTGACGGTTTATTGTTACTACTGCATGTAAAAAGAAGGATGCGTTAAAATGTTTGTCATTCTGCATCACTGTCTTGTACCAGCGGGATAAATGTAGGTCACAACTAAGAACAGCTGCGGAACGTTCCGTTGTCGTGAATTGTTCCAACATGTAGAAGCTATAATACTTTTTCTTCTACTTCATAAAAAGGCATCTACTGCTTTCTGTTTTACTTTAAGCAGACTGAAGCTTTATAGTACATGTAGAATAAAACACAAGTCTCGGAACTTGTTATAATTACTGTGATCGTAACTTTAACTTAGACTAAATGACTTTTAAAATTACTGTTCACCTTTTTTACAAAATGAATAGGAACAACATTATACTGCCTTTAAGTGCAGCAAGAAGGAAGAAAACGAGGCAAAACGGCAGTGTTACTGCACAAAAATAATCAAATCTCCGCATGTGCAGAATTTAACGTAGTGCTGATTGATAAAAAATGTACTTACCCTGACACATCCTTAAAGTCCATTCAATCGAGTGTATTTCATCATTGTCGTTTTGAAACTCGTTACACGGTTGCTCAACTCCAGTTACACACTACACACGACGCGTGGTGACACAGCGGGAGGTTGTAATTACTGAACGGGTGGGGGGACAGATATTCCATTTCACAGATTAATCGAATTGAAAACTGCTAAGATTTTGAATAAAGAAATTGAATTATCTTATATTAATGAGATATTAACTAGAACAACTTTTAGTTTTGAATTCCTTTCTTATTTCCCCATTTTGAAACGGTGATTAAATGTTTGTATTCCGGGCTTACCTATTCACAAAATGGACATGACCCATAAACGGTAGGTGTCTGTCGCGTGCCGTGTAATCAATTAGTATGATACAACTCGGGACTACACACAATACTTTTGTGTCTGTCTTTCGTTAATAAGATATTCAAATAGCGGAGAATGAAGTAAAAAGAAACCAAAATCCTACAGTTCTAGGAGTGAGGGCAGCTTGTATGAAGAAAATGTAAGTTGCAGATTTCTTGATATTAAACTTTAAGACTGACTTATTGTGACATCAAAATGATAATTTTAAAAATATTTTTTTGCTATGATTTTTTGTGGAATTCCTAGTAAAGAATGTATCAATTATCCTAAATCTTACTTTGATTGTGTAATGTCTGATACATAATATTCCAAAAACTCATTAAAGATTTATGAACTTGTTATCATCACTGTTGCAAGGATGTATAAAGATTTTATCAGTTATTTAAATCAGACTTTGAACTTGTTATGTTTGAATAAATGTAGTCGTTTTTCAAAGCACTTTTTTTTTCGTTTGAAGGAAATTCAGCGTGAGTTAAGTGATAATATAATCACTAAAATTTAAAGAAACGCCATATTTTACTTCTGAATAAAAAAGGATAACATAAAACATTACAATTTGCCATTATAATAATTACCTTTTCAAGGATTAGAAGAATTGAATGTCTTATGTGTTAGACGAATGATTTAACTGTCAATGAATAAACCAATAAGGCGTTCCCATTATATTCATAATTGCCCCTAATTGCCTACTGCCGTTCACGGTCAGTTACTTTATTCGTAGATTTTATGACCATTCTTTACAGTGAGTGAATTAGGGCGGGGTAATGTTCGAAAATATGCAAATTAGGGAAAGATCTGGTACTGCTTTATTGAAAATTATATTGTCCATTCAACTGTGGAATGTATCCTTTTATGACTGATAGATTATCAGACGCTAAAAAATAAATGGTGAAATAAGTGACTTATTAGTTATTATTATTATTACTGTCATTGGCCAACACGTCAAAAGTTTGAAATATTATTATCATCAAAAAATCCTAACATTCTCAATAACTTAGCTAAGTATATATACTTCGCTTTTAAAGAGCGAAATAAGACTTAAATTTGCTAGTCTCTCTGTAAAAACTGTTGTTGTTTTTTAACTCATTGCATATTGATATAATTATGCCATGATTTGCATTTTACAGTGTCATACATTTATCGGCTATAAATGTATTATGTACTTTAATGCCGAATAAAATATTTGTCATTGTCATTGTCATTGTCATTGTCAGTTACCGTTCTTCTTTATATATGGTTGAATATACTCCATGATTTAAGATACTCAGTATCAAGACAATCTTCAATTAACAATTTTAGCATTTATTTATCATGATCTTTCTTTTTCTTTTTTCTTTCTATTTATGTATTTTATTTTGGTGTCCATTTAAAGCTAAGCCTTCTGTTAGAGGAGATATTATTTCTGAGAGTGTAATTATATACTTGAAATTATATTTCTGCTCATTTCAGGAAAGAAATAGAGAGAAAAAACCTATAATGGCAAGACGAAAACTCTCAGCTCGTTGTCGGTGAGTCGCTCTGAAAGAGAAATGATCCTGCTTGAAATACCTATACAGATCGGCAAGAAATTTTTATTCAGAAGAAACAGCCAAGAGATAGAAATGTGTAGACTGTATACATAGAGTGAATTGCTTTTCTGCCATCCATTTTGAGATCATGCATATGTTTTTATTTTTTATTGGACACATTTATATATAATGCAGAAAATGAATTTGCGCATTCTGTGGTGTAATCGAGTACTAGTGCTACAGTACTGCCAAAACTAAGCTTATTTTACTTAATTACCTACTTACTTACTTACTTTCTTACTTACTTACTTGTGTATTTAAGGTTCACTAGTTTTATTTGTTTTCCACAGCACTTGAAATAAGTGTATTTCAGTTTCTTTTTTTTAAAAACCCAAACAGGGGAGCATTTTAAATATTTATGTAGGATAAGTAAATGACTTAAAACGGGTATTTGAATGAAACTTTGAGTAACTGTATTCATTCTATTCATTTATTTGTTTATAGATGCTGACGGTAATATCGGTAATTGATGGATGGATGAAAACGAAGGAAACCCCGATGAACTAAAGACAAAATGATCAAGTTAATGAGTTAAAAAGAGACAATTGTAACTGATGAAACAAAGCAAATAAAACTAATGAAATGAAAAACAAAAACACCTATTTGTAAATGTTTTTTTCTTATTTGCGGTTAAAATAGAGTATGCAGAACCATCTGAATTGAATTATTTTTTTTTAGTTCAATTTCATCGTTTTATAACATAATGCTACTTTGTATTTACATCGACGGGTTATAGTATGTGTCCTGGCGTAATGTAATAAGGCATGTTATAATAAAGACTTGACGAACATGGCAATTCTTTTTGCGATTATATTTTTTTCGCTATCTAACATGTTGAAAATTCGTGGAAATGTCCACGATTTGTTTTTTTACCTAATATTTCATTTTCACAGTTCCATTATGAAATACATTTTAATTGTTTATAACTCTTTTATCTTATCTTAGTACTACATGGTTTTATGGTGTTATAGCATTTGCAATTAAAAATTGTTTCTTCGTAAAAAAATTTCGAAGTCAAAAGTTCGTGTTCCATGACCTTTAAGTGCAGTAAAATTGTAGTGAATTTAGCTGACCTAATATGTTAACATTGGTTTCACTGTAATGGAAATTCACACTATTTTCACGTTGGGATATTGTTTGAAAAATAATATGGCATATCCGTTAAAAAGAAATTGGTGTCTGCTTATAAATTAATAACCAATGAAATGTCAAATATCTATAAATCACGCCTTATAATGTGGAATTTATGCAAATTAACCTACCCAAAAGGGACCCTTGTATATTCTGCATAACTGTCAAAACAAAGCAATTAACACTTTTTTATGATCCAGTCTATGTTAAAGTTGAGAGCAAAATTTTATGACAAGTGATGTTACAAATTGATTGAAATACTGTTGATAAATCACACTTGTAAAAACAATATGTAATAGTTACTTCCAATTAGCAAGTCTCAATGATTTTTACTTTATTAAGCTTCCATGCAGTTAAATACTTTCATGTAATATATCTATTTATGATGAAAATAGAAATCATTCGACCTGTAATTATTAAAAAACTCTTTCTTTATCGTTTAATTGAGTTCAAGTTGAACATTCAGTGTTTGAAATGAGAGTGTGGAAATTTCCACGGTTTGTTCTTTATCTTTTCATAGTTAAATTTTTTTATCGTATTTTGACCATATTCAACTCATAATGAGAAGCGTGGAAATTTTCAAGCCTGAAATAGTTTATGCATATTTCATTATTTGCCTTTTTGAATATTTGATTCCTTTTAATTGAGCAAGTATTATTTTGTATTCTTGAAGCGGGGAAATTTCCACGTCTGTTGCATGTGTTTATTTTTCAAGTGTTCGAAGCTTTGTTTCGGATATTTAACTATTTTGTTTTGATTGCATAACTTTAGAGCTTGAAAGTATTGGTAAGCGTGGAAATTTTTTAAGAGATCTGTTATTATACTTATTTGATTTTTTTTAGATCAGATCAACACTTAATGAATATATTAAACTATCCTTAAATGTGCATAGAAATGACCACGCATGAAAGATTATGCATGTTTCTAAGTTCAGTAACCGAAGTCGAAAAGTTATGTATTATGAATGATTGAAGAAATGTCCTCGATATGTTCTGAAGAGGATATTTATTTTTTTTACACCTGAAATCTGAAAACATTTAATCGTTTTTACCTATTAATGACTAGCGTAGAAATTTCCATGCCTGAAATAGATTATGCATATCATATTTTTTTTCTCTTTTATTTTCCTTTGTTATATCATTTAATTCGGGGAGTGCAATTCTTTTATTTCCGAAGCGTGGAAATTTCCACGCCTGGAGTAGTATGTGTTTCAGTTTGTTAACATGGTTTCGTGTTGTTATCTATTTGATTTGATGGCATCATTTCACAGCTGAAAAGCAACAATAAGCGTGGAAATTTCCACGCCTGAAATAGTTAATGCATATTTTCTTTTTCTTTCCTTTTTGTTCTTTCAATCCATTCAGTTGGGGGAGTACTATTTTTAATTTTCGAAGCGTGGAAATTTCCACGCCCTGAGTAGTATGCATTTCAGTTGGTCAACTTAGTTATTTAACTATTATGATTTGATGGCATCATTTCACAACTTAAAAATTACGATAAGCGTAATTGGAAGCTTGTATTTCTGTATTTTTGGCATATCATGATATTTGCCACTAACTTACAATGTTAAATTTTGCTTTCATCTTGTGAGACTTTTATATTTTATTTGTAACTGCACAAGCGTGCAAGTTTTCGCGGCATCTAAAGAATCATTACTTTCTTACTTTTATAGAAAAGATTTGTGGGCGTGGAAATTTCCACGCCGCCTCGCAAGAGCGTGGAAATTTCCACGCTTGATATTGTCTCATCTATTTCAATAGTTTTCACGTATTATTTATCATTTACAAGGTAGCAGTGGAAATTTCCACGCTTCACCTTTTGTACTTTTTGTTTTAACTTTTAATTGAACTACTTAAACTTTGTTATAAGCGTGGAAATTCCCACGGTATCAAACTCATTACATTATATGAGAGGCGTGGAAATTTCCACGCTTGATATTCTCCTGTTATGCATAAGCGTGGAAATTTCCACGGTATCAAATTATTTACCACTTGACTTAGTATTTATGGGAGGCGTGAAATTTCCACGCTTCATTTTATTTTGTTTTCATGTCATGTGATTTTTACCTTGTATTGTTTTAGATTAAAATTAGCCTTACTTTGAATCTCATATATTTCACTTGACTAACTTTGTTGCAATCATTGACGAGGCAGCCGTGGAAATTTCCACGCTTCACTTTTTGTGCAAAGGTTTATTTCAAATGGAACAAAATGTTTTTGAAAGGGGCGTGGAAATTTCTTCTTCTCACATGTTTCAAATTAGTTTAAATTTACTGATTCATTTCTTGTTCATTTCAATCACTAGTTATCTTTCAGTTTTGATTTTTAATCGAATTACTTTAATTTTGTTATCACTAAACATGAAATTTCCACGGTGTCAAATTGTTCATTACATATTTCATACGAGGCGTGGAAATTTCCACGCCAATAAATCGATTCTGTAATAGTTTAAAAAAGCGTGGAAATTTCCACGCTTGAAATTTTATATTTTTGTTATGATTTTTGTATTTACAATTATATTTATCTCAACCGTGGAAATTTCCACGCTTACATGTTTCACTTCGTTAGATTTCAGTTTTGTAGAGCTGGCCAAAAATATTAAGTTTTTGTACACAATTTGTTAATAAATATAAATTTTATTTTATAGAGTGTGTTGTTGTGTTTTATCCAACCTTTTTAGCATGTCGAATAAAGCGTGGAAATTTCCACGGGGAATGAATTTTGGCAATATTTCATTAAAATTTTCTTGTTATTTTCTGAATAAGGGCGTGGAAATTTCCACGCACGATAGAAATTCGGCAATATTTCATCAGATTTTTTTTGCTATTTTCTGATATATGGCGTGGAAATTTCCACGGTTTGTTCTAAAATCAAGTAAAAAATGATGTTAAAAATCGCGTTTTTGATACCACAAAAGAGGATTTTGGTGTAAAATCCTCTTTTTAAAAAAATCGAATTTATGTTTTTCATTGACAGTTCGGAGAAACTCTACCTGCCCATCACATCTTATCTTCATTTCTCTTATCGTATACTGAGGGTTTGTGTCCACAACAGTGACGGAGACATGAAAGTCACCGACACTCAATGTATTTTCGCCCTCTGGAAGGTATTTACCGACGACCTGAAGATAATGTAAAAAATTGTTGATGTTTTTTTTGTTTTTTATATATATATATATACAACGAAATATTACAATTTCAATGTGTTGGTATCATTGTCGTACACAATACATAATTCATACATTCCTCTCCGGTCATTAGAAGCACAATAGTGTAAACGATTTCAGAAAAAAACTAATGTATTTATGTTTTATTTGTTAAGAGCACTAAAATGCTGAAGAAGTTTTAGATACTAGAACGTTAATTTATCTGTGCTTTGGTATCACGTGGTATTTTGAATAAAATAGCTTCAGCAAAATACACATCATGGTTATAATTTAGTAGAAAAGGTATCTAAACATTACAAGTTGTATAAATCCAAAAACATGCTTAAGTCGTGTTTACAAAAACCAATAAATATAATTTGAAATTACCATGCCAGGTTCTTCAGTATTATCAAACGTGACAACACAGCAACAATTCTCTTGGTAAATCATGCACACAAAGTCTATGACAGTTTCTGGAAGAGGAGATTGTGCTGTGATGAAGTGATCCTTCTTCGTCAAACTCTATAACATATAGATATACAAGTTACAACGCCTTCTCTTTTCTATGTTGTTACCAACATTGTCTCAGTATATGATATTTGTTTTTCATTTACATGAATGTGTTTTATTGTTTTCTGCAATAAATAGTGGCTACGTATTTTGTAAACTAAATCTTAACCACAAAATTAACCTAATGAAGTTTAACAAAAGTAAATATATGAAGAAAATACTTGTTCTCTTTCAAAATACCTCGTTAAGTTTACTTGTTTTTACTTTTAAAACATAAACTATACACATAGAGATTAAATTCGTACGTTAACGTATACAGCATTTATGTAATCGGAAGCGTTCCCATCCCTGTTCAAATACAGATGCACTCGCTGTTGATTGCCTGGAAAAAAAGTTTCTACATACAAAGTTAATAATTAACTATTTTCCATTGACATGCTAGAAGTTCAAGAGGAATATGATATAATGACATCCGCAATGAACATTATTTTAAGATGAGCATTTTTTTCCTTAGGCATTAAGATACAAAGAGAGCGTTCATTTGAAAGACATGGCGCAACATTTAAAAATGGTGTAACAGTTACTCTCTGTATAAAGACTAATCAATTTGGTAATAATTCATTAAACGTCATCCAAATTAACATGATTCAAAGAAAACGGAACAGCTCTTTGAAATTTATTTCAAACAACCATTTCCTGTGCAAGTGAGATTACTAATCAGCGTTTGTATATAATCTCATATCTAACATTAATCTGGAAAGTACTAGAGCCGTGATATGTGAGAAGGGTTCCTCATGGAAATGTTGACACTGGAAGCTAATTCTATACCTACGGTCCTAAACAAATTTCTCAACAGGTACTGTTTCATACAGTGTGGTGCTTGTTTATAATAAATTATTTTGACATGTACCCATTAACACAAAATCAAAAGTAAAATGAAATTCTGTAGTATTGACCTTTAATTGTTTGACAATAATGTGTTACGCTATTCATTGCCCTGTCTATGCCACTCTCTGTCTGAGCTTATTTATCGTCGGGACCGGCTGCCCATATAACCGACGCCCCTAAAGAGATTAGTGATTTTATGTTGCGGTGGTAGTGCAAGATACAGAAAGCATCCAATCCCAGCGACACCCCTGGTTCTTTTGCATGCTCAGTGTACAACACCGATACATAGGACGACAGTTTAACGTCTCATCCGAAAGACAATTAGTAATGTTAGTGGAGGGGCGGGGGTTGATCTCATGACCCTTGGGTTACCAGTCCTGCGCGTTACCACTGGACCACTGATCCGTTCCTTGTCTCTGTCAATCTAACCATGCACAATATATAGGTAGTCCGGACAAAAGAATAATGACAGAAGGTGCCGTATTATCTTATAATTGTTAATAAAAACCTGTGATCGGCTATTTATTCGAGTTCCAAGTTCCGCCTTATTTGAATAAAAGTAATTTTCTTTGTAAATTTGACTTGGTTCTGTTGGCGAGGATCATTAATGTCTATACTCACTGTTCTGAATGTAGACACGATACTTAATAAAACAACCATATAACATTTTGAATGATTTCCTATAAGATATTCTCAGTAACACCAGTTGCAATAAACACTGTTAATCTACTGTCAGGTAAGATCAGGCATGGTATACCTGGTCAAACGGAGGGGTGTTTCCTAATTGTCAAGCAAAATTATCAAAGACAATTTTGAAACACGACTCAAAAACAAGAAATGCATCATTTATCATTTATTTAATTAAAAATATTCTGCACACCAGTAGAGTTTCAAATCGTAAAAGGAGCAGTTTAGAGAAATAGCGTGTGTCTATCTAACACAGTCAGATTTAAAGACTTGATAAAACCGGAATTCGCCGCTTTGAGTCGGGATACGTTAGTTCATTTTTTTGGCTTCCTACGTTTATTTCATATAGTTGACGCATACCTTATCAGATATTTCTTTAAGGGCTCACCACTAACAAACTAATGTGCTCTTGTTATTATGAATAAATTATGCGATTGAGCCTGCCATATCAGATTTCGGTCAAGAATAAAATATACTCATACAACCAAGCGCACCGCTTGCCGAAACGAAAGTAACAAGATGGTTTTAATTGTCTGTTTAATAACAGTTACCTTAATCGTTCAAAGCATGTCAACTTGGTGTAATTTGTTTGTGTTATAATTGATTATCAAAAGTAATCAGAAGTTTTTATAGACAAATTATTTATTTACGAACGTTACAAACTTAAGGATATAGAATACTGCTAGAAACAGTGTCTGTTCAATCAGTGAGAAGATGCTCAATTTTTAGAATTTAGAAATTTATTTGAAAACAAAGACATTTTTTTCAAACACATAAATGAATAAACTTTACGTTTTGAGTACGTTTGTTTCGTGTCCATCTCGCGTTCTTAGTGTCTGGAATATCAAAGTCGTTTGTTTACAAGTAATTTTTCACAGAAGTTACACAATGTTAAAGCTGTATACCTGACTATTCATTGACGTACTAAAATTGTACCACTGGGTAAGACTATGCTGTATACATGTCTATTCATTGACGTTCTAAAATTGTACCACTGGGTCAGACTAAGCTGTATACGTGTCTATTCATTGACGTACTAAAATTGTACCACTGGGTCAGACTAAGCTGTATACATGTCTATTCATTGACGTTCTAAAATTGTACCACTAGGTCAGACTATGCTGTATACGTGTCTATTCATCGACGTACTATAATTGTACCACTGGGTCAGACTATGCTGTATACGTGTCTATTTATCGACGTACTAAAATTGTACCACTGGGTCAGACTAGGCTGTATACGTGTCTATTCATCGACGTACTAAAATTGTACCACTGTGTCAGACTATGCTGTACACATGACTATTCATTGACGTACTAAAATTGCACCACTGGGTCAGACTAAGCTGTATACGTGTCTATTCATCGACGTACTAAAATTGTACCATTTGTTCAGACTATTCTGTATACGTGTCTATTCATCGACGTACTAAAATTGTACCACTGGGTCAGACTAAGCTGTATACGTGTCTATTTATCGACGTACTAAAATTGTACCATTCGTTCAGACTATGCTGTATACGTGTCTATTCATCGACGTACTAAAACTGTACCACTGGGTCAGACTATGCTGTATACGTGTCTATTCATTGACGTACTAAAATTGTACAACTGGGTCAGACTAAGCTGTATACGTGTCTATTCATCGACGTACTAAAATTGTACCATTCGTTCAGACTATGCTGTATACGTGTCTATTCATCGACGTACTAAAATTGTACCACTGGGTCAGACTATGCTGTATACGTGTCTATTCATTGACGTACTAAAATTGTACCACTGGGTCAGACTAGGCTGTATACGTGTCTATTCATTGACGTTCTAAAATTATACCACTGGGTCAGACTAAGCTGTATACCTGACTATTCATTGACGTACTAAAATTGTACCACTGGGTAAGACTAAGCTGTATACATGTCTATTCATTGACGTTCTAAAATTGTACCACTGGGTCAGACTAAGCTGTATACGTGTCTATTCATTGACGTACTAAAATTGTACCACTGGGTCAGACTAAGCTGTATACATGTCTATTCATTGACGTTCTAAAATTGTACCACTAGGTCAGACTATGCTGTATACGTGTCTATTCATCGACGTACTAAAATTGTACCACTGGGTCAGACTATGCTGTATACGTGTCTATTCATCGACGTACTAAAATTGTACCACTGGGTCAGACTAGGCTGTATACGTGTCTATTCATCGACGTACTAAAATTGTACCACTGTGTCAGACTATGCTGTATACGTGTCTATTCATCGACGTACTAAAATTGTACCATTCGTTCAGACTATGCTGTATACGTGTCTATTCATCGACGAACTAAAATTGTACCACTGGGTCAGACTAAGCTGTGTACGCGTCTATTCATCGACGTACTAAAATTGTACCATTCGTTCAGACTATGCTGTATACGTGTCTATTCATCGACGTACTAAAACTGTACCACTGGGTGAGACTATGCTGTATACGTGTCTATTCATTGACGTACTAAAATTGTACCACTGGGTCAGACTAAGCTGTATACGTGTCTATTCATCGACGTACTAAAATTGTACCATTCGTTCAGACTATGCTGTATACGTGTCTATTCATCGACGTACTAAAACTGTACCACTGGGTCAGACTATGCTGTATACGTGTCTATTCATTGACGTACTAAAATTGTACCACTCGGTCAGACTAGGCTGTATACGTGTCTATTCATCGACGTACTAAAATTGTACCATTCGTTCAGACTATGCTGTATACGTGTCTATTCATCGACGTACTAAAACTGTACCACTGGGTCAGACTATGCTGTATACGTGTCTATTCATTGACGTACTAAAATTGTACCACTCGGTCAGACTAGGCTGTATACGTGTCTATTCATCGACGTACTAAAATTGTACCATTCGTTCAGACTATGCTGTATACGTGTCTATTCATCGACGTACTAAAACTGTACCACTGGGTCAGACTATGCTGTATACGTGTCTATTCATTGACGTACTAAAATTGTACCACTCGGTCAGACTAGGCTGTATACGTGTCTATTCATCGACGTACTAAAATTGTACCACTGGGTCAGACTATGCTGTACACATGACTATTCATTGACGTACTAAAATTGTACCACTGGGTCAGACTAAGCTGTATACGTGTCTATTCATCGACGTACTAAAATTGTACCACTGGGTCAGACTATGCTGTATACGTGTCTATTCATTGACGTACTAAAATTGTACCACTGGGTCAGACAAGGCTGTATACGTGTCTATTCATCGACGTACTAAAATTGTACCACTGTGTCAGACTATGCTGTATACATGTCTATTCATCGACGTACTAAAATTGAACCACTGGGTCAGACTATGCTGTATACGTGTCTATTCATCGACGTACTAAAATTGTACCACTGGGTCAGACTATGATGTATACATGACTATTCATTGACGTACTAAAATTGTACCACTGGGTCAGACTAAGCTGTACACATGACTATTCATTGACGTACTAAAATTGTACCACTGGGTCAGACTAAGCTGTACACATGACTATTCATTGACGTACTAAAATTGTACCACTCGGTCAGACTAAGCTGTACACATGACTATTCATTGACGTACTAAAATTGTACCACTCGGTCAGACTTAGCTGTATACATGTCTATTCATTGACGTACTAAGCTGTATACATGTCTATTCATTAACGTACTAAAATTGTATTACTGGGTCAGACTAAGCTAAATAAAGATATCAGTCTTATTACATATTGAGTATCTCTTTCTGAATTTTGATTATATAACATGAACAATTCAAACAACCCGCGTCATCATTTGATGGCGATTCAAGTAGAGTTTTGCTTCCATTTTCAAAAACATGCGACAAAAATGGAATTCTGTGTTATTTTTAATCTTTTTGAAGTTGATAATTATATGGTAGGCCTTGTTATAAGGGTGCCATCAGAACTTACCAGGGAAGGTCAACACAGCTCCAAAAACTTCCTATTCTCAGACATTTTTTTTTATTTTTCACATGTATTTTGCCTGATATTCTGTTGTATCGTTTTTTCTCGGTCTAGTAAGATTCAGGCATATTTAAGGAAGGGTTCCGGCATTTCCAGGTAATCAGACCTCCATTTTCTATGTAACAAAGTAGTTGCAGAATAACAGAGTATCGCCTGATATATGGCTTTGGCTTTCTGATTTGACTGCTACAGAAATAACAGTTTAACCAATTAGTAAAATTTTACTCTCCCGTTTTGAAATATCAAATTATTTTCACATACAGCAATAGCGAACATCTATCATTATAATTACGATATTAAAAGATGTGCGTTATAGTGCCATTATGACCGACTTATTTTTTGTGTAAAAAACAATGACATGCTCAGTTTAAATACATTTATTAACATCAATTTTGAAGCCAATTCTAGCAACTGATATAAATCCATCTCGATGACTACTTCCTGGGTTCAAACCAGTATTGTGCCAAGAGTGAAAAATGCAGAAAGTCACTGTGGACTTTCAACCCTGGTAGGATTCCAACCAGCTACTTTCGAGTCGGAAGTTTGGCCCTCGACTACTTCTCCTATGTTGTAGTAGCTTTATCAGTCCTGGGTATGAGGCGTATGGTTTCAAGTTCATTAGGTGGAATTGATTATTGGTATAGTTTCTGTATTTGGTTAATTAACATACCAAACTGGTAAACACTGGTAAAAAACTGGTAAAAATGTACCTCTATTCATTCAACAACTAAAATTATTTTTTTCTATTTCAAATAAAGTCATTATTGTATGTTAGATTTCTCGGAAGTTAGACACTATAGCTCACAATAGCATATGCTCAGGTGAGCTAAAAACCCTACTCTTCCAACATTGTAGGGGGTATTACACTAATACTATTGGATCCGAGCATGTTATTTACCTCAAAAAGACTTGAATTCTTATATATTTTTCAATATCATATAATCATGTAAATACAGTATCAGCAATAGCACACAATAACATCCGTAAAGCCAAATAACCGTCAACACCAAATTTTTGTTCGATTAAATTTCAGAAGAATATCCTCACTATGAACGTTTTGTTTATATCCGGTTTTAGCATGCAAAGTAGTAAGAAGGCTTTTAGTGCTCACTTTGTCAGAACTGATAAATCAAGAGCAACTAAATTGCTACAGTTCTGCCGGGTTCAGGTCCGGCAAACGGCACTTTTGTGGGCGTGGTTTAAACGTGATATCAGGTCAGTGAGGTAATAACATTTTAAAGTATCCTTAAGGCGTTACTAGACAGACGTTAAGCTAGATGCTTGCCAAAAATGCGCAAAAACGCATATCACGAAAAATCACAAAATACAAGACCGATTTTCCTATTATATCGTCATGAAAGTTACCGACGCATATTTCAGTTACCTGGAATGTCAGCTCTGTGACGGTTAAAGCTTACAAGCTTTTTATTTACAGCACGTGCATCGGACTCCTCTTTCTTCATAGTTTCCACCGTTTCACCGAGTTCCTAGACACAAAAACAGAAACGGGGTGTTACCTGCCATGATTGTTGTGTTTCAGAAATTCTATGTAACTATTAGTATTTAAGAGAAGATATTTCATTGAAAGTTAAAGGAATTCTCAATATATATACAACACATTGAATAAACTGCAGGCTTATATAAATAGGAACTGAGCCGAAAGCCGATCTTTAAAAATATAAAGAAATTTGATTAAAGGTTCTTTCTTTTACTTGTAATATGAATGAGATTATTTTGTCTTGCGCCAAATGTTGTAATTTACAGCGAATGTACTGTTTACAAAGTTTGCTTGCGCTTTCTACACTGTATACTATTCTATTTGCCTTCGAGTGCTAAACCAAAATAATTTGTAACGAGTTTTATAATTATAACAGCTCTTTTTCGACTTGAGAGAAGGTGTCCTAGAAATAGAGAAATAGATGGATTTGCTATAAAATAGTTATATTATTGAATTAATTTTGAGTTCTAGTTACAATGGCTTGAACATTTGTTTTTTTCAAATAGTCCGCTTACCTTGAATTGTAAAATGTACACGTCATCATTAGCTGAATTAATGTATTGCAGAAACTCTTCGACACGAATCATTTCAAAGTCAAAATAAAGGCTGTGTACCAAGGCTTTATGGATGTAAATGTATTGCTCCTTAAGAAAGAAAACAAAAAACTTAAGACATAAAAAATCTAAAGTGTTTTAACTTAAGGAATGTAAGTTTAGAATAAATTATTATATGTTGCAGCTCGAGATTATTACTGATATTCCAAACAGCTTACAACTAATTTAAAACAGATTTGTTGATATGTGGCCTCATAGCAGCACACTATTAGGCATTGCTATGATAGGATTTCTAGATAAGCAATAAAATAACTAACAAAGCGCGGCATACTTTCTGCAAGTCCGCACAACTGTATTAAGTTGTTTAAAATAACTCACCAGGGTTTGCACCATATTTACTCTTTGTTCGCGCATGCCCAGAACGCACTCGAATACATTCACAGCACCATTGCTCTGTCCCTGTTCTATTAGTCTGTCCAGTGCTATAAATGTTCCTGTTCGGCCAATGCCGGCACTGAAATATTACAAGTATATTTTATGTGTTTCAGTCTGAGATCTTGTCATTTTGCCCGAGGACAATTGTAACTTGTCTATGACATTTTTTAGAAAAAAAGTCCTTGACATGGTGATTCCGAAATTAATAATAATCAATTAATTAACCTTTAAAATGATAATAATGTAAGAAAATAAATAGGGAGCAGCGGAGCCTTTTTTTAAAAAAAGAAGCATTGTCCTTTTACTACATGACCCAACGATAAATTGTTCGTTTAAATGCCTTACCTATAAAAAACCATGTTAAAGATAACTTTTAAAATAGGGAAACCTGCAATGGACAACAACTGGTCCCTTCTTATTGGAAGGTGTAGCTTTGACTTTCTGTCTAAATTCTAGAAGGCTAGCTACATCCTCTGGTACTGTCTTGTCAGGCCAAGCAGTGTAATGCAGTTGAGTAACTCTTCGCTTCTTGGAAAGCTCCAACTAACAGAAAGTAATTTATTTCTTGAGATTAAAACAAAGACGTTACAGAAAAGTTTTAAACATTCAAGTTGTCAGTCAATGATTTGTTAACAGGAACATGAAATGAAAAACGTTAAAGATATTCATATCTAATATATCAACAACAACAACAATATGTTATATCATATATGTACATATCATAGTTCTTGTCGACTTAACAAATACTGTTGTTCTTCTGTATCTAAAATAAAGAGATGCCGCCTAAGTAACTCCGCCAGTCGAGACAATGTGTACTGTTTATTCTGATTTATAAACAAGATCGAGAAGACTGTTCGGCTCAGGCACTTTGCGATTAGTATTAAGCTAATGACTTATTTTCACTTTATCGGGGTATTTTAGTAAAAACAAAATCTGAGAAATTTATAATTCAGAAACATGCTTGCTGTGTTATGTAACAAGTGCTTACGTTTGTAATGGTGAAATATCGAACAGTGTATTCTGCAAATTCGTCCATCTTTTTACAGGCAACACGTATAATATTGCCATATAACATATCCGTTCCTGGTTGTGGCCAATATTCTTCGCATTTCATGCCCTACGGAATATGTGTAAGATATGAATTATAAAAGAAACGTAGACCCGAAACTTGTGCCTCAGTACGTATGTACGTATGTATGTCTCTAAGAAATAATGTTCGATTTGTTCACATTATATCATTACAATGCGCAGTTGAAAATATCGGAATTACTATATGGTACTATATGACAACAGTCAACAAATTATTTACTCATTAAAAGGGTTGTTTGATTTAAAAAGCTGTGACAAGGAATTGGTATATTTATTAAGCTTATTTGGGCTATTCTAAAGCTCAGTGACAGCAAATGTTTGCTTTAATCTGCATATACAGTAGTTCTTGTAGACGGAGCATGACGGTGTTTCTCTGATACGAGTATTTTGCTGAACCAGTTGATTTTGAACATAAACGGCTACACATTTGCATTAGTCAACCCAGGCATAAAATTGAACAGGATAAAATACTTGGACATGCGGACAATTAAAAGGAATCTACAATCTAATCTTACCGAAGGCTCACGTAAATTCGTGAGCATCACAATGATGTCTACATTTTCGTACCAAATCATTTGCCAAAACGTTCTAAAGCCATCAGTTTCTTTTACCGTTGGACCTAAATCATGATTAATAAGAACTTAATTAACATACATTAGTACTTGCTTAACGACTTTCAGCGAATCTAGACCGCGGTAAATTTACATAAGCGAAGATTCATCAAAATCGAAAACCCTCAGTAGTTAACAAAGAAATATGTTTTTTACCGAGTCAATCATTCAAAATAAATTGAGGACAGTATTCAATTATAAAAAAAGCATTCCCTACAAAACTTAGATAAGTACACCTCGCTAAACATAAACCATTTAAATTATACAGCTTTAATAATGCATTGATCAAAATAATGGTACATGAAATTTCATACTTGCATATCATCTTGTCTTGAATTGTGCAACTGGTCTTTTGTTTCAGGAAGTTGTTTCTCAAATTAGTTTAACTGTTTAGTAAAGTTTCTATGTCAGAAATCACATATGTCGTACGACTTACCTAAAGATGCAATGTATGCATTTGGTTTGGCGTTACCCTGAAAGGAAATACTTGTTTTTTTATACTGATTTTATTTCTGACAAACAACTTTCAGAAATGTGATCAAATAAAAAAAATCATCCAAAAAAAGTGGATTAATCATTTGAAATTTCGTTAAACCCTGTTTTAGCCCCCCCCTCTCTCTCTCTCTCTCTCTCTCTCTCTCTCTGAAGAAAATAGTCTTATCCATTGTTTAAAGAGTAAAATTATTTGCCGTTGTCTTGGCTTAGATTCTTTGTTTAGTATCTTGTTTTGTTAACATATATATATATATATATATATATATATATATATATATATATATATATATATATATATATATATATACTGTGAGATAGCTGTTGAAATGTTTAAAACGTTTAAAGATTTTAATTTTTGAATATCAAGACGTACTTACATTTATATAACACGCATTTATGTAGAAATCTGGGTCATTCAAAATCTTAACACGCGAGTGATCATCTGAAAACATATAATATGTGCATGTACTTTGTGTCGTTAATTCGTTAAGAAGAAAGCAGTTCGATCATTATTTTGCAAATATTTTTAATTGGCCTTGTCATTTGGCTTTTTGGATTCTGCATATTTTACAGCGATAGCAATTGAATCCTTACTAAAACATTTAAGGATAATAGCATGATCTTGAAGAGAAAATGGTCTGAAAAGTTGATTTAAAAGAAACTGTATCTGGTTAACATAATCTTCGGTCATATGGGCAATCGGTACGATAAATAAGCTCCGACAGATATAGCAATACACAGTTATTTCAGCAACGCTCGCATCGCCTGCTGGCATTACAGGCATTTTCAGAATTCTAGATTGTAAGTCTGTTGTTGTACGTGCAGTAAATAATTTTCAATTTCGTTGCTGTCGTTATTAAAAATTATGCGAAATTATATATCAATTACAATCAACTTCATTGTTAAAATTAAACACATCATTAACCTAGAAACACAAATAAATATTTGGTACTCTCGCTAGTAAACATTAACAGAAATCTGATTGCAGGGCTACAAATAGGGTCGCAGATAGGATCGGCGTGCCGCAGAATAAGGATGTCCGAAAATCTCCGGCTCCAGAAGTTCTGCAGCATATTCTTTGTGATAAGACCTTCTGCCGCAGTTTGAATACTCGCCACTATACTAGGTGATGCCCTGAGAGGTATAATCCAAAAGAAGAGTATACAAAGAATAAACTGTAAATGTGATAATTGTCTCATTATGTTACCACACATGAATAGCATTGCTGGTAAGGTATTTAGACCAGAATGTTGTGGGTTGAATGACAAAACATTTCAAGCCCTTATGAACATAAAATGCAACAATGGACAAATTTAGACTTGTGACTTTCATTGACTGTGATGACGAACTAGAAATTCTTCCAGTTTTGGTTTTTTATATAATGTATTGAATATTGTACCTTTGTCTTTATGGTAGAATTTTGCAACTTATGAGCTGACTAGTTGTGTTAAATACTATAATCCACCGAAATTAATTGCAATTGTTATTAAGCACTTGTAATTGAAATTCATTACTTTGGAATAAAATAAAGTTAGTAATTGTAACAATAAGTGGAGTGGCTTGAAGTAATTGTAATTGTAATGAATTACATTCACATGTAATTGACCCTATCTCTGGTAGATACTCAAAATGGTGAATTAGACTATACTGCTTAATTAAGCTGATGCTCATATGAGTAAAATAGTCTATATTGTACTGTTTAGTCGATTCTCTAATGAGAAAACTGGTCTTTATTGGATCATTTAGTGAATACTAAAGACTATATTGTATTGTTTAGTAGATATACAGATAAGTAGAATAGGCTATATTTCATTGCTTTTTTGATACTCAGGCATTACATTGGAGATGAATCATTAAAATCCACCTATTTTACGTTTTAAAATTAATATTCACCGCAGGGCAATGATGCTGACATTGTATCAGGATACTTCAGAAAAATCTAATAATACGAAGTTTGAGCAGTATAGTAAAAGAAATTTGTAAATTACTGAAAACTATGAAGACTATAGGTTCGATTCTGCCTACTTTTAGAATGTTGGAATACGGTATGCGTTATGCATTTTAGATATATTAATTTTCATGTTAGTCTAGATAGAAATTCGATTTTTTTAAAAAGAGGATTTTACACCAAAATCCTCTTTTGTGGTATCAAAAACGCGATTTTTAACATCATTTTTTACTTGATTTTAGAACAAACCGTGGAAATTTCCACGCCATATATCAGAAAATAGCAAAAAAAATCTGATGAAATATTGCCGAATTTCTATCGTGCGTGGAAATTTCCACGCCCTTATTCAGAAAATAACAAGAAAATTTTAATGAAATATTGCCAAAATTCATTCCCCGTGGAAATTTCCACGCTTTATTCGACATGCTAAAAAGGTTGGATAAAACACAACAACACACTCTATAAAATAAAATTTATATTTATTAACAAATTGTGTACAAAAACTTAATATTTTTGGCCAGCTCTACAAAACTGAAATCTAACGAAGTGAAACATGTAAGCGTGGAAATTTCCACGGTTGAGATAAATATAATTGTAAATACAAAAATCATAACAAAAATATAAAATTTCAAGCGTGGAAATTTCCACGCTTTTTTAAACTATTACAGAATCGATTTATTGGCGTGGAAATTTCCACGCCTCGTATGAAATATGTAATGAACAATTTGACACCGTGGAAATTTCATGTTTAGTGATAACAAAATTAAAGTAATTCGATTAAAAATCAAAACTGAAAGATAACTAGTGATTGAAATGAACAAGAAATGAATCAGTAAATTTAAACTAATTTGAAACATGTGAGAAGAAGAAATTTCCACGCCCCTTTCAAAAACATTTTGTTCCATTTGAAATAAACCTTTGCACAAAAAGTGAAGCGTGGAAATTTCCACGGCTGCCTCGTCAATGATTGCAACAAAGTTAGTCAAGTGAAATATATGAGATTCAAAGTAAGGCTAATTTTAATCTAAAACAATACAAGGTAAAAATCACATGACATGAAAACAAAATAAAATGAAGCGTGGAAATTTCACGCCTCCCATAAATACTAAGTCAAGTGGTAAATAATTTGATACCGTGGAAATTTCCACGCTTATGCATAACAGGAGAATATCAAGCGTGGAAATTTCCACGCCTCTCATATAATGTAATGAGTTTGATACCGTGGGAATTTCCACGCTTATAACAAAGTTTAAGTAGTTCAATTAAAAGTTAAAACAAAAAGTACAAAAGGTGAAGCGTGGAAATTTCCACTGCTACCTTGTAAATGATAAATAATACGTGAAAACTATTGAAATAGATGAGACAATATCAAGCGTGGAAATTTCCACGCTCTTGCGAGGCGGCGTGGAAATTTCCACGCCCACAAATCTTTTCTATAAAAGTAAGAAAGTAATGATTCTTTAGATGCCGCGAAAACTTGCACGCTTGTGCAGTTACAAATAAAATATAAAAGTCTCACAAGATGAAAGCAAAATTTAACATTGTAAGTTAGTGGCAAATATCATGATATGCCAAAAATACAGAAATACAAGCTTCCAATTACGCTTATCGTAATTTTTAAGTTGTGAAATGATGCCATCAAATCATAATAGTTAAATAACTAAGTTGACCAACTGAAATGCATACTACTCAGGGCGTGGAAATTTCCACGCTTCGAAAATTAAAAATAGTACTCCCCCAACTGAATGGATTGAAAGAACAAAAAGGAAAGAAAAAGAAAATATGCATTAACTATTTCAGGCGTGGAAATTTCCACGCTTATTGTTGCTTTTCAGCTGTGAAATGATGCCATCAAATCAAATAGATAACAACACGAAACCATGTTAACAAACTGAAACACATACTACTCCAGGCGTGGAAATTTCCACGCTTCGGAAATAAAAGAATTGCACTCCCCGAATTAAATGATATAACAAAGGAAAATAAAAGAGAAAAAAAATATGATATGCATAATCTATTTCAGGCATGGAAATTTCTACGCTAGTCATTAATAGGTAAAAACGATTAAATGTTTTCAGATTTCAGGTGTAAAAAAAATAAATATCCTCTTCAGAACATATCGAGGACATTTCTTCAATCCTTCATAATACATAACTTTTCGACTTCGGTTACTGAACTTAGAAACATGCATAATCTTTCATGCGTGGTCATTTCTATGCACATTTAAGGATAGTTTAATATATTCATTAAGTGTTGATCTGATCTAAAAAAAATCAAATAAGTATAATAACAGATCTCTTAAAAAATTTCCACGCTTACCAATACTTTCAAGCTCTAAAGTTATGCAATCAAAACAAAATAGTTAAATATCCGAAACAAAGCTTCGAACACTTGAAAAATAAACACATGCAACAGACGTGGAAATTTCCCCGCTTCAAGAATACAAAATAATACTTGCTCAATTAAAAGGAATCAAATATTCAAAAAGGCAAATAATGAAATATGCATAAACTATTTCAGGCTTGAAAATTTCCACGCTTCTCATTATGAGTTGAATATGGTCAAAATACGATAAAAAAATTTAACTATGAAAAGATAAAGAACAAACCGTGGAAATTTCCACACTCTCATTTCAAACACTGAATGTTCAACTTGAACTCAATTAAACGATAAAGAAAGAGTTTTTTAATAATTACAGGTCGAATGATTTCTATTTTCATCATAAATAGATATATTACATGAAAGTATTTAACTGCATGGAAGCTTAATAAAGTAAAAATCATTGAGACTTGCTAATTGGAAGTAACTATTACATATTGTTTTTACAAGTGTGATTTATCAACAGTATTTCAATCAATTTGTAACATCACTTGTCATAAAATTTTGCTCTCAACTTTAACATAGACTGGATCATAAAAAAGTGTTAATTGCTTTGTTTTGACAGTTATGCAGAATATACAAGGGTCCCTTTTGGGTAGGTTAATTTGCATAAATTCCACATTATAAGGCGTGATTTATAGATATTTGACATTTCATTGGTTATTAATTTATAAGCAGACACCAATTTCTTTTTAACGGATATGCCATATTATTTTTCAAACAATATCCCAACGTGAAAATAGTGTGAATTTCCATTACAGTGAAACCAATGTTAACATATTAGGTCAGCTAAATTCACTACAATTTTACTGCACTTAAAGGTCATGGAACACGAACTTTTGACTTCGAAATTTTTTTACGAAGAAACAATTTTTAATTGCAAATGCTATAACACCATAAAACCATGTAGTACTAAGATAAGATAAAAGAGTTATAAACAATTAAAATGTATTTCATAATGGAACTGTGAAAATGAAATATTAGGTAAAAAAACAAATCGTGGACATTTCCACGAATTTTCAACATGTTAGATAGCGAAAAAAATATAATCGCAAAAAGAATTGCCATGTTCGTCAAGTCTTTATTATAACATGCCTTATTACATTACGCCAGGACACATACTATAACCCGTCGATGTAAATACAAAGTAGCATTATGTTATAAAACGATGAAATTGAACTAAAAAAAAATAATTCAATTCAGATGGTTCTGCATACTCTATTTTAACCGCAAATAAGAAAAAAACATTTACAAATAGGTGTTTTTGTTTTTCATTTCATTAGTTTTATTTGCTTTGTTTCATCAGTTACAATTGTCTCTTTTTAACTCATTAACTTGATCATTTTGTCTTTAGTTCATCGGGGTTTCCTTCGTTTTCATCCATCCATCAATTACCGATATTACCGTCAGCATCTATAAACAAATAAATGAATAGAATGAATACAGTTACTCAAAGTTTCATTCAAATACCCGTTTTAAGTCATTTACTTATCCTACATAAATATTTAAAATGCTCCCCTGTTTGGGTTTTTAAAAAAAAGAAACTGAAATACACTTATTTCAAGTGCTGTGGAAAACAAATAAAACTAGTGAACCTTAAATACACAAGTAAGTAAGTAAGAAAGTAAGTAAGTAAGTAGGTAATTAAGTAAAATAAGCTTAGTTTTGGCAGTACTGTAGCACTAGTACTCGATTACACCACAGAATGCGCAAATTCATTTTCTGCATTATATATAAATGTGTCCAATAAAAAATAAAAACATATGCATGATCTCAAAATGGATGGCAGAAAAGCAATTCACTCTATGTATACAGTCTACACATTTCTATCTCTTGGCTGTTTCTTCTGAATAAAAATTTCTTGCCGATCTGTATAGGTATTTCAAGCAGGATCATTTCTCTTTCAGAGCGACTCACCGACAACGAGCTGAGAGTTTTCGTCTTGCCATTATAGGTTTTTTCTCTCTATTTCTTTCCTGAAATGAGCAGAAATATAATTTCAAGTATATAATTACACTCTCAGAAATAATATCTCCTCTAACAGAAGGCTTAGCTTTAAATGGACACCAAAATAAAATACATAAATAGAAAGAAAAAAGAAAAAGAAAGATCATGATAAATAAATGCTAAAATTGTTAATTGAAGATTGTCTTGATACTGAGTATCTTAAATCATGGAGTATATTCAACCATATATAAAGAAGAACGGTAACTGACAATGACAATGACAATGACAATGACAAATATTTTATTCGGCATTAAAGTACATAATACATTTATAGCCGATAAATGTATGACACTGTAAAATGCAAATCATGGCATAATTATATCAATATGCAATGAGTTAAAAAACAACAACAGTTTTTACAGAGAGACTAGCAAATTTAAGTCTTATTTCGCTCTTTAAAAGCGAAGTATATATACTTAGCTAAGTTATTGAGAATGTTAGGATTTTTTGATGATAATAATATTTCAAACTTTTGACGTGTTGGCCAATGACAGTAATAATAATAATAACTAATAAGTCACTTATTTCACCATTTATTTTTTAGCGTCTGATAATCTATCAGTCATAAAAGGATACATTCCACAGTTGAATGGACAATATAATTTTCAATAAAGCAGTACCAGATCTTTCCCTAATTTGCATATTTTCGAACATTACCCCGCCCTAATTCACTCACTGTAAAGAATGGTCATAAAATCTACGAATAAAGTAACTGACCGTGAACGGCAGTAGGCAATTAGGGGCAATTATGAATATAATGGGAACGCCTTATTGGTTTATTCATTGACAGTTAAATCATTCGTCTAACACATAAGACATTCAATTCTTCTAATCCTTGAAAAGGTAATTATTATAATGGCAAATTGTAATGTTTTATGTTATCCTTTTTTATTCAGAAGTAAAATATGGCGTTTCTTTAAATTTTAGTGATTATATTATCACTTAACTCACGCTGAATTTCCTTCAAACGAAAAAAAAAGTGCTTTGAAAAACGACTACATTTATTCAAACATAACAAGTTCAAAGTCTGATTTAAATAACTGATAAAATCTTTATACATCCTTGCAACAGTGATGATAACAAGTTCATAAATCTTTAATGAGTTTTTGGAATATTATGTATCAGACATTACACAATCAAAGTAAGATTTAGGATAATTGATACATTCTTTACTAGGAATTCCACAAAAAATCATAGCAAAAAAATATTTTTAAAATTATCATTTTGATGTCACAATAAGTCAGTCTTAAAGTTTAATATCAAGAAATCTGCAACTTACATTTTCTTCATACAAGCTGCCCTCACTCCTAGAACTGTAGGATTTTGGTTTCTTTTTACTTCATTCTCCGCTATTTGAATATCTTATTAACGAAAGACAGACACAAAAGTATTGTGTGTAGTCCCGAGTTGTATCATACTAATTGATTACACGGCACGCGACAGACACCTACCGTTTATGGGTCATGTCCATTTTGTGAATAGGTAAGCCCGGAATACAAACATTTAATCACCGTTTCAAAATGGGGAAATAAGAAAGGAATTCAAAACTAAAAGTTGTTCTAGTTAATATCTCATTAATATAAGATAATTCAATTTCTTTATTCAAAATCTTAGCAGTTTTCAATTCGATTAATCTGTGAAATGGAATATCTGTCCCCCCACCCGTTCAGTAATTACAACCTCCCGCTGTGTCACCACGCGTCGTGTGTAGTGTGTAACTGGAGTTGAGCAACCGTGTAACGAGTTTCAAAACGACAATGATGAAATACACTCGATTGAATGGACTTTAAGGATGTGTCAGGGTAAGTACATTTTTTATCAATCAGCACTACGTTAAATTCTGCACATGCGGAGATTTGATTATTTTTGTGCAGTAACACTGCCGTTTTGCCTCGTTTTCTTCCTTCTTGCTGCACTTAAAGGCAGTATAATGTTGTTCCTATTCATTTTGTAAAAAAGGTGAACAGTAATTTTAAAAGTCATTTAGTCTAAGTTAAAGTTACGATCACAGTAATTATAACAAGTTCCGAGACTTGTGTTTTATTCTACATGTACTATAAAGCTTCAGTCTGCTTAAAGTAAAACAGAAAGCAGTAGATGCCTTTTATGAAGTAGAAGAAAAAGTATTATAGCTTCTACATGTTGGAACAATTCACGACAACGGAACGTTCCGCAGCTGTTCTTAGTTGTGACCTACATTTATCCCGCTGGTACAAGACAGTGATGCAGAATGACAAACATTTTAACGCATCCTTCTTTTTACATGCAGTAGTAACAATAAACCGTCAGTGCAAGATGCACAATAAAAGTAAAGTTTCAAAGTTTATTGGCAAAGTCGGCATATATCATACCTTTGTCCAATTAACAATATTCAAAGTACAAATGGCCACAAGTACATACATAACATAATATATACACAGTAAATTATTCTTAAAGTTATATCTCTATACAATGACCAACATGAAATAAAATGGTATAATATAGGATTCCAAAACATTTTGGCTGCAACATTTACAACCTCTATTATTTCTATCTGTATTTGTGTATCTACCGGTCTCGATTTCTAAAGAGTGCAAGCTAAGTCTTAACCTTGATATAAATTTTCTAATTACATCATTTCCTAACACTTCTAGATATTTTTCAAACTTGAATTCATCTTTAAACAGTCTACAGTGGTACAATTTTGCAAATTTTGTGAAAATCTGAACTTAGCTAAGCGACAGACTCACAGAATATACCTTAATCATTTTTTCTTTAAAACATGGAAAAAACATTTTTTTTGCTTCTATACACCGTTCCAATTAGTACCTATCTGATTACCTCCCTTGCGTCCGCCATTAAGGGACTGCGCAGATTGAAGCAGTTTTATAATGCAGAGCTTAGAAAAAGTCCAATTTTTTTAGCTGTAATGTTAATATGACGTTGTATGTTAGTGAAACAGATTCATATAAACCACATGAGCATTAAATATCAGCAAAGATCTATCTCTAGGTCTTCTAACTGAAAAAAGTATATTTGTAAATGATTTGTTTGCTGACATCTGAATCTATTGAACTGTTAACTAAAGATTTTGTGATATTCTCCGGTAGATAAATTCTTTTTATTTTATCAAAATTTCACGAAAAACTGCTTTTAAAAAGTACATGTATCTATCATTAAAATATTTGACCAAAAGGGTACAGTTATATAGGTGTCGTAATAATTTTGTTTTCCGTATTACAAGAAATATCATCAGCAATAATGTTAAAAATAAGAAAGAAAGCAAACGTTTTATTGGAAGATCAATATCTTACAAACGTGTGGCTTGCAGCTATTATTTTCTTTCTGCATACACAAACTCACATCTGGTACATATTAATACTTTGCAAAAACAGATTCCACAAGAATATATAATCTTAAATTTCATGTAACAATCAGGAACAAATAAAGACCATATTTTATAGACTTCAGGCATTTTCTCAAGAGTGAATCTCGTTACTACGGTGTTTTACTGTGACTGATCAAGCAAGACCGACAATGACAGTTAACGGTGACTTATCACAACAAAGACAGTATGTCACCCCTATATTACGTAACCACATTCCTTCACCACAGGACACCGCGAAAGACAAAAGACAGTTTGATAATTAAAGAAATGCTAAATAATGCATATTTATTGTCAAGTATTCTTGGAAACTGTATCAAAGAATAAAGCAAGTTTTAGTTAAAATAGACTGAACATGCTGTTGATGAGCGAGATGTTTAATTTTGTCCATTTTGTAAGCTTTCAGATTTGTTCAAATAATTGAAATCATAGTTTCAACTTTCGGAAAGGAAAACAGTGTTTAATAAATTATTTGTGTTTTGCACATATTATATGGTTCACACAACTCAAGCTTCCACTTTGAACAGTCTATGGTCTTTTTTAACAGTCTTTAATGTGTTAAATAGTTAATAATATGTTCAAGTCAGGAATAACATATAAAATAGTGATAATATATCAATAAACAGATGCTTATTCTGCAACAAAATTCACGCGATATAAGACAGCATGTCACCTTGAAATAAGCTAAACAGCTCACAGAGCTATAAAGAACTTAAGCATCATAGCGAGGTTTAGCAGTCCTTTAATTGCGGACGGTCACGTGACATTCATAATTGCGGCGGTCAATTTATCAATTATGGAACGGTCTATTCATCGTAAAAACTGAAGAAAAATAATTCGGTTTCAACAGGATTCGAACCTATGCCCTCGTCAGTAAAATAAAGATAAATGAGCTAGACCACTGAGCCAAACAACCTTGTTATTATTAGACGTCAAAATTAATGATACATTATAAACTAAATATCTACCCCTTGACTAAGTGCGTAAAGGTTTTACTGATAATAAACATTGTTAGACTACATTATGATGCGCTTCTGTAACAAAAATGAGCCAATAACTTAGTTGAGATATGTACGTCAAAATTACAACTAGACTTTCGCTTCTTCCTATCTATTAGTCTGTCGCTTTAACGGTTTATACATATCGCTGAAATGTCAAAGGGAAACCGAAAATTCACAAACAAGTGCAGTTTACTGTCCATAAAAATAACAAATACAGACATATTATGGGACTAACAAAATCGCCGTTTTCACAACATACATCTAGTTTTTGTTTTGTAAATCAGTGTGATAATTCTAAAGAAAATAGAAAACAAGCCCCTATAGGAATAAGTTACTATATGGTAGGTCCTAGGAACGTATTTCTAGTTTATACAGAATTCTACCTACTGATGAACATTGTTTTCACAAATATTTTCTTGTAATTTAATAACTTATCCATTTGATCTTTTCGTGGAAGCGTGTTTGTGATCTGTTTTCATAAAAACAAAAAGCACTGGGGTTTTTGTTTGTTTGTTTGTCTGTTTTTTTTTCTTCCCTGAATAGACTGTTTTATATTACAGCATTTTGACTTATTTTTGTCATTTGTTTTCAGAGATTTAAGTACGGAAACTGACAGGGAAGTGCCAAAAGTTACAGACCATGGATATATAAAGAAGACAATTTAAATATGGATGTTTTAAATAACCCATCGAACATAAAAAACGGAGAAGTTCCAGCAATACAAAGTCAAATAGTTATTTGCAAAATATTGTTAATTTAGGCCCTCGGTCAGAAAACAAAGGCTGAAGCAAAGTATCATGTGAGATGAATCGTGATATTGAAGAATCAGTTGGATTCAGAGTTCAATGAATATCTCTAACAATGCGGCAACAATACGGCTTTTATCCCTGTTCTGAAACGAAGGGAGAGAACTGAGATAAATCAATTTTTTTTAACCCCCAAACTGAACATATATTAGTTTCTTCTCATACATATACTTGGTCATTAGTCCCTTATTTTCTTTTCGACGGTGAATTGATATAAGTCCAGTTATGCCGAGTTCAAATTGTGTTGCATTCCGAATATGAGGACTATATATAGATCTAGTGGAATTCAAATTAGCTTAGGCATGTTTCATTGTTTATCTTTTTGTATATTTTATTCCATTTAATTCAGAGTATCATTGTGTTACCTGGAATGATCAGTACCAAGTCTAGTTGTGCATATTTTGGCATTTTCCAGTTCAATGATTTTTGTCCGAGTTATGGCCCTTTAATAATTTTTATGTTTGAACTTTGTTCGGACTACTTCTCTTATACTACTAAAGCAATTTAAACGAAATGTTACAGGATTGATCAGCACCTCAAGTACTTGCGCATATTGAACGGGTTTTCTGGTCGATTGATTTTTGGCTGAGTTATGGCCCTTGAATGAAAAAGACTTTTTGGCCCATTAATGATTTTTGTGTTGAAGGCTTCACAGTAGTCACAATATGCTACAAAGTAGCTACGACATAAAGGGATTACTTCTCCATCGTCTGTCCGTCCGTCCGTCCGTCCGTCTGCCCGTCCGTCACAAAACTTGTCCGGACTACTCCTCAAAAAACTACTGGTGCGATTTCATCCAAACTTTACTGGAATGATCATTACCAAGTCTTGTTGTGCATATCGTCGGCATTTTCCAGTTCAATGATTTTTGTCATAGTAATTGCCCTATAATGATTTTTATTTTAATGGTTTGTCAAGACTACTTCTCTTCTACACTTAATGCAATTTGAATGAAATTTTACAAGACTGATTGGTACCTCAAGTACTTGCTCATGTCTGACGGGGTTTTTTTTTGGTGAATGATTTTTGGCTGAGTTATGGCCCTTGAATAAAAAAATGGCGTTTTGGCCAACAAACTGTCCAGTCACCTCTCAATACAACTGGCTATCATCAGGCGACACATGTGATCACTGATCGCCCTTGTTTATTTAGAAGTGGGGAAATTTCCACGTCTGTTAAATGTGTTTGTTTTTTCAAGTGGTTAAAGCTTTGTTTTGGATATTTAAATTTATAGCTTGAAAGTATTGATAAGGGTGAACGTTTTTAAGAGATCTACTATTATACTGAAAAGTTATGTGTTAAGAAGGAACGAGGAAATATCCATGATTTGTTCTTAACAGGATATTTATTTTTGTTCACACTTAGAACTGAAAATATTTTAATCGTTTTTAACTATTAATGACCAGCGTGGAAATTTCCATGCCTGAAATAGAATATGAATATCTTATTATTTTCTCCTTTTTTATTTCATTTAATTAGAAGAGTGCAATTTTTTGATTATTTTCGAAGCGTGGAAATTTCCACGCCTGGAGTAGTATGTGTTTCAGTTGGTTAACATGGTTTCGTGTGGTTATCAGTTTGATTCAATGGCACCATTTCACAGCTGAAAAGCAACGATAAGCGTGGAAATTTCCACGCCTGAAATAGTTTATGCATATTTTTTTGACCTTTCAGTCTATTCAGTTGGGGAAGTGCTATTTTTAATTTTCGAAGCGTGGAAATTTCCACGCCTGTAGTAGTATGCATTTCAGTTGGTTAACATAGTTATTTAACTATTTTGACTTTATGGAATCATTTCACAACTTAAAAACGATAAGCGTGGAAATTTCCACGCTTGAATTTCTATACTTTTTGGCATATCACGATATTTGCCACTAATTTACAATGTTAAATTTTGTTTTCATCTTGAGCGACTTTTATATTTTATTTTTTACTGTTATTTGAATTAATTTTGCATGTACCTTGTTATGCACAATCGTGGACGTTTTCGCGGCATCAAAAGAATCATTACGTTCTTACTTTTATAGAAAAATTTTGTGGGCGTGGAAATTTCCACGCCGCCTGGCAAGAGCGTGGAAATTTCCACGCTTGATATTGTCTCATCTATTTCAATAGTTTTCACGTAGTATTTATCATTTACAAGGTAGCCGTGGAAATTTCCACGCTTCACCTTTTGTACTTTTTGTTTTAACATTTAATTGAACTACTTAAACTTTGTTATACATAAGCGTGGAAATTCCCACGGTATCAAACTCATTACATTATATGAGAGGCGTGGACATTTCCACGCTTGATATTCTCCTGTTATGCATAAGCGTGGAAATTTCCACGGTATCAAATTATTTACCACTTGACTTAGTATTTATGGGAGGCGTGAAATTCCCACGCTTCAAATTTTTTGTTTTCATGTCATGTCATTTTTACCTTGTTTTGTTTTAGATTAAAATTAGCCTTACTTTGAATCTCATATATTTCACTTGACTAACTTTGTTGCAATCATTGACGAGGCAGCCGTGGAAATTTCCACGCTTCACTTTTTGTGCAAAGGTTTATTTCAAATTGAAAAAAAAATGTTTTTGAAAGGGGCGTGGAAATTTCCACGGTAAGATACTTCTTCTCACATGTTTCAAATTTGTTTAAATTTACTGATTCATTTCTTGTTCATTTCAATCACTAGTTATCTTTCAGTTTTGATTTTTAATCGAATTACTTTAATTTTGTTATCACTAAACATGAAATTTCCACGGTGTCAAATTGTTCATTACATATTTCATACGAGGCGTGGAAATTTCCACGCCAATAAATCGATTCTGTAATAGTTTAAAAAAGCGTGGAAATTTCCACGCTTGAAATTTTATATTTTTGTTATGATTTTTGTATTTACAATTATATTTATCTCAACCGTGGAAATTTCCACGCTTACATGTTTCACTTCGTTAGATTTCAGTTTTGTAGAGCTGGCCAAAACTATTAAGTTTTTGTACACAATTTGTTAATAAATATTTTTTTTCATAGAGTGTGTTGTTGTGTTTTATCCAACCTTTTTAGCATGTCGAATAAAGCGTGGAAATTTCCACGGGGAATGAATTTTGGCAATATTTCATTAAAATTTTCTTGTTATTTTCTGAATAAGGGCGTGATAATTTCCACGCATGATAGAAATTCGGCAATATTTCATCAGATTTTTTTGCTATTTTCTGATATATGGCGTGGAAATTTCCACGGTTTGTTCTAAAATCAAGTAAAAAATGATGTTAAAAATCGCGTTTTTGATACCACAAAAGAGGATTTTGGTGTAAAATCCTCTTTTAAAAAAAATCGAATTTAGAAATTTCTCCAAGGTATAATATACCGTATTCATAAGATAGACCGGGCTCTGTTTAGATGTCAGCTGTTATATGGAGAAACAAATTGTTTTCTGTGGTCACCTAAGCTGTCCAATCACTTGGTTAAATAACCTGTCATCTAACTGTTGTAATACGTTTTGGGCATTGTATATAGAAAACACATTTAATTCAGCAGACTCAATTTCAACTTTCATAAAGAGACAGCATTTTGAAAGAATATTGATAATGCATTTCTCAAGTTTTAATTTCTGTCAAAGCAATACAATTATCACGTTTTGTAACACGTCATTTCGTATGCTGTTCTATTTTATTTGTTGTTGATGTAATGATAATTATATTATTATACTCACACGGATAGAGTCCTCTATATCTGTTCAATGCTAAATGTTCTGGCTTGGTGGCATCTGTGCATGGTTTTTGAAGTCCGTTTGGTAATTTCTGTTACAATTTAAATACATCGCACATTATCATTGAATAACAGTATATTATAACGGTATATTATAAGAGTATATTATAATAGTAAATTGTAAAACTTGCTATCACTATGATTCCTCTCATTCATTTAAACCTTATGTAAAGCTCAAATTCCACTGATTTCTTGTCTCTTATCGACATATCGGTAAATTATGAAGAGAAATATACACACTTTTCAGTAACGCAGTTTGTCCAAACGGTTTTGATTGTAATTCAATTTAACAAGAAATAATGTCATTTAAAAAGCTCTGAAAACTGGCCGATTCATTTTTACACATACACTAATGTTTTAGTTTACAGTTGTCTTTTGGTCAATGCATCTTAATATGAATATATACGTATAAACAGCAGGTGAAAAATCTGATACTTATTTTGAAAAAATCCGCGAAAATACATTGTACAGAAGTATGCTAGTATATAATATAATATTCATAATCTGACTATACGCAATATGTTTTGAAATACCCTTACCGTGAATTCTAAATTGTAACTCTCCCGTTTCCTTTCAGAAACGTAAAAGAACAACTCTGAAACCATAATATCGGTGAGATTTTCTATTGTGTCTGGTGAATTGGCGTACTCTGTTGGCTCTGTACATGAAGGTGGAGAATCATTTAATTCCTGAATAGAGGTTTCCCCCTTGGTGATATTTGCTTGTGGTTTTCTCATATCTTGTCGATTGCCTTAGAATAAAAAAAATATCAATATACACTATAGTTTTATAAAAATTGAACTTATGACTGGGCCATTCGAAGGTTTCTTACACTGTCTAGATGAATCAGAACTTATGACTGGGCCATTTGGAGGTTTCTTACAATGTCTAGGTGAATCAGAACTTACGACTGGGCCATTCGAAGGTTTCTTACACTGTCTAGGTGAATCAGAACTTATGACTGGGCCATTTGGAGGTTTCTTACAATGTCTAGATGTATTAGAACTTATGACTGGGCCATTTGGAGGTTTCTTACACTGTCCAGAGGAATCAGAACTAATGACTTGGCCATTCGAAGGTTTCTTACAATGTCTAGGTGAATCAGAACTTATGACTGGGCCATTTGGAAGTTTCTTACAATGTCTAGATGTATTAGAACTTATGACTGGGCCATTTGAAGGTTTCTTACACTGTCCAGAGGAATCAGAACTTATGACTGGGCCATTCGAAGGTTTCTTGCACTGTCTAGATGTATCAGAACTTATGACTGGGCCATTTGAAGGTTTATTACACTGTCTAGATGAATCAGAACTTATGACTGGGCCATTTGAAGGTTTCTAGCCCTGTCTAGATGAATCAGAACTTATGACTGGGCCATTTGAAGGTTTCTTGCACTGTCTAGATGTATCAGAACTTATGACTGGGCCATTTGGAGGTTTCTTACAATGTCTAGATGTATTAGAACTTATGACTGGGCCATTTGAAGGTTTCTTACACTGTCCAGAGGAATCAGAACTTATGACTGGGCCATTCGAAGGTTTCTTACACTGTCTAGGTGAATCAGAACTTATGACTGGGCCATTTGGAGGTTTCTTACAATGTCTAGATGTATTAGAACTTATGACTGGGCCATTTGAAGGTTTCTTACACTGTCCAGAGGAATCAGAACTTATGACTGGGCCATTCGAAGGTTTCTTGCACTGTCTAGGTGAATCAGAACTTATGACTGGGCCATTTGGAGGTTTCTTACAATGTCTAGATGTATTAGAACTTATGACTGGGCCATTTGAAGGTTTCTTGCACTGTCTAGATGTATTAGAACTTATGACTGGGCCATTCGAAGGTTTCTTACACTGTCTAGGTGAATCAGAACTTATGACTGGGCCATTTGGAGGTTTCTTACAATGTCTTGATGTATTAGAACTTATGACTGGGCCATTTGAAGGTTTCTTGCACTGTCTAGATGTATTAGAACTTATGACTGGGCCATTCGAAGGTTTCTTGCACTGTCTAGGTGAATCAGAACTTATGACTGGGCCATTTGGAGGTTTCTTACAATGTCTAGATGTATTAGAACTTATGACTGGGCCATTTGAAGGTTTCTTACACTGTCTAGATGAATCAGAACTTATGACTGGGCCATTTGAAGGTTTCTAGCCCTGTCTAGATGAATCAGAACTTATGACTGGGCCATTTGAAGGTTTCTTGCACTGTCTAGATGTATCAGAACTTATGGCTGGGCCATTTGAAGGTTTCTTGCACTGTCTAGATGTATTAGAACTTATGACTGGGCCATTCGAAGGTTTCTTGCACTGTCTAGGTGAATCAGAACTTATGACTTGGCCATTTGGAGGTTTCTTACAATGTCTAGATGTATTAGAACTTATGACTGGGCCATTTGAAGGTTTCTTACACTGTCCAGAGGAATCAGAACTTATGACTGGGCCATTCGAAGGTTTCTTGCACTGTCTAGATGTATCAGAACTTATGACTGGGCCATTTGGAGGTTTCTTACAATGTCTAGATGTATTAGAACTTATGACTGGGCCATTTGAAGGTTTCTTACACTGTCTAGATGAATCAGAACTTATGACTGGGCCATTTGAAGGTTTCTAGCCCTGTCTAGATGAATCAGAACTTATGACTGGGCCATTTGAAGGTTTCTTGCACTGTGTAGATGTATCAGAACTTATGGCTGGGCCATTTGAAGGTTTCTTGCACTGTCTAGATGTATCAGAACTTATGACTGGGCCATTTGAAGTATTTTTACACTGTCCAGATGAATCAGACTGACGAAGCCTTTGAAAAAAATCTTGGACAAACACTTTCTGCATTAAGTGTAGTTACACCATACAATGAATGACTTACCTGTTAATTGTACATTTTCGTAAACGACTTTGTTCGGCACTTTCCGTGACCTGTGAATAAACAGAGTTGACACTATGTAAATTACGCACTTAATTTGCACCCAATAATACCAAAGATAAACAAATAACCATTTTACTTCATAGTTTTCTTAGAAAAAAACCTCTATGATTTTACCCTTTATTTCATATTTGACTTATGATATATGTCACAGATCATCAAATTCTAATTAAATATTTTTATCATGAACACAAACATGTACATGTAACTGGACTCAGGCCATCATTGTCAACAAAATTACCATTGTTTCTTAATCAAAAAGTAACAAACTCTTACCTTTTTTTGTATATGATTAGACACAACACAATACCTGCTGTCACTAACAGTACACCAGATATGCAGCCAATTATCATACCGGTAGAAGACGGTTCTGTATTTTCAGTTGCTTTAGCTTGAAAATAGAATAAAACGAGTTTGAACATATTACAATACGTGTTCAGGTTTATTTGATAAAATGTTTAAATGTGTGCTTTTATTGGTTTTCTATAACATTATACTGTTCGTTAAGGTTTAACTTGCTCTTAACGGCCTCTACATAAGTTATTTCAGGACTATTGTTAACCTAACCATTGATTACTTTAAGAAAAAGCACACTACTAATATCGTCTATTTAAGTTTATGTTATGGAAATTGAAAAAAGATAATGGTCATAAACATCATCTGAATGAAATGCATAATACGGTTTCAGTTTCTTTTATCTCATAAAAGAGCTTTAAGGACGTTACTCTTACGATTGATAAACTGTTTAAAGGAGAGTGTACTGATTCCAGGCTCACACGAAACTTTCAACTATTTGCGTAATTATATTACTAATATCCTTTGGGAGAGAGAAATGCAAACAGTACCTTTTTTCTAAGACAGACATAATTTTAAAATCTTTTAATGTAAATGAAATAAAACGACAAATAGTTTACGCATATTAAAGGTCTGATAAATCAATTCACTTTCAAAATATTTAAGCTTAAGCAATTTGTTCAAATTACTGATGAGTGATTTGCATAAAATAAATAGTTACTTTTTGTTTGAAACTGCAAGAGATCCGTGGATTCTGTACTTCCAAGTGAATTTTGCGCATACATTTTTATATCATACAACGAAGAACTTGACAGGCCCTTTATCGTTATTTCATTTTCTGAACTAGTGCCCGTATCTTCGACTGTGACGTTATTCCAGATGTCTTCAGTCTTTCTTTTATATTTTATTATAAAAGTTTGAGAGTGGCCACCATGAAAGCCCGATATCCAACGTACAAGAGCTGTAGATTCAGTCACGTATGCAGCAACAACCTCGAAATTTCGCGGGGTCTCTGGTTTGCCTAAAAAGTGTTGATCGTTTTAAAGGTTAGTTACAGTTCTTACGTGATATTACAATGTGTAAACAATATATAAACCGAACCAAGTATCTAAATGCATTGGTTGAGACTATTTTGTTATTAAAACGATATAGTTTACGTCATATATTTCTAATATATACACATTTATATTCCTCAGTATATAAATTATTGTGTCAAGTGTCCATCCAGCACACAAATTTTACGAAAAAGCTGAACAGGTGTGTTGCTCATATTTTATTCGTGATCCGTTCGTAAAAATGATCTAAATGCTTTATTTGAACTTAATTTTTTTTATGTCACGCGACTCCCCTGAGAGCATTTTTGTTAAAAAAGTGACATTCTTTTTCTTTTATCGAAACAGTTCTTGTTACAGATGAACTATGTGTAATTTATCTATACTTACCATCAGGAATAAGTTGGAATTGTTGTTTGTAGACACCTATGGAGTTATTTGCTACGAGGAGATAAGTTCCGTAGTCTGACTGTGTTATATTGCTTATTGTGAGATTTGTCTGCAACCCTGATTCAGAAATGTTTATTATGGCATTTTCTGAAAGTCCAATTAACTGCGAATGGTTTTGTTTCTTCCAGACAAAAGATAGTCTTTGTGTATCAAGGTATTCTTGTGCTGTGAACTGAAATGTCGCTGACGAATGTAAAGTAGTTGCAACCTTATCTATATTAGACACAAATGGTGATGGTCTAGGGCTACCTGTAAAAAAAGAGAGCATTACTATCATTTTTTATAATTGAAGTCAGCCCATGCACTAGTGCGTACCATTTTCCCGAATAATACGAGCATATTTTTAATAATTACAGAGGCGTGTGGATCGTTTGTTTGCATGATAAATCAATTAAGGAAATTTGTTTTCTTAAAGTTATTTTTAAAATCATTGCAAAATATAATGAATGCTCGACAGGTATCTGGTATCAAACACTGAAAAACAATTTATTTCTTTGTTCATTTTATGTAGCTAACGACATTTTAGAATATATAATTTGAAATAAATAAATACTTTTCTGTAATGAAGGAATAACTCACTTTGTTTGATCAATATTGTTCACAAATGATGGAGCTTTCTCTAGACTGGAATGGGGGAAAAAACTTGCATGAACTTACACAATACAATAACCGTTAAGGATTGTTTGGAGTTTTTCTCATCATTCAGATTATTTCGTGTTGAACACACGTACAGACCAGCATCGGCACATGATATGTTCTTTTTGTATTCCACATGCGCTGATGTGTTATTCCTACTCTGTATGCGTTCGAGAAATGAAATCTCAACCCTAGGGAGTGGATTTGCATCAACATTACATCGAAATGTCACCGTGTTGTTTGGCGTTACCACCGTTTCGGCTTTGATGCCATTTTCAACAACATAGAACGCTGTTACTGTTGCTTTGTCTGAAAAAACAAGAATAAAAAGGCTGAAAATCAGATAGGTCACCACATAAAAGAGATGGCCCGTCATGGACAAAATTGTGATTTATTGTCCCCTTCGGTCATCTTTGATGTATCTCAAAGATTTTCTTCAAAGCTGTATCATTTTATAACAGTTAAACATTTTACGTTGTATATTAACTCATCGACATTTTTTTAAAAGAAAACTCCTTTTTACATCGAAGTAAAAATACACTTGTACATATTATGTTTCTAAAGGACTGTTCGTGACTCATCACATATCATATCTAAACTTTTCTAAACATCAGTAGAAAGATTATGTAGTTTATACATCAAAGATATAAGAGCTGTGTGTTTCTTTTGAAGTACTGAAGCCAGTTACTTTTACTTTACTTATTTCAATCTTAATAAGTAAAATGCAACGTGAAATAGTTTGGCGACGTAAAGCATTTTACGTCGGTTTAGAAGTATGAAAATAAGAAGAGAAAATAAATGAAAGAATATGTTACAATTAAATTGTCAAGATTGAATTAAGAGAAGCACATACATACACAAAACACTCAGATGAAACCCCTTGCTTGATTGTCCTACTTTACTTTGTCCACCAGTCGAGGTCATAGTATTCGATGCACTACATGTATATTCGTCATCATTTTCTTTAGATACACTTCTTATAGACAGCCATTCTGAGTTCCATTCTTGCTTCGTCATTTTTCGTGTCCATATTACCGTTGTTGCTGATGGATTCCCACGCGTAAAGTGGCAGGGTATGTTAACATTTCTGTGTTCAATGACACTTTTTTCTGTCATGGACTTGACTTCTGGCGGGTCTATGAAATACAAAAAAGAATAGTTACAGTATCAGGGATTGGTTACTCAAACTCATACTTAAGTACTACGAGTAAAAGTACTGTTTTTTCCAGTACTTACCTGTATTCAGTACTTATGCAAAAATTCTGTGCTTGTACTTATACTTACTCAAGTACTGCTTCTCAGATACTCAGAACTCACAAGTATTTCATAAGTACTGATAAGTACTTTGACCATTTTTCGGGCTTTTATAATAATTTCGATAATCTAAATTAGATAATAATTTAGATGACCTGTAAGTTTTCAATCTATTATGGTCAACATGCATGACAATCAAGGGTTCAGTTATTGTGGTAAGTGGTTATTGAACAAAATTTAATTTTAATTCATCACATTTCATTGGCCCAAGCCATTAAAAGTCATATACAAGATGTGATTTACTTTGTCAAATACAAGTGTTGTATGATATATTGTATAATGAATATTTGCAGTTTCTTTGCCTAACTTAAATTTTATAAACATGGCATGTTGAAATAATAAAGCATATTAAATTTTGGTCACATGTATATTTGTCATGGTATTAAGCATGTGTTTGTAAAGTAAATCATGAGTTATGGATCTTATGAAGTACCTATTGCGTACTTATAAGTACCATGAGTACTACTCAAGTACAACTTAAGTACTGTTATAAAATGATGTACTTGTCCGTGCTGAGTAAGTCCTCAATCATCAATTACTTGAAAAGTACTTGAGTACTGATTCTCAGTACTCGACCCATCCATGTACAAAATATCACTGAAGGTGGTCATTACTTCCGGTTACTAAGCCTTACGGTCGTCAAAAATATCGAATAGAAGCAGCTTGAGTACTGAAATTTCTTCTTGTTTTACATTACTATTGTACTCCCATTATTTTTACAAACCATTATGGGTATGATATAAATTATTGGAGAGGAAGATGGTGTAGTATAAACAAATACCTACGTCTTGTACTATTAAAACAGTTGATTGACCTTTTACTTACACAAAATATTTTATGTTCTTATTAACACATATTATACCAAATGTGATTAGTTCAGTACAGTAAAATGTTAAGAAATGTAATGGACTTAATACAGAATCAAAATAGATGTTCTGCTTATTATCTCAAACGCAATATAAACCTAAGCAATGTAGGAACTTGTATTGCTTATGATCTCAAACGCAATATAGACCCAAGAAATCTAGAAACCTGTATTGCCTATAATCTCAAACACACTATAGACCTAAAAATGTAGAAACTCGTATTGCTTATAAAAGAAACTTGTATTGCTTATAATCTTAAACGCAATATAGACATAAACAATGTAGAAACTTGTTTTGTTTATAATCTTAAACGCAAGAAAGACCTAAACAATGTAGAAAATTGCATTGTTTATAATCTCAAACGCAATATAGACCTAAACAATGTTAAACTTGTATTGCTTATATTTTTTTTTATTTTTTTATTTTTAATATCACAGAAACAATACATGTGCGCAAATTAAAAAACAGATTTATCAAGATGATCTGAGTCATCTCTTTGAGTGATAAGCTAAGTATATTTAAATGATTAATACAGTATATCATGAAAAGCACAAACGGAACTTGGTGATTTTCTTTGCCACGAGATAATAACTAAGAAAAAAGCAACAAAAAAAACAAGCAACAAATTTTGCTAACTCGTGTAGATTTTTTTTCATACATTTACTTTGTGGCCACGAATTAAAAATCGTTTGTGTGTGTGTGTGTGTGTGTGTGTGTGTGTGTGTGTGCGTTTCTGTATTTTTTTTTTTTTTTTTGGTTTTGTTTTGCTTTCTCTTTTTTTTTCTTTTGTTTTAGTTATATCTCGTCAGGTATAACTATCCGGAATGTATTTTTTGTAAATGAGATAATGATGCACGTATTTGTAATTTACTCACTTTATATTAATAGTTCTTTGTTGATTATATCAACGTAAAAAAATCTTTCGATCGGATTCTTATCTCAGGCTCTGAATAAGTTGTAACTTATTATGATATAATGTAATAAATATAATAGCATGTATTAAATGTAGGTCAAATTGCCCTTTGATTTTAACAATATATGCATTTTCCGTCCGTAGCCAGATGGATTTATTTAGAACTTTGTCGGATTTTATACATTAACTGGCAAAAGATGTACGCTAAACTCTAAAACAACCTTACCATTATTGGCAAATTTACTGTCCTTTGGAGCCATAACGAGACAGTTGAAACTTTGTAGTATTGTATAATAATATGTAGTGATAAATGCTAGATGAGATCATATCTTCACATAGGTTGCAGAGTAATTATTATTATTTTTCAAATACATGTATATACAAGATACCAGAATAGAATTAACGTGCTTAATTTCATCAAATCTGACATTTTTCGTAAACTGTTTTTAAGTCAGCCTCATCAATGACAAGTTATTCAACATTTGGTTGTCTTAGTCCTGACAGAGACATTAAGAGATAAATTAACTTCTGACTATGAGATTGTGAGTAACAACAAAGGTCACAGTCTTGTCATTTTGGTTAAAGCGACTGACTCGCGGAATTTTGCTGTTTTTTTTTTCTTTAAAATTTAAGAGAAGTTTATATACTATGGAAAATCATAAAATTATGCTTCTATACACCATGAAATCTGAAAAAAAGTTTGGACTTACACAGGATTCGAACCCATAACTTTTCTGTCAGTAAAACTTAAAGCGACGATCTACACCACTGAGCCACAGCGTGTAGTTAGAGTTGCGTCAAATTAATGTTATGACTTAAGTATCTACCCCGTGAATAACGTATAAATCTATAAAAGTTTATATTTTGATGTTTTTCTGTAACAAAAAATGAGTTGGTAACTGAGATTAGATATGTTCTTCACAACTACAGCAAGAAGTTCAAGATGTATAAACATTTTCTTTTTTTTTTCATCGTCGGCCCATCTGCGAGTCAGTCGCTTTAAATGTCAAGGTCATGGTTATAATAAATACTTTTCAGATTTTGAAAGCTCTTGGAATAGCTCTGCATATCAATATCTGCACACAAACAATTTTCGGTTACAAGCCACCAACTATCCAAGTATAATTTCCTCAACAATTTACTCTAAAATCTAAAATGATTGTTCATCTTGGAGGACTTTAATCAAACAGGAAAAACAAAGGTTCTTAACTTTTGCACTAACATAGTAGCTTCCAGCAGTAAAATTGTAATCTCATTCACACCATTGGAGACACACTGGACCTCATCATTAGACTGTACCCAACGACAGATTTAAATCCTTTGTCATACGTAGACCTTCTACTGATTTCTGTGAAACTGAAAACTTGGGGACATACCTGTCTTCTCGTCAATATCAATAAAGTAAATACATATACAATTCTTTAAACTTAGAAGTTAAAAAGTTTTATTGTATTCGCCACCCATCTCATTTTTATTTACAATTTATCCTTCAGTACAAAAACTTTGGCTCTCGTGCTTGCCATAGTATAACTTTTGTACACATGATTCAGAATGAACCATGCGCTCTCATATTCTTTTATGCGCTCTTTTTGAAGATTTGTTTTAGCTTTTCAGCCTCTAGTAAACAATGCACCTAAAACATTTCAGCAAAATTGTAACTAATGTTTTGGTTAAGTGTGACGAACTTAGGCTTTAGGACTTCGAAAGAGATGTCATTTCAGGCCATGATAATTGGAAAACTAAATGGGGAAGTCATTTATCATTAAGGTTCATCCTGAGTACAAACCTTTATTAAATGGTCTTTATGACTGGTACATACTCTCTGATGACGTGTGTACTCTCAAAAGATGTAATTGTGTAATATCTTTTTTTCGAAATAAACTAAATAAAGCTGTGTAAATCTTAACCTGCTTGTAATACATCAAATGTGCGTTTTGTAAATACAAGTGCTGATCACGGTATGCGAACAGAAATTAATTTAAAGTATGCTTTCCTTCCTGACTTGATAGGTTTCACATCGATACATGCATTACTTTTTACTTTCTTAATTCAAATAAGTATTTACATTGTATTTTTTCTGCCCTTAAGTGCATGCAAAAACAATAAACAATAAGTCACGCTGAACATAATCAGTTTCATTTTTTTAAAGGCATTCATCGTTCAACAATAGTGAACCTTGTATTATTTTGTGATAAAACTATACAATCAGTAATAATAAAATACTGACAGTTAACTTACACAGAATATCAACGGTAATAGTTTTCCTGTTTGACCCGGGCGATTCTTTTTGATCATCTGCACGCATGATATTAGACACAGCACATGTAAGATTCCCATGCTGATGTCGTTCAAATTTGGAAGAATAGTTCTGCGAGACGTGCGGGAAAGGATCCCACCACGTGTACTTTGGTGACGGGTTGCCTTTTGAATGACATGAAAGTGAAACTAAATTATTCTCTATGACTGTAAGTTTATCCACAACAATCATTTCCATCCCATTGTAATAAGTTATAATTGGGACATCTGGTGGATCTGAAAGAAATCGAAAGTTTTTTAACAATAAGACAGACCCTCAAAAAGCAATTTAAAACACAATCACGGGAAAAATGCACATACATAAGGGAACAACTATTATTACAAAGGCCACGCTTAATTATGAAATTTTTATTCTTGCATTAATAGATTTATACAGTTAGGAAATATAACGCATTTAGTCATTATTTTAATCTTCAATCTTAAGTTTCATGTTACTGTAACGCAAGGCTATAGGTGAGGGTGCTGCTTGTAATATGAACTGGCGAAAAAGCAAGCTTATATACTTACACAATACATCAATTATAATCGATGTGGTCCTTCTTTTGTTGTATACGTCTTTTGAGATACAAGAGCAAACACCCTGCTTTTGTTTCGATGCATTTATAAGTAAGGTCGTTGTAACTGTATCGTCTGCAACCGACGTATGTTCCTCTGTATAAAAGCAGTCCCAGGACAGTTGTGGTAAAGGATTACCGCCAGTTGAAGTACAAGTCAGCCTTCCTTGAGTGTCTTGGATTATTTTATAAGTTTGACAGTTGACACAACTTCCTATTTCCGGAGGTCTGTCAGGGGGATCTTAAAGAGAGACATGTTTGTACATGTAGTAAATATCATCTTCCACTGGTCTTTTCAGAAAATGAAAATGAATTAAATAAATGAAAATCTATAAAAATATATATACAATATATGTAAACATACATTCTAACCACCCAGAGTATTCTGAATTAGACCAAAGTTATTGCCAAATAACGGTAAAAAGAGTATTATTCCTAACAGCTGATATTGACTGACCTCTTGCATTTATAATCATTAATGTTTTCTTCATTTTTTTGTAATGAAAACAAATAGTTTTCCTTTATATCAATATGCTCCCTATATGCAAATGAAACTAAAAGTTCATGCATTCTCTGTTAAAAATGTTTCCTAAACCTCTCCTCAGAAGACCAGTCAGACACTGAAAAAATGACAATTCTTAAAAATTCTGAAAAGGTATTTATTTATCTGGCGAAGTCAAATATTACATGTATGACATAGTTTACGAAGAGAAAGAAGGTTGTACATTTTTGCTACTGTAATAGTACATTCTATAATTATTTCAACCAAATACTTTGCTATTTTTAACAGACAGTCTCGGCAATCTTCATATTAAGAGGAGCAAATGATCCCTGTATACTTGTGTTCCGAAGCTTAATATTAGCAAGATTAGTAATTCGCTAGTGTTGACATAAAACCGAAGGGTGGGGGGGGTGTATACTAGTTCCCGGTATTATTAAGGCTCAATCTTATATAAGCGATCTGAAACCCGAAACAGTTCGCTACTGTTTAAAAGAATAAAGTGAGTTTTTTACTACAAGTTACCGGACTTGTATAGACTGTGGAAAATGATGTTTCGTCTACATGATCATCATTATATTTTTCATTGTAATCATCGACAGTATCGGCAGTAACAATAACATTCAAACAACAATTATCACAATAACCATTTAACGGCTTTACATCTGTCATGAAATTAGTGCCATTGCAACATTCACGTACAGAAATGTATAAATAAGATCAATAGTTATATGGCAGAGTGATAAACATACTCGTGTTTTAACCTGTTAATATCATCTGATTTAAACGACCACACATATAACTGTTTATTAAGTGGCATTTACTGAATTACTCAGTTGGAATCTTATGTTTATTAATTTATTTTATTTATTTATTTTTATTAGTTGTCATTCAAATTTGTATTTTTCTTATCTGTAGAAAAAGAATGTTTGAAAGATGCAAGGAAACTTACAAATAATATTCAAAAGAAACTTCCTCGAAGTTAACGACTGTCCAGGTATATTTGATGCAGTACAGTAAACCTGCCAGCCATGTATGGTTCTGTTAAATGATGTCGTCAAATTACTAGTTAAGGCATACAGTTTTTCATTCTCGGAAGTGGTATTAGACACAGCAAACGTTATCTCGCTGTCGTCATCTTTACTTTCTGTGCCAGGGTCTAGAAACCATCGAACATTTGGTATTGGCCTACTATAGGATGTGTTGCATATTATACTATAAGACGTGTTTTCTGGAATGTAGCCATCCCCGGTGACCAAGTTTACATATTGCACACGAACTGTAATAATTTAAAGAGTGAAATTATTGTACAGCTAAAAAATTGAATTTAGCAAAATCATTCTTTATAGAAAGAAAAGCGATTTTACACTTACTTATATGTGCATTTGCATTGGTAATTGAATTTATGTGCTGACAAAATCGAAATCTGAAATATGCTTATCTTTCAAGTACGGAATTAATACATGATGAAGGGACAATCTGCGACCAAAGTTAAAAAATAAATAAATAGACTAATACAAACTCAAAGGGCTCTGTCTAAAATAATCTATATTGAGATTTAGAAAAAAACAGGTACGCCAAGTATCACAGGTCTTGACTCTAATGAATAAACTCAAAAACTACTTTCTTTCTCACCTTCAACAAAAATCTTTGTTTTAGTTACATTGTGCAAACAACCGTTCTTTAAATTCACCTGGCAGACGAATGTTATTTCGTGATCTTGTGTCGTTATATTCGAAATTGTAAGTAGTAAACTATTGTCTGTACAATGGAAATTGTAAATCGATGAATTGTAATTAAACAATTCCTTGCAATCAAAAGCATTAATAGCCAGGATTGGGTTGATCTCGTGTTCTTTAATCCATCTGTAAACTTCAATTCTTTCTTTCCCGTTGTATATGCATGCAAGTTTGAGTTGGTTTCCGGCGAGGACAGTTTCCGTCTTATGTTCCTCTAATACAGCACCTTTAAAAAGTCAAGTTAACATATTTCTAAACATTAGGTATGCAGAAACGGTAAGCGTATTGAACAAGAAGTTTTACATGTTTTTATAAATATGTTTAAAACAATTCTCGCGAAAAAAAATCGACCTCTATATATAATAAAAAATACGTACATTTTAATAGCAAGTACATATAAAAAAAAAAATTATGAAATAAATCAATGCTTTATGTGCAGCTACTTTAACCTTTTTAAATTGAAACATCCCCAATCAGTACTTCAATAAGTTGTATTAACTTCGGTCTGTGGTTTCTAGGATGCCATGTATCCCAAAATCAGTGTCCTCATCTGATTCGAACGGACGCATGTTTGACCATGGCTTGTCTATTATACTATCGCTCTAGACGACCGAGCCGTTAAAAAGAACAACAACAAAAATAAACGATATCCTGTCTCAGATGTAATAAGAACGCGAGTGTGCACTTATCCCTAACACCATGAGAACTCCAATATTATTTTCATAAAATTTATAATCTTACAGCTCAGACAGCTTAACAGACAAACGAAAAAAATAAACCAAATGACATACATCTGAACAAGGTGGCAGAAATGGCAAGATAAATAATTCCTTCTGTATAATACATTTTATCACGTCAACAGACGCAGGGAAAAAATACATTAACTGTTAGTTAGCTGTGAAATAATTTCCTTAAAAGGAGTTAAATGAATGAGTAATATATAATGCGTGTACATAGTAGTGTCAGCTCTAACAATAATTATTTCTATTAATAGTTCCATATCTAGGAACTTATTTTAGAGATAACGCAAAATAAGCTCCAGTATAGGGTATAACACGTGAGATCCATTTGTACTGCTGAATTTTAGAAACTTGAAACATCTCCAGAACTGTGTGCAGAAGTGCAGAAACTCTAAAAATATGAGACGAAAGTTTTAATCTCAGAATCTCATTCTTTCTGTAGTCTGCAAAGTGAGAGCAGTAGAAATACGTTGGCATATTTTCAGCGACAGGTTTTCAATGTTCAGTTTTTTGTGAACTAGGCCAATTAGATAAACAATTTTCCCTTCTCTTGAGTTTGCATATGAACTGTGCCATCGCGCGACGAGAGTGATATATACAAAACAATTGTATAAAATCCACCACTCTAAACAATCTACAATAATTGGATTTTCAGTTTCAATATTGTTTGATATCCAAACAAATCCATAAGGATAGTGATACAATGAAAACCTCAAAGTCATCTGACTGGCGGCCGCCGCACATGTACACGCCAACATCCCACCAGTTAATGCGCATTTTTTAACAGATGAAATGATTACTGAACATTCAAGAATATAGGGGCTAGACGAAATTATATAAACCGATTATCTCAGTCTGATTCCAGAAATTGTACTTTTCGACAACATTGAAATGAGCAGTATCGAAAAAATCAGCGTACACTTCACTTTTTTGCTGTAGGCGACAAATGAGACTGATGCAAAACACGCGAAATAAACTTGACACTAGGTACACGATAGCCAACACATGTGATAAACTTGACACAAGGTACACGATAGCCAACACACGTGATAAACTTGACACAAGGTACACGATAGCCAACACATGTGATAAACTTGACACAAGGTACACGATAGCCAACACACATGATAAACTTGACTCTAGGTACAAGATAGCCAACACGCGTGATAAACTTGACACAAGGTAAACGATAGCCAACACACATGATTAACTTGACTCTAGGTACAAGATAGCTAACACGCGTAATAAACTTGACACAAGGTACACGATAGCCAACATACGTGATAAACTTGACTCTAGGTACACGATAGCTTACACGCATGATAAACTTGACTCTAGTACACGATAGCTAATACGCGTGATAAACTCGACACAAGGTACACGATAGCCAACACGACTGATAAATTTGACACAAGGTCCACGATAGCTTACACGCATGATAAACTTGACTCTAGGTACACGATAGCCAACACACGTGATAAACTTGACTCAAGGTACGCGATAGCCAACACGTGTGATAAACTTGACACTTGATAGCAAATCAAGAATGACTTTGTAGAAATCTTTGATACTTCGGACAATTATGGTTACATTTGAACTCGGTCTAGTTTGACTAGACCTACAGAAGTTTCATAAATATCAAATATGGCTGAACCATACGTATATGGCTAAACCATACTTATATGGCAGTCTGACTAGAGGCAACATTCAAAATACTTCTATACAGTTTTCTTTCAACATTGACCATACTAAAGAGGAAATTAACTGAGTTTTAGCTTTAAATGGAACACTTTTTGTGTCTCATTGGTAAGGTATCTACATGTTTACTAAAAAACATTTCTGCTTTCGCCAAACGCTTTATATTTTCGTTTACTGCATGGCCAAAAAAAGTCACTTTTGAAGTTGCTTTCAAACTTTTTCTTGAAAAGCGTATTTCATACTGAATAATGTATTGTCATTTCAGTACCGGACTGGCAAAAAAGACTTCTTCAGATAGAACGGTCATCGTATATGCTAGACATATACCACAATCCTGACGAGTAAATCATGGCAAATTGTTGCTACAAGATCTCTAGAAATAAAGGATTATTTAACAAAATACAATTTGATCGTCCTTAAGTAATTTTAACAGAACTGCACATTATTAATCACTGGTTGTCGATACTGTCCGAAATGACATTTCGTACAGGTTCTTTATAACTTTGTAATCAGTAGACATTCAAAATATGATGGCCAAACACGGGTAAATTGGGAACGGATGTGATCTAGTGGTAACGCACTGGACTGTAAAACCAGAGGTCCCGAGTTCGATCCCCCGCTCCACCACTAATATTACTAATTAATCAATTACAAACAGGATAATCATGTTTTATAATTCTGTGAAGTCAATATGTAAACCTTTAGTATTTTATACTTCTGACTTTTTTCCCATTTTCTTGCTTATAATCTTGTTGAGAACATTTACTTTGTAGTAAAATATGTATGAAAGTAAATATTATAAACTACACTGTGATATATGCATCTATTCTGCATCTTGCAGAATGCTGTACAAACATGATTTTTGTTTTGATATTAATTAAATCCAACAACTGATTCGTTTGTATTAGTGAGAGCACAGCAAACTGCTGTAATCTTATCAATAATTGGTTGCTCATCATTTTTTTAAAAGTCTATCGTAAGCTTGTCCGGAAGAATTGTGTATTTGTTACGCACTAAGCCTATTACTATTTCTATCTGAGTCCTAACATGAGCAATTTTGCGAGTCATTTCAATATCCATCGCTGAAAGTTGTGATCGCCCCTTTGTGAAGCTAGGAATGTTAATTTGGGCATAGTGCATGCCTACACTGTTTGCAATGTCAAAACCGCGATCAGCTAGAAACAAATCACCAGGAAGTAGTTTTTACAAAATCCCACAATGCTCCGTAATATACTTGTCACTGACCCTTCTACGCCAAGATGAAAATGATGAAAATGATATGGATCCTTGTGGGGTAATGCCTATTAGAAACATAATGGTATTATTGTGCTTATATGAGGACCAAGTCTGTGAACGAGCTTAAAGGTTCTTTGGTCTTTGAATAAATACTCCAAAGCAATCAATGATTACTGCCGTTTTATGAGCAAATAGTTGTCTAATTTTCAACGGCAGTTTGAGACACAGTTCTTCCCTCTGTGACCAGTAGATCAAATGTTTCAAACATGCATACATCACATGCATAACAGTTATGAATGTCCTATAAACAGTAGAGGTAGATGCTTGAAATCTGTATGCCAAATGCTAAACAGGTTTTATTTAGCTTCAATCTCATGAGTGTCATCATTACTCTTTCAAATGCACCACGTTCGGACAGTCTTTGCTTTAGTGAATAATCGGGAACAATATCGAAAATAGTCATTAATGTTTAATAGTTTAGTAAACCTATGAAGTACTGGACTTTTTCGCCATTCCCTCAAAAGACTTTGATTTAGCATCAAATCATTCATTTTCAATTGTTGGGAAATGTTCTCTGTTAACAGCCGCTGATTATCACTGTCAATCTGACTGCTTGTAACTGGATTGACTTGAACTTGTGCTCCCTCTAACTTCCCAGTGTGGCCTAAGTGCATGAATGAGCAGATTTTTCTCTGTTTAACAATCGGGGTCGCTGTGTACAGTCAGGGGTGTAACCTGTACACGTTACATTTTTTATAACTAGTTTGAGTTAAAATTGTTCAATAATTGAGTTTTCTCCCTTGCGCTAAGAAACAAATATCCATTGAACTTGGGAAAAAATCTGTAGAAAGAAGGATAACTAGTTTAAAATATGATCTCACAGTCTGAATCTGTTGGCGTTAGCTCCCTTCCAATAAATCAGATATTGCGTGTTTCGTGTTTAGTTATAGATACATTTGTCAAAATTTAAATACTATAAATGCTAATAGAATAATATTAATATAATTTTACTTTTATCATGGTCATTGTGTAGTTTAAGAAATAAAGGTTATAAAGAATCTAGACTATAAAGTGTTCAATGGAGAATTGATACCAACTACGAAGCAGTTAGATTGTATTCTCCGTGAGCATAAAACCTGCATATTCGAGCTCTACAACTTCACGCAATTGATACGTAATAATTCGAATTTTTGACACACAGTATAAAAATTCCGACTTCCTTTTCCTCAGCGGTAGACCAATTAGAGGGCTAATAAATCTCTGTATGAAGAATTGCTCTTGACCAGTGGTTAGGATAATGTTTACTGATAAGTCCATAGACTGGCTCCAGTCCTTATGTTCTGATTTCATTTTATGATCTACCTTGTATATAGACTTTTCTATTTTCTTGCTCCTGAACATAATTGGTGTAAAAATTTGCAGATGTTAACCATATCTTCGTTTTTCGTTTCGTTCTTCAAGACTCCCATATTTATCTAAAAGGAAAATGAAAAAGACAACAATGATCTTATTATCTTAATTGTTTAAAATAGCCTGAAGATATATGAACACTGGTTAGGTTTTATTTTACAGCAAGAACTAATGACCTACATGTACTTGGTTACTTTTGTTTACTATCTTAAGATACTGCTTAAAATAGCTGTTGTCTTGCAACTCTATCACTAGAATTATTACTGTTCTGTCGACCATTCCAAAACAGTTGAATTAGTTAAGAATTTTAATTGCTTTCTTACCCATGTTGAGCGCTTCTTTGTGTCTTTTAGGTGTGGGTGGCTAATGAATGGTGGCAGTACGGCTTGGTATGGTGTGAAATGAGCAATATGCTCACACCACTGCTTAGCAACAAGAAATGCAAAATTGTCTAACAGTATTTCATGTTCTCCAACACCGGGAACTACCATTGAAAATGGAACTGAGTTTGGATCATGCTGAGGTCTTGTATTGTCAAGATTGTTTCCATCTATTCTGTTAATGTAGGCACATATCTGAAACATATGCTGGTCTCTGTTTTGCCTGGTCAGTGTCATGTGTCTGACTTTAGTCATCATATCTACATTATCACCAAAGTAATACCCAGGATGCATACTCATACGATGATTTTCTAACTCTTGTTCAATGCAAGACCTTTCCAAAATCAGATCTGTGGTGTCATGTCCTCCTTCTTGGTACAACTCTATAGTATCAGTGAGATACGAAATCTGTTGTATAAGCTGGTTTTCAATTTCCATGTCTGTTATAGCTTTTGTCTGAGCTTCGATCAGTTGTTCATCCCAGTTATCTGCAAAACTGTCGGCCATAGCAATTGCTGTTGTGTATCCATGGCAATCTCCTGTGCTTTGCATACGATTAAAGGCAGACTTTTTCAAACCTCCTTTTAACAAAATGACGTCATTTAAGTACCGCTTTGCTTTCATGTCTCTGTTGTATAAATTCAAGAGTGTACTCCCAGCAGACACTTGTGCAAACAATAGCGCCTCTCCTTTCTTAGTTTTGTTTCTAATTTAAGATCTTGGGTTACATGAGGAACTTGTGAGAAATCTGTAAAACGTTGGTGCTTTTTCTTTCGATTCTGTTTCTACATTTTTGAAGGAAAATGATATCAAACTGTTTTTGTCAGTATTTCTTAAGATATTGCTTCCTTCTTTAGAACAAAGATGTCTTACTTCTGACTTAAGATTGTTAAATATTGTCTCTTCTACGCCATCTGACAAAGCTGTATTCTTCATAATTTCGTCTACTATTTTCTGTTCATTTTGTGACTTTAAGGCATCCATTAAATTTTCGTATGATGGAGCAGACAAATCCTGCATTTCTTCCTGAAATAAGACTGAACTGCTGTAGGAGTTTAGAGATCAGGTAAAACATCCGCTTCCTCAAATCTGACTAAAAAGTTATGAATTATAGATTTAATCTAAATTTGTAAATGACTATGTTTCAATCATTTAACCTTATAAAATGAAATACTTAACTGACTTGTAGTCAACTTTTACCACTGCATCAGATCATGCATTTTTACATTATATGGTTAATAAAATGTTTACTGCAAATATCAGCAGAAGGAAAACATTTAGTGACCAGTGGGGCACAATTAATTGAAGATTTCGCTTCTAATTTTTGATTATATTGTTAGGCAAAATCATATGTTCTGAGTATCAGACAGGAAGAAATCTGCTAGTTGTTTATTAATTAGCTGATAATTTCAAAATACATTAATGTCTTAAAGTAAGTTTGATGTAGTGTAAATAAAATATTTTGATAGATATATTGATATTACCTCATCACTTTATGGCTGAAAAAGTAAGTCACTGTCAGTGTCACCAGCATCAATTTGTTCCTCTGAAATTCCATGTGAAAAGAGAGCTCTTTTCCTAGTGTATGTTCCATCATCTCTTGCCATACGCTTATTTATTTTTGTCCATGGGATTCTGTCAGTTGGTGTCTACTCTGATGATAGCTTTCTTTTACTTTTTCTAATGATTTGTCTATGGTTTGGAGCCGTCTGGAGCAATTTCGACAACAAACTTCGCTGTGGTCTTCTGCTGTTATATTTATATTCAACAGACGTTCTGTTAAATGAAATAGTTCTGTCTTTCTATTGTCTTTCACCAAAAGTCGTCTTTCACTGCGTTGTTGTTTTACTTCTCCACACAATAGACATTGAAAATGTTTACTTGTTGGAGTGAGTTTTACACTGAAATTAACTTTGGTTGGAGTTGGAGTTGTCATTGTTAAAAAAAGTGAAATTAAACTCCATAAAATGTTACTGAAATATTTATCTTTTAGTAGTTAAAATAAGACAAATAAGACTGTTTACAAATCACAAATATTTGGTATTCATTTCCTTTAAGTTTAACCAAAACTTCTCAAAATTTCAGATTAATCTTTCATCACTCACTGTAGCTGTTCAAGTAAATACAGATAATCTGGGAAGCTGACCACAAATTAGCCATTACAAATCAAAACCATCATCAGAGAACAATCTCGTTATTACAGCAGATTAATGGCATACCTCCCTCAATATTTCTAACTGTTTACAATGTGGTAGAGTTCACAAAGGTCAACTGGAGCCTGCCAATTTGAACCAGGCTAGATTGTTGAGCTATCAGTATGAAGTGTGAAGTCAGTGCAGTAGCAGAAGTTTATGAATATAAAATTTAAACAATCTAGCTTAGTGCCAGGCTAATAAGTCCATAACCAATTTTATTAGTAGAATTACTCAGCCCATTAATTTCTATGGTCCACATTCTGAAAGTTTTCATGATGGTGGTTTGAATGGAATAAACAGCATTATTCATATCATATTATGAAGTCTGTCCACTAAATAAAACATGATTAATAACATGTAATCCTTTTTTATCCTTGTAGTGTGCGGATAGATAATAAATTATTCCCGTCTGTTTAAACATGGTACACATGTAGTATTTATTTCTTAGCCAGTTTTGTGCTAGGTTTGTATTATGATTAGCATTCATCATGTCGTTTTTATTGTTAAGTGTTTGTTATTTAAGCACAAACACATTGATGAGTTTATCAATTTATTTCGTAATATATGGATGGTCTAAAGTCTCTGTACTGATCTGACTACCCAGGTGCAAATGGGATATCAACATCAAAAGGCTAATTTGGGTTATAGATAATATGTTTGTTTTTTTATCACTATTTGATTAGATCATTTTTATGGATAAGATAATAACAATGGTATATAAATTTCTTCTTGTTGATTAGAACTTGTTAATGTATGGAGATAAATAAGCAAGCGCTTGGAATGTTTTGATGTAAATAACATTAAAAATGAAAAGTTTTACGGGTAGTTTTAGATAGGCAAAAAAGAAATTATTTGGCAATTGAATCAACATACAAGAGTAGAAGTACCTAGAAAAAATTGTACATGTACCAATTATTATATCTCAATTATTATACAGATTCAAGAAGGTTTAAGTGTACTTTGAATTCATAATGCCCGCGCTTGGATCATATGCAAGTTTTATAAATTCAAGAACTGCGAGTCTTATACACGAAGTAACAGAGCAACACAAATCATGATAAACATGACACTGAAACACCATAAATTCCTGATAAGATCTGGTCAGTGGAGTTATAATAACATCTCACCCAAAGAAAATAATAGTGCTGCTCGAGATAACATCACTCAGACCTGAGGAAGGTAATGCGGCGTAATTTTAAGAGAAGGATTTCAATATCAATAACTAAGTCGTCTGTTTCATTAAGTTAATTTGTGTGTATTTATTTCAAAAATATTTGGATAGAATATGCTATTTATAAACATGCACGATAGCAGGAATCTTTTTTCCTCATGTTACTTTTTAATTATATAATAATTTCTTCGAACGTTTTTAAGGTGACATTTTATTGACTGACTAATTTTAGAATTTCTATTCTATTTTTCATCAATATTGTTCATCAATTGATACATTAAATTCTCGAAGCTGAAGTTTTCAATTTTTTTTTGTCTGGACAAGTAAACGTATATATTTATGATTTTATTTAACTAATAAAGATACAATGACAGTTCCGCGCTTTTTTCAGCATCGTAACTTTTCATCCAAGTTTATCTTATTGTGCCATTGTTTTTTTAGAGTTGTTTGCCGTAAGTGATTAAATATGTACCTGTAAATAACCACCAAAGTAACGCTGTTAAAGTTAGTTTTGGATATGTTGGCATAATAAAATTGCATATAAAGAAAGTCACTGTAACAAATCTTAAACTTGTGAACGTTATTTGCTTAAGAACTAAACTGATAAGGACATATGTTTTGAAAATTTACCAAAACTTAGACGTTTTTTTTTTCGTTTTTTCTATTTCTCTTAAAATCTCTCTCTCTCTCTCTCTCTCTCTCTCTCTCTCTTTTCTCTCTCTCTCTCTCTCGTATTTCCTTTTAACAGAATTCCACTTTTTTAAAATTGTATTTCTATTAAGAAGATTCTTCTTGTAAATAAATATTACTCGCATCCAAACGATTATATAAGATGCACTACAGTATGTACGACAACGTGCGTGTACCTTCTCATGCAACGCAACACACTAAGTCGAGATTTGATAAGATTTTAAAAAGTGACACATTTCCGTATATGGCTACACAAATAAAAAAGAAAAGTATTGCATTATTGCAAAGGAGTAAAGACATTCTATATATGCTTATTTTTTTTTATCTTTTTGTAAAGCTGGTTTTATCGTTATTGACAGAAAATAAAAACAAAACGTCTCGTAAATGGGATGCAAACTTTGCAAAAAGCAAAAATAAAGTACATTTTCACAACTGAATGTTATGAAAGCCAAAATTTTGTGAATAAATGCATTTATCAGCGACTGAGTTTACATTTAAACGAGACACGCTCTAAATACGAAGCACACACTAAAACAAAAAGGAATGCCGTTTGCATCACCAACACTTAACACTATTCCACTACACGCACAATACGTTGCGGTGGTTTGTAGATTTTAAAGACGTAAAAAAGCCCATTTGCATTTCTAATTTCGGTTTCAACGTTAAAACCTTCTGTTGTGTTATATAAAAACATGAAATATTTTGATAGATGACAAACAATAGTGTAGATAAATGATTATACAATATAAGTATCGTTTTTGAGATGTTTCATACAGTAATTCCAGTGCTGTGATGCACATTTTAATGTACACTATGTAAAACAGAGCATTCTTTCGTCCAATTTAAATAGATGAAGGGGAACTTTGAAAGCCACCGAACACGACACATATTAAAATATTGCAGCTCGGTTTGATTGAGCCTGTTCATGGGCAGTAATTGGAATGCATATTACTGCACACGCCGCCTAGCCTTGGGCTGATCCCTGGATTAAAAAAAAAATCTCTTTTCATTTCTAGTTTCAGTTTCAGTGTAATAGAATATATAAAAGAATGGGTTTGCCCTTAACGAGAAAACAATGGGAGGAACTGAACAGAATACAATTTTGATAGCGGATCTGAGAATACAAATCTTGCATCTCTCAAAGAACACCAAAGGCAAGAATTAGCAAGAGAGCTAAGGGAAAACACATACATGTGTATAATAATTGTACAAACTTAAGACCTTTAACAAACTAATTTTACACATACTGAAATTGTATACAAATTTTAGTCCTTTATCAAGCTAGTTTTCTAAATAAAGTTTTGAAATGGTGAAATATTTGTATTTTTAAGATATTTAATGAGCATAATATTTCACCGGAGTGATTGAAATCTGCATATGCAATACATCCAAAAACTTACACACGTTTAACTCTAATTTATGGATACAGAGATTTAAACATTACTTAAAAAACAACAAAATGGTATTTTCAAGAAATAAGATAAATGAACACAAATAGTTGACGGGTATTTTAAGGAAAACAAACAGAAAAAATATCGATGAAAATGAAAATTATCACGCAAAATCCTGCTTGTGCGGTAGAGTTACTACATTGTCATCACGGACCACATCATCAAGTATATATTTTGTAGTATGTTGTTTACCATTATGATCTTGGATATTTGCATATTTTATAGTTTTTGCATATTTAATGATTAAATGCTATAGACATGATGGTAATAAAACCCATGTAGACCTGTTTACACACAGTGCAGTCTTGTTCATTGGGCGCTCAATCACTGTGGATGATTGATATTTCAGGAGAACTTGTTCTTGATTAAGGTTAATCAGTACACACAGGTCATTGAATATCATTGGGGGGGGGGGGGGGGTGTGGGGTGCAGATTAATGTTCAGAATGTCCATATGTTTGCAATACCTCACAGCAACTTTATGATATAACACGTTACCAACAAAAAGAATTAAAGTTCAGTCTGAATTCTATAAGAAGAATGACTGGTGACTGATGACTTTTAAATAAAATACTGATAACTAAAACACATTGTTTGAATGTCAGACTTACCAACTGGTTGTAAACTCTATAAAAACGATTTAGTCCCAGTCACTTTATGCAATGATGATTGCAAATAGTAGGATCTGACCCCCTTCCATACGAACCTTATTTCGCAATTTACAGAAGTATTTTGATATACTTTTGTACAAATGTTCCACATGTGATAAAAATGTGTCCCAATGATTAGGGTCACACATTGAAATCAAAGCTGTATAGCCTGGTACTAAGCCGCTCTATATTTACGCCTTTTCCTCTCTACAAAGGAGTCATATTCCTATTTAAACTTTAGAAATGTCGCAAAAGTTTGAAGAAAGCTGCACGTATGAGAATTTTTCGTATAACGCATGTTAAAACAAATTGCAACATGCAACCGTGGTCAGAAGAATAATTAGTTACACTTTTCAGTTTTATTTAATTAATCGAAAGTGACATGGCGATCATGAAAGTACGAAGAATTAGTATAGAAGAAAACAAAACCGTTACATTTATTGTAGTAAAAAAGTATCATGTAAGGGCGAAAGATGTATCTAATTCCAGCTGAAATACGTAACTAAAACATGTAACAGTTAAAACTAGTGTCGAATATATTAATTGCGAAGAGTGGAAGATGTCATTTAACTTCTGATTTAATGGAAATTGAAACATTTACTTTGTGTACGAAAATAAACATGTTTTCAGTTTTAAAAGTAGTTAGAAACTGATGAAGAAATTTCTATTACACTTATCTGCAACCCCAAAAAGTAGCCTGTCTGCGTTACATGATATTGTGGAACGTGTCTTGTAACCGTTATGAAATAAAAGTAACCGATGACCGTAATCTCAAAGAGAATATCTGGTAACAGCCAAAATAATTGTTGAACATGTAAAACAAGTTTTATGTATAAGCATACAGATCATTTTAAGTATCGTATATTAGTGGAAGCAGTTATCAGTTAGAATAATATGTAGCCGGAAAGGTATGATGGAAGACAACTGGTTGTAACAGTTAAGTAAAAGAAAGTATCTTGTATGTGAACAAGTTTTAAGGTTTAACAAAGTATATCTATATATGTACTAATCTTCCAGTAGCAAATGCTGCAAGAACTGTAAAATAATTTTACTTTTCTGTTAAAATAAATATCGAATCATAAGGATGTTTAAGAATTATCTGTTATTATGACAGTTAATGCAACATTAAGTTAGCAGTTGCTTAATCTGAAATAGAAATTACAACATTCACGCATTTTACAGAATTAAAAATGACTTCTTTGATAATTGATTTTGTTGTAAAATGTCTGTTACAAACAGCTTGAGATCATTGTATTTGATATAAAGCGTTTTTATTTGTATACATATACAGAAATATAGAACTTAATCAAAATATTATTGATGAGGATTTAGATAAGGAAATTTCAATGACAGAATTAAAAAAAGCTATCTTCACACAAAATAATAATAAAAGTAGTGGTATAGACGCAATACCTGCAGAAATCTATAAATGTTCATTTGATGAAATATCGCATTTTCTATTAGCTCTTTTTAACAGAATATTTATAAAAGGTGAATATCCTAATACATGGGGATCAGGAATTATTATCCCTATATATAAGGGGGGTAATTTAGAGGAAGCTAAAAATTACAGAGGTATAACTTTAATTAACATTATTGCAAAAGTCTATTCACAAGTTTTATTAAATCGTCTTACAGAATGGTCAATTAAACATAATAAGATTATAGACAACCAATATGGATTTCAAAAAGGAAAATCAACTATAGACTGTATATTCATACTCCACTCAATTATTGCCAATTATTGCCAATTATTGCCAAAACACTTTCAAATAATATGAAGCTGTATGTAGCCTTTATAGACATTGAAAAGTGCTTCGATAAACTAGAACATTCCTTTATATTCCATAAATTAATCCAAGAAAACGTGAGCTCAAAATTCGTAAAAGCCATTAAAAATATGTATTCATGTGTTAAAGCCGCAGTAAGATATAATAATCAGACCTCATCCAGCTTCGATTCAAATATTGGCGCAAAACAAGGAGATCCCAGCTCTAGTCTTCTATTTCTATTCTTTGTGAATGATCTTATTAATAGTATAAACGGGAATATTGAAAATATATTTACCATAGATGATCTAAAATTATATATGCTATTATTCGCTGATGATACGGCCTTATTCGCACATAAACCAGACGCTTTACAATCAATGCTCAATGATCTTTCTGTATATTGTGACACATGGAAAATAAAAGTTAATACTGCCAAAACAAAAATAATGATATTTGAACAGGGTAGACATACAACATATAACTTTACCTTCAATGGAAAAATATTAGACATCGTCAAATCTTTTAAATATCTAGGAATATATTTATTCAAAAACGGTCATTGGTTTAGAACACAAAAACATCTGGCTCAACATTCATTATTTGCATTACATAACCTATTTATAGTATTTAATCAACTACAGCTGAAAGTACAAGATCAGTGTAAACTTTTTGACTCCCTAGTAGGTTCTATTCTTAACTATGGGGCTGAAGTGCATGGATACTATGAAGGAAAAAATATTGAAATAGTTCATTGCAAATTCTTAAGGAAAATACTTTGTGTTAAAAAATCAACCAACTTAGATGGCCTCTATGGCGACACAGGTAGATACCCGATGAAAATACACCGAAAAATAATGATGATTAAATATTGGATAAAATTACTAAAACTAGATGATAACTGTATCTTAAAGAAAATTTATAACATGTTAAAAGAAGACGCAAACAGGAATTTATCATATAATGGTAAAAATTGGGCTTATATAATTAAATCCTTTTTAGAAGATATAGGTATGGCAAATATATGGATACAACAAGATAGTGTATATATTAATTTACAGGTCATTAAATCTAGAATACTAGACATTTATAAACAAAGCTGGTACACCAACATAAATAATTCATTCAGATTATCGTCATATGCTATATATAAACACGATTTCGAACAAGAAAAATACTTAAATTGTATAAATATTAACAAATACAGAATAACGCTAAGTAAATTCCGTCTCTCTTCACATAATTTGGAAATAGAAAAGGGTAGACACGAAAATATTCCAAGAGAAGAAAGAAAATGCCGAAACTGTTCCATGAATTTGCCAGAAGATGAATACCACTTTTTATTAGTTTGTCCAAAATATTATAATTTACGTCGAAAATTTTTGAAACCATATTTTTGTAGATGGCCTACAATACACAAATTCGAATCCCTTATGTCCACAACAAGTAGTAAATTATTGAATGATCTGGCCAGATATTTATATTATGCATTTAAAGAAAGAACATGTTAATTTTATTTGACCGACGAATAATGAACAATGTTGAGATAACAGTTTAAAACATTCTTTATTAAATAATCAATGCCAATGAGCTAGTCCTTGTTTTTGTTTTTCGGTAGGGCTAGCTGTTATATTGACAGAACTGTTAATTAAATATTGTATCTATGAATACTGCTATTAACTAAAGTACCTTGTTATTTTTTAATACAAGGTAAATACTAATATTAACCATTGTTATATCTCAACAATTATGTTTGTTTTTAAATAGATTACACTACCTATTTTTTACAGGTTCCTGTAAAAGTCCATGTCTATACATTTTTTATGAAATATGACATGTTAATAATATATGACGAGTTATATTGTTATAATGTTTAATTATTATAACACTGATCTCATTAACTAATATAGAAAATGTCTCTCTAGGAAAATTGCTTAAGCTTCACACTTTGTACTTTTAACTTTATTGTCGACTATAGATTGTATTCAATTTAATGTCGAATAAACGATATGTTATGTTATGTTATGTTATATAGGATTTCAAAGTGTTTTTTGAGATTTTATTATTTTATTTTGTTTGGATTTTTATCATAACCGAATTAAAGAAGTACTTTATTTCAGGTCATGAAATGAAAGATTTTATGATGTTTGTTTTCAGCCCCTTTCTAAACTACATGTTCCTGAAAATAATTGACAATATGTTACAAACAGTGCAGTGACTTTTTTAACTTAAAAAAGAGCCAACCAATATAGTTTAAATTTCTCACGGAATCTAAAGGGCGAAATAAAAACCATAAATGTGAAGGAAGTTATTTGTATTCAAGGACTGCTCCAAAATATATTCGTCCATAGTTATGACTAATTCAGACTGCAACAAAACTGCAAAACGTATTAATCAACAAGAATACATTCGTGACTGAAAGTGAAGAAGATACTGATGGCCGATCATATGAAGCTTTACAAAAAGAAAATGACATGAACAATTTCATACACATTCTTGGTTTTGAGCCACAAATACCACCTTAAATGATAACTAGGCACCCTCCATCAGTGATTGGAAGAGATGATGATATATCAAAGCTGCAAGAGGATTTAGATGATATTCTCATCAAGACAGATCTTGAAGGTCGGAAAAAGGCCTAATGAAAATATCCTGCTTTGCATCTGAGAAAATCAAAAATTACAATTCTCATAAGTGCACATAAAGATACTGAACTACTTCACATTTTCAAATATACGAGAGGCGATTACTTTTCAGAATGGAAAAAGCTGCTGTCAGTAGAACACATTGACATCGCGACAAAGTACATCGCGTGTCTAAATGTACGTTTTCAACTAGCATTTATTTGCAAATTTCTTCAGAGTCGCACTTCAGCAAAATAAGATATCAAATCTATTATTTTAATGCAGATTTATGAAATATCAGGCCAGACTATTATGCTTTCATGAAAATAATTGAAAATAACAATGACACATTTGCTCTGCATGTGGAAAGAATGCGTCGTTATGAAGCGAAATGAGCAATTGCTTTTGCAGAACGACTAAAGGGAGTAGAAGCATACTCGCTCGGCTTCTTACAGTTGATATAGATTGAAGTTTCAAGAACCAAAGAAAAGCTGCTACTTTCAAGAATGTTTAGAAAAGTGCTTCTGTCACTGATTCTGACACTGACACTTTTTTGTTTATATTCAGTTCACCCCTGTATAGCACATTTATAGTGACTAACACAAAGATCATTTTAAGGTGCATAAAATGGAAAATGATTACCGACATTAAAGTTGTTATTGTGAAATGCACATGAAAACTTAGCTGTTGGTTTCTTGAAGCACATCAGTATTCAACCATGACGTACTTTTATTGATATCTTTTTACCCTGGAAGTCACAGAGAAGCTACTGTTTTCATATTTCATGCACCAAATTCAAATGTCGCAGCGCTGTTGTTTTGTGGTTAACCTCTTTTTATGGTAAACCACAGTTTCAATGACTAGAATTGCATGGATTTGAGTCCTCCTAAGGTCAATACATTTATTTTGCATTTTTAAGGTGAACAGAAGGAAAGAATTACACTGTATATTTACGTCTCTTCAGTTTTACAGAAATCATTTTTATGCAAAAATATTAGTAGCTTAAATTGCAATGTTATTTTTGACTTATTTACTTCATCTTAAAAACTGCTTTACTAACCTTAAAACTGATAAATATAGAATGGTTGTGTTAACAAAAACAGGCAGTTTATGTAAATATATCACCCCCACGCATCCATCATCTTTTGGGTTTGTGTTAGATATCACTGATAAAGTGGGTACTGTCACACACAAAAAAGGTTTTATTGTACTATTTAACCAACACTAATGTCAACATGTCGTACCTTTTCCATTTTATACAAATCTTATGAAATATTGTTTTGAAAGGTTTTGTCTGATATCCACTTTCTTTTAGTTGTTTTCTTTTTAATGAAGCAATATACATCTTTTGAACAAATTAAATTTAAATCTAGATAAATTGACACGTGTTTCAAATTTCAGCTTTTAGTTTTATTATGTTATTGTTTCTACCTAGAGGTTTGTAGACACATTCTATGTTCTTATAAATTATTGACAGGAAAGCAAAAATCCTATTTGAAATGTAGATAAGACTTTTTGATTTTTATGTTTTAAGCGGTGCTTGCACAACGTTTACTGATAAAAATCATCCAGACTCCAGTATTATAACTGCTGGAAGGCCAAAATCCACTGAAATCTCCAGTAGTTCGTAGGACTGTACAGTCATGGCAGTTGTTGGCATTCAGACAAACTAACTTGTATGCGTAACATGATGTTGAAGAAGAATTGTTAGTTTGGAAGAAAAAATCAATTAAAGTTATTAGTAGTCGGAAAAGTTATCTTAAAATTAATACGTCGAAAAATAGCATTAACAATAAGTTAAACTATACGTGCGAAAATGTTTTATGGTTTAAACTGGCTACAAACATTCTCAGCGTTTGAAACGTTTCAATAACTATTTAAGGATTACAACTTAATTTAGTTAAAATGAATATAAATGAAATTATTAGCATGATTAAGGTTGTTTATTATAGTCTGTTATAATGCCAATAAATGTAACATTAATTTAGCAGTTGCTTCAGCTGAATGAAAATCGAAACATTCACATCTTAACATGTTAAGACAATCATAACCTGTTATAGTTTTTTTGTTGGCAGCAGAAGTAACTTGTACAGTTGATGAATGAAGAATAGCATACAACAGTAACTGTTACAGTTATTTATCATTACATTAGCATGTAACAGTTAGGTTAAAGTAGTTATACTAAAATTACGAAAAGAGGTGTTTTAGTTTAAACAAGCTAGTTGTCATGTTATGGCACTTCAACAATAAGGTGTAGCTGTTGTGTGCAAGAAAAGAACACAAGTTTGAAGCCAAGAAATTGAGGAAAGAAATTGGTATCAACATTGCATATATCCGTCATTTTGAAATGAATACAATTTCCTTTCCGATGCAATTTAAAAAAAATACCGTCGAAAAAATGTATGGACAATATGCTCAAACATATGTCGATGTGAATCAAACTGTTTATTAAAACGAAATGTAACGTGTTTCAAAAAGGTGACATTCTCAACTTTTTGAAACAAGTTTTAGAAATTAAGATTGAAAGTTAACGTTAAAACTAGTTAATAAAAACGGTTACGGAAATACATGCATAATGTACCTAACTGATGTATAACTTATTACAGTTATTTGCAACCAATGCAGCATATATGCTTAAATTGCTTTTGAATGAAGAATAATACATGTCCCTATGTTTTGTTGTATATTCTGATGTCACTTACACAATAATTAACAATACCTACAAGAAAAGTTACTCCGCATGTACTTTATTGAAATGCTTGCCTCTCAGAAGATAGGGACTGGTGGCATTTGGTTTGAGTGTAGCCTGAATGCAGCACTGCGGTTTATACAAAGTTCATGGCCAGTCCTACGAAAACCCGGAGATTTCAGGGAATTTTGACCTTCCAGTATCGACAGTTATAATAGCCCGTATTAAATCACAGGGCAATAAACAAACAGTTTATCTCTCTTAACATCTCAGTAAAAGATGGTTACTGGAGTCTGGCTGTAATTAATTATACCCAGCTTAATGTTATCAGCAAACATTGTGCAAGTACTGCTTAAAACTTAGAAAAAATAATAAAATCTATATCTACACATCAAATCGGAAGTTTGCTTTCAAGCCAATAATTTATAAGAACATAGAATATCTTTATAAACCTCTGGTATTTATTAAATATGTAGAAATAATAAAAGCTGACGTATAAAACACCTGTCAATTTGACTAGGACTTAATTTAATTTGTTCAAAAAGGGGAATAATGCTTCAAATAAATTGTATAAAATGAAAAATGGAAAAGCTATGGCATGTTGATATAGTTAAACTAGTACTATAAAAACCTTTGTGTGTGTGTGTGTGTGTGTGTGACAGTACCCACTTAATAAGTAATATCTAACAAAAACCAATGGCATGTTGATATTGTTAAACTAGTACTATAAAAACCGTGTGTGTGTGTGTGTGTGTGTGTGTGTGTGACAGTACCCACTTAATAAGTAATATCTAACAAAAACCAAAAAGATGATAGATGCATGGAGAATGATATATTTAATATAAATGCAATATATATTAATTGCATTTTCTAACATAACTGTTCTACATTTAACAGTTTTAGGGTTAGTAAGGCTATTTTAGAAAAAAAGAAGAAAATGTGATGAAACTAACATTGCAATTTAAGCTACTAATGTTTTTGCTTCAAAAGGATTCATTTAAAACTGATGAGTGGTAAATATACAGTGTAATTCCATCCTTCTATTCACCTTAAAAATGCAAGATAAATGTATTATCCTTAGGAAAACTCAATCCATGCAATTCCAGTCATTGAAACTGGGGTTTACAATACCATACAACAGCGCTGTGACTTCTGAATTTTGTGCATGAAATATGAAGACAGTCTCACCTCTGTGACTACGACGAAAAAAACAAAATATCAATAAAGTATGAAAAAGTTTGAATTCTGGATTGATTCAAGAAGCCAACGGCTAAGTTTTCATGTGCTTTCACAATTACAACTTTAATGCCGGTGAACATTTTCCATTTAATTTTTGCATCTTTAAATGATTTGTGTTTTAGTCACTGTAAATTAACATGTGCTTTACAGGGGTGAACTGAATAGAAACAAAAAAGTGTCCGTGTCAGAATCAGTGACAGTAGCAGCTTTCCGTCCTCAACATTCTTGAAAGCAGCAGCTTTCCTTTGGTTCTAAAACTTTAAATCTATATCAGTTGCAAGAAGGAGCGAGTATTATTTTACTCTATCTAGTCGTTCTGCAAAAGCGAATGTGCATATCGCTTAACAATGACGCATACTTTCAACATGCAAAGCAAATGTGCCATTGTTATGTTCACCTCTTTTCAAGAAATCATGATAGTTTGGCCTGATTTTTCAGAAATCTACATTAAAATAATAGATTTGATATCTTATTCTGCTGAGGTGCGACTCTGAAGAAATTTGCAAATAAATGCTAGTTGAAAACCTACAGTTAGACACGTGATGTATTTTGTTGCGATGTCAATGTGTTCTATCGACAGCAGCTTATCTCCATTCTGAAAACTTATCGTCTCTCGTATATTTGAAAATGTGAAGTAGGCCAGCATCTTTATTTATACTTATAAGAATTGTAATTTTTGATTTTCTCAGATGCAAGACAGACAATTCTGCTAGAAATTGATGGCACTTCTGTCTCTTTTCCTGGTTTGAATAAATTTGCTCCAATTTTGTTGACAGGTGAAAATGATATTTTCATACTGCTTTTCCGACCTTCAAGATCTGTCTTGATGAGAATATCATCTAAATCCTCTTTCAGCTTTGTTATATCATCATCTCTTCCAATTACTGATTGAGGGTGCCTAGTTATCATTTAAGGTGGTATTTGGGGCTCAAAACCAAGAGTGTGTTCGTGTCAATTTCCTTTTGTAGAGCTTCATATAATAGGCCATCAGTATCTTCTTTACTTTCAGTCACTAATGAATCTAATACTTAATTCTGCACTGAAGTTGATTCATTTTTAAAGACGCCTCTAACTGCAGATATATCCTCAATATCTAAATCTGAAATATTATTCTGAACATCTGTGTAATATCTTCCATTTGCATTTGAGCAGTCGCGGCAATGCACAAATTTTGCAATTTTAATGTTCAGATCAGTTCCAGATCATTTGATTTTTTTCAATACAAACATTTATGGCTGCAGGGTGGCGGCATGATGAAACACGGTCAGCACATATAATTCTTGAGAACTAAACATTGTCACAAAATCAGTTGTTTTATTTTATTTTATTCTTGTTTTAATATTTTAAATGTTCACTATTCTAATGCAAAGTTTAAATCATTTAAACCTCAGGATATCATGGTACATCAGTACTGTAGTGTATTAGTTTGACTATCTATTCCTTTCACACCTGAGTAAGTTTTACCTGTAAAAACTGACCAGTAGAGGTGTTATTGGAAATTTTATCCGTGTGTGTTTTGCTAATAGGTGAACACATTGAGCTAAGATTTTGCCTTGTACACATCACTTTTGGGCTGTATTTTATACTAAATAGCTTGGCAGATTTTCTTTATGAAATATAATAGTATCTCAGAATTATCTCAGCAGAATGCAAGTTTGCCTTTATAAGTAGCTGCTGCAAAACCAGATATCAGGGTAAGTTTGCCTTTAAATATATTTCTGAGGAATAGTTATAAATTAGCTGGGTTATTTATTCCTTTGTACATGGAAATTTCTTATTCAAATGTCTTGTATAATTTTCATTGTGAATTGTAAATAATTTTGTAAAATCATTCCTAAATTTGTTTTATAAATTAAGTATGCTGCAGTCTGCTTATATTTGTGTACAGTATATAGAAATTTGTTACAAGTTGTGTTTAAGAGAATGAATGTAAGATTCTTTTTGCCAGGTCGTCGTTTTTGTTGTAGAGTAGAAACGTACATCGTAGTATCTTAGTAAAGTGACTGGTTCTAGTCATAGTGTGATTGACGGTGAAACTACTCAGTTGGAGACGTTTTCCAAGTTCATGCCTCATGGATGGATGAGCAGGGCCATTTACGTTGGTCGGAGGTTTTGAGTATAAACAATGACATTAGTCGGTGTTCGTTTATTCATACTTATTCATACTCAGCGACATTGAGTTAATCCTATTGTGATGTTGACCATTTATTGGTCGGAGTAAACTATTCATATCGTTTATATCATAAGTCAAGACCATGTGTTGGTCGTTGTCATTCGTACATTCGTTCTGGGACAGTGTTTGACTCTGGGAAGTATGGAGATCTGACATTTGAAGAATTTCTGTCATTTTCTTACTTTTACTTTATATTTAATAATAAGATATTGTACTGAATAGCAATAAAATGTTAACATAAAACTGTATTTGTAAAGTAGTTATTTCAGTAGCTTTACTACCCGCTTCGGACATTCCTGACCTGTGACAAACATTTCCTGGATTTTTTTAAACAAATCAATTTCTAAGATTCAGGATATATGAAGATAATTGTTCTCGTATAGTGAAAAGTCCTAAGATCGTCATCCCAAACAAGATTTCTAAAATACTAGGTTCAATAAATCTATCATATAAATCTTTTACACTTAAATCTATTTTCTCCTTGTTTATAACTAATCTCTGCAGCTTGGTTGCAGTCTAAATAAAGATATGGGGTGTTTTCCTATACGAACCCCTTTTTGTGGGGTGGAATAAAAATGTGGGTGTTTATAACACCCCATTTTTTCTCGACCCGATTATCGTGCTGTATGGTCGTTATAGAACTCAATAAAAGCAAAATTATGACAACTTGGTTTTACATCGGAATCATATATATAAAAACGTAGCAGTGCTCTCCCTTTACATTTATCATCCTCAGCCCGTTTGAAGTATCGAGGTGTAAATATACATCACCCCGTAATTTTACCTGTAAATATATAACACCTAATATTTTTCTCTTGTTGCGTGTTATCTTGTCAGTCATCTGGGGTTACATATCTTCATCGAATCGCACTGATTTATAGTACTCTGTAAATGATGTGCAGCAATGTTCTATGAAGAATAAAATGTTATAATGGAAATAGTTCCGTGTTTTAGTATGTTAAACTTAGAGAGCCATACAGATGATTATTGTTTTTTCAGTGAAATAAGAAAAAAGGCTGATATTATTATAAGGTTATGCATTTAGGGATAGACACGAATTTTCGAAATCGGCATAATATGCAAATCAAATTCGAAATTCGTAAATCAGTGTTTTTTTTTCAAATAAAGTATAGTTGACTTTGATCAATGTAAGGATGCTAAGTATGCAGATATAACTTATCTATCTGAGTTTATGTATCGTCGTTACCAGTTGCCTATGTTACATACGCCCCTGAAGAAATAAGTATTTTATATTGTAAGGAAAGTGCAAGACAGAGAAAGCATCACTTTCAAGTGACAACCCTGGTTCATTTGCATGTTCAGTACTTATACTAGGCAGATCGGTTTAACGTCTCATACATAAGACAATTGGTAATGTTAGTGGAGGAACGGGGATCGATCTCGCGACTGGACTACTGGTCCGATCCAAAATTTAACCATTTGCGATGTTGTTTTTTGTTAAAAATTGTCCAGTTACCAAGAAATTTGTATATTGTTATTGATGACAGTTTGCACAGGTAAACGTGATGTGTTTTTTATATATATATTTTGTCCATCTTAATTTGTTACCTGTTTAATGTTAAAGTTTTTAAATATTATCTATCTCAAAATGTTCCATAATTTACGTCATATTTTACTTTTATTATTGATATTAATATTTCATTGTCCAATTATTAAGGCCAACTTAAAATGATTTTAAACATCATTGCAAACATTATTAAAATAAGCTCTATGAGTTTATATGCCTCTCTCGCGTGTTTGACATATTTCATGAAATTGTCCAGAAAAAAAAGACAAAAAAGCCTTTGCTATTTTATCCATCAGTCCATATTTATCATGATTATTAACATTTTAAAGAACGGAATATAATGTATAATATAATTACCACTGGACTACTGGTCCGATCCAAAATTTAACCATTTGCGATGTTGTTTTTTGTTAAAAATTGTCCAGTTACCAAGAAATTTGTATATTGTTATTGATGACAGTTTGCACAGGTAAACGTGATGTGTTTTTATATATATATTTTGTCCATCTTAATTTGTTACCTGTTTAATGTTAAAGTTTTTAAATATTATCTATCTCAAAATGTTCCATAATTTACGTCATATTTTACTTTTATTATTGATATTAATATTTCATTGTCCAATTATTAAGGCCAACTTAAAATGATTTTAAACATCATTGCAAACATTATTGAAATAAGCTCTATGAGTTTATATGCCTCTCTCGCGTGTTTGACATATTTCATGAAATTGTCCAGAAAAAAAAGACAAAAAAGCCTTTGCTATTTTATCCATCAGTCCATATTTATCATGATTATTAACATTTTAAAGAACGGAATATAATGTGTATATGCCATTCACACAATAACTATTTAAAGGCATCCATTAAACAAACCATTTCTACGCCGTTAATTGGTGATACACAGTAATTTCCCTGGCCTCTTTTGATTAACTGAGTAAAAACAACACCAATATTTGTATATCAAAATTTTGTTAACTGACCGCACTTCTGAAAATCTAATATTCAATTAATTCAAATATGTAATACCGAAAATTCGAATATTGATTTTACTCTTTGTTCACATCACTTGTTATGATGCATGACTTTAAATCGACTTTAAATTGAAATTCAAATTTCCGTTGTTGCAGTATTCAGAGTTATCACATTATTGACAAAAATGTGCTGTGTGTTTAGCATTATGATACTTAAGTCACTTTGGAAACATGAACGTATTTGACAACATCTGAAAAATCTTCATATTAACTTGAACTATTTAATATGAATTTTCGCGAGATATGGTGGTTTGTCGTTGATGTTCTCAGCTGTTATATGCCAGTATTTACCATAAAAAAGCTTGATATCATCTATTCAGATATCTTTTAAAGTGTGTAATTTCTAGTGAAGCACATTTATGGACGAATGGTCGGTTTCTGTATCTCCGAGACTGTAGAAAACAATACCAAAAAAAATCGGGTGACCTGGCTTCGCAGAAAACGTACACATGTACAGACACTTAAAAACGTAGAAAAGATAATATGGTAAGCGGCGCAGTCTGAAATTCGGTATGGGGCATTCAATTTTACTGTGTTTTTTTATTCTTGATTTTTTTTTGGGGGGAGGGGGGGCACAAAACCCCGGTTCCTGCAGACCTGACATACACTACAACACTCCTGGTTTGTTCAATTGTATGTGAATGTGACTGTAAACATTGTACAAGAGGGCATCAACATCTTGCCCTCAACAAGATTGATAAGATGGAAGTGCCATATTACAATAGTATTTTTGTTTTTCTCTTTTTTTAGTTTTAACTCATCTGCCCTACATGTATTTCATGAAGGTTAAAATATTGTTACAGTTATGGTAACATAATTTCTAAATGAGTCGAAGAGCTAGAACTTTAAATATTTTTACTGGAACTACATGTATAATGTTATTTTAACAAAACATTTTTTTTTGGTGTATTCAGGTTCAATGTCTTAATGCTCACATAGGTCCAATAGAGCTCTTGTCGCATTATGTTTTTCCTTTGTTTTTTGTCGTTCCTGTGCTCTATCAAACCTGCAGGCAATATTAAATAACTACAGGTTAAGTTAATCACGTTGATTACATAATTCATTGTTATATTGTTCTCATTAACTGGTTCAAATGCTCGGTTATTAACAAAGCAGGTTATTGCCCTCATTACAAAATCACTATATATCTGATTCATATCTGTGTTATAGCCTGATTTCATTACACGAAGCCCTTGATTCATTTATAAATAAATGAATCTTGTTACCTTTTCTGGTCAGTTCTTGTTATCTTCAGTTTCTTCATAGACTTTCTTGGTGTAAGACTCTCCCCAAGAAGTAGCGTTGGGGCTCAGTCAGTATTTGATCTTAAGTACATACCACATGGTTTGCCTGTAGAAAAAAAAAGTTTAAATTTCATGTCTTTTTACACTTTTATACAATTTGAAATGATTAATGTTCAATTCTGCTCGTGTCAATCTACATGTATAACAGATAATTTGAAAGTCGTTGAAAAACTATAAATACCACACAAAGGTTATACTTAAAACAAAAACAAATACCGTTTATGAAATGATCGGAGCAGATCTTTGAATATATATTTAGTCGGGGCATCTTTCCTTTTGATATTGGCAAGTCATTGTCGCCGACGATCTTCACTTAACGATTTAGTAAAATCGCCTTCGTTCTGTCTGACAGCAGGAATTGAAAAGATGTTTTATTGTACTATCAGCTCGATTACTAGACCTTTGACCCAACAAGAAATAACCATTTTAGGTTAAAATATATTACTTGACATTCAAAATCGGTCAACTGTATGGCAGCTTTTTGCCAAACAAAATGACGGAGGTGTCATAAAAGCCCGGATGTTGTGACGTCATATGAAAAGCATGAATTTCATTTTGATCTTTAACTTTCTGTTTTAATCACGTGATTACATGATGTTTCAATGGATGATGTACATAGTCGTAGCATCATCCAATGAAAACGATGTTTATAATACAGTGTCACGTGACCTTTTTTGGCATTATCAACACAGAAACTTAAGGATTAGAATGAAAGATTAGCTCTGCTCAATGATGATTCACCTACAAGATTTGATAGGTTATGGTACATTTTCTAATTTAGATCTTACCTTCTGCCACCCGGATTATCTGCTCAAGTTACATGCTAAGTCATAAATGACAATATGGGATCATACCGGATTCCGTTTTGGAGCTATGGTTGGCACTGTATAACCGGGTTTTGACAGAAGGGGTATTTCCGGAGGTATAGAAGGAGGCCTGTGTAATTCCTCATTTGAAAGCTTGTAAAAATCTAGGTGAGCCTAAATTTTATAGGCCTATTAGTCTCACCTCCAATGCTGGTAAATACTAGAAAGCTTGGTGAAGGTCAGACTAGAGTACCTCTTAGAGTCTAAAAACAATCCTTTCCAATCTGGATTTCGCAAGGGGAGAAGTACCCTTGACCAGCTGGTGAGACAACAACATGCTATTGTATCAGCTAAAAATAGGTCAAGGTCTGTTTTGGACATTTTCCTTGATCTAACTGCTGCTTTTGATCTTACTTGGCACTCAGGAGTTCTATAAAAAATACGGTATCACAGGTAACTGTTTCCAGTACCTTTCAACACGGCCGTAAGATAACATCAAGGTCAATGATGACCTATCTGAGCATGTCGAGCTTGAGAGGTGTACCCCCAGGGCGCGATTCTTTCCCCGTTATTATTTTCTCTGATAATTAACGTGCTTCCTGAAACACTTCAGGGGACAGGAATTGTCATAAGCCAATTTGCAGATGACTCTTGGACTTGGAAAACTGGGTCCAATTTAGTCAAACTAGCCAAAGATGTGTCGGCTGGTCCGGACTCTCTTTGGGAATGGGTAAAAAAATGGGGTTTTAAAATATCGGAAACAAAAACAGTAGGTATTTTATTTGTCTTCAAAAACAGCACACTTTGAACGAACATTTTGGCGGCACCCCAATAAATTTTGTTCAACTTTTAAGGAATGACTTTGGATAATAAACTTACATTTGAGTAACACATTAGAAATTTGGTTAACAAATGCCATAGAGACTTATTGGTCATGAAAAAACTTAGGGGAACAGACTTTGGTTCAGACAAACAAAGCTTATTATTATTAAATAAGTCTCTAATACGTTAAAAAAAAAACTATGGTGCAGAAGTCTATTATCGTGCTTGTCCTTCGAGATCTATTCTCAAAAAGCTCGACTTTGTTCAGAACAAGGGCCTTAGTCTGGCACTGGGAGCACTCTCTTCAACACCAGGTTACCTATTAGAGGTGGAAGCTAAGATTTTGCCCCTCAACCTTAGACGTAAACAACAAATTTTAAAGTACTGGAATAGAATCAAGACAAGACCCACAAATCCAGCCAATGATATTACAAATTCGGGTTTTTATATAAAATCTAAATTTAAAAATCCAGTGCTGCCTTTGGAGCTCATTCTCAGATGATGGCAGATGAAGTAAGGCTGGCTTGTCATTGACCTAGTGAGTTGGCTCCGTGGACTCTCTCGGAACCCCTAGTTGATACTTTTTTACACAATACAGTGAAGAAATCTGATCTTACGTATCTTGCTAAGACAGAAACTCAACATCGAGTATATTATGAAATTAAGTAGACAGGTCAAATTCACATATACTCTAATGGGTCTAAGTGTAACAGGGTCAGATTTAGTTATTTGTACCTTCAATTTAGGTGTTTTACACCTAACATTAATATCTATCTTTTTCAGCGTAAATGTACACTACTTAGGTAGTTATTTAGCTTCTTAAAAGATCATTCAAGTTCAAAATGATAAATTATTGTTATTGATTGGTCTGCTGATTGTGGCGTAGTAATTTTCACCTGTTTGGCGGTTATTGTCGCAGTTCACCAAAGGTTTCAGTGGCGATAGGTCACGTTTGAAGTTTTGTTGTGGTAGTGGCATTAGGCAATGGGCCTAGGGAGCCTTGTAGGCATCATATTACTCTTACAGGTATATTTCTGTCGTTTCCTTGTGATACAATGATTTTATGGTATTATCTGTTTGATTACGTTTGACTTGTTTCGTGATGTAATATGTTTTCGCGAGCATGGTCCATTGTATCTTGGCTGTCATTCGGTTTGCAAAGCTGATACTCTTTTAATCTTTATATAACAGCATGTTATAAAGGTGGTTGGTACTTTTCAGATCCCTATTTAACAGCACATGCACCAACACCAGATTGAGCAGCCGGAGTTTTGTGCGGGAGATATTCATCACTTTAATGAAGGTTATTAACGTTGTAAGACATGTTTTTGATTTGATATTTAGCTAGCTAAGACTGTGTTCATTGTTTGATTTGTAATGGGCAGCACTGTTTTTTTTTTTTTTTTTTTTTTTTTTTTTTATTTTATAAAACATTGCAGTAAGACTATTCCTTATTGTGGTAAACGAGATAGTTTAGTTTAGTCAAGTTAATTTAAGTACTACCCTCGAGTACGTTATGTGACAGAGCAGCCAGGATTAGGAACCTAGAGACTGTGCTCCTACTTTTGATTTTATTTGTAATTGTTTTCATTCTGAATTGAATTTATATTTATTATTGTACATGTTAATTTCAGGTCGATGTTAGCGTAACCTGGTGTAAAATTTGAAATGCAAAGAGTTGCTGAATAAAAGTATACAGACATTCAAATATTTAATTTTTGTGACTTTTCGTGGGTTACAAAATGGCGTCCAACGTGTTTTACCATTACCGGTTGGTGCAGTGCTAAAGTTAACTTTAAAAGAGCAGTAATTTATACAAAACAAAGTGTAAAGTTAACATTCAAAGGTAAGTGATGGTACATGCCAGATTTTATAAGTATTTTATCCATTTGACAAACTGTCATTTCAACAATCGAACCAGAGTAGTACATTTACTGACACTGGAGAATTTGATTACTTACCAGTACATACACGTTCAGTCTAGACTCTATAATTCAGAATACACAAAAAAACGGTGATAAACAGTAATAAAGGACTACACGTTCTTTAGTGTATTCAGTGATATTGTAAGGACGGTCTACATCCGGTTCACACTTACTGGTTCTACAGTCTACTTCATATTCACTAGTTACGAGAATCATCAATTAGAGAAACTACAAACTGCAACATCAGCCGGTCGGGAGGATCACTTACAGAAACTATAAACTTTCAGAGACAGAACTTTGTGACAACCACTTATTTAAAGTACATGTGTACTAAGAGACACTTGTGATATACAGTAAAACATGCTTATAACGAATTTCTCGGGATTTAGCAAATTACTTCGTTATATCCGAAATTCTTTGTATCCATACAACGAAATTTCGTTATAAATGCAGAATATAACGTATTTTTCGCTATAGTAGTGGGTCCAATGATCTATAAGAAAGTTACTGTATTAAAAGAGTATAACGTAGATAATAAAAAATAATGATATAATTTTAATGATTTTAATCAATGACGATGATAATCGCAATCAATATATGGTATAACAAAAACAAAATTACGTCAATACGAACACGCTATCAACATCATTATTTTACGTTGTTAAGTAAAGTTAGTTTTTCCTAAAGAAGTCACTAATCTTGGGTTGTTTCGACGGTTTTAGAAACTATGCCATATCTCATCTTGAATCGGTCTATCCAACCACGATTTGGCGTGAAGTTAAGTCCCATTTTGTTAACAAGGTCCGAGCATTTGCCCAACAATATCTCCCCAGACAAAGGTAAATTCTGAGCTCGAGCACCCTTAAACCAACTAAAAATGGCCTTCTCGAGGTCCTCATAATTTCCAGAGCAGTGTATCTTTCTGCTAGGCGAGAGCGAGGATTCATGGTATGACTCACGGATTTCTTTCTCATTTTTTATAATTGTCGATGAAGTGCTAGGCGGTATTCCAAATTTTTCTGCGATATCCTTTTTCTTTAAACCTTTTTGAACTTCACTTAAAATTTCAAACTTTGTCTCCAAAGTAATAGCTTTTCGTTTTAAACCTCTATCCATTTTTAATCAAATATTCATAATATAAAAACTATTATGCACATAGGTCTAAAAATAAATAAGCTCAAGTCATTTTTCATGGGAATGTTTATATTCTTAATCGAATTATTGTAACGCCTTTTTAACATCTTTTAAAACTTGTCACAATAAAATGTGTGAAAACATATCGAGCACTCTTTTCAACACATGATCAATAAAAGTGTTATAATTAACACCCGTAGGCAATAACCTGTCTTCTCTTTGTTGTAAAAAATGTCAAAAAATGATTTTGCTACAACCGTGCTGATTTACGTTAAAGCATGTATCTCGGGACCTCAGAATCCTTACGTTATAACCGTTTTTTTTTCGCTGTATCCAAATTCGTTTTAAGCATGTGAGAGGCCATATAAATAAAGAAGGGTTAAAGTCGTGGAATTGATTTCCTTTCGTTATAACCATTTTTTTCGTTTTAATTGTGTTCGTTATAAGTGAGCTTCACTGTAAACTTCATAGACATCAAGGTCCAGTGCTGTTCAACAGTTGGTGATTTAAGATAATGCGGCAGTTGCTTTGATTTTTTTTTCTTTCTGGGATACTCTTTTTTTTTTTAATCAGTGACTAAGTATTTATATATTTAGTTTAGGAACGTGTTATTCTTGTAGCGGTGCAGAATTTAGTTAGGCTGGTCAGCGGTTGGATTCAATTTTAGTTGTCTTTCACCTTTGGTTTGTGTGTGTATATATATAGTGGTTTCATACCGCTGTTCAGTTAGTTTCCGGTTCTTTTGGAAGGCATATTCTTAGTATGTGGAGGTCGTTGGTAAATCTGCATCATCGCAGCGTAACATTCAGGTTTGAAGTTTACTTGTGTCTGAATTGTTTCTTCGGTGTTTTATCTTTGATTTTGTTTCTCTATTTTGAACAGTCAAGTTGTATTTAATACTTTATTTCGGAATTAAATTCAGGCTATCAATTGATTTCAAATTGCTTTGGAATGACACTTCTTACTTTCACGTTACAATTTTATAACAGTTTTGCATGCAGTCACAGTGTGTGGACGTGCGGATAGAGCTGAGATTACCTTGTGCTTGTGTGAGAGAAGTCATTAGGAGCTTATCCTTTGTGAGTATTTTATGTTTTGTATTGTATTTTTCGTGATCTTAATTTGGACATTCAGTTGAAAACAGTTAGTCTGTTTTCATGTAAGGTTGTGCTCTCCTAGGCTCATATTTCTTTTATTTGTAAATATTATATAAAAGTTCTAAGAGATGAAAGCATTATATATTTAAGATAAACGTATATTCATCTATCTCAGACTTTTGCACATGTAAAAGTTAGAAATTTATTGTAACTTGTGTGTGTGTTCTCTTTGTGTATTTACAGGACGTAAACACAACCGCAGCATAACCACAGTCTGTAATATTAGTAACAACATTACATGTGAACTTCTAGAAGTAAAAGAAAATGAAGTGACCATTTGTTTGGTATTCTTTCCAAAATACCCCCTTGGTTTACATTTGGAGCCCCCAGTGAGGAACTGTGAAAAGTCATCTGAAGTTAAGAAGTCATTTCTTCAAAAGTGTGGTAGTAGTCTACAACAACACTAATGAATTTGTTCAAAATGTACTGAATAGCTCTCTTAAACACTGAACTGAGCTATTAGATGCTGGAGAAGATAACATCAGAACAATTTTCACCTGTCAGGTTGGCTAGCCTATTTTGTTTTTCTAGCATTTACATGCATGTGATTGAGTAAGTGATAAGTTATCCATTTTAGTAAACGTACCACGTGGTGATATATATTCTACAAGGAACTTTCTCCCTTCACCTGCTGGACATCAGTGACATTTGGAACCAAAGTTTTAATCTTAGGACTTTCAGTTGATAACTTATATCTTATTTTATATAACTATAGTTTTTTTTTTTCTTTTCATATTAAGTAAAAATTGTCAGAAAGAAAAATATTGTAGTGTGTAAGTTAATCACAACTGCATTAAATTCACTACTTTACATTAATTTGGTGAAGGGATTGCATGGGTTACTAAGTAACTAATATACTCATTCTTGCAGCTTTTCATTTACTAATAACTAAATAAGGAATATGTTCACATAGAAACATTGATAGCCTGAAGTTCTCTAAAAAAACGTATTTGGTATTATGGTTGTAATAGCTGGTTGTTCTATTGGATTTCTGTTGAATTTCAGACACTTTAGTGTTGTTGGGACAGTAGTTTAAGTTAGTTTTTTTTCAGGAGATAGTATATTAGTATAGGCAGTAGTTATTAACCATAAAAGATTTATTTTCAGGGAATTGTATTGTGCTAAATAGTTTATTTCAGTCATTGAGTGGAGTGGTCTGACAGATAAGGAAACAGCTTTTAGAAATATTAGTTTGTGAGTTTAAGTAATCATGAGTGTTGCAGGTGAAGAAATGACAGACAGACAGAAAGAGTTACTGTCAACTTTGGAGAAGTTAGGAGTGAGTACTCCAGAAGAATTGGAGAGGGCTGTAAAGAAAGAAGTAGTAAAAGAAGTGGTAGAGAAAACCACTGTAACTGGTAAGTTTCCAAGAATTTCTCTTTTTTATGGGGAAACAGGGAAAGGTGAAGTGTCGTACAGAACATGGCGGTACGAAGTTAATTGTTTAATTAGAAACAAAGAATACTCAGAAGAGAGCTTAATGCTTGGGATTCGCAGGTCATTACGTGGTGAAGCAGCAGATATGGCAATGCGGCTAGGGGAGTCTGCCAAACTGCCAGATATACTTGCTGCATTCCAAACCACATTTGGAAATACTGAAACTGCTGAATCAATATTAAAAAAATTTCATGGTTGTACTCAGAAAGAAGGGGAGTCTGTTGCTAAGTATGCAAGTCGGGTGGAGGAATTATTTTCTCAAGCTGTGGAACTTGGTGCATTGGATAGAAGGCAAGAGATAATATTAAAAAGTGTATTTTATGAGGGTCTTGATGTAGATTTAAGAATTGCAGCAGTGTTCAAGTATGAAACAATTAAAGATTACAATACCTTTAAATCAGAAATAAGAAAGTTAGAAACAATACTAAGTAAAACTAAAAGTAGTCCTACTACTGATGCCAAAACACATAGACTGTGCCATCCTATGACAAAAGAGGATAAATCTGAAATAGGCGAGATAAAATCATTGTTAAAACAACTGAATGAAAGGATGGACAAATTAGAAAAACAAAAAAAAGAAGAGTCAACAAGTGGGAATGATAATGCACTAAGAAATAATCCGGTAAGTTTTGATCAACAGTTTAATTTCAGGGGTCACAGAGGTCAAAGACAGTTTAGAGGTCCTCTCATGAGAGGTAGGTTAAGTTCACAAAATAGAGGTCGAGGACACCTCAGAACAGATAGACCTATTGCAGGTAACTCTTTCAAACCCAACATAGCAAACATAACCTGTTTTAATTGTGGACAGAAAGGACACTTCCAAGTACAGTGTCCATTAAACCAGTAAGTGCCAGTATGGCGGGTCAGCATACTGACACAGACAATAAACTAGACCCACAACTGGTAGGTGAACCTTCTGAGGTAAAAAAAAAAATTTAGTTAATGGCAAAGAAACTACAGCTTTATGTGATACGGGGTCATGCATTTCCACATGTTCAGAACAATATTATAAAGAAAATTTAACAGATGTTGTTCTACAACCAGTATCAGACATTTTGAAAATAGAATGTGCTGATGGAAATGATTTACCTTACACTGGATTCATTGAGGTTAATATAGAATCTCCAGGTATACCAGATACAGTTGGACACCAGTGCTTGCTGCTGGTAGTTCCTGACACAAAGTACAATAAAAAAAAACTCCAATTTTACTTGGTACTAATGTAATTGAAATTTTTTTTACAGGACTGTAAGGAAAAGTGTGGTAGTCAATTTTTACAGAAAGGAAATTTACATGTTCCTTGGTTTTTAGCGTTTAGATGTATCCACCTCAAGGAGAAACAACTGAGAAGAAATCAAAACAAGTTGGCCATTTTGAGAAGTGCTGAAATAGGTAAAATTTCAATTCCATCTAACCATTCTGTAAATATTAGATGTAAAACAGACAGGGAGATTCAGTACCACCATACGTGTGCATTTATTGAAAAAACAGAGGAATCTCAATAACCAAAGAATGTAGAGATTACCCCAGCCGTGGTAAATTTTTCACCATTGACTAAAAGGGAGTATGTTGTTACGGTCATGAACACATCAGACAAAACAATATGCATTCAGCCTAGAGCTATTGTTTCTGAACTTCAGCCTGTAAGTATAGATGACAGTGTACTAGACAAATTAGAGAGCACTAAACCTTTACCAGAAATTCTTAGAAATATCAATATTAGTTCAGAAATTTCAGAGGAAGAACATCAGAAACTGATAGAATTACTCGTTCGCCACAAAGACATTTTTTCTTCAAGCGACACTGATATAGGTAAATGTAAAGTAGGTAAACATAGGATAGATTTGACAGATGAGGTTCCTTTTAAAGAAAGATATAGACGAATACCACCAAGCATGATAGATGAGGTGCGTAAACATTTAGAAGATTTAGTAGCTGCAGGTATCATAAGGAAATCATGTTCTCCTTGGGCATCACCAGTAGTATTATGTAGAAAGAAAAATGGAAAAATCAAAATGTGTTGTGACTATCGTAAACTAAATTCGAAAACTGTACGTGATAGTTATGCCTTACCCAGGATTGAAGATATTTTAGATTGTCTACATGGTTCACGTTTATTTACAACTTTAGATATGAAAGCTGGTTATCACCAGATTGAAATCGAAGAATCTCATAAAGAAAGAACAGCTTTTACATTAGGTCCATTAGGATTTTGGGAATACAATAAACTCCCTTTCGGTTGTACCAATAGTCCAGCAACATTTCAAAGAATTGTAGAAGAAATACTTGGGGATTACAATATGAAAATTTGTATCATATACCTTGATGATTTGATAATATTTAGTTCTTCTTTTCAGGAACACATGACAAGATTGGATTTAGTCATGACACGACTGGAACAAGCTGGTATTAAATTGTCTACGGAGAAGTGTTACTTTCTTCAAACAAAAACCAAGTTTCTTGGCCATGTAGTAGGGCCAGATGGTGTTGAACCGGATCCAGACAAATGTGAAAAGATAAAAAATCTTCCTTCACCAAAAAATGCTGACGAACTTAGATCTTTTTTGGCAATGGCAGGGTATTACCGTAAGTTCATAAAAAATTTCAGCAAAATATCCAAACCATTAAATGATTTACTTCCTCCTACCAACGTTAAAAAAGGTAAGAAACAAAATAATCAGAAATGGAGTTGGAATGATACACATCAAACGATTTTTGACCACTTGAAACAGTTACTCTGTTCTAAGCCAATTCTAGCATATCCCATTTTCAGTCAGCCTTTTATTCTTCACATAGATGCATGCGGTTCTGGACTTGGCGCAGTCTTGTATCAAGAGCAAGAAGGTAAGAGCAAAGTTATAGCATATGCCAGCAGAAGTTTGTCTAACTCAGAAAAGAAATATTCAACTTTTAAGTTGGAATTCTTAGCCATGAAATGGGCTATAACTGAGAAATTTAGAGACTATTTGTTGAACAGTCGCTTTGTAGTGTATACCGACAATAATCCCCTTACATATGTCCTTTCAACGGCAAAGCTAGAAGCGACAGGTCAAAGATGGGTATCACAATTAGGTGATTTTGACTTTTCCATTGTATACAAACCAGGCTCTAAAAATGTAGATGCTGACTTTATGTCACGTTATCCTCATAAAGAAAAAGGCACAGAGCAGATAAGTATTGACCGGGAGACTATCACTGCTATTTGTAATAGTTCTATGTTCAGTTTTCCAATTGTTGAGACACTGCCGTCTTGTTCAGTAGACATTTTAGACTGTACTGATAACCCAGGTCAAGTGATGGCACAAATTGAGCTTAGGCAGTTGAGGAAAAGTCAGCGTGATGACCCAATTATTGGTGTTTGGTTAAGAGCTGTTATTGACAAGTGTTTTCCAGCTAAGCGTATTATCTCAGGTAATAACGATCACCTAACAATGTCTAGGCATTTTGACAAATACTTAATCAGAAGAGGTTTGTTGTATAGAGAAATTGTTGATAAATCAGAAGTTATTCAACAGTTAGTTGTACCTTCCTGTTACAGAAAACAGATTTTACAAAATCTACATGATCAGGTTGGACATCCTGGTAGAGAGAAAACAATTGCCTTAGTAAAGGAAAGGTTTTATTGGCCAGCATATACGTCTGATATTTCAAACTGGGTAGAAAACTGTGGTCGATGTCAACGCAGAAAAGGTAAGATAGACACTAGAGCCCCATTAGTAAGCATTAAAACTAGTTACCCTTTAGAATTAGTATGTACTGATTTCTTAAAGGTGGACTCTTGTGCAGGTGGCATTAGAAATATTTTGGTCATCACAGACCATTTTACTAAGTACGCAGTAGCAGTGCCCACAAAAAACCAAACTGCTAAGACAACCGCAGAAGCTTTGATCAATAATTTCATTCTACATTATGGTGTACCAGCCAAACTGTTATCTGACCAAGGTTCCAATTTTGAAGGTGAGTTGATACAAGAACTTTGTAAACTTTTAAGTATTGAAAAAGTGAGAACCACACCGTATCATCCACAATGTAACGGTATTTCAGAAAGATTTAATAGAACACTGCTAAATATGCTTGGAACTTTACAACCTGAACAAAAACAAAATTGGAAAAAATATTTACCATCTCTGGTATTTTCATATAATGCCATGAAACATGATTCTAGTGGTTACTCACCCTTTGAGTTAATGTTTGGTCGCAAACCAAGACTACCTATAGATAATATGTTCCATCTTGAAAATGACAGTATGATTTCAACAGATTATGTTCGAGAACTTAAACACAGAATGGAAACAGCCCAGAACATTGCTAGTAGAAATTTAGAGCGAGCCAGAATAAAACAGAAGACAGGTTATGATAAAAGATCCAAGGCAGCAAGGTTACAGATAGGGGACAAGGTACTAGTAAAACTTTTGGCCTATTCTGGACCACACAAGCTGTCAGATAAGTATGAGAAGTTAGTCTATGAAGTTGTGCAACAGCCCAATATTGACATTCCAGTATACGTAGTAAGAAATGCGGAAGGTAAGACAAAGAAATTACACAGAAATCATTTATTGCCTATAGCAGAGGTAGAACCAGATAAACTCAGGGGTACAGTTGATTAAGCCAGTACCTAAACCAAGACGTATACAGAGAAAGTCATGTGTACCAAGTTCAGATACTGTTAAAGATGTGAGAGATAGTTGTAATGAATCATTGCATAGGGATGAATCAAGTGATTCAGAAGACGATGTAGTAATTCACACCAAAACAGTGAAAATCAGACCGGCCGGTCGAAGAAAGCACGAGACAGGTACAGAGGTAAGTGACAATGGCAGAATAGAGATTCCACGTACAGGGGACCCTGATACTGTCATATGTGATGATGATGAAGGATGTGTTAAAAATGTAGGTGTAGATGATGATGATGACGATGATGATGATAAACGGGTCAATGATGATGCTGGACTAGCATCACAGTCTGACACAAAACCAAAAATAGTACCCAGAAGGTCTGTTAGACCGAAAAAAAGTCCAGTCTGGTATGATAGTTACTATGTGGGACAGCAAACAGTAAATAAGTTCTTGGAATTAAATATTCAGAACAACAAATTAATATCAGAAATGTTGAAATCAGTCAATAATAAGCCTGATGATGATTAGACGTTTTAAACTTACTATTTTAATTGTATTATATTTTTCTACTGTGTCATTTCGTATTTTTATTTTTTTTCAGGAGAAAAAGTTCTTGGTAGGGAGGAGGTGTTTGCCAGGATAATTTTTATACATGTATTTGATAAATGAAACATGTTTTATTGATTACTTTCAATTAACTATGTTCTATGTTGTATTTGCAGGTATACATAGATGAATGAGTAGTTTGACATGTTCTTTTAACAATGCAATAACTGTTTTTATTTCCAGATATTGTCAAGTACAAATTAGTTATATTTAAGATATAAATGAGGAAAAAATGCAGTAATTATTCTGAAAACCTGTGGAGAATGTTAGAAATAATTGTATGTATATAATGTAGATAAGATTTCCTTATGAAGTTTAGGAGTATTGTAGCATAAGTATTTATTAGTACAGTAGTTTTCAGTCTGGTGACTGAATTCTGTAAAGGGGGGAGAATGTAGCGGTGCAGAATTTAGTTAGGCTGGTCAGCGGTTGGATTCAATTTTAGTTGTCTTTCACCTTTGGTTTGTGTGTATATATAGTGGTTTCATACCGCTGTTCAGTTAGTTTCCGGTTCTTTTGGAAGGCATATTCTTAGTATGTGGAGGTCGTTGGTAAATCTGCATCATCGCAGCGTAACATTCAGGTTTGAAGTTTACTTGTGTCTGAATTGTTTCTTCGGTGTTTTATCTTTGATTTTGTTTCTCTATTTTGAACAGTCAAGTTGTATTTAATACTTTATTTCGGAATTAAATTCAGGCTATCAATTGATTTCAAATTGCTTTGGAATGACACTTCTTACTTTCACGTTACAATTTTATAACAGTTTTGCATGCAGTCACAGTGTGTGGACGTGCGGATAGAGCTGAGATTACCTTGTGCTTGTGTGAGAGAAGTCATTAGGAGCTTATCCTTTGTGAGTATTTTATGTTTTGTATTGTATTTTTCGTGATCTTAATTTGGACATTCAGTTGAAAACAGTTAGTCTGTTTTCATGTAAGGTTGTGCTCTCCTAGGCTCATATTTCTTTTATTTGTAAATATTATATAAAAGTTCTAAGAGATGAAAGCATTATATATTTAAGATAAACGTATATTCATCTATCTCAGACTTTTGCACATGTAATAGTTAGAAATTTATTGTAACTTGTGTGTGTGTTCTCTTTGTGTATTTACAGGACGTAAACACAACCGCAGCATAACCACAGTCTGTAATATTAGTAACAACATTACATGTGATCTTTTAGAAGTAAAAGAAAATGAAGTGACCATTTGTTTGGTATTCTTTCCAAAATACCCCCTTGGTTTACATTCTTAGTCTGAAATAGATAAAAAAAAATACAATTCTTTAACTTACAAGCTTACAGGAAAATTAAGCTTACAAAGCATCAGTTTGGTTAGGACTAAGGAGTGGTTGAATTTGAAAGATACTTAAAAGAAACAAAGTTAGGTTACATTACATCAATTTATATTGATTTCTTTAAGTGAAATTAGTTTACTTCATCAGTTTTAAAAGTCAATCATTTAAGAATAAATTTCAGATTTTTTTACCTTTTTGAATTGTATCCCAGAGTTTAGATTGTTTTAATTCGATAGTGATTTAATTTTAGAGAGTAAGCAATCACTGCACACTCTAATTTATAGCATGATGATATATATTAACATTTCCTTCTTACCTTTCTCTATCATTTTTCTGTTTTCTGTAGCAGTTTACTGGTCAAGGTTTGAATCTGAGCTAGCAGATTTGCATCGATGAGTGGAGCGCCCCCGATGGTTGTTGCATCAGAGCTGTTTGCTGTATTAACTGTTGCTGCAGGAGCTGTAATTGCTGCAGTTGTTGTTGCTGGGCACTCAGACTTGTGTTACCTGAGTATGTCTGTTGTAACAGCTGTGTTACTGTGTTCAGCATGTCATTATGTGTGACCAGCATACTCTCTGCCGCTGCCTGACTGTCCTCTACATTCTCTGTTCCTGATGTACCATGTTGCTTTTGTTCTTGCTGCTGCTGAGCACTACTGCTGGGTTTACCGCTTGCTGCCAAAACTCCATCAACAGCTGCCTGTGCTGCTGCAATGAGAGATGGCTTTGTTGGGTAAGCAGCAAGGTCTAACAGTGGCTGAATAATTTCACTCGGAAACACTTCATTCTTCTGCCATAGGTAAAGAACTGTGACTATTTTACTTTTTCATCACCAGGACATTTGCACAAGTTCTGGAATGTAGTTATGATGTTCTTTGTAAATCTTGGAGCGAACACATCTTTCTGAGATGAGAGAAAATGATGGAGAAAGGTAAAAAAACTGACCAAACCCAAACAATGCTGATGAACTCCGATCATTTTTGGCTTTTGCAAGCTATTATAGAAGATTCATTAAAGACTTTAGCAATATCTCAAAACTTCTAAATGACCTACTACCCCCTACAATGAAGAAAAAGAAATCCAAAACTGAAAAAAACTTGGATATAGAAAGAATAAGAATAGAAAGCATTTGAATATTTAAAGGATAGACTTACTTCACCTCCAATCTTAGCCTATCCTGATTTTTCTCTGACTTTTGAGCTACATGCGTCTTCCACAGGACTTGGAGCAATTCTATACATGATAGATGATGATATGAAGAAGGTGATCTCTTATGCAAGCAGAAATCCATCAAAGTCTGAGCAACACTATCCAGCAATTAAACTTGAATTTCTTTGTTTGAAATGGGCCATTACGGAAAAATTTAGTGATCACCTTACTGGCCATCACTTTACAGTTTTTACAGATAACAACCCCTTGACACATGTCCTCACATCAGCTAAACTCGATGCAACCGGTCAAAGATGGGCAGCTGCACTAGCAAACTATGACTTTGATATTTTCTAAGTCCTGGATTAAAAAATACAGATGCGGATGCAATGTCGAGGTACCCACATTACAAATTGTCCAGTGGTGATGGAGACTACATGAAACTATAGAACGACACAGTCAAAGCTATATGTAATTTGGTGCATGTGGACAGACTCATTGATATTCTTCCATCAGCATCGATTAACATTATTGAGGCAAGAGAAACTGTAGGATAACCAATGGCTCAAATTGAACTGATAGAAATTAGAAAACCCCAGAGGGAGGATTTTCTAGTTAAAAAAAGAACTTAAAGCCAAGATGGACAACAAGATAACAAGCTTCCTCAACAAAAAGAACCTTACAGTAGACTTGACTATATAATGAAAAAAAAATAATAATTTTCAAATAAAAAGAGGAATTCTTTACAAAGTCCTACATGAAAATGCCCAAGTAATTCACGAGTTAGTACTACCCGACATCTACAGAAGGAAAGTATTACAAGGTTTACATGACGAAGTTGGACATCCGGGAAAGAAAAGAACGGTTTCACTTATCAGAGATAGGTTTTTTTTGGCCAGGTATGACATCTGATATTGAGCGTTGGATCAGTGGTTGCAAAAAATGCACAATGAGGAAGAACAACACCATCAAGGCACCCATATCACAACAACATTCCTATTAGAATTGGTCTGTGTGGACGTTTTGTCTATTGAAACATCACAAGGTGGCTTTTCAAATATTTTGGTCATTACAGACCACTTCACAAAATATGCTGTTGGTGTACCAACTAGGAATCAGACAGCAAAGACTACTGCTAAAGCTCTTTATAACAACTTCATTGTCAATTTTGGAATTCCATCTAAACTTCATTCGGACCAGGGCGGAAATTTTGAAAGCAATCTAATTGAAGAACTTTGTTACTTGATGGGAATAGAAAATAGCAGAACAATAACGTATAACGCCATGGGCAACGGCAGTGCAGAAAAAATTAATAGAACTTTGATAGGAATGCTCGGAACTCTCAAACCAGAACAAAAATCCAACTGGAAACAGTATCTACTTTCACTTGTGGTTGCTTATAACTGGACTAAGCATGAATCTACTAAGTACACACCATACGAAGTGATGTTTGGCCGCAATCCTAAACTCCCGGTAGACAGACATTTTGAAACTGCTGTTCAAGAGGAATCTTCATCAGACTGCATGAAAAGTCTTAAAGAAAAACTCAAAGCTACTCAGAAAATGGTAAGGGAACACAGCGATGCAGCAAGACAGAAACAGAAACACTATTACGACAAAAAGGCCAATGATTCACAATCAGCTATTGGAGATTAGCTTTTAGTTAGAGTTCTTGCATTCAAAGGAAGACACAAAATTTCCGACAAGTTCGAAGAAGATATGTATACAGTAATTGAAAACAAAATAAAGACATTCCTGTATTATATGTTAAATCAAAAAAAGACGTTATAAAGACGTTACACAGAAATCATCTGCTTCCAGTAGGCTCCTTTAATGAAGAAACAGTAAATCAAGAGATACCGGTACTAGAATCAACGGATAAATACCTTTACCTAGACCAAGGAAAAGTAAATTGAAAAATGCTGAAGAGAGAACTAAAAGTGAGCTCACAGATTCAAGTGATTCAGAGGAAGAACCTGTCATAGTGACAGCTATACATGGGGACGCCCATTACACTGATGAACAAGACAAAGACAATATTAGCACAGAGTCGGAGTACTATTTGGAAAGAGACAGAGAAGTGACTATAACAGAGTCTGAGCACTCTGTACAGGATATAGACTGTACTGAAAGGTCAGATGAGCCTGACAGTAATTTTGTTTCTGTACAGATACTGAACTTGTAGCTGAACAGCCCGAGGAGAGCAGTGATGGTATAGGAAGTACAGACTGTGATAAACATAGTGCCAGAAATAGAGAGAAAGAAGGTACAAGGAAAAAAGGTATTTCTAGAGGAACCAGAAGTAATGAGAAATAAGGGAGCAGATAGGAATAGTGGAGAAACTATTGAATAAACTGCGTCTGACAGTACAGATAGACCACCGGTGTTGCCAAGAAGGTCTACGAGACCAAGTAGAAAACCAAAGTATTTTGATGACTATGTATGCAAGATGGCAAACATGGAAAACAGACCATTGGATATAAAGCTGGATGTTTTGTCTAAATTTATGGAGTCTGGTTTACTTAAATTAATAACTTCAGAGGTGGCACACAGAATAGTATAGGCAATAATGAAGTGATACTATTTGTATGAGAATATCAGTTTATTTTTGTCGCACCGGGAGAGAGATGTTCAGAAGATGTCCATCTCTGAATATTTTATGTATGTTATATCATTATAAATGTTAGTTACTTGAGTATGAACACTATGCTGTTTTTGTTTGCTCAAGGCATGATATTTTAAACTTGTTTGATATTACAGGAGCTGACAGAATAATTTTGTTTGCTTTCTATTTTGTTTTCTGGCAACGGAACTATTAATGTAATTTATCTGACATATTCCAGATAACCTCACAAGCCACATATATTAGCATATTTATTTATTTTCTTACAGTCAAATGATGGGACATCATTTTTGCAGAGAGGGGGAGAGTGTAACAGGGTCAGATTTAGTTATTTGTACCTTCAATTTAGGTGTTTTACACCTAACATTAATCTCTATCTTTTTCAGAGTAATTGTACACTTTGGTAGTAATTTGGCTTCTTAAAAGGTCATTAAAGTTCAAAATGATAAATTATTGTTATCGATTGGTCAGCTGATTGTGGCGTAGTAATTTTCACCTGTTTGGCGGTTACTGTCGCAGTTCACCAAAGGTTTCAGTGGCGACAGGTCACGTTTGAAGTGTTGTTGTGGTAGTGGCATTAGGCAATGGGCCTAGGGAGCCTTGTAGGCATCATCTTACAGCTATATTTCTGTCGTTTCTTTGTGATACAATGATTTTATGGTATTATCTGTTTGATTACGTTTGACTTGTTTCGTGGTGTAATATGTTTTCGCGAGCATGGTCCATTGTATCTTGGCTGTCATTCGGTTTGCAAAGCTGCTATTCTTTTAATCTTTTTTATAACAGCATGTTACAAGATTAATTCTGATGCAAAGCGTCAAAAGCGGCGCACATGGCTTTGAAATAAGATAAATAATAAGTGTAAAAATTAACCTAAACAATTGTACACGTGTGTAGCACATGTTGTACATTTTGATGATATAATCAAGTTATTTACAGATGGGATGTAAAAAGATTTTAAAGGGGGGCATTTGAATTATATCTATGTTTTAATCACTTTTATTGATGTTGTGAAATCATGTGAATTCACTTTTCTTCAACAAAATGACCAGATATGAATGTCTATATTCTCATAAAAAATCATTTGATCTTTCACTTTTTATGAAAATGGCATATTGTCTCCATTTAAAATTAAAAATTGGGATAATAATCAAGTGTTCTTCGTCTGCGACACAATTCAGCAGTTGAATATTCCAAATGTCTACTTTTGCTTTATTTCAACAATCTATACCCTTTTAATGATTTTAGTCTGTTTAAATCCTACTGTTTTGTGCCTTTTTCTACTCTATCCTGGTTGCGCAACCATGATAGACAGGATATAATACAATTTTTACAACTCAGATTTTGAGAACCTGCTAGCAATTATTAGCAATTAGCAAGTTTGTTTAATTCATTTGTATCAGTGTTGATGATTGATGTGCATTAATGTTATTGTTTACTTGCATCATATATTTTTGAGAATAACTTGGTGAAAGTGGTCACAGCATACCAAAAGTTTATTGCATATGCTACTTGTGTGTAGCTGCAGATTTTCATATTAAGGTTCTGGGCTGCGGAATTTCAGATTATTCACTAATGCAAAGAACTGCTACATTTATTTTTAGCTCACCTGTGGACAATTCTCAAGGTGAGCTATTGTGATGGCCCATTGTCCGTTGTCCATCACCAGTGCACCGTCTGAGAACCTGCTAGCAATTATTAGCAATTAGCAAGTTTGTTTAATTCATTTGTATCAGTGTTGATGATTGATGTGCATTAATGTTATTGTTTACTTGCATCATATATTTTTGAGAATAACTTGGTGAAAGTGGTCACAGCATACCAAAAGTTTATTGCATATGCTACTTGTGTGTAGCTGCAGATTTTCATATTAAGGTTCTGGGCTGCGGAATTTCAGATTATTCACTAATGCAAAGAACTGCTACATTTATTTTTAGCTCACCTGTGGACAATTCTCAAGGTGAGCTATTGTGATGGCCCATTGTCCGTTGTCCATCACCAGTGCGTCCGTCTGTCTGTGCATCAAATATTTCTTGAAACAATTTCTACTCCTAAACCACTTGGCCAAATTTGTTGAGACTTTGCAGGGATGTTCCTTGCATGAGGCTCTACCAAAGTTGTTCAAAGAATTCAATTTGATCAGGAACTCTGGTTGTTATGGCAACTGAAAGGAAAAACATTGAAAATCTTCTTGTCTGAAACCACAAGGCCTTGAGCCTTAAAATTTGGTGTGTAGCATTGTCTAGTGGACCTCTATCAAGTTGTTCAAATTATGCCCCTGGGGTCAAAATTTGCCCCATCCCACGTGTCAATGGATTGTACATAGGCTTATATAGTGAAACTTTAAAAATCTTCATGACTGAAACCACAAGGCCCTGAGCCTTAAGATTTGGTATGTAGCATTGTCTAGTGGACCTCTACCAAATTATTTCAAATTATGCCTCTAGGGTCAAATTTAGCCTTACCCCAGGGGTTGATTGATTTTACACAGGGAAAACTATCAAGGTTTTCCTGTCTGTAACCGCAAGGCCCTGATCCTTAAGATTTGGTATGTAGCGCAGTCTAGTAAAACTCAACCAAGTTAATTGAAATTATATCCCTGGGGTCAAATATTGCCCCTCTGGGGGGAGGGGGTCATCTGATTTTTACACAAGTTGATTGTCTAGTGGACTTCGACCAAGTTTATTCAAATTATCTCCCTGGGGTTAGATTTGGCTGTGCATTTGTGATGAGTTGATATTACAAAGGCTTATATAGGCAAAGCTCTTAATGACTTTTTGTGTGCAAAGCAAAGAACTTTTTTAAAAAGAACATCAGCTACAGGTCATCTACCAAGTTTGTTCAATTTATGCCCCATTAGTGAAAATTGGCTGTACCTGGGGCTCACTTGAATTCATATAGATATATATCAGAAGAATCTTTAAAAAGCTTCTGATGTTTGTTCTACAGCAGACCCAAAGGCTAAGTATTAAGGTGAGCAATCTATGGGCCATCATGGCCAGCTTGTTAAGATCTGCTTTGTATTTCTTCATCTATTTATAGAAATAGAAACTATTTGGCAGGGAGAAAAAACATCTGTTTTGTGATTGGTTGTCAATATTTCTGTGTGTTTCCAAATTTTGTAATCCATTAATGTTTGAAAACTGCTTTAAGGTATCACTTACTGAAATATTTTGATTTAATCCTTAAAGGGATATACAGGCAAATTTTAAGCTTTCTTTCTTGTTTCTTCAATCAATATAATATAAATGTGATTGAAATAAATACAGTGATTGGTCCCAAATACAAAGATTTCCCTTTTTTTAAATGAAAAATCAAGATGTTACCTAACTTGACCCACATTGATCTAAATCACGGTATGTAATCGTTCCGGGTTGATTTGGACTAATTTCCCGTTCTCGAACTGATTCGGATTTCAAGCAACGGATTGATTCATCTAAAATGGATTGTAGCTTTGGGAAGGCAGAGAAAAAAACAAAATGAAATCGTTTATAGCTGTACGTCTTTCTATATCTTAGTTGCACGGAACATGATATAACTAAAGAAATATACATACAACTTTATAAGGTTGATATGCGGTCTTTTAATTGTTAAAATTGAAAAACAAATTACACACGTTGATTAAAATTTCATAAACACGCGCAAAAATGTGAATAAATTGTTCAAATAATATTTTTTTCATTATAGTTTGGTTAAAGAAATAAATTAATACATTCCGCTGCACATTAGTGTTTTTGTTAAAATATTCTATCCAGTAATGAAATTGCAGTTCGTCTTTTTATTACTTCCATGTGAAAATCTGGAGCACCGGATCCAAAGGCAGCCCATTTCTATCCAGACAATTGCAATTTTGACAATTTCTTTTATAACAGAATGGTTTTAAGCATTAATTTTTATTTATATTAACTTTCCTAGTCAAAATGGATCTTTCTGACCTCAGTACACATTTTCTTCTATCTTTTTCTGCTTTAAAAAGGAGTAAAAACTAATAAAATTAAGTTTACACGTTATTTTTCTTGAAAAAATCACTTAAATCTTTTAAAGCCAGCAGGAAAATATAAGGACGTTTGTGCTTACATACTTACTAAATATCTTAATGTTCCGTGGTACTAATTATTTTAAGAATAATATAGTGAAAATCAATAAAAAGCTATTTTTTAAGAGAGCATCAGAAAATCGACTCACCTGTTTAGATCGCTGCCATTGAATCAATCCGGTGCTTGAAATCCGAATCAGTTCGGGAACGGGAAATTAGTCCAAATCAACCCGGAACGATTACATACCGTGTAAATAGAAATTTTGATTGTAAAACGTTGCAGTGAATGATAGGACAGTTGTAGAACCTGTTACCTAATATACGGCAAAATGTGAAATGACAATTGGTTGTTTTTTTGTAGTGACCTATTTAAGAAAACCCATTGATTGCGTTCATGTTTTATTTTCTGTTTAACAACTTCCTAATATTTACGTTCAAGCCTACGTTTTGCTCTATTTATTTGGACAAACATACCAGGAATTTAAATTCCTTCATATTGAACGCAATTTGAGCAAATAATATCTGTTTTAATTTTTTTTGGGCTTTCATTTGCCCATGTATCCCTCTAAAGCAATAATGGCAGATGCGGCTTATGCTCAACAAATATGAGCCATCTGGCATGCTTACCTTAGATGATAGATAAACCTTTTATACCTTAATGTCTTTTACATAGTTTCAATAAAAATAGTTGTATTTAGTCCAGCTTACAGTTGTTTTTGCCATAGTAGTTGTGTTTACAGATTATCTGATTAAAATCCTATCCTTAACATCACTATGCTATTAGCATCTGAGGACGACCAATAGAAGGTCACCTTGTCATGACCTATCCATCAGCCAATCAGAGCAACGCTTCCACCCAGATGGAAGTAAATGTTCAACTTGTGAAAATCTATTTATATAGCTGGGATCCCAAACAATTATCTGCTATATATAAAAAGTCACTGAACTTGGGTATATCTATTTGTCAAGATCTACCAAAATAATGAAATTAATGCTTGTGCAGAATTTTCCTTTTTTAGAATATCTAAGCATTTTCCGTTATTGATAACAAACATTGTTATGCTAGATAAGTTTACAGGCAGTCTGAACATGCTGTGTATACATGTGAGCTATCGAGACGCATCATAAGCTACAGTGCCACTGGCTAGGATATAAATAAGAATAGTGGAAATTCCAGGTTATCGAGATAACAGAAATAAATGTGTAGTCTTCAGATCTAACCATAGGGTGAACTTCAGTCAGATTGATTTACAAAAGAAGTGATATTTCAAAGTAAACTCAAACCTATATGTAAGTCAGTTCTGTCCATGACAATATGATTGAAACTTAACATTAAAACTATTTAAGATATACACTGAAAACTTTGTAAGTGGTTAAGTCTAAATTGAGTAGAATTACAGTGCATAGGAACTGAAAGGTATCTCTTCATAATTTTAAGTCATACCCCTTTGTCATTTTACCTGTTTTAAGTTATGAACCTAAAAATACATATATGGTTACATTTGATTAAATGGAAGTGCAATGCATAGGAACTCTAACTCTTCACTTCTTAATATTTGAGTTATCCTATTGGCTATTCTTATCCCCAAATGTAAAGGCAGCATGTAATATGGTAGTAGTATCCATGTGTCCAACAGTCTTACCATCCCACATTATTGTTTCAAGCATAACTCAAACATCTTGAGATATCAAATTAAAATTTCATAGGTGAATACATCTCAGTGAGGTATATTGCTGTGATCAAATATGATACAACATGTACCATTGTTTGGACAATAACTCAAAATGTATTTGAGATATTAACTTCAAAATTTATAGGTTGATAGATCTCAATATGGAGTGCTGTACACAAGAATAATAATTAAACATTGTTAACACATTTGAGACAAAGGATGGTAATGTTAACATTACTCCTGTCCTATTTAATTTTTGTTATGCTTCCTGAAGGGCAAGCATATAGTTGCTGCATTGTCCGTCTGTCCTGTCCGTCATAATTTTGTCCAGAGCATAAGTTGAAAACCCCTGGAAATGATTTGTTTAAACTGCACACAGTGGTAGACGGCATTGACACGGAGTGCAGTGCCAAAGAACCGTAACTTTATTTTGCCCTGTTTTTGAATTATCTCCCATTTTAGAAAAATCTTGTCCACTGCATATTTTGAAAAACCCTCGACATAATTTGTTTAAACTGCACACAGTGGTAGAGGGCATTGACGCGGAGTGCAGTGCCAAAGAACCATAACTATATTTTGCCCCGTTTTTGAATTATCTACCGTTTTAGGATAACCTTGTCCAGAGCATAACCTGAAATCCCATGGACATAATTTGTTAAAACTGCACACAGTGGTAGACGGCATTGACGCGAAGTGCAGTGCTAAAAAACCATTACTCTATTTGCCCCGTTTTTGAATTAACTCCCTTTTTTGTAAAATCTTGTCTTGAGCATAACCTGAAAACCCTTGGAGATAAGTATGCTCCCCAAAGGGCAAGCTTTGTCTGTCTGTCCCATCTATCCATTCATTCGTTTGTTCGTCCATCATAATTTTGTCTGAAGCATAACACAAAAACTATGAGAGATATCAAGACCAAACTTTATTGGTAGTTAGATCTCATTAAGGAGCAGTGCAGTTTACAAGAACCATAACTCCTGCATTATTTATTTTTGAGTTTTTGCCCTTTGAAATTTCTCATACTTATATTTTGTCCAGGGCATATGTCACAAAGTATAAGAGTTATCAACTTGAAATTTTGTAAGTAGATAGATCTCATTGATGAGCAGTGCAGTTCACAAGAACCATAACTCTTGCTTTATTAATTTTTAAGTTATTGCCCTTTGAAATTTCTGATACTTATTTTTTGTCCGAGGCATATCTCACAAAGTATTAGAGTTATCAACTTGAAACTTTATAAGGAGATAGATCTCATTGATGAGCAGTGCAATGCACAAGAACCTTAACTCTTGCTTTATGAATTTTTGAGTTATTGCCCTTTGAAATTTCTCATACTTATTCGTTGTCTGGGGCATACCTTACAAAGTATAAGAGATATTTACATGAAAGTTTTTTTTTTGTAGATAGATCTCTATGAGCAGAAGTGCAGCGTGCAAGAACTGAAACTCTGTTTTGCATAATTTAGGATTTATTGCCCTTTGTTATATTTCATACTTAAAGAAAAATACATATTAAACAATAGCCCTTTTGGAATTGGCATTTATGCAAGGAGCATCCATTGATTCTACCGATTCCTTGTTTGGACAATAACTCTTAAGGTATTTGAAGTATCAAAATCAAACATAAAAGGTGCATAGATGTCATTAAGCAGTATTGCAGTGCAAAGGTGCAGTTACTTTTCACTTGATAATGTCATACATCAGAAAGTATTTAACATATTAACATGAAACTTTATAGGTGTGTATATGTCATTTTAGAGAAGAGGCATCCCAACATGTCTTAGGCAAACATTTAATATATATATTTTCAGATCAAAATGGACATAGCAAGGCAAGTGACGTTTTCAGCATTGCTGGCACAGATTTTCCTGGCAGCAGCACATGGGATTGACAATATTATACAATCTGTCAAGGCTATCTACAACAGTGGCAAAGAACATCGCATACCTGTGCATTCTACATTATCATTCCATTCAAGTTATCTGGATTTGTATGCTATGCAGTATCTGCCAACTGATGCTCCTCAACATTTAAAACCAGTACGTGCAACCAGTAATGGTAACTGTTTATTTAATGCTGCAAGTATACTGATATGTGGAACTGAAGAAATGGCAACTGAACTTCGTTTGCGTACAGCTTTATATTTGGTATTTACATACCTTTGTGTACAAAAAAATCAGCTTTTGACTGAAATAAATAGCCACGTTTCTGAGTACATCCAGTTTTCTGGAATTCCATACAACACAGGAAACAACATTGACAAAACAACAACACTAATGTACCTGGAACACGAAATAAAAGAAACTGTGCGTGATAATTCATGGTGTGGAATGACGCAGATCTTTGGCTTAGCTACAGCATTAAACACACCAATTAACCTGGTATATCCCAATGAGAATTCCGCTATTAGACACAAATTTAACAAAATGGTCTACCCTTGGCCAGTCTTGATAAATCCGGAACCAACACAGCCACAAGATCTGACTCAACGAGATGCTTTACCAATAATGTGGTCAGGATATACAGATGCCTCCAATTGGTTTCATGTTAATCATTTTGTGCCTTTGATACATATTAACCGGATTGACAAAAGCATGACAATGCCCTCACAGTCAGTAGCCAATAGTATCATCACACCAAGAGTTAATTCAAAAAGACATGTCAGAATAGAAGGAACACAAAATGAACAAACAATTCAAAGCCTGAATGAAACTCCAGATTTACAAATACAAGTTTCCAGTCCAAAGAAGATGCGTCTACAAAGTGATATTAGATTTAAAACCTTTCTACCTTTCACATGTGGTAAATATTTGCCAAACAATTACTGTTTTGAATGTGAGATGTTAATCACAGGTAAAGTCCATGTAATAGGTAGTAATTCCTTCTGTGTTGGTTGTAAAAACATTTGCCATGAAAAGAAACCTAACCAGTTTCATACCTGCAATATGTACCCTGGTGATATTCCTGTAGAATTAGGAACTCTAAATTTCACTGAGATACAGCTGTTGTCAAGGGTACATCCTTATGTAACATTGACAAAACTGCCATCTGGTGGACAATATTCACAGAAAGGCCAAAGTATCAACTTTCCAATTCCTGTACAACATCTTTGTGAACAACTACCATCTGACAGACAGAAAATCTTGTTATTTGATGCCAATAGCAGACGTTCTGAAGTAGTAAACTCTGCCAAAGTACACAAGGCCCTCCAGTGGCTGAAATTACATAACAAACATTACAAGCATATAACTGTCAGAGAAATAGACTTTGAACTATTCAAATCACCTACAAACAGCAATGAACAGAATGACCACTGTGACACAATACCTTTGCAGGAAGTTTCTCTTATACCTAAGGACTATGTTATCCCACTCACAAAAAAAATGGCTTTCAAGATATGCCGTCTTACAAATTTCCATTAATACAAGCACAACCAATAAATACCTTTGAGAATCCACATGTGGAGTCTTTAGCTTTCCCTCACCTATTTTCTTATGGTACAAAAACCTATCATGACTTCAAAGACATGACACTACAGCAGTATTTCACACGTAGACACCTGAACAAGAACAAACGCTGGTCCCAATGCATGCCTTACCTCTTTTGGTCTTTAAATATCTATGAGCAACATGTATTACAGTCTTCAATATCAGTAGCATTACGAGTTACACACACTGTAAATAACCTTACAGCGGCTCAGATCCTTGAGAAAACAAATGAAACAATAACAGATGATTTCAAATTCATGAAAAAAATGAAAGACACATCTGCATATTGGCGTGAACAACTGTACAATCTGTTAGATAAGATTAAGTTGTTGGGAGCTCCTACATTTTTCTTGTCCCTGAGCAGTAACGATGCACAATGGCTTGAAATGTATCAGTTTATAGACCCTACACTAACAGATGAACAGGTTAAGAGCCTAACCAACATTCAAAAAATTGCAATGGTTAATAGTAATCCAGTTTACAGTGCAATGTACTTCTCAAAGCGCTGGGAAAACTTCCTCCACAAGTTTTTACTTGGACCAGAAAAGCCAATTGGTACTGTCCTTGACTATTTTGCACGTATTGAATTTCAAAATAGAGGTAGTCCCCACGTCCATGCATTTTTCTGGATTGATGATGCGCCTGATATGAAAACAATTGAAGGAAGAAAGGAAGCACCAACCTTTATCAATCGGTATACATCAGCTAACCGTCCAACTGACCTTTCATTGAAAGAACTAGTAGACAAGCTCCAGGTACATAACCACACCAGTACGTGTTACAAAAGTAACAGTAAAGTCATCTGTCGCTTTGACTTTCCACGCCCCCCTTCCATACACACAACAGTACAAATAACTAATATTTCCTCAACTACTGGACGTTTCTACACTCTGGCACGTAATGATGACAGTGTATGGATAAACCCATACAATCCAGCCATATTAACTTCTTGGCAAGCCAATATGGATATTCAGGTAGTTGGGTGTAAACATGCAGCTGCAGTATATGTATGTTCATATGTCTGCAAGAATGAGCCTTTGGAATTGAAAAGCATTTTATCAGCTACAATAACCAATATGCCAGAAAACTCGTCAATACGAAAGCGTTTGTCAAAAATAGGTAATATCCTGTTGACACATAGGTTGATAAGTGCGCAAGAAGCCACATATAGGCTTCTTAATTTAAATATGGTCTACTCTTCTCGAGCAACTATATATATTGGCTGTCAAAAGCCTGGTCAGAGATACCGTATACTGAAACCAAAAAAAAATCTTCTAAAACTGCCTGTTATGTCAACTGATATCTTTGAGCAAAACCTTCATGACATGTATGCCAAAAGACCAGATGAGCTTGAACTGATATGTTTGGCAAAATTTGCTACACATTACAGCAAAGTGTACCAAAATGAAAACATATCAAAATTAACACACAAGGCAATGCCAAGATTAAAGTTGAAATGTAATCCAGTACAGTACATCAGACAAAGGAAAAAGTCTACAGCATTCAGATCATACTTGCCAGATATAACTAAAGATGCTGAAGGGCATTACTATGCATTACTTTGTTTATTTTGCCCATGGAGAGATGAGAAAGAATTAACTAAGGGACATGCAAATGCCAAAGAAGCCTTTGCTGCTAATTATGACCACCTTGATCAGGTCTTCCTTGAACAATACAAATATGCTGACACCTTTCAAAAAGCAATACAAGAAGTACGACAACTTAACGAGCAAACATACAATGACATACAGTGTCAACTGTTACCTGCTTTTACAAGTTGCTCTGAACACAATGAGGATCTGAATAACACATGCACAGAGCATAGTAGTATATTCATGTTTGCAGATAATGATCCTCCTATGAAAGACGAAAAGTCTGTACAGACTACATATAATTCTTCTGACTTCAAGGCACTTGCACAGTACACAATGTCAGATCAACAGTATGCATCAGCTTTAGAAACATTAAGTCAACAGCAAAGACAAATACTTGACTTTGCTACATCCAGATATACTGTACAAAAATTCTTATACATAACTGGTGGTGCTGGTACTGGGAAAAGTTACCTTTTGAAGTTAATGCGTGAAAAACTACTAAGATCCAACAGCACAAACTTTCCAAATGTTGTGGTGGCTGCACCAACAGGTACAGCAGCTTTTAATATCAGTGGTTGGACATAACACACACTCCTGCACTTAAATGTCACACACAAAAAGCACACCACTTATATACCTTTGTCTGACAAAACATTGTCAAAATTACGAGACATGTTCAGGTATGTGAAATACCTGATTATTGATGAAATAAGTATGGTCAGCATCCAAATGCTATTACATATTCATCTCAGGTTAACAGAAATCATGGATACAAGCCATAACCCTGATATCTACTTTGGTGGCATTTCTGTTGTAGCATTTGGAGACCTATACCAACTGAAGCCAGTTTTTGGTTCATACATTTTTGCTGACAGTCCCCAACTACTTGGTACACACCTCTGGAAAGACCTTTTTGAAATGGTAGAACTTACACAGAATTTCAGACAGAATACAGATAACATTTATGCATCACTATTTAATAGAGTACGAGTAGGTAACCAAACAGAAAATAACATTCATTTGCTACAGTCAAGAATTAGTACCATAGAAAATGACAAAATACAGCACATATTCCCAAAGAAATCATCTTGTGATGCATTCAATGACCAGTGTACGAATCAGGTAGTTACTGATAAACTGTATGAGTCCATAGCAATAGATGAACCAGACATACCAGACATACCAAAAAATGATGCAGATTGTGCAGGTCTACCTAAAATTTTGAAGGTATGTAATGGTTCCAGAGTAATGCTCATACGAAATATCTTAACATCACATGGATTAGTCAATGGTGCACAAGGAACAGTAACAAACATAACATGGAGAAATGGCAGATCTCCACAAAACCCAGGTGAATTACCATCATCTGTTCATGTTCTGTTTGAGAATCCGAAAGTAGGGGCAATACACAAAGAAAACCAGCATACACCAATTGAAATAAAACCAATAACTGTCCAATACATTGTGCCAAAAACAAAAATTATGGTCCAGCGGACACAACTACCCCTGGCTATATCTTTTGGTGTAACAATACATAAAGTGCAAGGTCAAACATTAAAGACAGCATGCATAGATATTGGCAGTGACATCTTCCAAGGTGGAATGGCTTATGTGGCTCTAAGTAGAGTTTCAACATTAAGTGATTTACACATATGTAAATTTGACCCCCTCCAGCTTTACCCACCTCGAAATATCTCAAAATAATTACATGACATGAAGAAAATTAACCTGCAGATAGCTTGAAATGACCTTGTACACTGCACTTGCTATCACAAAACCTGACCCTTTATTAATTTTCAGAAATACTTGAATACTTGAACACAAATGGAACAATTTCAAACGTTTCTATTTTTCTACTCACAGTTGGGGTTCAGAATAAAACATCATTTTGCTTTACATACTCCTTGACAGACTTCACTTGATTTGGTTAAAACTCATCCTGTCCGAATGTATTGAAACTTTCCCTTATTGCATTACCCATGTTTAATTGAAAAACATGGTTTCGTACATAACCAACTTGATCTTATTACTGTAGGAAACAGTGTACTTACTTAAATGCATTATGAGGTACATGGTGTTGTTAGCTAATTTTTATAGCTGTTGTAAATATGTTGCATAAGCAAATTGTTTGGACCCATATTATTAAAGCTTTGAATATTGAGTCTGATTAATGATGCCCAATGTAAAAATCTTTGTTGTTTGCTAAAAGCAAACTGCAAATGTGTCTTGGAATGTCTCTGACAGTTGTTAGATTGTAATGATGATTGTGTTTATATTGTTATTGTATTTTGTACAAAGTAAATAAAAGAGTACTTTCTAAAATACTTAGATTTTAAAGTGATGACATAGATCTAGGTCACCTCTACAGTATAAGAAATACAGTTGACTAAGAAAACATGCATTCTATAATACCTAAAGCGAGACTGTATGAAATGTCTGTATAACTTTTATTCTATGAATATACACTAGGAGCAATTTCATACGTTTCTATTTTTCTACTCACAATTGGGGTTAAAAATAAAAACATCATTTTCCTTTACATACTCCTTGACAGCCTTCGCTTGATTTGGTTAAAACTCATCCTGTCCCAATGTATTTAAACTTTCCCTTATTGCATTACCCATGTTTAATTGAAAAACATGGTTTCATACATAACCAACTTGATCTTATTACTGTAGGAAACAGTGTACTTACTTGAATGCATTATGAGGTACATGGTGTTGTTAGCTAATTTTTATAGCTGTTGTAAATATGTTACATAAGCAAATTGTTTGGACCCATATTATTACAGCTTTGAATATTGAGTCTGATTAATGATACCCAATGTAAAAATCTTTTTTATTTGCTAGAAGCAAACTGCAAATGTGTCTTGGAATGTCTCTGACAGTTGTTAGATTGTAATGAGAACATGATGATTGTGTTTATATTGTTATTGTATTTTGTACAAAGTAAATAAAAGAGTACTATCTAAAATACTTAGATTTTTAAAGTGATGACATAGATCTAGGTCACCTCTACAGTATAAGAAATACAGTTGACTAAGAAAACATGCATTCTATAATACCTAAAGCGAGACTGTATGAAATGTCTGTATAACTTTTATTCTATGATTATACACTAGGAGCAATTTCATACGTTTCTATTTTTCAACTCACAATTGGGGTTAAAAATAAAAACATCATTTTCCTTTACATACTCCTTTACAGCCTTCACTTGATTTGGTTAAAACTCATCCTGTCCCAATGTTTTTAAACTTTCCCTTAATGCATTACCCATGTTTAATTGAAAAACATGGTTTCATACATAACCAACTTGATCTTATTACTGTAGAAAACAGTGTACTTACTTGAATGCATTATGAGGTACATGGTGTTGTTAGCTAATCTTTAAAGATGTTGTAAATATGTAACATTAGTAAATGGTTTGGACCCATATTATTGAAGCTTTGAATATTGAGTCTGATTAATGATACCCAATGTAAAAATCTTTGCTGTTTGTTAAAAGCAAACTGCAAATGAGTCTTGGAATGTCTCTGACAGTTGTTAGATTGTAATGAGAACATGATGATTGTGTTTATATTGCTATTGTATTTTGTACAAAGTAAATAAAAGAGTACTTTCTAAAATACTTAGATTTTAAAGTGATGACATAGATCTAGGTCACCTGTACAGTACAAGAAATACAGTTGACTTAGAAAACATGCATGTATAATACCTAAGTGAGACTGTATGAAATGTCTGTATAACTTTTATTCTATAAATTTACATTACAGTAAAAAATCTATTTTTGCCTCTCTGCAGAATATTCAAAAGGAGCCTGTCTTGTACTTACCAAAATAATTCAATGTCACTTATTTTCAACATGTTTTCTAAGCAACTAAAACAACCTTATTCTGAACTCTAGTATCCCTTTGTTATAAGTTTTATGTTTCTTTTCTGGTGTTGACTTATTTATTATACTTGCATAACAGTTTATATTCTGACCTATTTTGCAAAAAAAAAAAAAATATTTTACATTGATTATGATGTGGAAAATAAGTTTATCTCTTCTCTGGTCTTGCACATGTGTTCAATTTACTCCATGTTTTTCAATTGTTTTGTTACTTAACAATGTGTCAATATAATAATTATCACAATTAACATCAAGAGATATATGGAAATAAAAAACTGAACAAATATGTTGTTGTTATTACCAAAATGAGCATTTCCTTAGTTATAATATATCTGAACAGACGGATCTTCAATTTAAAGATATACATTTAATTTCTTTTTATTGGCATCTGCAAACAAAATGAAGTGCTGTACCTTAAGGTTCCTTAAAAACCGTACACACAAATGGACTCAAGTCCATTTGAATTTTTCTTGTTTATAGATTTGCTGCGATTGACCAAGGAACATTTTGAAACCATCAATAGCAAATTAAGTACATAGAAACAATGATGACTTCAGTGATCGGAAAGTTTGAAAAGGGTTGCTAAGTTTAGTTTCCAAAGTTTCTTGGCAGCCCAATACTTGTCAAAATTTCAAATTCAAACCTTGAATGACAATTCCAAGAATATGTTTTTCTTCCCACAGAGAATGAGAATTTGAGATCCATGGACGGTTATTTCTGTAGAAGAGAACTGTAGAAAAGAATGGTCATTATAAATTACAAATCACCTTGTAATCTTGCTTTTTCCCCGGTCTGTGTTTAAGAGAAAATTATATCTAAGGAATTACCGTCTCTGGTAGGAAAGGGGAAACGAATTTTTGTGAAACAGTAGCAGTATTAAGGTGTGAGTGTATTTCTGAAATTGGAACAAAGGGAGCTGCCGACCTGACAGTGTTTTCGATAGGTATTCAACTATGGAGTACACATTCTTCTATAATAGGCTTTACTACTAAATATTTCTTGTATGCATAATATTCCCAGATTTGGTGAAAAATATACCAAGATACTTGTCTCTGAATGTGTGTCCTCGATTTTGAAATAACAATTCTTACGTTATCGACATCCAAAACATAAAACCTTACAAGTAATATCTTTGTTCGAATTCCACATTTCACAGTATGGTAATACATCATTTCAAATAGTTTTTAATTTGTCTGCACTAGATAACACCCGAAGTACAACTGGTACTCTATTATATTCATGGTTTAACGGTTTAGTGGCGTAGTGAACAGATATGTTTTTGTAACTATAACGACTGAATTGACTCCAGCAAAGTAAGAATGTTCTTCAAATTCATCCTTGTGTCTGTATTCCCAAAGACAGACTCATATCTTTATTATTGCATTAAAAAGACAGATTTTGTACAATTTCTATTTTCAAGTTAGTTTATTCAAATCAATTTTATTTCGATTGTGACGAAAGCTTTTAGGTAATAGAATCATTCTCAAATCCGTCCCTGGAACTAACCAGTACTAGGTAATTAGAATAAAGTTTCTTGCTGAAGGAAATAACCGATGCCGACACGGCCGCTGACGGGGTTCGAACTCGTGTCTTGACTAGCGATCCTTAGATTACAAGTCCGACTTTTTAACCACTCGGCTTCACCTTTCTTTGTATAGCTAAAGTTGAAAGAATTAACAAAGATTTGCATTTCAGATTAAGTAGCAACACACTGCTAGATACATGCAGTGAATACACAAGTACTTGCAGCGCTTTGATTTGTTTTGGGGAAAGTCATTAAATCCGTAATTTGTGCATCAAAAACTTTTAATTAAAAATACAAACCTATCTGATTTGGATCGATTTATTTTTAAAATTAATAAATACTATTTATGAAGCGACATATTTTAAGTGATGTACAGAATAATCGGAGTTTTTTTACATTGATAATGATCCAAGATTCTCCCAAATTGATTACGTCAGCACATGGTACATAATGAATTTGTTATGTTATTCGTGTTTTGGGTCTCAAATTATTCACAAATGTGAATATATTAAGAAGACAATAAAGTCAATGAACACAAGCGTGTTTTCTCTAACGTATTTATTCTAAGACTAAAGATGGCTTATACATGTGCCTGACATGCGATGCGGGGTCAGCCACGCATGCGCTATATAAATAGGTGAGTATAGCTTTATTCAAATATGTTACAGAAACAGTATCCAAATATAGGAGCCGCCAATAAAGGTAGTTGGTACTTTTCAGATCCCTATTTAACAGCACATGCACCAACACCAGATTGAGCAGCCGGAGTTTTGTGCGGGAGATATTCTTCACTTCGATGAAGGTAATTAACATTGTAAGACATGTTTTTGATTTGATATTTAGCTAACTAAGACTGTGTTCATTGTTTGATTTGTAATGGACAGCACTGTTTTTTTTATTTTATAAAACATTGCAGTAAGACTATTCCTTATTGTGGTAAACGAGATAGTTTAGTTTAGTTTAATATAAGTACTACCCTCGAGTACGTTATGTGACAGAGCAGCCAGGATTAGGAACCTAGAGACTGTGCTCCTACTTTTGATTTTATTTGTAATTGTTTTCATTCTGAATTGAATTTATATTTATTATTGAACATGTTAATTTCAGGTCGATGTTACCGTAACCTGGTGTAAAATTTGAAATGCAAAGAGTTGCTGAATAAAAGTATAAAGACATTCAAATATTTAATTTTTGTGACTTTTCATGGGTTACATAAAGACCCTCAGTCAGGCAAAGTAGCATCTGCCGTAGTAATCCCTAAAAAAGAGCTTACACTTATACACAGGTTACCAGATTATTAATTGATTTTAAATGTTCCTGACACGCGCCTGCCTAGTATAGTCAGTATTGACTTTTGGCAGTATTAAGTTGAAGTTGAAGTTAATTTACACAGCAGAAACGATTGGCATAGATAGGGCTTTGAGCTGGGTTATTAAAAACAAACCTTGAAAAACCGATATATTTTCAGATTTCTTTAATTTGACCAATTAACATATTCATGCCATCTTTTCCTCAAGCTTTGGACTGTGGCATGATAACAGGGAAGATCGGAAAATAGTCTGGTTCCCGGACATAATGTAAAATTACGTCAGGCAAAGTTCAGTAATGGCGACTTCCAGTGGTTATGTCCAGGTATATGGATATTTTTATTTTGACTGATCATTTGTGATTTTATGCATAAATGTACTTGGAAAGATTGTGTTTGTTCATTACCCACAGGGTATGGGAAATCACTAATACATGAACTTTTGCCATTTGTTAATGCCAATTGTTTAGTGATTATAATTGTACCCTTGAATGCTATAATTGCTCAAGAAGTTCAAAAACTTGGAGAGGCAGCAATGTGTCTATCAAAAAGAAGTGACTTTAGTAAAATTGTAACAGGAACCATAAAGTACGTATATGCTCATCCGGAGGATATTGTTAATAATAGAAAACTGATTAAACTATTCAGATGTGAAAGTTTAAAAAAAGTTAAGATTTATCTAGTTGTGGATAAGGCCCATTGTATACTGGATTGGGGTGATAATTTCAGGCCAGATTATAAGAAGATCTCTAGTCTAAGGTCAGTTTTCCCTTGCCAAATATTAGCTCTTTCTGCAACTGTCACAGAGTCAGGACAGAAAATCATAATGACCAATTTACTTATGAAAGACTGTGAGACTGTTTGTGCCTCTCCGACTAAATCAAACATAGAGCTGATTGTATTAAAGCGACCAAGTGCTGTTTCTAAATGAAATTCTGCCAGTACACCTTATGATTATGTTTTTGAACATGTGCTGCATGAACTCAGTGTTAAGGCAGAAGATTTTCCAGTCACTGTGATATATTGTAAATCAATCCAGTGGATAGGGTATGGCTATGAGATGGCGAGAGAGGTTCTAGGAGATCTATCTACATTCTAAACACGCTTTTAGTAACATAATAAATGAAAATATGCTGAATTACTTTCAGTAAAGAAGTCAATATCTATCATCATTTTGTTAACTGACATATTACATTTTGCTGTTCCTCTTACCACAAAGCAAATCATATAGTTCTCACTCAGTATTTGTACAAGAGGAAATAAGTCTTTATCAATTAAGAATGATCTTTTTCTACAGCTAAAATCATGATTCTGGAAAGCCTACAGAGACCACAAGAGGAAAGTAGTATTCGTTTGATATTTGCTTCAGTAGCACTTGGCATGGGTGCAGACTTGAAGCATGTAAGGCTACATGCTGGTCCACATTCTACACTAGAAAGTAAGAACTCAATTTATGCAGACAAACGTGTAAATTATACTTTACTTGAACAGAAATGTTAATATAGTAACATAAATCCTAAAAACTAGGATGACCATAGTCAAACTTCATGCTTTAATTTTTAAAACAATTAATTTTGCTATTCTATAATCAATTATCTGTAACATTTCTGTATTATTGCTTCAGCCTATATTCAACAGATTGGAAGGTGTGGTAGAGCTGGCACACGTTCTCAAGCTATCCTGTACTACAACAACAGTGACCTAGGTCTTCAACACTTGCAGAGAACTATGAAAGATTATTGCAAAACTGACAGATGCAAAAGAGAACTTGTGAACGAATACTTTGGGTTTCTAAACACAGGTAAACCAACATTCTTTTGTAATATTTGCCACACTGACCTTGGATTAGAATGGGATTTCTCCAAACTTTCAATATCAGATAGTAAATAACAACATATTCATAACTGTTCTATACATAAGGCATGATTTCAGGAAAAAATGTTTTGTCTTGAAACAATAATATAGAATAAAGAAAGAGCTATCAGTACATCAGTGCTATCAACTATACTCAGTGCATAAAATTTATTTGCATTTTAGTGGCATTAAAAATATACTATGCCCACCTTTGCATAAAATATTTTTATTGCAGAAATAATTTGAAATAGGGATGTAAGTGAACGTTCGAACGTTCGAAAGTTCGGATCCGATGCCGAACGTTCGAATGTATTTTTGGCATTCGAATGTTTAGAAAAAAAAATCTATCATTTTTGTTTTCATGGGAAAATGAAATCATGAAGTGTTGAAGAAGTAAGAAAGGCGTTATAATCAGGTGAATTCACACCTATTGTTGCTTTAACACCTCTGTTAACACGTCTGGTCAGACGACCGTAAACTTCCGTCATCTAATGTTGGTGACCTGTGCTTTAAGCAAGTGTCACCTACAATAGCTAAGTCAAAAGGTACTGGTATATCCGCGTCAGAGTGTCGAGTCTGTCGTCAAACTAGGAAACAGAAGGAAGAAATTAAATACACAGACGTGTCAGTCAGTTACTGGCACTAACCCCGATTTTACTTTATTGTGGCGCGATTTTCGGATTTATTTTATTCTCTCGCAAATTCTCTAACAGTTCACATCCGTAACGCTTATAATCAGTCAAAATGTCAACCATAACTTGGGCTTCGTCTCAATTTCTTTTTCTTTTCGACCTTCTAAGTATAAATTTAAATCGAAAGGTGATTTACCCATTAAGGATACCGGATACCTAGAAATACACATTGTGTCAATGAATTGGAAACACTCGGATCTTATCGAGTTAACCACGTCAAGAAGCAATCTCCTGGCAGTGATCTCCCCTTCACTGTTAAACTTAGCTGGATTTCAGAAATTATTTTTATTCTTTTTTCTTCAGTTATTGGAATTGCATCGATTTAACATGCCTTGATGTAATGAAATTGAAAAAAAGTTTACATTTTGTTTATTTACGTTCGACTATCATCACGTGACATGCCTTTGTACTGAATGGAAAGTAAACGCTGCATGGAGTTTGGCCGAGAAGTTCGTGAAAACACTGTGTAACTATTGTTGTATTTTTAGGGTAGGAAGTACCTGTAAGATAATTTTGTATAATCATTCTTAGTATTCATAGTAGAAATTCTTATAGTGGAAACATTTAGGGGTCAGTTGAACTTATTTCACCTTTGGTTAACCTCTGCAGTGAATCTGCTAGAAGAACAAAGGAGTAGCATGTAGCACCATAAATCATGACTAGTAGGCTACACTTGTAGCATTGTAGCATTCTCTGTAGGCTAACATTTGATGTATTATGCTACACTCCTTATTGGGAAGGAGATGACAGACTAATGATGCTACACCCCTTATTTGGAGGGAATGGTATATATACTGAGCAAATAGGTATTCGGGGGCTTTTGATCAGACTTTTCTTTGTATCAGGTCTTTTTACTAGTTTTTAATAGAAATATTACCAAAGAGATGGATTTAACTTAGAGTGTAGTCAACTTTGAGATCTGTATGAGAGAATTACATCTTTGGATTTATTACTGTAATTAAATATATATATATACTTAGCATAGAATTAAATTAGTAAAATGGACATATTGCTTTGTGGCTCATTTTGGCAAGTTGAACTTTCCATATGTGAATTGTAATAAACTGACACTTAATATTGGTGACACAACACTGATGGCCATGCTATTGCAAAAATCACAACGAACCTCCTCTCCCCGGAATTGTTAGAATTTTGGTGGCAGCGATACCCATATGTACAAAAGTTTATTTTACAACACTGGTGGCAGCGTCGGGATTATGATCTTTAACACGTTTCTGGAGATTTAAAATTTATTGGACTTTGCCTTTGAAAATCAAAAATGGGACCAAAGAAACAAACAGATAAGGATTCTGTTATAACTGAGCAGGAAGATAGCGGTGAACATTTATTGTCAGAAATTGAGATTCTAAAACAAAAACTTAAAACTGCAAAGCAAGAAAAACTGACATTAGAAACTAGACTTCACAAAAATCAAGAAGAAAATGTGCTTGAAAGAGACGAACTTGTGCGAAATTATCAACATAGAATTAACAATATTCACTTAGAAAAAGACAGTCAGATCAGCCAATTAGAAAGTGAAAGAGATGCTATACATAATGCTTCGTCAAACAGGCAGGGCAGTCGTCAAACAAGCAGTGATCACTCCAACAATGGGACTCGAAGCAAATTTGTGGTTCCTTTACCAAAACAACATTTTTGATGGTAGAAGTTCGTGGGAAAGCTTCATTCATCAATTTGAAGCTATGGTTGCAGCATGCCAGCGGGATGACAGTGAAAAGTTATTCCGTCTCAAAAATAGTCTTAGGGGCGAAGATTCGGAGTTTGTGTTTAATCAGCTGAGCACAGATATCTTAGAAAATTTCAACAAGGTCAGGTCAGCATTGGCAACCCGTTTTCAAGAGAAAAGATCAACTGCTTCATATCTGGCTGAACTGGAAAACCGCAAGTACACAAATGGTAAAGAAAAGTTAGCTGAATATGTTGCTAGTATAAAACGACTAGTAATTAAAGGTTATCCAACTGCAGATAATGCTACTCGGGAAACCATCGGCCTTCGTCATTTCTTTAAAGGACTTCCAGATTCACAGGCAGCTTTATTCGTCGGGATGCAAAACCCACAATCAATAGATAAAGCACGGGAATTTCTTGATAATTACACCAGTATCAGAGATGATGTAAGATGTCCAAGAGTAAGAAGTGTTGACAATAGGAAGGATACTTATGTTACTGAGGCTCGCTTACAGGATTTTGGAAGGGACTTGAAGTCAAATATTGGAAAGAAGATTGATCACCTTGCAAATCAGCTACATGTGAAGAATAATATCAAGAATAAAAGAACATCTCACAACAAGAAGAATATAGAGTGTTACAAGTGTCATCGCAATGGTCATTATGCTTCTGAGTGTAAGTCAGAAGTTAGATGCGGAGATCAGTCGGAAAACTAGATAAGACCAAGGCTAACGGCCCAGCATTGGTCTCAGAAATAAAAAGTGAATTTAGAACTATCAGATGTAGAACTGCATCTAGTGATGGAATGTCTATTATATTTCCTGTCAAACTTTGTGAAACTTTGAATGTAAACTTTGTAATAGATACTGGCGCATGTACTTCAATTATTTCTACAGCTGTGTACAATAAAATTCCAGCTGAGCGGCGTCCTTTACTTGAACAGGTTGATTCCTCTGTGCGTCTTCAAGTGGCAGACGATGGATCATTAGCTATAGATGGGCAATGTGAAATGACATTTAAGTCCTCAGGACAGACATTTAAATACACTTTATTTGTGGCACCAATTCATGATGACGGGCTTATTGGTATAGATTTTTTGTTTGACAATAATTTTCAGCTAAGTGCACAAGGTGGATTACGGTTAAATGGAAAAAAGTGTAAAACTTTTGTGGAGAAAGTTCCTCTCAGGGCAGTTCGAATAACAACAAGATCAAAGACTCGCATTCCAGCTAACTCTGAGTGTATTATACCTGGTCAGGCAATAAATTTTAGAGCCGTTAGTTCACAATTTGGAATTATATGCCCATCAACTTGTAAACAGCCAGCTAATCATGTTACATTAGGGAGTGCGCTGGTATCCCCAGGGACTATTAAAGATAATGAGATTCCAGTTAGGCTTATCAACACATCAGACAGGGCTGTGAAATTAGCAAGTGGGGTCACTTTGGGTTATTTACAAGAAGTAAACAGTTCTGATTTATTGAAAGAGAATGTGAGTTTAGATAAGGAAAATGTATTGAAAAACATTAAAAGCAAAAATAAACCTGACATTTCTACTTGGGGTGAGGATTTGCGTCAATTATATGAAAGATCTTCAAAAACATTAAATGACTCACAAAAAGAAAAGTTAAAATGTCTTTTAGAAAAATATAAAGAAACCTTTTCTACATCTCCTACAGATTTAGGTAGAACTTCAATAGTTAAACATTATATTGAGACACCAGAAAATATTAGGCCAGTGAAAATCCCGCCACGTCGCGTGCCTCATTCATTTGAAGGCCAAAAACAGAAAATTATTGAAGACCAGTTAAAAATGGGAATTATAGAAGAAAGCAGCAGTCCTTGGAGTGCACCCTTGTGTTTTGTAAAGAAACGTGATGGGGGAGTAAGGGCTTGTGTAGACTATCGTCGTTTGAATGATGTCACGAAAAAGAATGCTTACCCTCTCCCAAGAATAGATCAGTGTTTAGAGAGTATGGGAGGAAATAGTTGGTTTTCCTCAATGGACTTGTTAAGTGGTTTTTTACCAAATTGAACTTAATGAGAGTGACAGGGAAAAGACCGCGTTTAGTACTTCTCGTGGTGGACTTTATCATTATACTACTATGCCACAAGGATTGCATGGATCTCCTGCTACGTTTCAAAAGTGTATGGACTTAATATTCAAGGGGCTCCAGTGGAATACCTTAGTAATTTACATGGATGATATATGCTTATTTGCTGCAACATTCGACGAAGCTATTCAAAGACTTGCTGAAGTTTTACAGCGATTGCAGACGGCAAATCTGAAGCTGAAACCTAGTAAATGTCACCTTTTGCAGAAAAAGATAGACATCCTAGGACATACAATAGATTCTTCTGGGATTCGTCCAACAGATGAAAAAGTGAAGGCAGTTCAAACAAGGCCTAGACCAAGAAATCTAAGTGAATTAAGATCTTTTCTTGGATTCTGTTCATACTATCGACGGTTCATAAAAGGCTTTAGTCAACGTGCCGCACCACTTAATCGCTTAATGGGGGCCGGTCAAGCTTTTATTTGGGGCGAAGAACAAGAAAATGCATTTGTTGATTTAAGAACTGTTTTAACTGGAGAAGAGGTAATGGCTTACCCACAAGATGAAAGATTGTTTATAGTAGACACAGATTCTAGCAATTTTGCTATCGGTGGATGCTTAAGCCAGGTTCAGTGGTGCAGTAAAGCAAAGGACTATGTGGAGAAACCAGTTATATTTGCTAGCAAATCTCTGGATAAAAGTCAACATCGTTACTGCGCTACAAGAAAAGAGTTGTTGGCTGTAGTAACATTTATTACCCAGTTTAGGCATTACCTTCTTGGAAAAGAGTTCCTCCTGCGGACAGATTGTTCAAGTCTGAGGTGGATTATGTCATTTAAATCACCAACTGATCAAATGGCTAGATGGTTAGAGGTGCTGTCACAGTACAGTTTTCGAATTGAACACCGCAGTGGCAGAAAACACATAAATGTTGACAGCTTATCTCGCATACCTTGTGACCCAGAGGAATGTCAGTGCTATGACAGGAAGTCAATTCTTGAGGACTTGCCTTGTAAGGGTTGTGTTACATGCTTAAAGAAGCATAGACAGTGGTCAGATTTTTCCGAGTTCGATGATGTTGTTCCCTTATTCGACAAGCAAAGTGCTGTAGCCTGTCAAAGGATGGAAAAACATCGTGTTCGGGAATCTCCAGAGTAAAGCTTCAAGACAGTGGGTTTTGGAGTTGGATTTTCCTCCTATTCCAGTTTCAAGTTGTGAAGCTGTTGAACTGTGTTGGTTCTATGTGCAGTGGATTAATCAGAATTGGGAAATACTGCCGCTCACGGATTACCCGCTTGCGCTTCCATGATGATTCTGAAGTCTACAGTTGTACAAAACAAAACAGTTCATGTGTTGGTGGTAATAACAGTAGGGTGCTGGATGGAGACGTGAATTCTATGTTAGGTCGGGGGGTTGCATTATCCGACAATGCAGCTCGTGTATCTTCTTTAGGTAGTCTCGCTAAGTTCGGTTCTGTTAATTACGCACCAGAGATGATGGCCAAGTTACAGCAGCAAGATCCTGAGATTGGTGTTGTGGTTAAGTGGCTAAAATCTGACAGTCAGAGACCCTCAAGAGAAGTAATTGCTGGTCATTCACCATCAGTAAGAAATTACTGTTTAAACTGGGACTTACTGAAATTTATTGATGGAGTTCTGTTCTGGACATTTGTGAGCAATAACGGAGATGAAAATCTTTTACTGGTTGTTCCAAAAGTGTTGCAGAAAGAGATATTAGTATCTGCACATCGTTCAGTAACTGGTGTTCATTTGGGATTTAACGTGATGTATTCGAAATTACGGAATAAATTTCATTGGTACAGAATGAAAGAAAATGTTGCATTGTATGCAAAGCAGTGCAAATATTGTGCTTTCTGGAAACAAACCACCTTAGATTGTTTTAAGTTTTGAACCAAGTATGTGTAATTGTTTTAGTTGGATTTAAAGTGTCATACTTTGCTGGATATATTTCAGTTCATTCATTTGGATTTAAAAATATGTTGTTTCAGTTGGATTTGAACTTTAAATTTTATAGTGTCATACCTTGTTGGATTTAACTCTGTTCATTCATTTGGATTTAAAATCATAGTGAGGGTCAAATGGTAACAAGAAAAACGGTGATACAAAAGTATCACAGCGGACCGACGAACAGAGCTGCATGCAAATATTTTGAATTAGTTGTTTTGACTTGAGGCAGGTATATCGGTAGTTTGTTAACTTAATTTATACTTTGTGTACACACTTCTAGAAGTTAATCATTAATGGACTTCTCAACTTGGTTAGGCAGAAGTAAAGCAATACTAAGAACGACAGACGGAAAGTCACTATAGAGGAACATATAAACATGTTAGGTCCACTTTGATTTGGAATTCACTAAGAAAACAGAGTCTACATTGGACAGGGAATATGAGCACAGTACCAAGTGGGAGCGGATGTGGTCCAGTGGTAACGCCCTGGACTGGTAAAGCAGGTGTCTTGAGTTCGATCCCTCGCTCCTCCACTAACATTACTTATAGTATTTCGGATAAGACTTTAAACCGAGGTCTCATGTGTCAGTGCTACAAACTGAGCAAGAAAAAGAACCAAAGGTGTCTCTGAATGGGTTGCTTTCTGTATCTTGCACTACCCCAGTAACATAAAATAACTAATCACCTTAGGGGTCGCCTGTCATGCAGTTGACAAATTTTAATCATTTGAATGTATCTTTTTAAACTGGAAATAGACAGGAAAACATAAAATCTTTTATCGGCATCATTACTTGTGAGCCAGATTCACAAATAACTTTTGATGGTGAAAATTAAACTAAATCGGCCCTTTCCGAACATGTTACGTCCTTTCCGATCGGTGTATTTCAAGCAGAGATTTACTTATGTAAAGTATTACGACCTTTTACACATGATTCCCTTGATTTTGTTTTTTTTAATTTATTGTAAAATACCATTCTACACCTAATTGTGATGTTAAAGTTTCTTTAAACATTCAGTTATTATATTGGCCAGGGTCTTTCAAATAGAATTTTGAAAGACCCTGTATTGGCAGACCCTTTCCGAACACATTAAGCCCTTTCCGCGGTAAGGGGCCCTTTACGGTATTAAGTCATACCGCCACGAAACTACTTTGTTTGGCCGCTGCATTCTTCATATATATCATGTGTATGTTTTTAGGCAACGATATTGTTCTCAAAATTAGCACGTATAACTGTAATAAAATTTACCAATTTGCTTAACGACTGCGTCAAAGAAGGCGGCTTATTAATTGAGAGAACGATAATCCAGGGGCGGTTTCAGGATTTCAGGTTGGTGGGGGGGGGGGGGGGGGGGGCAAAATGTTCGGCAAATTTTATGTCCGTTTTCTACCTCATTTTTACGGTTCAAATGTGCCTCTGATTATTCAGTTCAATGTTGAACAATAAAGTATACATTATTTAAAGACATCTTCTAAATAGATCTACAATAAAACCTATAGTCAGGGTATTTTAGAGGGCGCGCGCGACGGTTGCACCTCCCTCTGGAGTTGCTAGTGTAATAGACTGTGTCTAGAATTTTTCGTAACAACAGAACAATATTTGCACTGATGTTAGGACACATTCTACTACGTGTTATTACGTAACCCCACAGGTCTTTTCAAACACCGGATTTTGCCGGTCCGCAATAATAAACCCATTTAGCGTTATGTGTTCATTCAGATGGATTTTTAAAGTAGTGTTTCATTTCAGAGAAGCAAAAAACAAAATGTGCCATTTTTTTTCTTAAGTCAATTTATTGTGTTCATAACATGTGTTTAAATACTTATTTCTTGGCACACAGGACATTTTTGGTAGAGACGGCTACCATTATTATTCATTTGTATTTGTGCCTCTTTCCGTTTTAAATAAATTAATTAATTTGAAGGCACCAGGACTTATAAGTAATGGTAGAGACGACTATCAGAAAATCAAAGTGAATGTTTATGCCTATTTCAATCATAAATGATGTTAAAGGTTCAAATAAAAAGGCACCAGGACTTAGTGTGTAAGTTACGAAAATTGTGTGAAAGTGTGTTTACTTCATATAGGACTTACTTAGAACACCTTAGGTACTGTGAATATATTCAATCAGGAGAATGGAACTTTTGTTACAATATTATGTGTAGTTTTCATAGAATCTATTTGTTGTTTCATATTCACTATTATACTCTTTACAGAATAAGTTTATTCTGATGTGTTTCTTTATTAGTATAAATCATTTCTTTATACTCTTGCATTAATGAGTATAATTGTTTGCTTCACATTATGTTCAATTTCTAAATAATTGTGAGAATGTGAGCTCTGTGACTACACTATTTTTGAATTATAGTTTTTGGGGTGTAAGTTCTTAATGGGGACCATTAAGGCTAAGGAGAGGGGAGTGTTGTATTTTTAGGGTAGTAAGTACCTGTAAGCTAATTTTGTATAATCATTCTTAGTATTCATAGTAGAAATTCTTATAGTGGAAACATTTAGGGGTCAGTTGAACTTATTTCACCTTTGGTTAACCTCTGCAGTGAATCTGCTAGAAGAACAAAGGAGTAGCATGTAGCACCATAAATCATGACTAGTAGGCTACACTTGTAACATTGTAGCATTCTCTGTAGGCTACAATTTGGTGTATTATGCTACACTCCTTATTGGGAAGGAGATGACAGACTAATGATGCTACACCCCTTATTTGGAGGGAAGGGTATATATACTGAGCAAATAGGTATTCGGGGCTTTTGATCAGACTTTTCTTTGTAACAGGTCTTTTTACTAGTTTTTAATAGAAATATTACCAAATAGATGGATTTTACTTAGAGTGTAGTCAACTTTGAGATCTGTATGAGAGAATTACATCTTTGGATTTATTACTGTAATTAAATATATATATATATACTTAGCATAGAATTAAATTAGTAAAATGGACATATTGCTTTGTGGCTCATTTTGGCAAGTTGAACTTTCCATATGTGAATTGTAATAAACTGACACTAAATATTGGTGACACAACACTGATGGCCATGCTATTGCAAAAATCACAACGAACCTCCTCTCCCCGGAATTGTTAGAATTTTGGTGGCAGCGATACCCATATGTACAAAAGTACATTTTACAACACTATTGAGTACGAGTGATTCGAACGTTCGAATGCAAAATGATCCGAACATTCGAATGCTAAAATGAACAAATTTTGCCATCCCTAATTTGAAATCTAGGAAATTCTTATTGAATATGTCAAATTAGGGTACTAGAATACACACACTATGTATGGGAAGCTGCATTCCCTATTACAGGTCATGTTATGTTGGTGCTTTCTTAAAAAATCACTGCCAGTTTTGTTAACAACACTATGCATTTATACTGTGTTTACCCACATGTATAGTGTGTAGAGTTTTAAATGCAACATATCTAATTTGTGTGTACTCAAACATGTTTATTTTCTATTTACATAGAAAACGTGTAGTAGTTATTTGTTTTTGTTACTTGAGCTTAATATATCTTTAACAGGCAATTCCGAAAATAAATTGAAAATGTACTGTGTATTTGTCTTACCGTCCAATTCATTAAAAAAAAAGTATTTCACAATTCTGAAAATAGCAAAACATGTTCAAAATATTCTCTTAAGCAGTAAGATTTCCAGAAAAAGAATGACTGTCTCAATTCATTGCTAAGATATTTTTCCTCTGTGATATCTAAATGTTCTACAGTTCAAAGAAAAATTTCTGTTGGTACTGTTTTATCCCCATTTTAAAGTCAGCCATGCACAGCTTGGAAAATAGGGTTCTTTGTTATCTTTTTCAAGGATTCTGCTTGCCTACCAGGTAATTTTGTAAATGGTTTTATTGATTTTAGATCACTTAAAATTTTAAGCTCATCTTCAATGGATGAAATGCGTTTGTGTTTATGTGCTCGTGTAATAACAGATGTTTCCTTGTCAAACACAACACTTAATCCATTCATTCCAAAAAAAGCACTACTCCTCTTCACCAAAGACTGATCAGTTACATTGGAGCACATTGACCGTAGCTGGGTTTTAGTTAACCTTACTAGGTGTTCCATCTGCAAGTCTGCAGGGATAATAGTTGTTCCAGTGTTTACAAATAGCCCATAAACAGCTTCACTTGCTTCCATTGGACTCAAAAGAGCCAACTGTTGGCAGAGAAATCTAAGGATTTCAAGGGCATATTTTGATTTATTGTTATGGCTTTTCATAATGAGCATTAAATATTTGATACATCTTATTAGTCTTTCCCTATTTGGCGACTTCACAATATCACAAAGTTCAATAAAAACCAATCGTAGTTCCAACAAGACTGTGCCATAACTGAACCACAGCTGGGCAAGTTTCTTCAATATATGTACCACTAACTACTTTCTTACTGACTGAAAGAACCTGATTAATGATAGGTGATATGTCAGTTACTAACCAGTTTTTCTTCTCGTCATCAGCCTTATTCAGGTAGTCAGGGACAAGTCTGGCTTTGAGTTTGTGCTTTGCAAGCCAAAGTGTTCTAATGCAGCTTGAACTATATAGCCTTTCACCACAGAAATAGTAAGTTCTTTACAGCTATCATAATGATTTTTCACATCATAACCATTGGAATCCTGTCTTAATAGTCGAACCTTTTGACTGTGTAAAGTGAAAAGATCAGTGTGACACTCATCATACAGAATTTGGTAAAACAGTGTTTATACAGCCATTTGAAGATGGAATATTTCAAATGTAACAGGATACAATGCTTCCAACCGTTCTGATCCTGTCAATGCAGCAGCTCTTAATTTTTTGGCACCTGAAAACCGTTCCCTTGTTAACTGGTCTCCACCAATATGAACCTTTTCTAAATCTATTTCTGCAGATTTATATGTATCCTCACATAAGTCTTGATAAGACACTAGAATGTCTACCAAACTTCAGAATACTTTTGCTCATTCTTGTGCATTACTGGTAAAGGGATAACCTCACTTTTTCTTTTCAAATCCTCCGGAACTAGGGCTATAGGTTCATTTACAACAGATGAGATAGGTTTCAACCATGGAAAGAACTCAACCATAACTCTTGAAGAAAGAACTGTAAAGTTATACGTAATTTTCTGCCATTCTTACTAACTCGAGATAAACATCTCAGTTGGCAAGCGGCGCAGGTCATAGGCCCATTGTTGCACAATCCTTGGAAAGATATACTTTGGACAATGGCTGCCGAACCAAACCAGCACTTTTCCTCTCTTTGGCAATTCCAGTGTGGAAGTTAATATTATCCCCTACAATGCGAAATCGGTTTCCATGTTTTAAACTGTCGATTAGTCTGTCATTAAATCTTCCAGAAATTGAAGTCATTGCATCCAGCATGCCCTGATGACTAAGAGTAATACCCAGTGGTTGTAGTCGGTCATAAACCTGTAAGATTACCAATAATTGATTAGCATAGTAAACAAGAGGGCCATGATGGCCCTGGATCGCTCACCTGAGTACTTTGGCTGTAGGTTTGCTGTTAAGCAGTATTTCATTTTTTAATTGAAAATATCTAAGTGCCTTCAAACCAAATATGTAAAATATCAGTCAATAAATAAAGGCTCTATGACAGAAAGTAGAAATATCTATTATAAGCTATGGTGACCTTGACCTCGACCCAGTGACCTCAAACCCTACACATGGGTAGAGGTCCATGCAAGGAACCTATATACTGAATATCAAAGATATTGGTCTATAAATGAAGGCTTTATAAGGTACAGTAGATAAATCTATTTTAAGCCTCCATGACCTTTAAAGTGGCATATGAGTTCAAAATCAGTGTCAAAAATATTGAGAAAAAGATATATCTTGTCATAATTTAACTAAAAAGAAGTAATATGCCCAGTTTTTGCAACCGATAAACGTTTTCTTTCATAATATATTTTCATTATGAAATATAGAATTTCATTTTTGACTTGGCTTGTCAAAAAAGATTTATTTTGCGCGCGAAAACAATCGATACTTTCCGTAAGCGGTCGGAAATAGATCACGTGATAATTTGCATACGTTTGAAAAGAAACGGTAGGGATAGAGTGCGAAATGGACTCCATTTCGCGAAATGGACTTTACGGCTACGAAATGGACTTTTATTTTCCTAACTATGGCTTTAATATTGGTAATATCTGTAATTTATTTGGTAAATGTAATAAATAAAAGATATATCTATATTATGCATCCATTTTTATTATGTTTAAGTAATTGATGCTCCAAATATAATGATTTATTGTGACGGCGCCCTACGAAATGGACATGCTCTTTCAGAAATACCTACGAAATGGACTTCTGTTGTTTTAATTTTGGCCTAAATATGAATGACAACAGTATTGGTCGAGTTTAATATGATAAATACTAGATAGGGTAATATATCTGTCATTTTTATAATGACATTAAGCTATTTGATGGCCAAATATTACAGTTATTTGATATCGCGCCCTACGAAATGGACTTTCCCGTCTGCGAAATGGACATTTATTTTTGTAGTGATGGCTTTAATATTGGTATTATCTGTATTTTATTGAGTAAATGTAATAAATAAAAGATATATCTATATTATGTCTCCTTTTTTATTATGTTTAAGTAATAGATGCCCCAAATATAATCATTTATTGTGATGGCGCCCTACGAAATGGACATGCTCTTTCAGAAATACCCACGAAATGGACTTATGGTGTTTCAGTTATGGCCTATATATGAATGACAACAGTATCGTTCGAGTTTAATATGATAAATACTAGATAGTGTAATATACTTATCATTTTTATATTGACATTAAGCTATTAGATGTCCAAATATTACAGTTATTTGATATCGCGCCATACGAATTGGCTTTCCCGTCTATGAAATGGATTTTTATTTTTCTAATTATGACTTTAATATAAGTTATAAAAGAGTTGCCACATGTTTTTAGCTTTTAGACATTAACAAATGTCTCATGTACATACCTAATATTAACTTTTAGTTATACCGCGCTCTGCGAAACGTACTGTTGTGTAGCAAAGCTTCTACGAAATGGAGTTATATGTTTCAAGTCACGACTTCATTTTTTATCAGCATTTTCATTAATATTAATGATAGATAATCGATACATCTACTAGCTTTTTGGTGTTTTTTACATTAAAATCATTTAACATAAATGGAAAATATTACCAAACCGCTACGCAATTAATTAAAATAGGCGTAGTTTTAAAATTCAATCTGGCTTTATCGTTGATTAATCCGATAATTGGATTATCACACGTAGATCAATTGACAGTCGGTCCACGAACGTGTGTACATCATTAGCGACTTATACATTACCAGGTGTCTGTCATTATAATTAACACCTTGCTAATCCATGTAATCGGCGTAGATGTGTGCAGTGTTTGTCTTCAGCAAAAGACATCAAATAAAAGGTAGGTTTAATAGATATAATTATAAATTGGAGTAATATCAATTAAAATTTATATGTACATATATACCCGTTGTTACAACCGCTTTCTTATCTTGCATTTTCAAAATGTCTAAGAAATACGCTTGTTCAGTGTGCCAGGAAAATTGTAAAACGGATTGTATCTATTGCGAGGTAAGGGCTTTTTTTAGCTGTTAGAAATATTTTTTTAAGTATTATCTGTTTATTTTTTGGTAAGAGATAAGTTGTCTGTTTACATCTATTAATATTCGTGTTATTATTATTTTCAATCTTAATTTAATTTTCTTAATTCATTTTTTTTTCGGCAGACCATTGCTTTTGGTTACAAAACAAACATGAATCACTTGAAATATGACTTACATGCAAATCACATACAATGCATATAACTGTAAAAGGAAATGTACACTGTGTAGAAATGACGAAATAGGGTCGGAACACCGTTACTTATTACAATGTAATTATTTTCGAAATGAAAGAAACTGATACTTAAATAATCTTGACATATTTTTGCAGACGATATGGTCTTGTTTGCTCTTTGTCTCTTTGTTTGCTCATACGCCCGAAGCTCTTCAGTCAATTTATATAAAAACTGTCACTGGTTTAGAACACAAACTCGCGGATCATGCATTATATGCACTTCATAATTTATTTACTGTATTTCACCAAATTGAACTTACCATTCCTGACAGTTGGCTCTATACTTAATTACAGTGCGGAAGTATTTGGCTATAACGAAGGAAAAAAATTAGAATCAGTTCATTGTAAATTTTTGAGAAAAATACTTGGTGTCACAAAATCTACAAATCTTGACGGTCTTTATGGAGAACTGGGGAAACATCCCATGAAAATACAACGAAAAATAATTATTATAAAATATTGTTTAAAGATATTAAATCTTGATGATAGTTGATTACTCAAACGTATGTATAATTCACTAGCACGAGATGCTGAAAACATTTTATCAAATAACAGAAATAATTGGACATTTCACGTTAAAAAAATCCTTGACGAAATTGGTATGTCAGATATCTGGATAAATCAAAAGAATATGAATATTCAGTTCGATTTTGAAATAATTAGAAATAGAATCTTAGATATTTACAAACAAATGTGGTATTCAAATATAAATAATTCAAATAGACTGTTATCTTACAACTTATATAAATATGACTATATGGCAGGCGATTATTGAAGATGTTTTTACAATCAGTTAAGCAAGAAAATACATATAATACTTATATGTATGCCGTAATTAGTTAAATAAAAGTCCATTTCGTGGACGGGAAAATCTTTTTCGTAGGGCGCGATATAATTATAATGACAGACACTTGCTAATGTATAAGTCGCTAATGATGTACACGGGTGCGTGAACCGACTGTCAATTGATCTAAGTGTGATAATCCAATTATCGGATTAATCAACGATAAAGCCAGATTGAATTTTAAAACTACGTCTATTTTAATTAATTGCGTAGCGGTTTGGTAATATTTTCAAATTATGTTAAATGATTTTAATGTAAAAAAAAAACCAGCTAGGAGATCTTTCTATTATCTATCATAAATATTAATGAAAATGCTGATAAAAAATAAAGTCTTGACTTGAAACATATAACTCTGAAATATATGGACATCTAATAGCTTAATGTCATTAAAAAATGATAGATATATTACCCTATCTAGTATTTATCATATTAAACTGGAACAATACTGTTTCCATTCATATTTAGGCCATAACTGAAACAACATAGGTCCATTTCGTAGGTATTACTGAAAGAGAATGTCCATTTCGTAGTGCGCCGTCACAATAAATCATTATATTTGGAGCATCTATTACTTAAACATAATAAAAAGGGAGACACAATATAGATATATCTTTTATTTCTTACATTTTCCCAAGAAAAATACATATAATACCAATATTAAAGCCATTATTACAAACATAAATGTCCATTTCATAGACGGGAAAGCCCATTTCGTATGGCGCGATATCAAATAACTGTAATATTTGGACATCTAATAGCTTAATGTCAATATAAAAATGATAAGTATATTACCCTATCTAGTATTTATCATATTAAACTTGAACGATACTGTTGTCATTCATATATAGGCCATAACTGAAACACCATAAGTCCATTTCGTGGGTATTTCTGAAAGAGCATGTCCATTTCGTAGGGCGCCGCAGGCCCGGATTTACCGGGGGGGCTTATAGGGCCCAAGCCCCCCCAGCTGGCCCGTTTGTAAAAAAATAAAAGGGCTCATTTTCAAAGACTCTTAAACATTTTTTTCAGCTCTTTTCACCTTGTAAAAGAAACATAGTCAACCTTTCAATTTGCAATGGTCATGCAATATTGCGTAACAACTGATAACGAGTTCGCAACTTTATAGCCGTGTATATTACACAATGTACCGTATATTCGGCGGCACGGATTATCAGAGAATTCTCCAGACTGATCATGATGTATAGTTTTCAAGCGTCTAGTAACCTTGACGTATTTGATAAAGTTGTTAAATGAGCGTCTGCTGGCCATGATCAGTTGCCTGATGATATTGTGCAAACTCCAATCGTAACAACTCGGCCTTTCCGACAACTTCGTAAAAAGACATATTGAAGTCGCCTGAGGTGTTCCGAATGGTGCAAACTCCACACAGCGGTTACTTCCCTTCCATACTTTCAGTACAGTAATCAATGCCGAAAGTCATGTCACGTGATGATGGTCGAAAGTAAATAAACAAAATTTTAAACTTTTTTTCAAGTTACATTTTTTAAAATTTAATTACACACAGGCATGTTTAATCGATGAAGTTCCAACTGTAACTAAACTAAACAGAGAAAAAAATAAATTCTTTAAAAAAGTTCATAAATGTTTATATAGCTGAAATCCAGCTAAGGTTAACCCGTGTCTGCAGAGATCTTTCCAAAGAATGAAGGGGAGATCACTGCGAGGAGATTGGATAATGTGATGACGTTGTTATTTATTATGAAAATTAATTTATTGATAAATTATTTGTTTCAGAGGACTTCATAAATATAAAATAAAAAAAGTTAAAACTTGTCATATGTTTTTTGCTTCAGTTGAACATTTAAAAAAATACCAGTATATTTCTTTTAAATTCTCACACAAATTTCATTATATTTTTATGCCTAAAATGCACCAAAATGAGCCATTTAGTCCACCTTTTTAAAAAATTTTCTTGGGGGAGGCCCCCCAAACCCCCCCTACAGAAGGGGGTCACCCCCTTCCGTACCTTCCCCCAAGCCCCCCCAGACAAAAATTTCTGGATCCGGCCCTGCGCCATCACAATAAATGACTATATTTGGGGCATCTATTACTTAAACATAATAAAAAAGGAGACATAATATAGATATATCTTTTATTTATTACATTTACTCAATAAATTACAGATAATACCAATATTAAAGCCATCACTACAAAAATAAATGTCCATTTCGCAGACGGGAAAGTCCATTTCGTAGGGCGCGATATCAAATAACTGTAATATTTGGCCATCAAATAGCTTAATGTCATTATAAAATTGACAGATATATTACCCTATCTAGTATTTATCATATTGAACTCGACAAATACTGTTGTCATTCATATTTAGGCCAAAATTAAAACAACAGAAGTCCATTTCGTAGGTATTTCTGAAAGAGCATGTCCATTTCGTAGGGAGCCGTCACAATAAATCATTATATTTGGAGCATCAATTACTTAAACATAATAAAAATGGATGCATAATATAGATATATCTTTTATTTATTACATTTACCAAATAAATTACAGATATTACCAATATTAAAGCCATGGTTAGGAAAATAAAAGTCCATTTCGTAGCCGTAAAGTCCATTTCGCGAAATGGAGTCCATTTCGCACTCTATCCTAACCCGAAAAGAAAACAATAATGGCGGATCCAAGTCGCGGTTTGAAAAGACCACGAAAGAAATCAAGTGGATCGGAAACAAAGAGAAGGAAAACGCAAAGAACGAAAGAGTTCCAACAGACAAAAGTGTACTTAGAGAGTGAATTTAGTAGATGGAGGGCTCTAAAGATTGAGCATAAGCTGAAAAATGACCGTGAAGTGGCCACTTTTCTTATTGACAGGTTCGTACCCCAAATTGCTTTGTTATTATAGCTATACATGTAAAAGATAGAAAATAAATGTGCATTGAAAAGATTTTTAAAACACCACGTTAGTTATTTGAGTAAAATTACTCCCATTTGAATGCATAAAATATGTTGTTTAATTACATCCAGTGATAATTGTATTGTACTCGCGATGGTTCGTACCCAAGTTTAATTTCTGTGACTGAGCTGACTGAGGGAAAGCGAGAGGCTGTTGTGGCACTGTGCTAAAGTGGGCATTGCAAGAAAAAACAAAATGTGAAATAAGTACACTTTGAAAGTAAAATCTTGATAATAAATATTCTCAATTAGAATGATATTTTCCATTTTTTTCACTGGGAGTACAATATACAAAACAAAAATTATATTTATCGGTAGTATTACATGAAAACATTAGCTATCGACCAACTTCCAAACTTCATGAAACATGTTTTCAATAACAGTGCAAAGGCTGTCTGCTGTAAGTTTTTGTATTGAGACTTTTCCAAAAATATGGAATAATAAGTCTTGTAACAGATTATTCTCCAAATGTTTGGCTAACTGATAGATCTACTTTCTACACTGTTTAGTTTTTTTTTGTAATGCAAAAGGGTATATTCATTTCTATATTTATGAAAGTACAGCATCATGTTATTGATTTGGAAAAGTAAAATGTTCTTATACTACAGCTTCAAACATAGACATGAGCCTATTTCCACCTTTCCTGTGGCCGGTCCATCAAGGATAACTTCAACACCAATGTATGCTCAAATTCAGGCTACTAGAACACCATCAGTGTCAGAAGTTTCAAGCAGGGAATCAAGCGATAGGTAGTAACTGTGTATTATTACATAACTTTGTAACCAGGATGACAGTTCCATTTAGGTGACATTAGTATACTATGCAATAGTTTCATGTAAGCCTTTCTAACACTTCAGGAAATTTTATAAAAATAGCATAAAATGGGCAAGAATTCCTGTAATTAAATTATGTTTTTTTTAGCCAAATTACTAAATTTTAGCAAATGGCTAAAATGGATAATGGCAGAGTGAGGCCTGTTATTACAGTTGAAATATTTTTTCTGCTTTGTTTGGGTCCGATAACCAGACTCTTTCCATTCAAAAATTTAGACTTTTTTCAAATCCCCTTCCGAAAAATTCCCAAAATGTAGGCTTGAGATACATGTAACACTCTGCAACAGTAATTCAGAAAAGACCCTATTTAAAAAATCCCAAAATTATTCCCAATTCCTTTGGTACCAGATCCATCGCTGCTTTTATTAGCTCACCTGTCACATAGTGACAGAGTGAGCTTTTCTGATCACCTTTTGACCGTCGTCCGTCCGTCCGTCCGTTAACAATTGGTTTGTTAACACTCTAGTGGTCACATTTTTGCCTCAGCTGTCATGAAACTTGGTCAGGATGTTTGTCTCATTAATATCTCGGACGAGTTCGAATATGGGTTATCAGGGTTGGAAAACTAGGTCACAGAGCCCAAATATAGAAAAACCTTGTTAACACTGTAGAGGCTACTTTTTCAGTCCAAATATCCTGGAAATTTGTCAGAAATGTTCTAATGATGATTTCTAGCTCAAGTTCAAATATGGGTCATCTGGGTTCAAAAACTAGGTCACGGAGCCCAAAAATAGAAAAATCTTGTTAACACTCTAGAGGTTACATTTTCAGCCCAAATAATCTTGAAATTTGTCAGAAAGGTTGCTTTGATGATTTCTAGGTCAAGTTTAAATATAGGTCATCTGGGGTCAAAAACTAGGTCACTGAGTCCAAATATTGAATAACCTTGTTAACACTCTAGATGTAACATTTTTAGACCAAATAATCTGGAAATCTGTCAAAAAGGTTGCTTCTATGATTTCTAGCTCAAGTTCAAATATTGGTCATCCTGGTTCAAAAACTAGGTCACAGGGCCCAAAAATAGAAACATCTTGTTAACACTCTAGAGATTACATTTTCAGCCCAAATAATCTGGAAATTTGTCAGAAAGGTTGCTTCAAAGATTTCTAGCACAAGTTCAAATATGGGTCATCTGGGTTCAAAAACTAGGTCACAGAGCCCAAAAATAGAAAAATCTTGTTAACACTCTAGAGGTTACATTTTCAGCCCAAATAATCTGGAAATTTGTCAGAAAAATTGCCTTGAGGATTTCTAGATCAAATTCGAGTATGGGTCATCTGGGGTCACAATCTAGGTCACAGAGTCCAAATATGGAAAAACCTTGTTAATATTCTAAAGGTAGCATTTTCAGTCCAAATAACCTGGAAATTTGTCAGAAAGATTCTATGGAAGATTTCTAGCTCAGTCTTGAATATAGGTTCTCTGGGGTCAAAAAGTAGGTCACAGAGCCTGAAAGTAGAAAAACCTTGTAAAAGCTCTAGAGGTTACATTTTTAGTCCAAATGTCCTTGAAATTTGTCAGAAAGGTTGTTTCAATGATTTCTAGCTCAAATTTGGATATGGGTCATCTGGGATCAAAAACTAGGTCACATGGAACAAAAATGTAAAAAACTTTTTAACACTCCAGAGGTTACATTTTTAGTCCAAATATCCTAGAAATTTGTCAGAAAGGTTTTTTGATGATTTCTAGCTCAAGTTGGAGTATGGGTCATCTTGGGTCAAAAACTAGGTCACAGAGCCCAAATAACGAAAAACTTTGAAAACACTCTAGAGGCTACATTTTAAGTCCAAATGTCCTGGAAATTTGTCAGATAGGTTGTTTTGATGATTTGTAGCTCAAGTTTGGATATGGGTTATCTGGGGTCAAAAACTAGGTCACAGAGCCTAAATATCGAGAAACCTTGTTAACACTCTAGAAGCTACTTTTTCAGTCCAAATAACCTGGAAATTTGTCAAAGAGATTGTTTCAATAATTTCTAGGTCAAGTTCGAATATGGGTCATCTGGGGTCAATTAACCAGGTCCATAGCAACTTTGTAAAAAGCAGTCATACTCAGGTGAGCGATACAGGGCCATCATGGCCCTCTTGTTTGTGAACATAATTGTCATGGCATAAAATCTTTAATATGGAGCTGCAGTAGTGCAATTATTAGCGCGTCAGTCAAGTTATTGGAAGGTTGTAGGTTTGAACACCAGTAGGGTCTAAAGTGGTCATGTCCTTAGACAAGACATTTAAAATAGACATGCCTGCCTTCCTCTTACAGATTGGTTCCATCTGGAATGAGTATCGAGAGCGATTAATATAAGTTGCTAGAACCTGTTTCACAGTGGAAAATAATAAAATAGTATACATCTTTAATATGTTTTAGGGAGAAGAAAGACATTTCTGGTGTTGAGCCTCTAGTTTCATCAGCTGAGAGTGACATATGCCCAGTGTACGTTTGTAACTTTTATATGGGCTTATTTCTCACTATATGTTACAAAGTTTAGAACTCATCACAAAATCTGACCATGGAACACTCAATACTTGATAGCTGTTATTCCGAGCATTAATTCTTAGATTCATTGTATCACTAACAGTAGTTTAAAACAGACACAAATATAAATCAAACCCAGTTTGTATAGTGTTTCCTGAGACTTACTATTGTAATGTGTGCAAAAACATACACTTTAAGAGCTTTCATATTGTAGTATTAGAAATGTTACAGTTGCTGTGCAGCTTTTGTATGCCATTCATTTTATTTCATTAGGCCATCAGAACAGGGGCCAGGAAAGTCAAGAGGCCGTGCCAAAAAGGTTTCATCTTCTTTCGTAAATCCATTAGAGTAAGTAAAATATGAAGCTGAATGTTGTAATTAGAATACTTATTTGTGCTAAATGAAAATTCCTTACTCTGGACTGAGTTCTTTGTCATAATTAGTAAAATGTATACTGGGACAGCTTTGAAGCTAATGATTCCTTTCAATCGTAATTTGCCTAACATATGTTTGTTAGATTTTTTTCCCATCAAGAATGTGTTTTATGCTTTACGCATTTCTTTTGCACTCACTAGAATAGACATAAACAGAATATATTGTCCCAAACTGCTGATAGTATTACAGACATTGTGTACAACTGTTTATGTATTTGATAAATATAGTTACTTCATTTATCATAAAACAGACTTCATACTTTAAGCAAATCTGTTTTGATATAATAATAATTATTATACTTGTTCAAACACATGTATTTGGATGTAATTTGCTGGAAAATAAAGCTCCTTCTTTTTCAGAATTTCTATTGATATTTCATACACTGATGATGCTGATGATGAAGAATTCCTGGATGATCCAGACTATGAACCAAGTATTTGGATGAATTCCATTCTGTAAGTTCAGTTTTTACTATAGCAAATATAAATGACTAAAGCAGTTGTCATCTGTGTAGATGATTCAGGTATCTGTACAAGCTTTCATGACAGATTCCTCTTATAAAGAAGATACTGGCCAAAGAAATTGTTGTAAACAGTTTCTGATCATATACAACATGTAGGAGCCAGTTTAGCAATTTGATGTACCTATATCAACTTAAGTCCATTTCATAAAATTTCATGAAGCATTGTATTTCATAAAAACACCACTAATAAGGGAATGATTTCTTTCAATAGTCCACCAGATGTCGAGAAACAGAGTGAGGACGTTGCTTACGAAGAAGAGGAGTTTGGTTTGGAGATTGTGGATGTAGAGACAGTTGAAGAGGATACATATAGTGCTGAAGATGTTACAGGGATGACAGTTATTACAAATGCTGAAGACTGCAAGAAGCTATGTGAAGATCTAAAGTGTTTTGCGTTTGTTTCTCAGTTGAGAGTATTAAGTAACATGAACTTCTCTATCTGTACAACATGTGGTAGTAAGAAGATAGAAATACAGGAAAGTTTCATTGGGTCTGCAGTCTACTTTAAATGGGTAAACTTTTTAACATAGAATAAAAGAAAGATTACAGGATAATAGCAGTAAAAGTAATTACTGAAGGTTTTCAAAGATTAATGAAATATTTATACTAGTAAGAAAGAAATGTAATGAACTAGTAAGGCGAAAAAGTTTTACTGCACAAACTTCAAATGAACACTAAAGTTCTCAGTAAATAATCTACTACCAGACCAAGTTACAAAGAATACTTGCCGAAACTTTGTGCAATAATTCAAATGTTTTACATGTTTTTATAATGCTAACGATTCCCTTTTTGCAGTTGTGTAAAGAAGGCCACATCTGTGGGAAATGGTGTTCACAACCATTACTTAACAGACGAATGCACAGCGGAGATTTTCTGATATGTGCTACAATTCTCACAAGTGGCAACAATTATGGGAAAATGGCATTGTGGGCCAGCCATCTTAACCTCAAGTTTCCATCAGCTAGTCAGTTTCATGCAATTCAAGGAAAGTACATGGTCCCAACGATCGATGGTTTCTGGGCAAAACAGCAAGAGGAAACCTTGAATAGTTTCATTGGTAAAGACATTGTTGTTCTAGGTAAGTATGAATCACATAAGTATTTAACCTTATTTCAATATGTCTCCAACCCCCAGCTGCTTCTGTGCATAAAAGATTACCGTAATGTTTATAAAACTACAAAGTAACTAAATGAAGTCACAAAATGCAATTTTAGATGTAAGCTATACTATATTGGTACAAGGTATACAAATTTCACATAATCACATCATAAATAGGTTGAATATTTTTATCTCCCGACATATTCAGCTAGATAAACATGTGTGAAATGTTATTGCAATCTTTCAAAAATCTGTGTCCTCCCCTACCCCCAGCCTCTATCTTCACTATATATGCTAACTATCACTTGTTCTTAATTTTTTGGTATACTAAGGCTAAGATTTATGTATGTTGCAGGAGATGACCGCAATGACACACCAGGTCATTGTGCACAATATTGTTCTTATACATTGATGGAAGAAGAAACAAAGAAGGTGTTGACAGTAAAAACCTTAGACAAACGAATTACAGAAAGAAAATCTGGAAATATGGAAAAGGCAGGTTTTGTTGCTGCTATGGAAGAACTTAGAACCAAAAATGTGACTGTCAAAGAAGTTGTGACGGATGCTCATCTTGGTATTGGGGCTGTGATGAGTAAGTAAACCATTGGTTTTTTCATCAGTTATCACATATTTCCTACTTTTATATAAGTCATTTTGCAGTGCGTCTGTTTTCCTCCTTTTAAAGAGAACAGATTGTAATCAGTAAAACAGGTAGATTTAACTGATACCTATATTTACTTGAACAAATACATACTACTAATATTTACCTTATATTTTTATGACGGTCTTGATTACACTAAGTACATAATTGTAATGGATTCTAGGTATATTGTATTTCTATTTCAGAATCTACTTACAGAGACGTAAAACATTCGCATGATATATGGCATGCAGCAAAGAACTTAGGGAAAAGGCTTACAAAGGTAAATTAGCAATTATACATTTTTATTTTCAAATTATTGTCCATATTGTTATATTGCAGAACGTGATGTTTATTTTTAAGTTTACTACAAAACAAGTATAATTGCCATCAATTTACTCTGATTTAATTGCCTGACTTTAACACACCCCAGACATCTCACAACAATGGAATCTTGATATAAACTACAGCAGTTCAGATTTTATAATCTAGGACCAAGTACGTTGTTTGATAGAAAATCTTATTATGCCCCTTTCGAAGAAGGATGAGTATATTGTTTTGCAGATGTCAGTCGGTTGATCTGGACAATATTGAATTTGAGGACAGTTGGTTAAGGTCAAGGTCACATTGACAAATAAATACTAAATATATCAAGGGGGGGGTGGCATGTTATGTTCTATGAGCTCTTGTTTACCAGTTGTGTGCTGATTTTGCATCCTAACTTCAGGAAAATATTCAGAACATATATATTGATGATTTCTTGACCAGGTTTAAAAAGTCATTCAGGTTGAAAATAAAGTCTCTGGAACAAATCAGTTTTCTAGATTTTGAAACATAATTATGCTAACTGACAGAGGCACTGATGGTTAGTTTCATAATCAATTAATTGGTTTTTTTTTAAATTTATTGAGGGAGTCAATGTCTATCATTCAATGTCATTACATAGTTTTCTGCTAAAGTAGTAAAGATTATTCAAAACATAATACAGAATCATGGAAAGACATTTTTGGGCAGTTTTGTGTCAGAGGTCACAAGGGCCTGACAGGTCACATTACTTTTTGATTATAATAAGAACTGTGTACACCATAAGTCTTCAGTTTACATAGTTTGATTGGAGTTACATAATATGCTCCATAATTATTTTGGGTCAAATGTTATGGGGCTGTGTCTTGAAAGTAATTTTCATATTTACATTTTGTTCCACAATCAATATAAGGGTAATGGATTTTTAATAAAATGAAATGATGCTAATGATGATTGTCACTTGGTTATTATATAAAATAAATTGTTACACGATTTTTTAACTGTCTGACTAAGAAATTTAACCTTCACTTTTACATAAAGCAAACAGTGGTTCATAACTGTGATCCTGCTGTTAGAGATTTTTATCAGTCGTGTTGTAAGATTTCATTTTCCCTACCAGGTTGCACAGAAGAAAGGAAACAGTGTTCTTCTGAAATGGATTTCTGACATAGTAAACCACTTCTGGTTCACTTGCAGAACAGCAACAAATTACAAACAATTTGTGGTAAGTAAATTTTATAGAACACTTCTATAATTTCTGATTAATGCAGTCTACTCCCTCATTCGCAGCATATTTCTGTCACTATCAGTACTTATAATGCTTAACGTTTGTATATTAAAGAATAAACAGTTCATCTTCTTGAGATTTTTACTACTATCAGTTGTCTCTTTATGTGCTTTTTTATCCCCCCACCATCAGGAGCATATTGTTTTGATAAACTGTCTGTCACACTACTTTGACTCGGGCTATAACATGGAAATCATTCCATCTTCAGCCTCAAGTCTTCACTGGGGCATGTACCTTAATGAACTCTACCTGTAGGAATCATTTAGAGGTCAAAGGTCAAGGTCACCCCAGCACCTGACATAGAATGTCATGTCAAATCTTTCAGTTCTTTCTTTCTTCATGGAGCTATTTAAAGCAGTGAAAACATTCTGCATGTGGATATCCAGGATGTACTTCTAGTCTAAAATGCATTTATGAGGTGGTAAATTACTATCCTGTTAAATGGTTTTATCACAGAAGATGTATTGTTCAAGTAATGTTATCTCTTCTTACTAACTATGTATTACTGATTCTAATATAGGGATTATGGTCCAGTGTTCTCCACCATATTGTGAATGAGCATGACTGGATATGCCTTTTTACTGTTACAGACTTGTCTAAACTTAATTGTAGCCTATTAGTGCTTCTAATGGAAAATTAACCCTAATATCAAACATGTTTGAATGTGAATTGTCTTAGAGAGCAGTTATTCATGAGAAGAAAAATATCACATTGAAACTCATTTTCTTTCTTCTAATGCAGAAGTACTGCAGACCTGGAGGGGTTTCACCAGCACATATTGATGTACTGTGCTAAAAGGTATTCATATACACCTCCCGTGTACAGGGTCCGAAACCTACTAACAGCCATTGACCACAACGCGCATGTCAATCGACCGGCAGTATTTAATAAGGATGGGTCTTCTAGGTAAGTATAACGACAAGCTTCTAAGAATATACATTTAGTGTACATCACTATTGTAAAAAATCAGATTATACATGAAAGACTTTCAAAAAAAAAAAGTGCCAGACTGAAGGACATTACTGGCACATATTTATTAGGTCCAGGGATTAACCTATTATACCCAGACCAAATGTCAGGTAATATTTTGAAGACTTAGAATAAAAATGAAGCAATCAATGGCTCTTTATATTATCGATAAATATTGGTCTTCTAGTGTTCAGAATGAAAACACTGAATAATTAAGATGATTTAACCTCCCTTTGCCGTTTGGAACATAAACAAATACATATATTTTGCAAATGAGCATGTGAAAATCTGTCTTGGTTTCCTTTTGGTTGATTAAAATCTTATTCCGTCCAATGATTCTTCCAAGATTCCTGGACCAAATGTCCAGTGATGTCAAAAAACTTTTCAGAATGTCTGGAAAGAAAGATTTGTACAGTTGTGACCGTGACATTAATAGGACAACAGCTTAAATTGCTGGTATGTATTTGTTAAAGACAGACTCGGGTCTCTTTGGAATTACATATCAACTTATTTTCAGTCTTAGAAAATACGTAAGAATGTCTGCCTTTTTTTCACCATCAAGAATTAAAACCATTTCTTCTTTGTTCTTGCAATTTTAGACTCCATAGGGTATATAACAAGAAGAGTGGAAGATGGAATGTCTACCCTGTGAAAGAGAAAAAGAAGTATGAGTATATGAATAGCCTGTTGACAGAAGCTCTTGTCATGAGGATAAGTGATGATGTAGGCATGTATAGAACACGAGAACTGGAACCAGAGGACCCTAGGAGGCTGTCCAAGCATCTTGCTCCCGTTTCACCAAAACCAACTTCAGATATTCATGAAGAACAGAAATCTAGATTTCAGTGAAGCAATACATGTGCTTATTGTGTGTGGTAGAAAACAGATTATTGAGACTGATAGTTTATACATTGCGAAGTTCTTTTGTAAAGTTGAGATGTAAATATTGAAATAGTTAGCAAATAATTTCAATAACAGCTTGACAAAACATGTTTTAGAAGTTGATAACATAATAATTCTTTTCTTTGAGAAAATTCCTAGCTCAGTAAATAAAAGTAGATACTTTATCATTTAGTAGGTTTTCGACCAAAGAAGGCAGTGTTTGTCTTGATCACTGTTGGCCTGTATACCACAAATTTGCAAAGTTGCTTTGTTATTTCATGTTTTACTATCCTTTCTGCTGGTAATAGGTCAATGATATTATATTGAAAGTAACCTTCATTCTAAAACTGATTGAATTGCAGCCAGCAACTTGAAAAGACTATTTCCATATAATATTCTGAAGCACTGACCCCTAGAGTTGGCAAAAGTACTTAGTGCCACAATGCAAACAAAACTGTAACATGACTTCTGTCACTTTGAAGATATTAATGGGTCAAATTAGTATGTGGCTTGATGGTTGAAAGTTTGCAAGATAGAAAGCCTTCTAAATACAAGCCCCGATTGTTTCTGTGTAATTTCAAAAGATACTGCATTTTTTCAAGCTGTTTATGTGGGTTTTGTCACATTTACTTTATCATCAAGTTGTGTTTCAATAAGAAGTTATTCCAGGAATAAACATGCCAGTTGTATTTCAAGTTGTCAGGTTTATTATTAAATGTTCATTTATACTAAAAAATTGTCGGGTCCTCTAATTTTTAGAAATGAAGTTCCAGTAGAAATTGTTTTTGAATATTTATTTCGACAGTCTAAGATTTTTATTAGCTAGCCTTGGCGAAAAAGTGAAATACTGTGATATCGAGTTGTATGTTGTTTTTTCACCCTGTAAGCACTATACAGGTCATTCTGTTTCACTCAGTAAAAATGAAACTTGGTCAGAATTTTTATCTTAATGACTTCAGGACTATGTTCATATATGAATCATCAGGGGTCAAAATCTAGGTTGCAAGGACAATCAATAGAAGCCACATAATAAACTTAAAGAACTTTTTTCACAATGACTTCCAAGCCCCTTTGTATGTTGGTCATCTTGTGGTAAAAACAAGTTAACTTGATAAAATCATAAGAAAACACTTGTGAACACTTGCGAGGTTATATTTTACAGCCACTCTCCATGAAATATTTGTCATGATGAATAGGATTTTAGGTGATAGTATGCTATTTGTCCATTGTCTGTTCACATTTTGCTTGAAAAGGCTCTAGACTGCAATTTCATTTAGATCTAATAAAACTTTATCATAATATTATCTTCAGTAAAACCTACAAGGAGTTTGAAATTGGGTCATGGTGTATTAAAACAGATGCCAACATGTCACAAAATATAAAAACCTTGTGAATAATCTAGAGGTCACATTTTTCATCCAATTATTACACTCAGTCAGCCAAGGCTTTCCAATTTTGTATGGCCATTGATATTAACCAGAAGATGACCTAATTGATTTTGAGGTCAGTGGGTCAAGGTCACATTGTTTAAATGGTTTGTGATGTAAATAGTGCATGCTTTGGCCTAGGTTCACCAGTCTTGACTATGACCAATAGTTGACCCCTATCACTTTTTATGTCAAAAGGTCAAGCTCACAGTGAACTTCAATATAAAAATGGTTTCTGATAAATAAATAGCATAGGTTATACACTAGGATTGACCAAACTAAGTATGGTTAGTGACATTCAATGTGAATAGTGATTTGGTCTTGGTAACATAGTGGTTTCCTTTTGGTAACTAGTGATTACTTTGTCCTAAACTTCCTAAGAAAGTAGGTGTAGATGTCCCATGTTGATTTTGACATCACTATTCAAAAACTTTGGGTTACAAAAACAAGGTGCTATTGGGGATGCATATGTTTCACAAACACCTTGTTTGTATTAAAATTTCATCATGCTTGCAAAAATTTTAGTTTTCATATACTTATCTTTTGATTCTAGCATGACAAATTTGTTTACCAGTGGGTTAATTGTTTACAACGTTTAATGTATGCTGCTGCATGAGACACTTCAATAAAATGAAGTAATATTGTTGAAACTTCTCTTTTAGATTAATTACTAAGAGTATGGAGGAAGTTAATAAGATGGAGACTTGTGGTACTCTTTGGCAGAACTTTTATATAAATACTGATTAATTATGACTTTTTATAATTAATGTTACTTTCTTGCTGTAAATGTTGAAGTTTCCTTTCCTAGTAAGAAAATCATGTTTGTGAAATGTCTACACTATTTGGTTACAATATAGAAACACTGAAATTATTTACATTAAAAAAATGAGGAAAACACATTATGAATAGCTTCTTCTTTCGTAGATATCTTATAAATGCTTGCCATTGTAACATTTATGTAAAAAAAAACAGTGTTGCTTCAGCCAATTCTGGATGGCACATATCCTGTGTACTGTCCGAAAGGATCAGGAAACTTGTCTCTTATTTTCCAAACACAGCAAGAGGGTATGACACGTCTATCACCAGCACTTAAGCACCCAAATGACCACAGAATGAACTGTCTATAGGCCTGGTGCCTGTTGGCTTTTCTGATGTCAGCATCATCTTCAAAAACAAAGATGTCTCTTCTGTAAATCCGTGCCAAAGCTAGCACACCCTCATCCAGAATCAGTACCTCAAAGTTCTATAATAAAGAGATGAAATTCAAATTGTGTGAATATCACTATAATGGTAAATTTATTACTGATGCCGACATTGCTCAGACAGGCTTGCATTGAACTCTTGGTTATTAAAAAAATAGGGGTTTTCATATCTGTCACATATTGTCTGAACGTCTCACATATAAAGCTTGAAGTCTTGGTTGAAACTAAGTACTATGTGTTATGCACAGTTTAAAAAAATACCAAGAGGTGTTCATAATTAAAGTCTATTGTGATTACTACATGTCAAGAGCTTCAGAAAGGCTTCTACATGAACTCTCAAGCCAAAGCTATAGTGTTTTGTATAAGCAGTTAAAAAACTGTTTTCTAAAAAATTTATACTTACAGCTTGCAATGAAACACAGCGTCCTTTTCCACAGCACTTGCGCTCTGCTTGTGTTGGCATCTCTCTACAAATGCCACAAACACACCAGTCTGGAACATTGCTTCCAGGTTGGGGGTGATATCCACCAGGCTGACGTTCTGCTGGCCTCATTACCTCCAACATCATTCCAGGATCTAACTCTATAGCTCTACATAATGTCCGCCTTAAATCTTCCAGCTCCATTCTGTTTACAACATCCTTCATAAGAGGTAAAAAAACAAATCAGAGTGTAACTGTTTTAGGAATTAAAAGCTGCATAATCTTATTTTGCTCAAACTGAAGTGACTGCGTGCCGAAAAAATTGTAACAACTACTTGTTACATTCTAGTGAAAAGTTAATAATTTCACACACAGAAATGTATCAAATTTATTATGTAATATTGAAAATACATCAAAAGGTAGCTATGGTATAAATGGATACTTTTTTATAAAATACAACCTGCTTAAGTTTTCACCTGCCTTTTGCAGACAGACAAGAATGCAGGCACATTTCTGTACTAATTTTAATTTTTTGCAGCTAAATGTGGTTAGCAGTTACTTATGAGGGTATGCTAATACAAGTTACTATATACCAGTTACTATCTGTATATTCAGATAGTGTGAATTTGTTTCTATACTATGGTACTTGTACAAAACCACTGTAATCCATACCAGTTACCATTCTGCACAAATTTTAGTATTAATTGTCACACTATGAGATCTGGTACCACTGGCTAAGAGGTCTGGTACCAATGGCAGGCCATGTAAGCTGAAATCAGTGATCAAAACTTTTAAAAGCCATAACTTTGTAATTTTACCTTCATTTCTTTTCCTTGTCGCTCAAGTACTGACTCTTCTGTCTCAAACTCTTCAGAAATTACACCTCTTCCCATTCCTCTACCCCTACTACTACGACTTCTTGATCTTCCAGACCCAGACCTTCCTCGTGAACCTCTCCTCCTTCCTCTACCTCTACCTCTACCCCTTTCATGTGGACTTGATGACCTACTGCTGCTCCCTTCAGGCTCTTCTGGTATACTCTGTAATAAACATGACATACAATATTATATACTTAATGGCCTTGTTACCATGCAGACATGATGATTCAGAAAACAAAAACGGCACAGCCGTGGCCTTATTATTTGAACTTGACAAGATACAATTAAATCAAGCTTAGCTCTTCGACCGTTGAAGTGAATGGACATGTGTTACCTAACGGGGAAACTATAGAACCAAAAGAAAACCCAACTAAAAATCTGGTTTCTACATTTTGCATACTACCTGGTAAAAGAAATCAAACCAAAGTGCACTTTTCGGAAGGTATTGAGTTGACAACTTCACTTTTCAGTTATTTACACTGTAGCACAGATAGGAGTAACTTTAACACATACATGTACACATTTTTTTTCAAGAATGCAACTGTTATTACATTTTGTAAAACAACTGCCTCTGAAAGGACAAAACAGGCTTGGATGCAGAAGTATAAATATAAGAATGCATATCTATATAACAGAGCTGTTGGATGACAGCCACGCTCGAATATCCAAAGCATTGTCACAAAAATGTTTTATTGATTACAGCAATGTTTGACTAAGTGAATAGGCAATATTGTTAAAACTAGATGGGTGTTCGGTGGAACACTTGTGTCGCCCTTGGGTACTCTTTTAGAATAACTAAAAAGGTAAACAAGAGCCTGCTGGAAAAGACAGCATGCTAGTCAAAGTACAACAATACCTGTCCACAGACAGCATGCTCCACTTTTCTCAGTGCTGGATAATTAATTATAAGCCAAGTTAAACAAGAGGCCCAAGTGAAAAAAATTTGACTGGGGCAGAGCAAGTACCTAGTCATACAAGATGAAAAAAAAAATTTGGGTCAAGTAGTAATGTATTTAAAAAAAAAAAAAAAATTTGGGCCCCGATAGTGGGGTGTGTGTGTGTGTGCGTGTGTGTGTGTGAGCGTGTGGGTGATGGGAAGTGAAGAACCTATGTATTAAAAAAAAAAAAAAAAATTGGGCCCGGGGTGGGGTGGGGGGGGGGGTTTGAGGTAGGATGGGGAGTAAAGCACCTACGTTTTAAAATTTAAAAAAAAAAAAAAAAAAAAAAAAAAAAAAAAAAAAAAAAAAAATTGTGGGCCTGGGGGGGGGGGGGGGGGGGGGGGGGGGGGGTGGGGGTGGGGGGGGGGGTTGACTGGTTGGAGGGGGGGGGGGTTTGAGGTAGGATAGGGAGTTAAGTACCTATGTTTTAAAATCTAAAAAAAAAAAATTGGGCCTGGGGGGGGGGGGAGTGACTGCTTTGGGGGGGGGGGGGGGTCCCCATGCAGAGGGGACGGTGGGGGTGGGGGTACTTACCCATCTCATGTCAGTTAATATTTTATTTCTAGGCTTAAGAAGTTTTTTTCCTATATATAAGTATAAGCACAATCAAGTGACCCATGGGGGTGGGGCTAACTGTGACCCCAGGGACATGGGTACCAACAAACTTTGCAGGGGTCTTGCTGGTGATCAAGTATTCCAAGTTTGAATGGAATATCCTTGACACTTTTTGAGACATGGACATAAAGAAAAAGGTTACCAAAGAAATTTTAACTTGAAAAAGGGGCATAACATTGCAAAAATAAATTTGAGGGTTACCTGCCCTTGAGAAATGGTGTTGTATTAAGTGATACAATTGTAAGCATTACAACTGGAAAGTTTGATGAAGAAATATTAAGAAATGGCATAGTTATAGCCAATGTTAAGTTTTCATGACAAAATCCAAGTACAAAAAGGGGCATAACTGTGTCAATTGTGACCTTGACCTATACTTTTTGGCATCATCACGACCCTGTTGTCGTAAGCAATATAATTTGAAAGTTTGATGTTGAAATGTTAAGAAATGGCAAAGTTATTCCCAACGTTAAGTTTTCATGACAAATCCATGTATAAAAGGGGCATAACTCTGTCAAATGTGACCTTGACCTAGAAATTTTGGCATCAACTCGACCCTGTTGTCATAAGCAATACAATTTGAAAGTTTGATAAGATAATGTTTAGAAATGGCAAAGTTATAGCCAACGTTAAGTTTTCGTGACGGACCGACGGACAAAGCGATCCCTATGTATCGCCTTTTCTTCGAAAGGGCGACACAAAAATGTTACAGAATTTACATATGGAGGAATTTTCACTTGTGATATTTCAAAAGTGATACACTCTGTCCAAGTATTTATACTTCATTAAAATAATACAAGTTATTCATTTATCACTGGAAAATATCTACTGCAGGCCATATTGTACCTTATTTTCTTGTTTGCCACCTACCTGTCCTAATGCTTACAGAGTAAGTCCTAATGATTACATAATATATCTCGTTTAGCCAACACTAAGTCATCACGATTGGAACTTTTCTTCATAATTCTTTATGAAAAACGTAAAGAAGGGTGTGTAACTAAATGTACAGAGATAAGAAATCACAAAAGTTCCAAGAAAAGTACAATGCAGTAAAACTGTTGATCACAATTTCTAGCACTAATTATCGTTGACGGTATCCAGTCGTTTCCCCCACAAACCAGTTCCTCACCTGGATGTTTCCCCCACACTACAGTTTCCTCCAGGATGTTTCCTCCCCTGTATATACTATATAAATTCATACATAATTTTGATGTACCATTGGTTTGTTGCATTTACAATAGTTTAATTATTGATATAGAAATACAGAAATAATATTCACATTTCAACCATCTGATTATTGAAAGAATCAAGATTATCATTAATTAATTTTTACAAATAACATAACATTTATATAATTTTCAATTTTAAATGTAAATTAAATAGTAAATTATTTTATTGCAATATAATGAGAATTATGTTTTTGAAATATATAAACCACTAAATTTACCAAGCATTTGATGGAGTGAAATGTGTGAATTGTTTGAGATAGTTACACTACAAAAATTTACAAAGGCTATTAACAGGATATGGCAGGTGTGAAATACACTGCTTGTGTATTTGACACATTTTAAACAGCTTAGTACCTTTACCTCTAGTTATATATTTATCCAATACAATACAATACAATACAATATTGTATTGTATATATTTATCCACCATAAACAAATACCACAAAAAATTTAAAACCTAATACCTGATATCCAATAGATACAAATTATTTTAAACTACCTAACCCCAACTTTCTTTTATATTTTAAGTTAAAGAGTGATTTTGTCATGTTTTATTTGTTAAATATCAATGATACTAAATATTTCATAAAGAACAATATCATCATTATATAGTATATGATTATCTTCACATTACTATATAATATATTATATATAGGGGAGGAAACATCCTGGAGGAAACATCCAAGAGGAAATGTCAGTGTGGGGGAAACAACTGGAAACCATCGTTGACACCCCACCCACTTATTTGCATTACAGAGGAAGAACGACAACGACTCGATGAACATATGTAGCTAAATTTTCAGCAAACATTATCTGAAATCAACTAGAAATGGGTTTTTGATTGAACAAAAACATATGTCTCCCCCCAGCCAGTTGCTGCAGGTAGTATTGAGTCAGACAATTGTAAAATTTGACATTTAACCTCCAAGTGTGACCTTGACCTTGAGACACCGCACCCGCAAAGTGGGTTCTGCACGTCACCTTGATGAGGTGAACATCTGACCCAAGTTTCATAAAAATCCTTCAAGGGCTATTGAAGATACAGAGCGGACACAATTTTGTGGCATTTGACATTTAACCTCCAAGTGTGACCTTGACCTTGAGACACCACACCCGCAAAGTGGGTTCTGCATGTCGCCTTGATGAGGTGAACATCTGACCCAAGTTTCATAAAAATCCTTCAAGGGCTTTTGAAGATACAGAGCGGACACAATTTTGTGGCATTTGACATTTAACCTCCAAGTGTGACCTTGACCTTGAGACACCACACCCACAAAGTGTGTTCTGCACGTCGCCTTGATGAGGTGAACATCTGACCCAAGTTTCATAAAAATCCTTCAAGGGCTTTTGAAGATACAGAGCGGACACGATTTTGTGGCATTTGACATTTAACCTCCAAGTGTGACCTTGACCTTGAGACACCACACCCACAAAGTGTGTTCTGCACGTCGCCTTGATGAGGTGAACATCTGACCCAAGTTTCATAAAAATCCTTCAAGGGCTTTGGAAGATACAGAGCGGACACAATTTTGTGACGGACAGACAGACGGACGGACGGACAACTGGGGGAAAAACAATATGTCTCCCCCATTTTTGGGGGGAGACATAATTCTTACAGTATAATACATCAATTAAAACCAAAAACCTAAATCAAGACAACGTAATTTTACTGAAATAATAAAATTATATCACTTACGGACGTGCTAGACATTTTCTGTTTGTTTTGTTGTTGTTTCTAAAAATAGCGATAACGTATGCAAATTAGTGCACCTCGACTTCTCACGGAAACATCCGAATAATGGGGTTACGGAGATTGAAATCGAAAGTAATCATTTTTAAATCCGCTTCAATCGGCTAAAATAACACTACTACGAAAGAAATTGAACTGCCATTAGGTATTTTATCATGATTTTTTAGCAATCTGATAGTTATTTGTCAACATTGCCGTAAAAGCATAAATATCCATATCTCAACAGGAATGCCACTTTAACCTAATCTAATGATTTGAACAACCAAACAACCTTTCTGACAAACTGCCAGGATATTTGGACTGAAACAGTAGCCTCTAGAGCCTTAACAAGATATTTCTATTTTTGGGCTCTGTGACCTAGTTTTTGACCCCAGATGACCCATATTCGAACCTGACCTAGAAACTATTGAAATAACCTTTCTGACATATTTCCAGAATATTTGGGCTGAAAATGTTACCTGTAGAGTGTAAACAAGGTTTTTCCATATTCAGGCTGTGTGACCTAGTTTTTGACTCCAGATGACCCATATTCAAACTTGACCTAGAAATCATCGAAACAACCTATCTGACATATTTCCAGGATATTTGGGCTGAAAATGTTACCTCTAGAGTGTTAACAAGGTTTTTCCATATACAGGCTGTGTGACCTAGTTTTTGACCCCAGATGACCCATATTCCAACTTGAGCTAGAAATCATCGATACAAGCTTTCTGACAGTTTTTCAGGAAATTTGGGCTAAAAATGTCACCTCAAGAGTGTTAACAAGGTTTTACCATATTTGGTCTCAGTGACCTAGTTTTTGACCCCAGATGACCCATATTCCAACTTGAGCTAGAAATCATCAAAACAACCTTTCTGCCATATTTCCAGGATATTTGGGCTGAAAATGTTACCTCTAGAGTGATAAAAAGGTTTTTCTATATTTGGGCTCTGTGACCTAGTTTTTGATCCCAGATGACCCATATTCGAACCTGACCTAGAAACCATTGAAATAACCTTTCTGACATATTTCCAGAATATTTGGGCTGAAAATGTTACCTCTAAAGTGTTAACAAGGTTTTTCCATATTTGGGCTCTGTGACCTAGTTTTTGACCCCAGATGACCCATATTCAAATTTGACCTAGAAATCATCGAAACAACCTATCTGACATATTTCCAGGATATTTGGGCTGAAAATGTTACCTCTAGAGTGTTAACAAGGTTTTACCATATTTGGGCTGTGTGACCTAGTTTTTGACCCCACATGACCCATATTCCAACTTGAGCTAGAAATCATCAATACAAGCTTTCTGACAGTTTTTCAGGAAATTTGGGCTAAAAATGTTACCTCTAGAGTGTTAACAAGGTTTTACCATATTTGGGCTGTGTGACATAGTTATTGACCCCACATGACCCATATTCAAACTTGAGCTAGAAATCATCATCAAAACAACCTTTTTGCCATATTTCCAGGATATTTGGGCTGAAAATGTTACCTCTAGAGTCATAAAAAGGTTTTTCCATATTTGGTCTCAGTGACCTAGTTTTTGACCCCAGATGACCCATATTCAAACTTGAGCTAGAAATCATCCAAATAACCTTTCTGACATATTACAAGGATATTTGGGCTGAAAATGTTACCTCTAAAGTGTTAACAAGGTTTTTCCATATTTGGGCTCTGTGACCTAGTTTTTGACCCCAGATGACCCATATTCGAACTTGGGCTAGTAATCACCCAAATAACCTTTCTGACATATTACAAGGAAATTTGGACTGAAAATGTTACCTCTAGAGTGTTAACAAGGTTTTACCATGTTTGGGCTGTGTGACCTAGTTTTTGACCCCACATGACCCATATTCCAACTTGAGCTAGAAATCATCGATACAAGCTTTCTGACAGTTTTTCAGGAAATTTGGGCTAAAAATGTCACCTCAAGAGTGTTAACAAGGTTTTACCATATTTGGTCTCAGTGACCTAGTTTTTGACCCCAGATGACCCATATTCCAACTTGAGCTAGAAATCATCAAAACAACCTTTCTGCCATATTTCCAGGATATTTGGGCTGAAAATGTTACCTCTAAAGTGTTAACAAGGTTTTTCCATATTTGGGCTCTGTGACCTAGTTTTTGACCCCAGATGACCCATATTCGATCTTCAGCTAGAAATCATGGAAACAACTTTTCTGACAAATTTCCAGATATTCGGGCTAAAAATCTTACCTCTAGGGTGTTAACAAGGTTTTTCCATATACAGGCTGTGTGACCTAGTTTTTGACTCCACATGACCCATATTCGAATTCGTCCGAGTAATTACTGGGACAAACATCCTGACCAAGTTTCGTGACAATTGGAGCAAAAATGTGACCAGTAGAGTGTTAACGAACTAAATGTGAATGGACGACGGACGACAGACGACGGACATTCATCGATCCTAAAAGCTCACCCTGAGCCAGCTCAGGTGAGCTAAAAAACAACAAAAAATAAATCTTAATTGGTTACACTGTGTTCTTCTTTGGTAAGAACTGAATATTAAATGATTCAATAAGTGTAATATAAAGTTCATATAATGTCTGAAATAGGTCTACCATTTTGAAGACAGAACACTGCAATCCAATTATCTTCTTAAATAACACTTATATTAAGAACCGTTTTGAAACATGTAACAAAATAAATGGAAACTTAAAACTAATCAGAACAAACAAATTTCAAGAACAATGGAATGGTCAATAACATTGTAACAGTTCCATGGCATATGCATTATTACCTTTTGATGTGTTTGTTCATTGGCCAGTGCAATTGACAACATCTTCTGTGTACCATTAAGAGCATAATAACGCTGCTTCATCAGCATTGAGTATGTCATACCTATCACAGGTATAAGAGCTTCAGTTTCTTTGGTGTTTCCAATTCGATCTCTTGGGAAAGAAATGGCCATGAGAAGTTCAGCAAGGAACTGTTGTTTTCCTGTTAGTTCGGCTATGACGTTTTCCCATTTAAAATGCATCAAGCTATGATAGTTTTTAAAATATAAGGCACTTCCTTTATTTGCACATTCCCGAGCTTCCATTTCAGTGTCAAATATAAGTAGCTTTTTAACCTCCTCACCTAAGGACATAGTTCCTAAAACTGCCCTGGCTATCTGTCCAAGTGTACCATTGCCTGAAAATTTAGGAAATATGATTAATGTACCACTGCTTGAAAACACAGAAAGAAATAAAAATATTGTGGAAGTTAAAAGGTAAGCCAAGTTAGTAAGTTATAGAGCAGACGTGAAATGTGGATATTTGACCTTTAACTGTGACCTTGACCTTGTGGGTAGCAACCAGCACATCGTTTCATAATGGTGATCACTTGTGCCAAGTTATTTCAAAACGTTTTCAGCCGTTTAATACTTATGGAGCAGACACGAAAGTGTTATGGATGGACAGACATACGGACAGATGGAGGCCAATCCTATAATCCCCTCCCCGCTTTGCGGAAGGGGATTAATTATTTATTTCTTCATTTGTTACAAGAATGCTTTACATTTTTTAAGTTAGACGGCCACAAGTTATGTGTGAAAATTGCTTTGGTCCATAAACAATTTATGGCTTCCGATCACTACAACGGCACACAGAATATGAGATTTTATTTTTTACTACTTACTAATTGCATCGATAAGGTAAGATTTCTCTGCATTTGTTAAAGGGGCATACTGCCTGAGACACTTTACAGCTGTCTTGTGTAAATACTGAGATGACTTGCTTGCACCTTCCTGCAATAAAATGTGAGGGCCATCATGATATTGTATTGCTCACCTTAGTAAATGTGTCTATCTTTTAACTCAAAGCTTAAGATCAGCAAAAGGTTATTTAAGCAAGATACAAAGAAATTTTTAAAAACCTTGTAAATTTCCGCTTAAACTTCAGCTGTACCTAGAATTCCCTTCAGGGGGATAAAAATCCTTTCCTAATGTATATTGGGCATTTGACATTTTGAAACCAAGAAGACTGACTTGTAGGACAATGTAGAATTATTATTAGAAGGTAAAGTTAATAAGCAAAAACTCTTCATAATTACCTTTAGATCTTCTTTTGGCTCAAAAAATATAGGATCCCCCACCTCCCTGCTAGGCCTGGAAATAGAAATATTGTGAAACATTTAATATAACTGAAATTAAACAAAATCATACATGAAGCTAAACACCAGCAATACACACTGGTGCTAGACTGGTGCCACAATGGCAATACAAAAGGTATAAAAAAAAACTTATCATAGACAATGGAAGTTATAGATCCATAAAGTGCTCTCTAAGTAAAATGCCCAAAGGTCAAATTGTTAAATACCTTAAAAACACATCAAATCTCTCCCTGTAGCAACAGATTTATTTCTTTTTAGAAATCTAAGAATTCTGTTTGATCTTGACGAAAATTTATGCATGTTCAAATATAATACAATTTGTAGTCAATCAGCAGTCAGGATCCAAGGTGAAGCTTCATGGTGAAGCATAAAGATGCAATTGGGAGTAATTTTTAATTAGCTGAAGACGGTGACACACTAAGAATTCATTTGCCCAAATGTTAAAAAAGATCCAGCTTTAGAATGTGAAAATACATAATGTACACCATCAAGAAAAGTGATCAAAAATATTCTGGAAAAAATCATATTCACATAATCACATAAATGCCATTTTAGCTGATTTTAACTTCATTTACCATACCCAAATTTACCAGCTGGCAATCATAATGCCAACCCATGTTTACCATGCAGAAACAGACATAAATTTATGTGATGGAGAAACAGAATTCACAGAAAATGCCAACCCTTCTTTACCATGCAGAAACAGACATAATTTTATGTTTTTGAGAAACAGAATTCACAGAAATAGATGGTTATCTTTTGTCTTATCATATACATGTAGTAATTGGTAAATGACCAATTTTAAGTAGTCCATTGACAATTATTTAGAAAATTTCAATCTAAAAGTAAACCAGTGTGAAATAGTTTTCAAATGTACACAACATACCCAGACATAATAGAATCTGTTTGTGTTCCAACCGTTCTGACATCATCGTGTTCCTTTGGTTGAGAACATTGAGCAGTAGCATGAATTCCCTGAAAACAAACATATAACTTATAATAATAATTCAAATAATACATATAATATGCATGCTAAACAGTTGTTGATTTAATGAAATGTACATGGAAATTATACACCCTGGAAATTTTGTGTTCTCCATCAGATAATTCCATATCAAAGCCATTGTTTTGTGATAGAATTACCAACTGTTAGGTTCTGCTTTAGCTTTGTACTCACTGATTAAGATGTAAGAACATGAAGTCTTTCATTTTTAAGAAACCTGCAGTTGTGACGAAAGGCTTCATTCATTTTCTCTGCACATACATTCTAATATTCCAACAAAGGGGTACCTACTAATCTTGGAGTACATCCAACATACGTAGTCAGAAAATCTTTCTCTTCCACTGACCAACCCTGGTTGTTCCTCTGCCCTTTGTTGTCCTTAATTAACAAAAACAATGCCATGTATCATGTAAATTTTAAAATAAAAGCAATAAATCCAAGTGTATATAAACAATGAAAATTATGCAATATGTGATTAACAAAGGAAGTGCATGAAAACTAATTTTGCACCAAGACGCAGCATTTTTTGAATTGTGCTTATGAGACCACTTCCTGTGTGCGCTATGCATTTACCAAACTGGTGCTTTCTAAGCATGTACTATCCAGGATTCAATTCCATGTCCTATCAAACTGTGTTTGATCTGTTACCAACGGAGCTAACCAGCCAGTCATAATAACATTTTTTTCTACTCAGATAATTATAGTAATATATGTTTTCACATATCCCGTCACATATCAATGAAATAAAGATATTCCAGAATGTCAAGTATTGTTAATGACCAAAAATAACATATTTTGATATAAGTTATGTGCTTACAAATGATTGTTTTTTTGATGGTTGGCAGGGAGTTTTCCCTGTTGGGGTACTTAATCTTCTTCCACATTTTTTTCTTGTTGGTGTCTGTGTAGCAGATTCACTTGACTCTAATGGTCCTCTACTATATTCATGATCACCATGGAAGATACTGTGTGTCCTCTCATTCTTTTCAGTCAATGTTGATATTTTGGTGTACAAATGGTCCTGCAAGACAAATTATAATTAAATTTAATACTAATAATAGGTAACTATAACCCATTCATATTTTTGAAGACCTGTACAGTAAAGAAAATAATGAGGTGTAGTTTAGGTAAGGCAGTGTCTAGGGTGACGGATCTGTACCTCTAGACAATACTACTAGGAATGGCTAGGGATACGGACCTTTCTTTTAATATATAATTAAGCATTAATTTACGTTAGAAGAAACTCGGTTATAGTGGTTCTGATAGTTTTTAGTGTGTAACAGACTAAAATTATCTAAGAGTGGCAATGACTTCGATTTTCAGTTCCCGTTTCCGACGATATAATGCGAGTAATCCGGAATCCATATTTGCTTACGAAAAGAGGAACATATCGTTGTCATCTATTTTCATACAGAGAGCGTTCAGTTATAGCTGAACCTAAATGTTCGTGACAAATGACCGTTTTTACAGCTTCTGACATTCTAATGCAAAAATAATGGGAAAATATTAGGCTCAGCTACATCCAGGCCACACCACGTGGAGGAACTCTCTTCCTGGCCCTTTTTTTAGCCAAAAAGACCGAGTGAGCTAATGAAATAATTAAGTACTAACATTGCTTTTTATGATTCTAGGTAGTTCTATCGCAAAATAAAGTTCACATAAACCTATTAATGTTGCATATTTATGATTTGGCTTAGATTTTTTACAGTCATTATATACATTTTTTCCACATTTCTCTAGTAAAAATTCATTCAAGTTGATGTTTTTTTTCTCTTATTTTTAATAACAGTCACTATTTTTTACATTGTTATTTTTACAGTCACCATTTACATGGTTTTTGAGTTCTGTTGTTGGCAACCTTAAGGTACCTCGCTTACAGGTACTGATTAAGCATCATCAGCAGTCTTTAATTTCTGTTAACAAGCATGTAATGACAGTTTGTATCTTCAAAGTCTATCAGAAAAGGTAATTATTTACACACACAAAAGTGTAGGGCTAGCACGGCTCCGTGCTTAAAGGCCATTAAAAACAAACCGCTGCAATTATCACTTCGCTGGAAACTAATTTATTTGTATGTAATTCGAAACATTATTGACATCAAAATCTACTTGTGTACTATTAAATTTAGCAAATTGTTTATACTTTTCAAATAAAAAATGATGTTTTTTTATGTTTAAACTTGCAAGAATGTGGACATTTAGAAGTTCTTTATTGTAAATAGGAAGTATTTTGCTGTAGAAATGAAATGATTTCATAGTAGTAGCAAACACAGATATTTTATCCTGAAGCAGCGTATACTTTACTTGTTGATGTTGTTTAATGTTATCTACTTCTAAACGTGGTATATGTCTTTTTTTTAATCAAAACTTTAGTAAGAGAACGTTAAATCAAAAGCGATCAGTTATATATATCTTAATGTCCAATATTTCATAAAATATCAACTTCAACTTAATACTGCCAAAAGTCAATACTGACTATACTAGGCAATATTTAAACATAATGTACCGCACGACGTGAAAGTAACAACACTAATTGCGCAATTATAAGTCTATAGCTTGCCTGCGTGAACTTTGTAACAGCCTTTAAAAACATTCCACTGTTAACAGCTTGTCGAAGCTCATGGAATAGGGGGCCCGGGCGTAGAAGACTTGCGGTCAATGCTCCGTACCTCTAGACACTGCCTTTAGGGCAGGTAATTCTATTCCAACTGTTATCGATCACACTTTGATAATCATTTAATCATCAGTAGTCATTTGTAAACTCCCTAAAGATAACGAGGGAATTGAGCTTTGTGTTTTTGTTTTTTACCTACCCGCTGTCCCATAAGTAGCATATTATCCGAAATCTTTACATATCCTAAATATAGCTTAATATAGCTAGTAAAAACCGACAATTTTCTGTCGAAACAAAAGCGATCATGAAAGATGAAAACGTCTGTGACAAATAAAACATAAAAATGTTTCTATATCATACAGTGAAAACATTTGATCAACTATATTAATATATCCCCATGCCTTAATACTTACAGTGGACGCGGCCATAAGAAACGTTGAATGTTATTGTTTTGAAATCTATTAATAGTAACAAGTAACTGATAAGAGATACAGGTAACTTTTTGAAGGTTGGCAAAAACATGGCGGTTGATAAAAATGCAAAACATAGTAATTTTGTAATTACAGTTACAAAGTCATTTTTCATCAAATAATTCAATATTTTATATCATTTAAAAGGTCTGTAAACTCATATTTAACAAATCTAAAAAATAATTGTCAAAACTGTTTACTTTTTTGTTTGTAAATGGTTAAACACAGTGCATCTGAGCTGCTAGAAAAATGCTGAAATGACAGGTATAAATTAGCTTAGTTTTCTTCTTTAAAAGCAAAAATTCAAAATCTGCTTATATTTTCAAAATATGAATTCAAAAAGCTTTCAAATGATATAAGAATCTTAAAATTCGGCTGACAAAGAAAAAAGTGATCTAAAGTTAAAAATTCTGCTGCTATCAAATGTATATAAATATTGGTTCTCTTTGCCAACCAGTAGTTCAGCTATATTTTGGTAACAGGTGCTTGTGATGTCATCAGTCAATGTGCCTATTGCACTTTGCCTGACCCGATTACGTAGTGTCAGGGGAAGGAACTCCAGACTAATCGGAAAAACGAAACAAGTCCGCCGCCGTTTAAAACAAAACAGTAAATAATGCAAGGTGTTAGCTCTATAATTATGTGACATCAGTTCAGCTGTGATGATAAATGCTTGATCTAACGACGAGGACTGGTAAGATCGTTGACTCTTTGAATATGTTTTTGTAATGTTAGGCATTTAACAACATTTGACTGACTGTGGGATTTTACCTCTTTAGTAGATCTAATGGAAGCTGAGTTTCGGTAAGTTGGTCGTACAAAAACAAAACAAACAAACAAAGAAAAAAAAGAAAGAAAAAAAAACCTACACTGTTTCAAAACTTAAAGGTACTGATTGGAAATTCTTTATTGGTTTATTGCATAATCAAATTCGAAAGTAGTATTTTCGGGGGATTTCCATTGATGACGCGTTTTATTAAAGGTCATGTGACACGAATTTTTGACATTGAAATTTTCATATGAGCGAAAAATATATATCTAACTATGACTGTTTTACAAAATTCCACAGGTAATTTTCATCTTAAAGATGTTTTTATAGCAAATTAAAATCCATATTTTACGCACTTGGATGGCGCACCTGTCACGAACGAAACCGGAAGTGACGCACATTTATCTCTTGCCACTTTACAGTAGTTTACACAGCTGCCTGGATTGTTAACAAAAACTTAAACCGTCCTACGAAAAACCGGGGGAAATCGGCTCAATCTGAGCCGAGTCTTATCAGTAGGCACATCAGTAAGAATTGCCCCTAACAGTTATAAATCAATTAGCACCAGCTTGAGTTTGTTTATAGTCTGCTGCCCACTCCAGTAATGTATTAATGCTTTTCCTAAGATTTTATTGCAGCAACATCTTCGTTATCAGCGTTTTTCCAAATCATGTAGAAAATTACAAAATAAAAATTTAAGTACATTTAGTGATTTATTGATTTTTGAGTAATAATGACTTCTGTAAAAATTCACTAACTTTTTTTATAATTTTTTTTTATAAACAGCTTGAGGTCATTAAATTTGAAATAAAGCTTTTTTGACTCTTTTTTACTTTTTGAAAAAATACCATAAGCAAACCAACAAGCCTTTAAAATTGCAACAAAACTGCAGAACATAATAATCAACAAGAAGACAATAAGATTAAAGTATTAAGGTTTTATATGACACAGTATTTGAATCTAGTATTATACAAGCCTTTGTTTGTGATGAAGATCTTGAGGTCATTTCACTATATGAAAGCAATATTTTATCTTTAAGCTCAATTTAATGAAGAACATTTTACAGGAAAGGATTGGAAAAATAGGTATGTTTGAACATCACTTCATGACGTCAGATAGATATAGATATTTGTGAATATACTTATGAAGACCTGCTTGAGAAAAAATTCAAACAACCTTCAAGATTTACTGAAACTGAAGAACTTCACCGAAGCGCTTAAGAAAAGATCAAAACAGAAGGCGAAAACTAGAACTAATAGAAAATTACCTTGAGAAGAAAGGAATGGAATAAAACTGAAAGCAAGATATTCGCATATACCTCAAATCTTAGAAGATGATTTGTTTTTTTAAAAAAGCATTCCAGAAACTGCACAGTCCCCAGAAATTATATGTGTTGACTGTGTTTCATCATGCCGTCACCCTGCAGCCATAAATGTTTATAGTGAAACAAATTCAAATGATCTGGAAGAAACATTGATATTGCAAAACTGTGCATTGCGGTACGTTGCTGAAAATCAAAAATTACTATTCTTATAAGTGCATATAAGATGCTGGACTACTTCACATGTTCAAATACATGAAAGGTGATGAATTTTCAGAACGGAAAAAGCTACTGTCAGTAGAACACATTTGACATTGCGACAAAATACACCAGGCGTCTAACTGCAGGGTTTCAACTTGCATTTATTTGCAAATTCCTTCAGAGTTTCACCTCAGCAGAACAAGATATCAAATCAATTATTTCAATGCAGATTTATGAAGAATCAGGCCAGACTACCATGATTTCATGAAAAGAGGTGAAAATAACAATGGCACATTTGCTCTGCATGTTGAAATTATGCGTCATTGTGAAGCGATATGTGCAGAACGACTAGAAGAAGCAGAAGAATACCCTCTACTTCCTGCAGCTGAAGAACTAAAGGAAAGCTGTTGCATAAATGTTGTGTGCTTTTTCTTTGACTTTGTTAATGTCATTATGGCAGCTAAATTTTGACATGATTATCTAAGCTTTGCTAAAACGAAACAAAAACAAAGCATTTCCAGAAAGAAAGTGATTTTTTGTTTTTAACAATGATTTTCTGGGACCTTAAGTCTCAATGGCCTACATCTTTGAAAATTCATTTTAAAGCAATGAATTTGTAGTCCTTATAGTTCAGTTACTTTAGGTTGTGAGGATTGGTTTTGGCATCCAATGGGTTGTAGGGGGTGCAGAAAGAGATACAGATAGAGAAAGATACACCATATTCTGCCAAGAGCTAGTCTCTTCTAACAGTATTTTAGTTTATATATATATATATGTAAAAAAAGATTCATCATACTTATTATCTCATACCTACATTAAGGAAGTTCCTACTTAAAGATTAGTTTTGTTTTGCTCTTACCAACATATCTTCTTTAATTTCTGTCAAGACAATAAACAGTATGAAACAAATGGATTCATATTGAACACTTCATGTCACAGTTTGGTAGATAAGAATAATTTAATTCACTTGATGACACTGCTACTTCAAAAGAAATATATCCTATCTATCTGTGAAAAAAAACAGCAGGAAATTAAAACAGTATTAAAACAATATACTGTTTTAATTTCCGTCAGGAAATTAAAGCAGTATGAAACAATGGATTCATATTCAACACTTCATGTCACAGTCTGGTAGATAAGAATAATCTACTTGACTTGATGACACTGCTACTCCAAAATAAATATAATTACCCTATCTATCTGTGAAAAAAAAAAACGAAAAAAGTATCATGAAATTGTTTTTAACTTTATAAGGACATTTTTTTAAACTACTTTTAAGAGTTAAACTCACATCAAGTAATTGTTCATTGTCAATACAAGTGGGTGTTGAAAGTAACTGGACTGGAAAAGGACTAGCCATTATATCATCAACTTTTATAAGATTAACTAACAAACATGCACACATATATTTATTACCTCCCTTCGCTCTTACCACCCAAGATTAATATGTATAGCTTTTTATTGCTTCATATATTTGCACGACTGTAAACTAGAAGGTATTTAATATTAAGGTTGATACCAATTATTTGCAAGTGCAGCAAATAAAGAGTAAATAACAGCTCAATTTAGATACCGTTTAACGTCCTTGTAGGCGTGTGATTAAAAGGAGTCAATTAGGCCATTTATGTGTTTCTTATAGGAGAATTAGGGTCTAGAATCAGTCCTTTCAAGACACATTGACTCCTTTTAATCACACGTCTACGAGGACGTGTGCATGTTAGATAGTTAATCCGTTCCTATATGTTATATATATATGTGATGTATGATTATTCAGTTTATAAGCTGTTTGTAAAAAAATGATACAAAAAAATCAATTATTACAAAAGTTATTATTACTGAAAAGTCAATAATGTGCAATTCACTAGATGTACTTATATTTTATTTTTAGCTCACCTGAGCACAAAGTGCTCAGGGTGAGCTTTTCTGATCGGTCTTTGTCCGTCGTCCGTCAGTCTGTCCGTCCGTCGTCATTTTTTCATTCAAACGACATCTCCTCTGAAACCAATGGGGCAAATTTAATGAAACTTGCCTGGGGTGTTCCTTGCATGAAGCTCTACCAAGATTGTTCAAATGGTTCTGGTCCATTGCATTTCTGGTTCACTGGAGCTAAAAATAGATTTTATAAGTTGGATCTTTAAAAATCTTCTTCTCCGAAACCACAAGGCCTGGAGCTTTGATATTTGGTATGAAGCATCATCTAGTGGACCTCTACAAAGTTTGTTCAAATTATGTCCCTGGGGACAAAACTGACCCCACCCCAGGGGTCAGTTGATTTTACATAGGGTTATATAGGGAAAACTTGAAAATCTTCTTGTCAGAAACCACAAGGCCTATAGTTAAGATATTTGGTATGTGGCATTGTCTAGTGGACCTCTACCAAGTTTGTTCAAATTATGGCCTCTGGGTCAAAAATGGCCCCGCCCCGGGGGTCACTTGTTTTACATAGAGTTATATAGGAAAATCTTAAAAAAAATTTCTTGTCAGAAACCGTAAGTTATAGAGCTTAGATATTTGGTGTGTAGCATTGTCTAGTGAACCTCTACCAAGTTTGTTCAAATCCTGGCCTCTGGGTAAAAAATGGCCCCGCCCCAGGGGTCACTAGTTTTACATAGGGTTATATAAGAAAATCTTAAAAAATCTTCTTGTCAGAAACCGTAAGTTATAGAGCTTAGATATTTGGTGTGTAGCATTGTCTAGTGGACCTCTACCAAGTTTGTTCAAATCCTGGCCTCTGGGTCAAAAATGACCCCGCCCCAGGGGCCACTAGTTTTACATAGAGTTATATAGGAAAATCTTTAAAAATCTTCTTGTCAGAAACCGTAAGTTATAGAGCTTAGATATTTGGTGTGTTAGCATTGTCTAGTGGACCTCTACCAAGTTTGTTCAAATCCTGTCCTCTGGGTCAAAAATGGCCCCGCCCCAGGGGCCACTAGTTTTACATAGAGTTATATAGGAAAATCTTTAAAAATCTTCTTGTCAGAAACCTTAAGTTATAGAGCTTAGATATTTGGTGTGTAGCATTGTCTAGTGGACCTCTACCAAGTTTGTTCAAATCCTGTCCTTTGGGTCAAAAATGGCCCCGCCCCAGGGGTCACTTGTTTTACATAGAGTTATATAGGAAAAACTAAAAAATCTTCTTGTCAGAAACAAGAAGGCCTACAGTTAAGATATTTGGTATGTAGCATTGTCTAGTGGACCTCTACTAAGTTTGTTCAAATTCTGGCCTCTGGGTCAAAAATGGCCCCGCCCCGGGGGTCACTTGTTTTACATAGAGTTATATAGGAAAATCTTTAAAAAAATCTTCTTATCAGAAACCGTAAGTTATAGAGCTTAGATACTTCGTGTGTAGCATTGTCTAGTGGACCTCTACCAAGTTTGTTCAAATCCTGGCCTCTGGGTCAAATATGGCCCCGCCCCAGGGGCCACTAGTTTTACATAGGGTTATATAAGAAAATCTAAAAAAAATCTTCTTGTCAGAAACCGTAAGTTATAGAGCTTAGATATTTGGTGTGTAGCATTGTCTAGTGGACCTCTACCAAGTTTGTTAGAAAAATGTCCCTGGGGTCACTATTGGCCGCGCCCAAGGGGTCACAAGTTTTAAATAACAATATAGAAGAAAATCTTTAAAAATTTTCTTGTCTGAAACCACAAGACCTAGAATTTTAAAATTTGGCATGAAGCAAGCTTTATCAAGCTTTTTCAAATTATTGGATTAGGTTAAAGGTCACAGAGGCTAAAAGTAGATTTATCTACTGTACCTCATAGAGCCTTCATTTATAGACCAATATCTTTGATATTCAGTATAGAGGTTCCTTGCATGGACCTCTACCCATGGGTAGGGTTTGAGGTCACTGGGTCAAGGTCAAGGTCACCATAGCTTATAATAGATATTTTTACTTTCTGTCATAGAGCCTTTATTTATTGACTGATATTTTACATATTTGGTTTGTAGGCACTTACATATTTTCAATTAAAAAATGAAATACTGCTTAACAGCAAACCTACAGCCAAAGTACTCAGGTGAGCGATCCAGGGCCATCATGGCCCTCTTGTTTAATTTTCTACATGATTTGGTTAAACGCTGATAACGAAGATGTTGCTGCATTAAAATCTTAGGAATAGCATTAATACATTTCTGGAGTGGTCAGCAGACTATAAACAAACACAAGCTGGTGCTAATTGATTTATAATTGTTAGGGACAATTCTCACTGATGTGCCTACTGATAAGACTCAGCTCAGATTGAGCTTTTTGAACAAGTTAAGCTACTTTCTTCAGTATAAATTAAAGATTTTTAAATAAATAATTTGAAATTTTGATGGAATTACGAAAGCCAATGAGCAATATTATATCACAGGAGCCTGAAATTCTATCAATGATTAACTTAAAAAGCAAAAAAATCGACTTCATATATATATATATATATATATATATATATATATATATATATAAAGTGTTTTATATAGATAAACTATATCACTCCTGTGATTATATAGAGGCTAGTTTAATCAGGGTTATAGAATTAAAAGATACAGCAGTGAAAATATCTAGACTAAGAGATATTTTTCAAATAACTGATCCAAAAAGATGCTTATTTTTATCCGATGCAGTTTGTTGGAGGACTTGATTAACTAACTACAATCAAGAGATTTTTTCCATAAAAACATTCTCCTTACAGTGATGTGTTGCATTTTTGACTAGATCTATGATTATTTTTATTATAAATGCATATCTTTTGTTCTTTGGCTTATTCATTCTACATTTTTTCGAAAACAAAACAGTAATAGTAAAAGAACAAATAATATGAAGAAGCCCTAAAAACTATGTCAAAATCATAACACAAACACATTATTATTATTATTTTTTTTTTTTTTTGATAATTTGTTCACATTAAGAAGTTGCATGATTTTTATTTTCATCATAAATAGACCCATTAAATTTAATTATCTAATTAAAATATGTATCTGCATGGAAGCTTCTTAACTAAAAATCATTCAGGCATGTTAATTGGAACAAGCTATTACATAATGTTTCACAAGTTTGACCAATCAAAAGTAATACAATCAATTTGTAAGATCACTTGCCATAAAATATTGCTATTTGTCTCAACTTTATCATTGATTGGGTCATAAAAAAGTTAATTGCTTTGTTTTGACAACTATGCAGAATATACAAGGGTCCCATTTGGGCAGGTTAATTTGCATAAATCCCACAGTATAAGGCGTAATTTATGGATCTTTGACATTTCATTGGATATTAATTTATAAGCAGACACAAATTTCTACTTGATGGACATGCCATATTATTATTTTTCAAACAATATCCCAACGTGATAATACACTGTAGTGTGAATTTCCATTCCTGTGAAACAAATGTTAACACATTAGATCACCTAAATTCACTTCAATTTTACTACACTTAAATGAAAAAGAACTTGTTTATGACGTAAACATCAAGTGAGAAAGTGTTACGCAACATGTAAAAACGTGGAGGAGATAGTTTTATATAGAACCACAACATGGAAGAAATTGGAATATTTATTAAGGTCAAATTACAACCCGTTCTCCCGGCACAAAGTTTGAACTTACTTATAAAAATCGAGAAGTAATCACATTATTTTATTTAATTTAATTTATAGCATATTATTTTTATAATTGTGCCTTTATCGTGTTTCTTGCACTTGTGTTTTAGTGTTATGTTTTTCATTTAAAAACGGATGTGTTATGAGCAGTGTAATTCTGCACTACTGCCTGGTACAGTAGGGATAAATCTATGTCACAGCCAAAAATTGCGGCGGAAACTACCGATGTCGAAACGGAAACAGCCGATCATCAAAAACACTTTTTTTCTTATCAAAAGCAATATTTTCATAATTTCGCAGTTAAATCATTTTAATCAGTACATTATGGTTATTTTGAATAGACAAAGTTGCTATAGTCGTGTCACATGACCTTTAAGGGTTAGGGTTAGGGTTAATTTTTGAAAGAATGCTCTTAACAATTTCTCCCGATAGTAAACAATCGATATTTAAACCAAGATATTTTACTTCAGACGAAGACTTCATTATGTGATCTTTACATGAAATGGAGAAATTTTGTATATTTTTAACTTTTGATTTGGGACCAAACAACATACATTCTGCAGGGCCGGATCCAGAAATTTTTGACTGGGGGGGCTTGGGGAAAGGTACTGAAGGGGGTGACCCCCTTCTGTAGGAGGGGGGGGGGTATGGGGGGCCTCCCCCAAGAAAATTTTCTAAAAAGGTGGACTAAATGGCTCATTTTGGTGCATTTTAGGCATAAAAATATAATGAAATTTGTGTGAGAATTTAAAAGAAATATACTGGTATTTTTTTGGATGTTCAACTAAAGCAAAAAACATATGACAAGTTTTAACTTTTTTATTTTATATTTATAAAGTCCTCTGAAACAAATAATTTATCAATAAATTAATTTTCATAACACACATTATCCAATCTCCTCGCAGTGATCTCCCCTTCATTCTTTGGAAAGAATTTCTCTGCAGACACGGGTTAACCCACAGGAGTTTGAAATTCCATCAATAAACAAGAGATATTGAAAAAAAATTATACCCTCTCTCTCTCTCTCTCTCTCTCTCTCTCTCTATATATATATATATATATATATATATATATATTTTATTATATAGAGGGTATAATTTTTTTCAATATCTCTTGTTTATTGATAGAATTTCAAACTCCTGTGAATATACACGGCTATAAAGTTGCGAACTCGTTATCAGTTGTTACGCAATATTGCATGACCATTGCAAATTGAAAGGTTGACTGTGTTTCTGTTACGAGGTGAAAAGAGCTGAAAAAAATGTTTAAGAGTCTTTGAAAATGAGCCCTTTTATTTTTTTAACAAACAGGCCAGCTGGGGGGGCTTGGGCCCTATAAGCCCCCCCCCCCCCCCCCCGGTAAATCCGGGCCTGTTCTGTTTTGCCTAGGTGAAGAGATAATTTATTGTCAACTAACCAGTCAGAACATTGTTCCAAGACATTGCTAAGCATTTGGGCTACAAATTTTGGATCTTTGTGGGAAAACAATATTGTACTATCATCTGCATATAAATTTAATTTGCAATCAGGATCAATGCTAGTCACCATGTCATTGACATAGCAAAGAAATAGCAGAGGACCAAGGATAATGCCCTGGGGGACCCCACATGTAATAGGAATTGAATCTGAAGTAGTTTTACCAATACTAACTTAAATTTTTGATATCTTCCTGACAAGTATGATTTAAACCAAGAAATAGATTTGACGCCTAATAGACTTAATTTACCGCACAAAATGTCATGATTGACTGTATCAAAGGCTTTCTATAGGTCCAACTTAACCATACCAGTGAGCAACCCTTTGGAGTTTTTTGTACGAATCCAATCAAGTAGGTAGATAAGACAAGTGTCAGTTGAATGGTATTTCCAAAATCCAGACTGGTGTTTGTAAATCAAATTATTCGATCTCATAAATGACTCTAATTGTACATACACGGCCCGTTCTAGAATCTTTGAAACAATGCATAGAATACTTACTGGTCTGTAATTCCCAGCATCTAGCTTACTATTCTTTTTATGTAAAGGTTTTACTCTAGCAATTTTCATATCATCTGGGACAACACTCTCTGTTATTGATGAATTCACAATGAAAGTAATAGGAAGTTTTAACACATTAGCACCGTCTTTTAGAAATCTTGCTGGGATACCATCTAAACCAGTGCTTTTGTTTATGTTGAGCCTACACAATTCTTTGTATACAAAATCCACACTAACATGATGGAGATGAAATTCTTTTTGTGGTCTGATTCTATAAAAGTTCTTAATGGTATTAGATGTTACACTAAACAAATTCTTTGCTGCCGGGAGTTTCTGTACTAAACTAGATGCTATATTCGCAAAGAAGTTATTAAAATGACTTGCAACTCTTACAGGATCGTGACAAGTTTCATTATCAACCGAGAGAACAATGTTTGGGCTTTCTTTGTTATTGTTATTATAACCGAGGGATTTGATATTCTTCCAGAGTTTTTTAGGATCGTACTGATTATCTGATATTTGGCCTTTGAAATATTCAGATTTTGCCAATTTTATAGACCGTTGAGCTTCATTACAATGTATTGTAGGTCTATTTTGAATATACCTTTAAATAATGTATACTTTATTGTTCAACATTGAATATTAACATTATCAGAGGCCCATGTGATATTGCTAAATCAGTATACTCTAGCATAACCACAACCATTGCAATGAGGTAGAAAACGGACACAAATTGGGCCGAACATTTTGCGCTGCCCCCCCCCCCCCAACCTGAAATCCTGGAACCGAAAGTGTCCCAAGTGTACGAACAATGTATTATGTGTCTTTATAAGTGACTATTCTGATAACCTTTGAAGGAGTTCTATAATTTTATTGTGATTAATAGAAAGATGTGAATTTAATATTTTATCCCCATTTCATCCTTGTGTTTGTCATTGTTATATGTTAAAAAATTGTGTAAACACTGATTCTTATCGAGAAAACTTTTCAGCTTTATAAAATATTACAAGTTAAGCTAAACTTCTATGAAAATACAAAGCTATCATTAACTATCAATATCAGTAGATTGGTTTTAATGCAAAATATTGTAAAATTAACTCTTTTATTTTTTCTTAAAAAAAACAAGTGTCGTATAAAAGCTTTAAATTGTCCCAAGCGTACATGATAATATTCACCTTGAAAAATGTTTCTGTATAAGTTTATGGTACCTTCTCATGACTAGAATGGTGAGAATTGTTGCTAAGAAAAGGTTTTTAACAGAGTTCTGAATTTATGTTTAAGCAGTTATATGTTTCTTTCAAAATATTTTAGTTTGAAATCGTACAGAATCATAATTGTTATGAGCAGCTGTTCGTTTAGTAAGTTTTTAACAAGAAAACTCATCAAAAAGTTAATATTTTTTTGTTCCGATCCTTTAATGATTTATATTTAATGAATAAAATTGAAATGCATTGATATTGTTTTACAAAAACTTTAAACATAATCAGTGTGTATTTTTGTCCCAAGTGTACAAAAAATATTTTAAAAAATGTCACTCATAAAAACTTTCACATTTTTGACAAACTTTGAGATATTGGTTAGAAATTTGGCACATTTATTTCATACATCTCGAAGCTTGGAAAAATAGAGAAATTTGCTACTACTACTGACATTATTACTGATCTTCATAAACTTTTAATAGTAGAAGTAAAAAAAAACTGTCCCTTTAAAGAACAGAAAATTTGATTTTGACAATTTTTCCCTTTATTACATTGACTGTTTAATTCTTAAATGTTGTTTACACATTTCATTTATAAGATGAGTGAGCTAAAACAGCTTTTAAAATATTATTCTGTTGTGGTTTTTGTATCAAAGTATGGTACTTAATTTAAAAAAAGTTCAATAAATTTTTCAAAAATAATTACTTTGCAGTAATTTCTTGTTTTTGGATCTACTTGCCCTTTTGATATATGAAACTATAACCATTGCGCTACCTTAATCAGTGTAAAATTTACTCATCCAAAATGATTTAAAATTGACCCCTTAATCACGCTCAGGCTTCTTTTTTTTTTATTTTCACCCAAATTCATTTCAAGATAGTTTAAAAATGGCTCAGGTTACTCAGTCTTTAAGAAAGATGATCCTTTAACCATGGAAAAAATTACAGGCATGTTAATTCAATCTAATATTTTATTGCATTTCAAGTCTCCAGCTCATGATACACAAATATATAAATAAATATACGAACTACAATTTGTATGTCTTTGTAGCAGATGCATATTTGAGCTACAATGTACAATCAAAACTACTAATACTTACATGAAATTTTATAGCATTTAACATTATAGTATAACCTCAGATCTTAATTTCATAGCATAATACACAAATTCGGCTAAATTACAAAGTAAACTGGCATTTACTTGATAACAGAATGTTAAATTTGTACATATTTGGGATTTGCCAATATTTTTCAGGTTTTATTTAATATGAAGAATGACATAAAGTGGACACAATGTTATTCACCTTCAATAATACATTCAAAATGTATACAAAAACGTATTTCCCTTGGTAATTTAATATATTGCCCTTTTTTCAATCATTAGATCATGTGAAGACGTTCTAAATGATTAAAGACTACGACGAAATTTTACAATATCAACATACTGAAGATATTCCTCAAGCACAAAACTTTGCTTGAAATCTTTATGTAAAACTAACTTTCTATAGTTATTTACCTAAAGCTGCAAATACTGATCTCTGAGCATATTAACATACTGACTTATAAATAATTTAGGATTATCAATTGATTGTTTTTCCCAAATATAACCATATCCATTACAAAATAAGTTTAATCTCAAAGTAGATACCCAATACTATCCAAGTGTTTAAGCATTATGGAACTCATGGTGAGCTTTTGTGATCTACCTGTGTCCAGCGTCTGTCTTCATGTGTTGTGCGTCGTCCACAAATTCTTAAAAACAATATCTCCTCTAAAACCATTGACTGCACATTAACCAAACTTCACAGAAATGATCCTTGGTTGGTCCTCTTTCAAAATTGTTCAAATAGTTCAGGTCTGTTGCATAAGTAGGCCACAGGGTGAAGAATGCAAATAAAAAAAATCTAGTACAAGGTCCAGAGCTTTGATGTTTGGTATATGACATCATCTATAGGTCCTCTACCAATTTCTTTTTAAATTATGCCCCTATAGTGTCAAAATTGGCCACACTCTTGGGGGTCATAGGTTTTCCTTATACATGTATGTATATAGTAAAAACTTAAAATATAAACTCCTCTGAAATGACAAAGACTAGAACTTTGATATTTGGGATATGACATCATCTAAAGGTCCTCTACAAACAATGTACAAATCATGGCCCTAGGGTCAAAATTGGCTTTGCCCCAGGGGTTCATAGGTTTTCCTTTTAAGTATATAGTAAAAACTTAAAAAATCTTCTCCTCTGAAATGACAAAGGCTATAGCTCAGATATATAGCACGAAATATTGTCTAGTGGACCTCTATCAAATTTGTTCAGATTTTGCCTCTAGTTTCAAAATTGGCCCCACCTCGGGGAGTCATAGTTTTTCTTATATGTATAAACTTAAAAAAAATCTTCTCTGATATGACAAAGGCTAGAGCTTAGATATTAACCATGAAACTTTGTGTAGTGGACCTCTACCAAGTTTGTTCAAATTATAGTCCTGGGGTCAAAATTGGCTCTGCCCCGGCAGTCGTAGATTTTCCTTAATACATGTAGTAAAAACTTAAAATAAATTCTTCTTTGAAACTGCAAAGGCTTAGAGCTAAGATATTTAGCATGAAACATTTATTAGAGGGCCTTTACAAAGATTGTTCAAATCATAGACAGGATCAAAACTGGTCCGGCCCCAGGGGGTGGGGGTCATGGATTTTGCTGATATACATATAGTAAAATCTTTGAAAAATCTTCTGCTTTAAAACTGCAAAGGCTGGAGCTTTAATATTTCACTTGAAACATAATGTAGAGGACCCCTACAATTATTGTTTAAATTATAGCCAAAGGGTTGAAAATGGTCCTGCCAAGGTTAGGGTGGGGTCATAGTTTTCCTTAATTACATATAGTAAGGACTTTAAAGAAAAAACTTTTTCTCTAAAACTGCAAAGGCTAGAGCTTAGATATTTTGCATGAAACATTGTCTAGTGAACCTCTACCAAGTTGTTCAAATTTTATCCCTGGGGTAAAAATTGGGCCTGCCAGGGGCCATAGATTTTCATTATATACGTAATAAATATAGTAAAAACTTACAAGAAAATTAAGCTTAGATATTTGGGATGAAACATTGTGGACCTCTACAAAGATTTTCAAATTATGGCCCTAGGGTCACAATTGGCCCTACCCTGCGGGGTCATGGGTTTTCTTTATAAACGTATAAAAAAGTGATCTCTGAAACCAAGAAAGCTAGAGCTTAGATATTTGACATGAAACATTGTCTGGTGGGCCTATATCAAGATTGTTGAACTTTGAATTTAGATGACCTAAATTTTGACCATGTGACCTACTTTTTTGTTATTTGATATACAGCTATGAAATTTGGACCATATGCACAGTTTCAGATGTAGATATGGACTTTGATTTGAGCTGGCTTAGATTTTGACCTAATGACCTTCTTTCTAGTTTTTCGATGTACAGCTATGAAATTTGTTCCACAGGCACAGTTTTAGATATAAAATTGAAATTTGATATCAGTTGACCTAAATTCTGACCAAGTGACCTACTTTCTTGCTTTTTTTACGTACAGCTATGAAATTTGGACCATGTGTACAGTTTCTGGTGCCAAATTGAACTCTAATAATAGATGACATCAATTTTGACCTAGTGACTTACTTCTTTGTTGTTTGATGTACAGCTTTGAAATTTGGACCATGTATAAAGTAAAAATTTAAAAATATATTTTGCATGAAGTATGGTCTAGTGACCAACATTGTTCAAATTCTTGTATTAAACGCTTTCTCCGCTTTCACACAAATAACAGTCTGTCCTTAGGTGAGCACTTTGGGGCATAAATAAAATGCAGGCTAACCCTGACCAATTTCAGGCCATTGCAATTGGAAAAGTCACAAATGAAAATCTAAAGCAATTGCAAATTGATAATATGAAAATACTAAGTCTGTGAAGATTGTGTAAAACTACATGGGGTACTGATATTGATTTTCTACTTATTTTTGATGTAAAGGTCACCAGAATATGCAAAGAGGCTGCTAATCAATAAAATGTGCTTTTACAAATCAGATTTGTTTTAGAATCCTGAATGCATGCTTCTTATTTGTAAATCTTTTGTTAGGAGTAATTTTACTTACTCTCCCTTGGTCTGTCATTTCTGCTGTAAAACAAATACTGAAAAAAATTGAAAAACTGCAGCACAGGGCCGTTGGAATTGTTTTCAATGATTTTAACTCTAGTTATGACACACTATAAAAAGAACTTAAATATGCCAACATTATACCTATCCAGAATAAAAATAATAGCCAAGGAAACTTTTAAATGCCTTTATGATATAAATCACTACCATATGTTAATGATCTAGTTCAATTTAAAAGTTCCAATTATTCATTTAGGTACCAAAATCTGTAGATATACCAAGGGTCAGGACAGTGGCACATGGTAAGAAAGAACAACTTTTGGTTTGAGAGGGCACAGATCTAGAGCAGTCTCCTAGGTGATCTGCATGGTGGAAAATTACATATCCAGACCTGGCGCGGTCCAAGCTGTAAGTGTGGTATGTGTAATAAATCTAGTTTTTGTACCCCCATTTGAAAAAAAACAGGTCATATTATGGGAACGCCCATGGCGGGCAGTGTCCAGTTTGCTCTGGAGCATATTGTCTACATGCATGGTGGAATTTTAGTATTACCTGATACAAATGTTCACCATCATAAGACGTAGTGTTGCATGCATGTACCAGGTCTCTAGGTCAAAGATAAAAACCCTTGTCTGGTGGAAAATTTCTACATGTATTGAGGGATTTTAATAAATTTGCAAAAATATTTACTATTGTGAGGCAGAGTGTGACACGCAAACTACTGGTCCCTGTGGCCATGGTCAAGGTCACAGTAGAGGTCAAATATCAGATTAAAGTATGAAAATGTGTGAACGTACCATAATTATAGTCATCATGAATTAATAGATTCTATTACAAATGTTCACCATCATGAGACTGAGTTTTACATGCATAATCCAGGTCTATATTTTTGCAAGGTCAAGGTCACTAGAGATGATGAATTGTCCAGATTTTGTCCAGAGCATATCTTCTTGCATGGAGGGATTTCAATATTAATTCAGGTTCATTTATCTTCAGAAGAAATTTTGTGATGGGCCTATTTGTGCCAATGCCAATCTAGTTGCTTATGCATCTATTTAAGTTGCCCTTGAGCTATAAATTTTTATGCCCCCACAAAGTGGGAAGCATATAGCGTTGCACTTGTTATTTTACTTTTGTTGTTGTTTCTTTTCCTCCTTTTTGCTTTTCCCTACTAAAGTTATAGTTGCTTATGTTTTTTAACCCAATCTCTTTCCTCCATCTGATTGTATATGTATCTTCCTTCAGTTTTAGTAAAATTAGTTTTATAGTTTTTGGTTGCAAATGTGCTGTGTCGTGTCATTGCTTTACTGTCTTTTTAATTCCCTTCCTCAAAGCAGGGAGGTGATTATAGGAATGGCCTCCGTCTGTCAGTCCATCAGTCCGTCCGTCCGTAACACTTTTGTGTCCACTCCATAACTTTTAAACTGCTGATATTTTTTTTAAATAACTTGTCACAAGTGATCACCATTATGAGACAATGTGCAGAGCACAATAATTTGGTTGCTACCCCCAAGGTCAAGGTCACACCTAAAGGTCAAGTTTTAAAAGTCTTCATTTTGTGTCCGCTCTGAAACGTTTAAACAGCTGAAAAATGTTTGAAATAACTTGGCACAAGTGATCACCATTATGAGACGATGTGCAGAGAGCAATAATTGGGTTGCTACCCACAAGGTCAAGGTCACTGTTAAAGGTCAAATATCCACATTTCATGTCTGCTCTATAACTTTGCTTATAAAAAGTTTTTTAATTACTTTGCACAAATGATCGCCACTATGACACAATGTGCAGAACCCAACATCCAGGTTGCTACCCCCAAGGTCAAGGTTAAAATTAATGTTCTCCATAAAATTTTGACTTTATGGAAGATTTTAAATAACTTGGCACAAATAATTACTATCATGAGACTATGTGCTTAAAATATGCATGACACAACATCAAGGTCATGGTTGTTTAAAAGTCAAGAAGTACACATTCAATTGTCCATTAGGGAAGGGGATTTAGCTGTCCTTCAGTCTGCATTGTTGTATTTAATTTCCGTCTTATTATTTATGTAATTTTTGCTTTTATATACTAACTATGGTTGAAATTTAACAATGTGTAATATATCTTGTTGCTCAAGATAGTTTTAGAAGATTGTAATACTTTTTTTTTCTCTTTTTGTCAGCTAGTATAATAACTTGATATATTCCGATAAGTGCTGTATTATGTTACTGTTTTTGTGTCGCCCTTTCGAAGAAAAGGTGATACATAGGGATCGCTTTGTCCGTCGGTCCGGCGGTCCGTCGGTCTGTCACGAAAACTTAACGTTGGCTATAACTTTGCCATTTCTAAACATTATCTTATCAAACTTTCAAATTGTATTGCTTATGACAACAGGGTCAGGTTGATGCCAAAATTTCAAGGTCAAGGTCACATTTGACAGAGTTATGCCCCTTTTTATACATGGATTTTGTCATGAAAACTTAACGTTGGGAATAACTATGCCATTTTTTTAACATTTCAACATCAAACTTCCAAATTGTATTGCTTACGACAACAGGGTCGTGATGATGCCAAAATGTATAGGTCACGGCCACAATTGACACAGTTATGCCCCTTTTTGTACTTGGATTTTGTCATGAAAACTTAACATTGGTTATAACTATGCCATTTCTTAATATTTCTTCATCAAACTTTCCAGTTGTAATTGTAGCAGAGGTATAATACGGCACTTCTACTCCCTTGCCTATCAGCTAGCTTTTATGGCGACGTGGTAGAGTGTCAGCTTAATAATCGAAGGTACTCGAGTTCAAACCCAGCTCGGGGAAGGTGGATTTTTCCGGGTTTCATTTGAAGATAGTCTGAAAACTTTTCTGTAATGGCCCACTTTAAGGCTAAGAATTCAAGTTTATAAGCACTGTATTTCTTTTCTGAATTTGTTAAGGATCTACTAGCAAAAGCAATTACACGTTTGTCTTTTCCTTCTGTTTGATAAAGGATCGCGCCTAATCCATTTGTCGAGGCATCCGTGTGCAACTCAAATGATTTAGTAAAGTCAGGATATGCCAAAATAGGTGGTTCAGATAATGTTTTCTTTAAGTTCTTAAATATTTCTTGTTCTTTTGATGTCCAGATCCATTCTTTCTTGGGTTTCTTTGATCCTTTCTTAGTTGATGTTGGCGGTAATAAGTCAGCCAGTGGTCTTGTGATTTTACTAAAATCACGTATGAAGCGGCGATAATAACCAGCAAAAGCTAAAAATGACCTGAGTTCATCTGAGTTGGAAGGTGTTGGCCAGTTCTTCACCTTTTCAATCTTGTCGGGATCTGTCTCCACACCATCAGCCGAAACAACATGTCCTAGAAAATTAACTCTGGTTTGGATGAAGAAACATTTCTCAGGAGATAATTTCAGTTTGCATTCCTTCAGTCATGTTAAGATGAGATCTAAGCGTCTAAGATGTTCTTCAAAAGAGTCCGCAAAAACTATATGGTCGTCTAAGTAAATGACACAAATCGTCATATTATAGTCTCCCAAGCACTCTTCCATAAGCCTTTGGTATGTGGCGGGGGAGTTACTTAGTCCGAATGGCATCTTAGAATATTCAAAAAATCCCAAAGAACCTACAGTGAAGGCTGTTCTCTCTTTATGGTTGTCTTCTATTTCTACCTGATGGTACCCTGCTTTCATGTCGGTGGTGCTGAAATATTTGCTTCCTTTAAGGACGTCGAAGACTTCTTCTATTCGTGGTAGTGCGTAAGCGTCCTTGACAGTGCGGTCATTGAGCATTCGATAGTCGACGCACATCCGAAGTTCCCCATTTTTCTTTCTAACTAAAACTACGTTACTGGACCATGGTGATTTTGATTTCCGTATTATTCCTGTTGAAAGTAATTGCTCTAGGTGTTGTCTAACTTCTTCTATGATCATTTTACCAAATATGCCCTTGCAATTCCAACTCGCAATCAAACGGCAAAAACAACAGCAGAAACCCTTTACAATCAGTTTATTCTTCATTATGGTATTCCAACCAGACTACACTCAGACCAAGGACCAAACTTTGAATCAGAAATCATAAAAGAACTCTGCAAATTGTTAGACACCAAGAAAAGTCACACCACTGTATATCACCCAATGGGCAATTCTACCCCAGAACGCTTTAATAGAACGCTACTAGACATGCTAGGCACATTGGAAGCTTCACAAAAACAAGACTGGAAGGCATATGTTCCGTCATTAGTATTTGCATATAACTGTATTCCTCATGAGTCTACAAATATAGCTCCATTTGAACTGATGTTTGGAAGAAAAGCAAAGCTCCCCATAGATAGCATGTTCGAGCAAGCAACAGAGGATGAAGCAGTTAAGAAAACCACAAACGAATACATTGAGAACCTCAAAGATAGAATGAGAAGACATTTAATATTGTAAGAGAAGTCAATGACAAAGCAAGAGCAAAACAGAAGAAGTATTTTGACATCAAAGCCAAAGCAGCAAAAATAGCAATTGGAGATCAGGTCTTAGTAAAGATATTAAAATTTGAAGGAAAACACAAGATTGCCGATAAGTTTGAGGATGAGATATATGAAGTTATAGAACAGCCAAGAGTTGACATACCCGTCTACAAACTAAGATCACTGGATTCAAAATTCGTCAAAACACTACATCGGAATCATCTTCACCCTGTGAAACACAAGGTTATAAATGATGATATAGATGGTGAACATGACAAAACAACAGTGGCAGAGAAAGAAACGGTGGTAGAAAAAGAATTAGATTTAGAGAAGAAGAGAGCATCCAGACAAGTCGACGTTACTTCTGATGATGATTCAGACGAGGATGATGTTTTTGTAGAGTTTACAAATACTGATGGGGACGCCCATATACCTGCTGAATCACAACCTGAACACAGTGGAGGTATAAAGGAGAACAACCAAGACAAAACAGAGGATGTATTAGAAATTCATATCACTGAAGCAACAGATGATGACGCTACAGAGGTTGTTAGTGAACTTGTGGATACAGAGGATCCAGTAGAAACTGTAACATTAAGTAATAACAGTGAAACGCTGGAACGTATCACTGAAGATACAATCAGTGTAGTTGATGAAGAGAACAACTCGTTAACTCAAGATAACGAGAAGACAGACGGATATGTCAATGAAGAGAAATCTAAAGACAATCAGACAAAGGAAAGGACAAAAGAGGAGGACAGTATAAAAACAGATTTGAAAGTTGGAAAAAAGGATGAAAAAGTACTAACAGATACTAATAAAAAACAAACTGCAGAAGACAGTAGAAATGTAACCGAAAGAAGACCAGATACTTTACAGCCACCAGTTCCAGCACCGAGAAGGTCAAGTAGAGAGCGAAAACCGCCTTCGAGGTTTGCTGAGTATCACATGAACTTAGTTGTGCCTAGACCTTATGATAATAAGATTCATGCAATGAATATTTTAATGAGTTCTGGAGTTCTGAATGAAGTAGACACTGAGGTTGCTCACAGATTGCTTGAAACTGTCATGAAATGAATTGTACTACGCATTTATTTGACTTGAAGTATATACTGAATGATTTTAATAAACTGTTTTTATAATTTTAAATGAAGTGCTTGTTTTTTTTTTTTTTTTGTTTTTTTTTCAAATTCATAATGCGAGGACGCATTTTGAACAGGGGGAGCGAATGTCGCATGTTAAATTTTATTATTATTACAGCCTCGTTTGTTCATTCGGTATACAATATCGTTTATTCATATTGGTTTCAGCTAGTAATACTGTATAATATATAGTATGTAAGAAGTTTGGTATGTACTTACTTGGTAGTGCATGTAGTGTAGGGAGATATGTAGATAGACATAGGTAGAGTGGACCTAAGACATTTGGACAAATGACGGGACGTCATTTTCAGGCCAGGGAAGCATGTAACCGGGTCTGTTATTTCCATTCTAAGGGAAATAACTCATTTATTAATAATTCAGTTTTGTGAGGTTTAAGGGAGGCTAATCTTGCAGGCTTGTTTTAACTTTATACTTATCTTGACTTTTATTGTACAGAGTAATCTGGATTTGTCACAGTTTGTGATTTTAATTGTCATGTGACCTTTTGTCTGGGAAAATTGAACTGGCAGTCAGCCATATTACTTCTTTGTGTGAAGATGTTTGTTGCAACTAATGATCAAGTTCTACTTGTTCATAGTAACATCCACCCACCAGTATGAGAGAAGAGAACTATTTTGTACAGTGCTGATTTGGTTCGGTGACTGATTGTAGAAGTTAATTAAGAAGATCACTCATCCCATAGATGAGTGTGTTGTCGCATTCAGTTTGACTGAAATGATAATAAACATATAGAAAGAACTTTGGTGTAAACTTGCCACTTGAACCTCGAACCCATAAACTCTGGGGTGCACTGGACTATTTATAAGCCCCAGTAACCCCTATTACATCTGGCGCCCAACGTGGGACCCGAGGGTTTTTTACAAAGGGAGTCGTGACGACCAACTACAAACATACATCCAGCATACCCCATCTATGAAATGTTCACGAACCAGCATACAGCTCACTTCCAGAATTAAACACAGGCATCGACACGGATATCAACACAGACGATTTGGACTCTATCAGTGAAATTTGTGTTATTTCTGAGGCACTATATAGAATATAGAGATTGACACTTTATGTGCTAGTGGCCTACAGATTAAGTAAGATATTGTTGGTACATCTTTACAGTATACAGTTTACAGAGTGTGAGTACATAATTTTTTGATAAATTATCATAGATTGCAGTTATATCTTAAAATTTAAGATATATCATTTTTTTGTTGTTGTTTTTTTTTTTTCAAAAATATAGCTCTTCAAATAACTGCAGTGTGTGAATAAATTTATCCTATTTTCAGTGTGATATTGTAGTATGTAAGGAAAGAAAATCACTTGCACAGTAATTAGACAACTAATTGGTGATAGGGTACTAAAAGTTGTTTTGAAGCTTAGTCAGCCTATTTTAAAAGTTTCAAACTCTAAAATTTAAATAAGAATCAGATCAATTTATTGATTCCTGGTAACAAGTCAGTATTATTCTAGGCTTAAATTGGTGATTGATTGGTTCCTGTGTTTTGTTTGTATAGTGGACATTTAACCTGTCGGGTGCATTCTGTGTACTGATTTAACCTTTGTGACCTGAGGTGATCCAGTTCATTGGATTTCATTGGTTGTTTATTTTGGCTTGGTGACCTTTATGACCACATGACAGTCACATGACGACTATTTTAAGAAGATTTAGCTAAATTTAGACTAAACACCTGTAAAACTACTCAAGCAAGTAGTTTGCAGTCATTCATAGTGTGTAGTATTCCAAATATAGTACATATACTGTACAGTAAATATAGGTCATAGATTTAACAGCTGGTGAGTTGTTGTAATAATTGGAAGGCAAAATTAAAGGTTAAAACACTTTAATTCAAAAATACTTTGAATTATAGTATAGATAGAGCTTGGAAATAATTTAATTTTTTTTTAAATTATTTCCCAGTTTTAGAAAATAAACAGATTTAATCACATTTCTGTCAGATTTAAAAAAACTGATTGAAAGTAATGAACATAATGATTGTCTAAAATAAAATTAAAACTTTTATTCCATTGTGGGATATTGTTCCAAATTGGAATTTAAAATATTTATCTAGAATAAATAATAATTCAAGATTGGTATAGTATCCCAACTTGAATGTAGCTCAAAATAGTTAAAACTAAAGTAATAGTTCAAGTCATATAGCTTAATTGAGTTCAGTTTAAGCTATAGTGACAGATCCAGTTTTCTACTTTAGTTTTAGTTCAAGTTAAAATAGTTCAATCCTTTCAGGAAAGAATTATTTTAATTCAAAGCTAGCTTAAACAAATAAAAAAAAAAAAATCTGAAAGTTGATCGTTAATTATCGCGTTACGTATTGGCCAATTCGCGTTGTTTTAATTGAGCTCATAGAAATTATTGTTTGCTGTTCCTTACAGTAAATTTAATAATTTGTATAATAAGTTCCGCATTTTGAACATGTGTTGTATTTTTTTTTTGTATTTTTTGAATTAGTGAAATAATCTGAACATATTGATAGTGTGTTTAGAACTTTATTTTTGAAACACAGATTTAAGAAATTGAATCTTGAAAGAGAATATATTTGAAATAGCTTTGGACTTGAAGTTTTGTGAAAAGTAAGCTGACTGAAAGTGCGAGATATTGCGTGTACTGAAATAGAATGTGAATTAAGTGAATTGAACACTTCAAAGAAGTGAAGGTGTATACTTAGTGAAGTTCTTAGTTGAGCGAAATCTTAAGTTAAGTGAAGTGATACTTAAGTGAAGTGATACTTCAGTGAAGTTATACTTAAGTTAAGGTAAAGTGAAACTTGAGTGTAGTTATACTTAAGTTGAGTGTTAAACCGTGTTGAACTCTATAGAGGAAGTGAAGTGCTATACTTAATATATTAGGTGAATTTATACACAGACATTGTATTTAAAGTGTACTTGCACTTAGATTTTTTTTTTATTCAACCTAGTGTTGAATCTGAAACTGTGATATAATTCAGTAGACACTGTGTGAAGTGCATTGAAATAGTGAAGATATAGTATTACACGAAAGGTAGTGGAGTCAAAGAAAGCAAGATAATGTCAGATACAGAGGAAAAACACAAGTTACCTGAGGCTGCTGGAGGAGGGCCTAGGTTGATTACATCAGAGGAGGAGAATTTATTAGATGCCTTAAAGTTTCTTGGAGTTGAAAACACTGATGATTTGGCAAAAATAATAAAGGCAAAGGCTAAGGCTTTTGATGTTAAAGCAGACGTTAAATCTGATACAAAACCTGAATAATACACATTACCACCACCATCTAGTACAAAAGGAGCTTCAACATCTACTCCTTCCACTCCATCAGCTGACAGCACAACACATAAACCTGCAGGAACCTATCATTTCCCAAAGCTGTCAAGTTTCTTTGTAGATGACAACAAAGGTGATGTCAGTTGGGCTACCTTTAAATTTGAGGTAGAAGCCTTGATAGTTGAGAAAGTGTTCAGTGAGGAACAATTACTGCAAGGAATAAGAAGGGCTCTTAAGGGTAATGCCAGTGATGTTGTAAGAAGGTTAGGTACTGGAGTGACTGTCAGACAAGTGATAGACAAGTTAGATAGTACTTTTGGAAACATCGAAACCAAGGAAAGCATACTTTGTAAATTCTTTTCGTGCAAACAAAAATCAAATGAATCAATTACTACCTACACATCAAGATTAGAGGAATTATTTAATCAGGCTGTCACACTTAAAGGATTAGATGGAACTAACATGGATCAATTGAAGAGGGTTTTGTACGAAGGACTAAAACCAGAATTGAAACATCATGCTGCATACAAGAATGACATGATAGATGATTATGACAGGTTCAAAATAGAACTAAGGAAAATAGAGGCAGAAATTAAGGAGTCAGACAAAGATAGTAAGAAATGTAATGCTGCCATCAATGTTGAAAATAAGAAAGAGCCAAGTGAAATGACAGAAATAAAAGAACTTTTAAAGAAATTGAATGAAAGGATTGATCACCTAGAAAAGGAAAAGGAAGAGAGAAAACAGCAGAATAGACCGCACTACCCAGCTCCATGGTCTCAAGGATATAACCCCAGACCCAGAGGTAGAGGTCAAAGTGGTAGAGGATACAACAATGGAAGAGGTAGAGGTCCATTTAGACCCAGAAGACCTGTAGGTTCTGGAGAAACACCTAATAGTTACGAGCAGTGCACATGTTTTATTTGTAACGAGAGAGGACATATAGCAAGAGACTGTTCAAAAAACGTGTAAGTGCTCCTGTTGTGTGGTCGGACAAGGGCACACGATCAGATCCCAAACTTGTCGGCGATACAAATGAAACTTCAATTACTATCAATGGTTTCACTACAAAAGCTTTATTAGATAGTGGCAGTTGCGTTAGTGTAATTTCAGACACCTTCTACAAACAAAACTTCAAGGACATTGTAATACAACCCTTAAAGGATATAATTAATATAGAGTGTGCAGATGGCAACAAACTTCCTTATAATGGCTACATAGAATTGGATATCAATATCACTGAAGGTCTACCAGGTTCAAAACAGAAGACATGTCTCTTCCTTGTCAGTGCAGATACAGCATACTCGCAGAATACTCCCATCATTCTTGGCACCAATATTTTAAATGAACTTTTGGCAGATTGCAAAATGGAATTTGGAGACCAGTTCTTACAAAAAGCTCAAAAACATGGAATGAAAACACCTTGGTACTTGGCATTTAGATGCATCACAATAAGAGAAAGAGAATTGATGAAGAACAAATCGAGAATAGCAGTTCTTAGAAGTGCAGTACCAGACAGAATCATTCTAAAACCAAATGAATCTCTCACAGTTAGAGTCTATGCTGATAAGGAACTCGAATTTCAGGATACATCTGCCATTATACATGAATCCAAGGAATCTAACCTACCATCCTTCATAGATGTTACACCTGCCCTAGTAAACTACAGATATAAGAACAACAATGATTTGACAGTTAACCTTTCGAATCTTACAACAAATACAGTTACGATACCACCAAGATCCATCTTGTGCGAACTTCAACCAGTTACCATTGATCATGACAGCATGAATAAAGTCCGAGAAGAATTAAAGAAAGCTGGTGTTCTTGATCAAGTTCATATAGACTCAGATGACAATTTGGATCCGGATCAGAAAACAAAAATAGCAGAACTCCTCACCAAACACAAAGATATATTCTCTGTAGATGACACTGACATAGGACACTGTGACCTTATAAAACACCGGATAGATTTTTTGCCAGGATATGAAACACCTTTCAAAAACCATTCACTGTGCTCACAGACAACAACCCTTTGACCTACGTACTTACCTCTGCTAAACTAGATGCAACTGGTCAACGTTGGGCTTCTGCACTTGGACAATACAATTTTGACATTTTCTATAGAGCAGGCATTCACAATACAGATGCTGATGGACTTAGCAGATATCCATTTGAAAAAGAGAACAACAACAGTGAACATAACACCAAGAATAGCAGTTACGACAATAACAGTAACAACAACAACATTGACAACAATAACGACAACAACAGATACAATCAGAAAATAGAAAATGAAGCAGTTAGAGCAATATGTAGTTCAACAACAATACCAGCTTACATAGAAATAATTCCCTGCAGAAATATAAACATCATTGAAGCAACAGAGGATCCTAGCCAAGTCATTTCACAAATAGAATTCAGAGAAATTAGGAAAAGTCAGAGAGAAGATCCGGTCATAGACAAATGGAGAATAGCCATTCTTGATCAGAAAATCCCTAGAGGTACTCTTACAAAGGAAGATTTGATAATGAAAGGATACTTTCATCAGTTTATAATGAAAAGAGGTGTATTATACCGAAAAGTCAAAGAAGGTGATACAGTCAGAGAGCAGTTAGTAATTCCAGCTAAATATAGAAAAGATGTGCTTAAAGGTTTGCATAGTGATATAGGGCACCCTGGTCGAGACAGGACTCTCAGACTACTACGCGATAGATACTTTTGGCCAGGTATGACAACAGAAACAGAAAAATATATAGAAATTTGTGAAAGATGCATCAAGAGAAAGTCTAGAAGCAATACAAGAGCGCCATTGGTAAATGTTACCACGACATACCCATTAGAATTGGTGTGTACGGATTTTCTAACACTTGAAGAATCTAAAGGAGGTATTTCAAACATTCTCTTGCTTACAATTGTATCACTTAAGAGAACACCATTTCTCAAGGGCAGATAACCCTCAAATTTTTTTTTGCAATGTTATGCCCCTTTTTCAAGTTAAAATTTCTTGGTTAACCTTTTTCTTTATGTCCATGTCTCAAAAAGTGTCAAGGATATTCCATTCAAACTTGGAATACTTGATCACCAGCAAGACCCCTGCAAAGATTGTTGGTACCCATGTCCCTGGGGTCACAGTTAGCCCCACCCCCAGGGTCACTTGATTTTGCTTAAACTTATATATAGGAAAAAAAAACTTCTTAAGCCTAGAAATAAAAAATTAACTGACATGAGATGGGTAAGTACTCCCTCCCCTCACCCCCCACTGTCCCCTCTGCATGGGAATCCACCCCCACCCCCCCACCCCCCCCGGGCCCGATTTTTTTTTTTTTGTTTTTTTAATTTTAATACATACGAGGGTTGTCCCAAAATACCGTATAATTCATTAATATTTTTTCAATGTGACGTGTCATGGATTTAATTTTTTGTGAAGCTTAATCAGTATTGTTTTTCACATATTATGATCAATTTTTGAGAGTGTTTGCACAAAAATGTGAATTTTATACATATATTTAGTAGGCCATGTATAGCCGCGCGGCCGACGTCAAAAACGGACAGTATCAAAATACTATTTGTAAAATTTACTTCTAAATATCTCGGCGAAAAATACAAGTATCGAAACAAAATTCATATTGACGTAAAGAAAAATTATTGGCGCGTTTAAAGATGACGTTGGTACGTAAATGACGTCATTTGTTTTTCTTTTACTGGCACGTTCGTTTTCTAGTTTGAAAAAAATGGCGACGCCAACAGAAAAGGCGGACCATCGGTCTGTAATAAAATTTTGTGTTGAACGTGGCCTTACACCAGGACAAACAATAAAAGAGATGGAATCATCCAGAACGCATTGCAAGGCATCACGGGTATTGATTTATAAGTGGCACAAGCGATTTACAACGGGATGGACAGACACAGGTCTGAAAAAAGGGCGACCTGTAGGTATCAGCGATGCTGTAATTCAAAGGGTTTCTGACGTCATAAAAGCTGATAGACGACAAACTGTGCGAGAACTTGCGGGACTCATTGGAATAAGTAAATCTTCCGTTCAGAGAATTATGTCAGAGGAGCTCGGTATGTCTCGAGTGTGCGCTAGGTGGGTTCCTCGCCTTTTATCTGAAGAACAGAGGCAGCGTCGTGTTAGAGATTCGTGTACATTCATACGCCAATATGAACGTGATAGGAACTTTCTTGATAAAATAATCACTATGGATGAGACCTGGGCCCACTATTTTGAGCCTGAAGGAAAGAAGCAGTCGTCAATATGGAAAACTCCAGATACACCCCCAGCATTAAAAGCCAAGTCGGTAAAATCCATGGGAAAAATAATGTTCATGGTTTTCATGGATAACAAGGGCATAATCCTAACACATGTGGTCCCTCCTGGTCAAACAGTCAATGCAGATTATTACTCAAAGGTAATAATAATAATAAAAATAATAATAATAATAATAGTAATACCGGTAATAATGATAATAATAATAATAAAATTGATAAGTTAAAAAATAAGTTTATAATAATAATAAAACTGTTAATTATCTATCATTTTGATAAATGTTTAATTTACCGTGCACACAGAAAGTAACGTTATCCATTTCAGGTTGTACGCGTTGGTCTAATGAGGGCTATAAGAAAAAAGCGGCCTGCCATTGTACAAGACCTAGAAAATGTAATTTATCACCATGACAACGCACCACCACACACAGCCGCCTCAACTGAACTGGAGATAGCACTTCTAGGCTTCAGAAGAATAACACATCCGCCTTATTCACCTGACCTTGCTCCGCTAGACTTTGCATATTTTCCCTCTCTAAAGGATCATTTACGCGGTAGGAAATTTTCGGACTCTCATCACTTAAAACAAGCTGTACTTTCATTTAACCGATCCTTGTCATCTCAGTGGTTTGCAGACACATTTTTACGTTGGGTGGACCGTCACAGGAAGTGTATTCAGCAGCAGGGACAGTACTTTGAAAAACTTTAAGTGCGACGTCAGGTGCGTGACGTTACGTTGGTTATCGGTACAGGCCGCGACATACTATACGATGTTACTGTGAAGTGTGTAAAAACATTGCTACTCAAGATAAACTAGAATGGTTTTTTGCATTTTGTCGGATAAGGATGTAACTACCTGTAAATAATATCAGTTATGATATTGAGAGATTTGCTTTTTATATAAATTGATTTTATACGGTATTTTGGGACAACCCTCGTAGGTACTTGACTCCCCATCCACCCTCAACCCCAGCAGGCTCTTGTTTATCTTTTTAGTTATTCTAACAGAGTACCCAAGGGCGACACAAGTGTTCCACTGAACACCCATCTAGTTAGTTTTAATTGTGGTCTTTTTTTGCATGATCTTCTTAAATTTAGTTAATTCTTTGACCATAGGTGTTCTATTTTACAGATTGTTATAATTAACTGAATATATGTTTGTGGTCTTTTGTTAACATCGGTAAATAGATATATAGCTAATGTTTTATGTTTAATAAAAGCTGACTTGAAATAAAGTTTTTGTACCTTAATTTTGGAGACTGTGTTTGTAAGTTAACGTTGTCAGCACTATAAGGAACTGACAAATTGACAGTACAGTTATGTTGAATGCCTGAATAGAAACCAGTATGTACAATTTAAACAAAATTTACCGTACGGTTTTTGACTTGTGGACACTTTTCTGAGCTAAAACCTGGGTAATTATATTAATAGAAGAGCTCTTTTTCAGAAATAGGGAAACTCTAAATAATTTGTAATATCATCCTTATGATAAAATGTTTTCCTATTGTTTTTTGTTTAGAAACAAATAATAGCATTAAGGTTACGAACCACACAAGCTAAATAATTGTTTCTACTCTTAATGTTAGAAATATGTATTAAAATGTTACTCTACCCGCCAATTTTAAACACTGGTTTTACCATTTTCCTGCTTAGAGTGCCCAATACAAAATATCGCTAAAATCTACTTAATTGAGGGGATTTATTCAAACTTTGCCAAAATTTTCTAAGAAGTATATTGGTTGATCTTTTCCAATATAAAAGACTTTAACTCTGTAGTTTTTATTTCATAGACCTTGAAAATATCAGGTACCATATTTGTTATTAAATTTAGACTTATTTAGCCAATAAATACCTATAAAAAATATATAATAAGAATTAAACATTTTTTTTCTTTCTAAATAGGACCTGAGAGATACATAAATAATAATAAAAGAAAAAAAGAAGAAAGAGAAAAGTTTACCCTACCGGGGTTTGAACCCACAACCCTAAGTTTTCATGCATTTGACAGTTAAATACTCTTCAAGGTGGAGGTAATGTATTAGGAGTGTACTACCTTAAACATCAATGTGGTTATTTCCAGGCAGCATTTGGTTTTATCGAACAACATAAACCAAACAGGGAATTTTGATATTTCTTGAGGAAGACTTGATTATGACATTGTGTCCATAGCCCCTCAGTGACTGACTCAGTTAATACAAAAAATGTAAATATAAGTTATCACCAGCTTTATTTCTCTTACAGGTTTGAGAATGGGGCTGAATGCCATAGCATTTTTCATTGTCTGCAGTGTGATTTGTGAGAGCTTAGGTAAGATTTTTGTCCCCAAAAAACCAGTTGAAACAATCTGTATGAATATTTTAGTAAAAAGCTAATATTAAGTATGACTACATATACTGAATAATGTTACTTTGTTTTATACCACCCGTAAGGGGGTCCACTGGAATGAGCTTTTCTGTCCGTCCTTCCAGCCCTCCTGCTCTGAGGTCTTCTTTGTCTGGGACGTAACAAAAAAACTACTGGAGGTTTCAACTTGAAACTTCATAGGTGGATAGATCTCAGTGACGAAAAGTGCAAAACCCAAGAACAATAACTAAAAATGTATTTGAGTTATTAACTTGAAAATTCAAAGTTGGATAGATCTCATTGAGGAGAAGTGCATTGCTTAAAATTCATAACTCTCCTTAATATAATTTTGGAATTAATGCCCTTTGTATTTTTCCATATTTAAATTTGGTCCGGGACATAATTCTATCAGAATTGAAGGTATCAACATGGAACTTCATAGATAAATGGATCTTATTGAAGAGAAGTGCAGTGCTGAGAAACCATAATTCTGTTTTACATAATTTTGGACTTATTGCCCTTTAAAAATTTTTATACTAAATATTTGTCTGGTCATAACTCAAATAGTAGTGGAGCTATCAACTTGAACTTCATAGGTGAATAAATTTTACGAATGTGGTCAGTTTACCTCATTTCAGGTTTTGTTAGATGACTTACTGGTAAAAAACAAATGAAAAAAACATAAAACTCATTATTCATCAAAAATTGAGAAAATTTTAAAAATAATTCTTCCTCATTGAACAAATGGTTTACTTAACATAAAAGTTTTCCTTTTGCATTTCCATTCTTCTCAACTTATTCAGATGCCGTATTCCAAATTAACTGGAAGTGTGTAACTCATTTTTTGATTGGTAAACATCATAAAACCTTTCACTTGAGAACCAGTCAAAAGTTTTCCAACATCTGATAGCTACAGGCTTAAACATGTTTAAATGACTTATATTTGGAAATTTTAGCTAGTCTGAAATGCCATATAAATGACTTCTGCATATAATACACCTAAACAAATTTTATGTTATTTATAAGTGACTTATAAGTAACTTGTAGGTCCCTTATAATTCAAGTATAAGTTGCATATACCAGAGTCATTTTGGTAAGGGTATATGGAGATCTATAAGAAAACTCTAAAACTCTTCTACTTTATATTTGGCATGTAACATTGTCTTTAGAACAACTGCTAAAATACGTGAGTAGAGAACACTATGACACACTTTCCAAAGTATGGTGGGGGAAGGTCACTTTTCGGGCTTTTTAAAGTCATAAGTGGTAGTTTTTTCAATTTGTTTCTTCAAGAGCATTTTTAAACAAGCTTTTTTTTGTCTTAACTTGTCAAATGTCATATTTTTAGCTCACCTGAGCCTTTGGCTCATGGTGGGCTATTGTGACCGGTCTTTGTCCATTGTCAGTCAACAATTTCATTCAAACGACATCTCCTCTGAAACCTCTGGTCCAAATTTTATGAAACTTGCCTGGGATGTTCCTTGCATGAAGCTCTTCCAAAGTTGTTCAAAGAATTCAATTCCATTAAGAAATCTGGTTGCTATGGCAACATAAAGGAAAACTTTGAAAATCTTCTTGTCTGAAACCACAAGGCCCTAAGCCTTAAGATTTGGTATGTAGCATTGTCTAGTGGACCTCTATCAAGTTTCTTCAAATTATGCCCCTGGGGTTACTATTGACCCAAACCCGGGGGTCAATTGGTTTTACATATGCTTATATAGTGAAATTTTAAAAATCTTCTTGTCTGAAACCACAAGGCCCTTAGCCTTAAGATTTGGTATTTGACATTGTCTAGTGAACCTCTACCAAGTTTTTTCAAATTATGCCCCTGGGGTCAAATTTGGCCCCGCCCCAGGGTTCAACTGATTTGACATAGTGAAACTTTAAAAATCTTCTTGCCTGAAACCACAATGTCTTGAGCCTTAAGATTTGGTATGTAGCAATGTCATGTAGACCTCTACCAGGTTTGTTCAAATTAAGACCCTGGGTCAAATTTGGCCCCTACCCGGGGATCAATGGATTTTACATAGACTTATATAGTAAAACTTTAAAAATCTTCTTGTCTGAAACCACAAAGCTCCGAGATCTAAGATTTGGTAGGTCACTTTGTTTTGTGGACCTCTACCAAGTTTGTTCAAATTATGCCCCTGTGGTCAAATTTGGCCCTGCCCTGGGGGTCAACTTATTTTACATAGGGAAAACTTTGAAAATCTTCTTGTTTGTATAAAATATGAGATCTTTGAATATCTTCAGTAAGAAAATGTAATATTGCATCATTCTGATGTTTGCTTAACGGAAGACCCTCAGGCAAAGTACTCAGGTGAGCGATCCAGGGCCATTATGGCCCTCTTCACAGGCCCAGCCACCCAGGACTATTGCCTTTCTAAAAGCACCATTTCATTTCACTGTTTTTAAAAGCAGATGAAATAAGTTTAAGTGTAGTTTGGTTAATGACAGTTCTCGATAATTATGAAATTACAAAATGTAACTGTATATTTATTAAGAATACAAATGACTGTTTGTCAGCCTTGGCTTTATTATAAATAACTTGATAGAAAGGTTATCCATGTTTAGTAAGTTACCAATTGATTAGACCTCAACATTTCATAAGCCAGCGTTGGTCTGAATAACAAATTAATGTTTCCTTTTGTACAACTGGAGAACAGTAGAACTAGGATCTTCTGAACTGGTAAAGAAATCGAGTATGACAACAGAATTGAATTTATGTATCATAACCCATGCATTATTAAGTATTTTGAAGTCAGAGATTAAGGTTCTTGTAACTATTCATCAGAGGCTTTCCTGAACCAAGGGTAAAAGCTCAAAATTCATGAATATTTCTAAGGATCCTCTTCAAGTAATTTCAAGTTATTTTCTTTGATGACGTGTACCAAGATCACTCCAGGATTACATTATCTTTGAAACATTTCATGAAGTTATAATTTAATTCAATCATTTATTAATCTATCATCATTTTTGTCAATGTTTGTCAATGCATTTTATTATACTTTGTGAGTGAACTGGTTTTCGTAATGAAAACAAAGTTGTTCACCTTTATACATGTATAAGCAAAAGGATCCTCATTTCTCATGAGGCAAAGGTGGCAAAGAACAGTACAGCATGGATTTCACTTTTCAATCATCACTTATTGTAAAAATAGAAAGCTTCTGTCTCTGTGGCTTACTTAAAATGAAATAATCTTTCAAAATTGTTTCTTGTATTTTCAGGGGATATACAATTATCTTGTGATACAGTTGATCCAATGCAACCATCTAAGATAAATTGTACATGTAGAAACAAAAATGGCGCAGGGATCCTTTGGATCAAAAACAATGTGTATATGGCAGATTGTTACCTAAAACATGGGTCATGCATGTCGCATAAAGAATATTCAGTTTCTGTAAACAGTTCTGAGAAAAAGTATATGATTGAAAAAGGTGGTTATAACTATTCGAGTTGCAATGTGTATACCTGTGGAGATATGCACCAGCCTGAAATAAAGGCTTCAATGAGGATTGGAGTACAAAGTGAGTATGTATTAGTATAAAACTCTGGTGTAGTATGCTGATAATACAGAACTAGAGGAAAGAACAGATTTAAAAAAAAAAAATGCTGACCACATAGATATAGAATGCTAAAGGGGAAACTCTTGCTTACATAAAATCATTTTATCTGTTCGAAATTTGTATTTCAATAAAGTGGTGAACAGTTTTTCAACAAAAAACATTCAACATTTAAAGTTATTTTAGCTCACCTGACTGTAGCTTTTATTATGCTATTTTGTCCATCATCTTTTGTCCGTTGTCTGTCCATCCATCCGTCTTCCATAATTGACCCCAAACAACATCTCCTATACCACTGGGTCAGTTACAGTTAAATGTCAGGGAAATTATCCTTTTTTTAAAGTTGTATAAATTTAAATGGAAGTCCATGCAGAACACTGGTTGCTCATAATGGCACCTGAAAGAAAAAAAAATCTTTAAACATCTTCTTAGTTAAAACTACAAGGCCTAGAGCTTATAGATTTGGTCTGTAGCATCATCTAGTGGATTTTTACAAAAATCTTTTCAAGAATGGCTCTGGGGTCAGAATTAGCCCCTACCCATTGGTCACTTGATTTTACATTGACTTGTATAGGAAAAACTTAAAAAATCTTTGAAGAAGCCATTAGGCTTAGAATTTAGATTGTGTGTGGCATTGTATAATAGTGGTCCTCTGCCAAGTTGATACAAATCATGGCCCTTAGGTCATAACTGGCCTTGTCTCAGAGGTCACTTGGTTTTATATAAACTCAAAACTTTTCAAATATTCATCCACCTTTGTCCTTGGTCTTCAGGTGACTGTGACCTTCATTCAACTTACTGACCTACCTACTTGTTTTTTGAAACTACATCAATGAAATTTTAACTATTTGTATAATTTTGCATGCATACTTCAATTTTAACCTTCGCTGACCTTGACATTGACCTCTTGACCTTCTTTGTTTTTGAAGATATGTCATTGAAATTATTAACTATTTGTTAGGGATGGGAACGAATACTAATATCAATATTTGAATATTCGATTTGACATATTCAAATATTTGTTTTTATGCCCCTGAAGGAAGGCATATAGTTTTTGAACCGTCTGTCCGTCCGTCCGTCTGTCCGCATTTTTCTTGTCCGGTCAATAACTTTGTTATTATAAGGTGGATTTTAAAATAACTTGGCATTAATGTGTGGCACAATTAGGCGACGTGTCATGCGCAAGATCTGGGTCTCTAGCTCAAAGGTCAAGGTCACACTTTAGGGTTCAAAGATCATTTTTGAGAAAATGCAGTGATGGTCGTGTCGGTCTGTATCTTTGTCATTCACAATTGGATTTTAAAATAACTTGGCATAAATGTGTGTCACATTATGATGACATGTCATGTGCAAGACTTGGGTCTGTAGTTCAAAGGTCAAGGTCACACTTAGGCTTCAAATATCATTTTTTTCATGATAATGCAGTGATGGTCATGTCTGGTCTGTTTCTTTGTCATTTATGGATAGATTTTAAAACAATTTTGGCATAAATTTGTTGCACATTATGACAACGTGTCTTGCACAAGACCCAGGTCTGTTCCTCAAAGGTCAAGGTCATAGTTGGGCTTCAAAACCTCATTCCCATTATAATGCAGTATGCAGTAATGGTTTTCTCTAATAATATGGCACCTTATTTAAAAGTTTACTGATTAAATTTTTGATAATTATGTCTCCCCCCTCTGGGGGAGACATATTGTTTTTGCCTTGTCCGTCTGTCCTTCTGTCCGTCAATCTGTCTGTCACACTTCATTTCCACTCAGTAACTGGACTACTGTTTGACTTAGAGCCTTCAAACTTTATAGGGTGATTGCCCTTATTGAGTACAAGAACACTATTTATTTTGGGGTCAGAAGGTCAAAGGTCAAGGTCACAGGGGCCAGAAGAGTGAAAACCATTTTCACTCAATAACTGGAGTTCTATTTCACCCAAAGCCTTCAAACTTCATAGGGTGATTGCCCTTGTTGAATAAAAGAACCCTACTGATTTTAAGTCAGTAGGTCAAAGGTCAAGGTCACAGGGGCCCGAAGAGTGTAAACTGTTTCTGCTCAATATCTGGAGTTTTATTTCACCCAGCGCCTTCAAACTTCATACGGTGATTGCCCTTATTGAGTAGAAGGACCATATTGATTTGGGTCAGTAGATCAAAGGTCAAGGTCACAGGGGCCTGAAGAGTGTAAACCGTTTCTGCACAAAAACTGGAGTTCTATTTCACCCAGAGCCTTCAATCTTCATATGATGATTGCCCTTATTGAGTAGAAGAAGCCTAATGATTTTGGGGTCAGTTGGTCAAAGGTCAAGGTCACAGGGGCTCGAAGAATTTAAACCATTTCCACTCAATATATGGAGTTGTAATTCACCCAGAGCCTTCAAATTTCATAGGGTGATTGCCCTTATTGAGTAGAAGAACCTATTGATTCTGGGGTCAGTAGGGCAAAGGTCAAGGTCACTGCTGGAAGGACACTTCTTGACCATATATATGTTAAAAACATGGACTGCATTGAAGCTGGTGTTACTCCAATACATTACAGCTAACACGGAGTAAAATCTGCTGTCTTCCACACTGCCGTTGATACAAACAGTTCCACTGTGATGTCAGGTGACGCTAACGGTGCCTAGAGTAAGGTGTGAAACTATCATAACCATACATATGTTAATATATATATATATATATACAAAAGTTTAAAAAAGTGCCGGGCAAGTAATTAAATATGAAAAAATAAAAACATCACATGGGTTTTTGAATATGTAATTGCCAACCGGTTTCTTTTATCATCAGGGCAATAAAACAAAATGTGTAAAACCCTTAGCAACGTGTGTACACATGTGTACACAACGTCAAAAATGATGACGTCATCAATAACTGTTAAGCTTTGGCTCAAAAATGTCTATAAAATAACGTTCTTTAGATAACCTAGCTGAAACATCATTACTATGGAATTTGAAAAATGGAAATATTGAAAATTTAGGGCATTGTTTTGAGCATATATCAAGATGTGTGCTTAGTGGTAATTGTCTTGTTGACGGGTCTCTTATTTGCTGTTCATATGTTTTAGTGTGTAATGGTTGTAATGAATTCTATATAGGACAAACAGGAGATAAATTAAGAAACAGAAAAACAGTCCATGAACAGCAAATAAGAGACCCGTCAACAAGACAATTACCACTAAGCACACATCTTGATATATGCTCAAAACAATGCCCTAAATTTTCAATATTTCCATTTTTCAAATTTCATAGTAATGATGTTTCAGCTAGGTTATCTAAAGAACGTTATTTTATAGACATTTTTGAGCCAAAGCTTAACAGTTATTGATGACGTCATCATTTTTGACGTTGTGTACACATGTGTACACACGTTGCTAAGGGTTTTACACATTTTGTTTTATTGCCCTGATGATAAAAGAAACCGGTTGGCAATTACATATTCAAAAACCCATGTGATGTTTTTATTTTTTCATATATATATATATATATATATATATATATATATATATATATATATATATATATTTATATTTATATATAATGTTCTTTATACCATAATAAATGATAGAGGCTTCTGTTTCAGAAAGGTGATATCTCTTCCTTGGCCTTCCTTCCATCGGGTGCAGGGGGAGACATGCGTTTTTCACAAAAAAAATCTAGTTATATGTCAGAATGACAAATCTTTTACTGTAATTATTTTATTTCATACATAAAATAAAATCCCATATCCTTGACTAAGACATCTACATTTCAGAAAAGGTAAACCTTAATAGACATGGAGAATGCAGAATATATCGTACAAATATTACGTTATTAAAGACTTTGTGTCTACTAATATCTTATTTAAGTGCCATTGCTTAAACCTTAAGTCCTTGCATTTGCATAGGCCACTAGATGAGATGTACTAAGGTCAAGTTTACTCTTTCGACTTCAAATGCCTTCTATCTAAAAATTGGGTGTTGGTGGCATATGTCTGTTTACGACAGCTCTTGTTTTCAGTTCAGTCAGTTACCCGAATTTTGGTATCTGAACATTGGTACAGTATAATCACCTGTACGTTGTTAGGGAAACTGCTAATGTATCATCTTGAAATGGCGTAGAAATGGCTTGTTTAATGGAAGTTTTTGTTTGTATACAGCTTATTTTAATATTGTTAAGCAATGATCAAACATAAACCAAGGATGATTTTTTCAAAAATACCTATAAGAGAAAAATATTAAAGTGGGCTCTTCTACTGATTGGGCAACTAAAAAGTAATACCAATAGAGTTATAAGCGTGACTGGTTGTTCGTTTTCATAAAACATGACGTTAATGAGACAAACAACTTTTAAAATTTGTGAAATAAACACCTAAAATGGGCACCAATTAAAATGAACAAAAGATAAATGTGAATCCATCTTTAGATTGAATTTCAACGTTTGATAAGCTGCTGTTCATCAACTTACTTAATATTGTCTAAAACATGTACCGGGTACATGTAGTATGTATCTCACATTTAGCTTATTTAGTCTACTGCTAGACATATAACTCGAGCTGAACACGATTTATAACTATATTAAGTCAGTCTATTCATTACAACATAGCTTTAATATAATAAACAATCATAACAATATAACATTTTAATATGTTACTATTTTGGGGGATTATCACCAAAAATTTAACCTTGTCAGATCCATCCCTTTTCACTTAGCAATAGCCTGGGTGGCTGCTCCATTCTGATACGATCATTACAAGTTATATGACATGAGACTTAAAAAGGTTATTAGGCTGTATCTAGGTTGCAGCTGATGCCTTTAAATACAACCAAACCCTTTCCTAAGAGCTATACATAGGTGGCACCTAAGACAGATTGCTGTTAAAAGCTGGAGACCACATAAAAAGGTTTGACTTCATATGCAATACTGAAATTGTATTTCTGAACAATACAAAATATATTTATACTGAAAACACCTACGATGTACTCCCTCTAGAGTCTAGATGTCCAATCAAATCCAGAATTCTACTTCAGTGCACCATACTTTTACATGTCATTAGGTGACTGTAAAATAAAAGAACAATTCACTAACAGAGAATATAAACATATTATCACAATGGCTCATCTACATACAGAGACATACAGAATTTAGTTTGAACCCATATAAACTTCTCGAGTCTGACCATAGGTATAACAATCCATTAACCAAAATGATAACAGCATGGTTTTAACTTCATTTACTGAAACTAGCCGACTTGTAGTGGACACCTGATTAATAAGGCATTTCCAACAGCCTCCCTGTTAGGCTAGCCCATTTTCTGACTGGCAATATCCTTCGCACATAAAAAATATCCAAATGAAAAGCGGGTGCCTGCCCGCTTAGCTCAATAGGTCTGGATTAGCAATCCATCGGTGGTTGGTTCGACCCCTGGGCAGGACAAAATTTCTCAGTGACAATTGATCTCAGACATTGTGTCTAATGTTCATTTGTCTCTCACCGCTGATTCAGAGTAGATCATGTGGGAACAGTAGTCAGTTACTTGCGGAGAAATTGGCAATTACTGATTAGTTATCCAGGAAAACCGGTTAGGTGGACTGACTGCCGAGATATAACCTATATGTTGAAATCTGTGTTAAACCCCAAAAAACAAGCGGGTGCCCCAATGTCTCGTAAATGTTGGGCTAGCTCTTTAGCGACATGGTTGGAGCGTCTGTTACTTTTGCCAATTTAAGCAACGTGATCTATGGTTAGTACTTGTATGGGTGTCCCAGAATGATCTCATACAGTCATAGGCCAGGTGACTACAGACTCTTTATGCAAAAAATAAAAGAAAAAACTAGCCCAATGCATTTAATATCAAATACCTGATGCTTTACAATCCATTATTCATCAAACAATATCAAAATAATGGTAAAACTTACATGGAATGGAATCAGAAATAAAAGCTCTAGAGCCAGTAACCATGTGCTTTGTGTTCGTCTTGATTGTAAAGTCGCTGATGTAAATCAGTTCCAGAACGAATATTGGCTCGTAACTACTCGACTTTTTCCGGAAGGCTCCGTCAAAGCGTTATGGCTCGCCGAATATTGCCGTGTGGTTACGGAAGGCCGTTCATACTTACCGTAATGTCATAGTATCAGTTATAATCGATCTCCTATTTAATAATTTGTATTGCGAGAAAATTTATCTAAAAAAAAATAAATAAAATCCACAGCAATAAATTAAATATCCCTATGACGTCGTCACAGACTCTGTTAAAACGCCTCACTTGATTGGTTCGCATGATCTCTGTTCAAAGCGCCTCACTCGATTGGTTCGCAAAGCAGTTCACAGGAGGCGCTTCATAATTTACCAGGGCGCCAAAGAAATATGTCTGCTAAATCTGATGCAAGCGAGGAAAAAAACAATTTTGCGGTAATGAGGTGGCTTAACGATGGAAATCGACTGTCTGTTTATAGCCTTAAAGAAGTTGTAGAACCCCAGTTACCAATCAACGAATTCAAGCACGGGATGAGCGGCTTGTCTAAGTATCGTGGCTGTCCCGGTCTGTGGCAGTTCCGAATTCTAAACATAGGAGGTAAGTGTTTCGACCATCTATCAACTTGGAAAATTGTTCATTTATTTTTATACTTTAGCACTCTAAATATACGGCGGATGTAAGTTATGAAACTGCATTGCTGTTTTAAGGACAAATTATGAGTCGATTTGTACCTCAACACCGGGATAACGTCGGCAGCATTATTTATGTCTGGAGCATAATATGAAATCCCTTGGAGACAATTATTCTCCCTGAAGGGCGAGCATACAGTTGCCGCTTTGTCCGTCCCGTACGTTTGTCTGTCAGAATTTTGTCTGGAGCATAACATTAAAACTATGAGAGATATCAAGACCAAACTTCAAAGGTAGTTAGATCTCATCAAGGTGCAGTGCACAGGTGCCAAAACTCTTGCTTTATTAATTTTTGAGTTATTGCCCTTTGAAATGTTTCATACTTATTTTTTTGTCCGGGGCATATCTCACAAAGTATAAGAGTTATCAACTTGAAACTTTATAAGTAGATAGATCTCATTGATGAGCAGTGCAGTGCACAAGAACCATGACTCTTTATTTATTAATTTTTGAGTTATTGCCCTTCAAAATTTCTCATACTTATTTTTTGTCCAGGACATATCTCACAAAGTATAAGAGATATTAGCATGAAACTTTATTGGTTGATAGATCTCTATGAGGAGAAGTGCAGGGTGCAAGAACCGTCACTCTATTTTGCATAATTTAGGAGTCATTGCCCTTTGTTATTTTTCATACTTTAAAAAAAAATTATATTAAACAACAACCCTTTTGGAATCGGCATTCATTTGGGGAGCATCCATCGTTCAACCGATTTCTTGTGAACATTCTACTTTTAACCTCATTTTAACTTTCTTGTGATTTTGACATGCAGACATATCTATGTAGCTGGGTTCTGACTAGTGAGCTGAATACTTTTAGCTATGGTTAAGTCTGTCAACATGTGCATTTGACTGGATTAGAAATATATTTATCTCTGTATGTTATTGAACACTTTACGTATAATTTTTGCAAATCATTTTTTATTTAGGGTTAGTTATGATGGTTTCTTCAACACGTTTTTGTTTTTTTTTTGTTGGGCTTACATGATTTTCCTGAACATACTATGCATCCTCTATTTTTGTGCAGTGCAAGTATTATTTTCAATAATATTACTTTTTAATCACAATTGACAACACAAATTTCATTTTATTACCATCACCAGAAATTTTGTTTTAAAGTTCTGGATAGTATTGAAAAGTTATTTGGGTGATATTAGTTGCAATTCTGACAGTCATTTGTATAAATAGAAAAAATTCCTAGTTTTATCCAGCAAATAATGCAATTTTGTTAATTTTACTTTGTAGGTAAAAAAGAAATGAAGAAATGGCTTGATGACAATATCAGCTCCTTGACTACTGATGTGTCTGACAAGTTTTGTGAAGGTATTAATTTTTTGATTTAATCCTTGTCAGTATTTATTCTTAACTGCTGGTTGTAGAAATAACTTCTGTATAAACAAGTCTCATTCTGTAGCTGCATGAATGTTACAGATGTGAAGTTGACACACATTTCAACTACTTTCCTGTTCTTGCATGTCTATATTGATGCTCAGCCAAAATATTCAGTAAATGATGATTTGGCAGCAAACAGTGCAGTCCTGATCCTTTGTTTTGAGGCCACAGGCAAGTGGATTGACCAGGAGATCACTAAACATAGTGCCTTCTTTGCAACAGCTTGATGCAAACAACTCATAATGCATAAACAAATGTCTGAAATACAGATGAAGACCTGAATGTTAAAATTATCAGAGTTCAGATTTCATAGTTGTGTATTGATTACTTCGTGACTTTAAGTAGAATTACATCAAGATGGTTTGGGGATTACATGTACAGAATTGCATATTGGATCAAATCCCCTTAGGGTTGACTTACAGATTTTCTTTGGCGGTTCTATCATGATTGTAATGTTTGATCTTTCTCAGATATGAAGACCTATGAGCAAGGCAAGGAATCACTGCCAAAGGACCAACAAGATGAAAGCTCTGGTCAGCCCCAGAAAAAGAACTCTCACCAAGGCATGAAATCAACGTCTACATCAATATCTTCAGATAATCATGTGAAGAACAGTGACCAAAGCAAAGACTTGTGCTCTTCACTGTCAAAAGAACATGAAGTTGAACTGTCAAGTCCACCCCTGCAATGTTGTCAAAAGAAATTGACACTTGAAGGTAATTATACAGGAAGACAGATAATGAAACAAGCATGTCTTTTTGCTTAGCTGACTTGGATTAGAAAATGATGGGGGGCATATAGTCGCCGCCTTGTCAGTTGGTACTTCCATCCGTTCATCACTACACATTTGTCTTGGCTATTTCTCTGAAATTTCATGTTGGAATTCTATGAAACTTATGATCTATATGCATCAATACCAAGTAAAGTTTTGTACCTTGCATTCTTGTTCCGGTTCTGTAATATTTCATGGAGCTATTGCCCTTTGTTCATTTTGTTGCCAAATTCTTGTCCAGTCTATTTCTCAACAATAAAATTTACCAGACTGACAGTCTGGTAAACTCAGATTTTTTACCAGACCAAACAAAATTTTACAGGACCAAAATTTTTGGGAAAAAAAAATATGAAAACAAAATCACCTTCCTTGAAGTTGTTGTCATCAGATGTTGACATTGAAAAAGGAAGTTGTGACTCTAATTTTCTGGAAATTTCATATTGGTTCTCCTCTTGATCGTTAATAAAAAATATACCAAAATACTGAACCGAGTACAATCCCGATCACATTGCAAATTCCACAATCCAGTGAAGTCACTAAATTATCAAGGACCAAGTGATCGAGTGATTGCATAAATAACTATTAATAACATAATATTTTTAGATGAAATGGAGTGAAATTCTAGGACAGAAAATAAGGACTTCCTTAACAAATTGTCATTTTGACTTGTATTTTTACCGGACCTTTGGTCTTGTAAACTTATTGGATGTCTGCAGACTTAATATTTACTGGACATGCCTGATGGTCTGAGGGCTTTTGCCGTTAACAAGCTGATTACAGGCATTTAATTTAGAGTTATTCATTGATTGTGTTGCACTGATAAAAAATCCAGTATGCAAAGGTAATGGCAATTGATCTTCATGTTAGATATTTTACTACTTTCTGTTTGCAGGCAAATCCATCACTCAGAAAATGGAAGCAGAGGAAGCACTGTCTAAAACAAAACAACACAAAGACACCAATATTCATTCCGAGTAAGCTGTTAAAAGTCCTTAATGTGTTTAGGTATTTTAGGAACTTCTGGAAAAGCCCTCCTTAAAGAAAAAGGGGTGGGGGGCTATTTTTTTTTTTTTAAAAAAGGTGAACCACCTGTAAATATTTTCTCATAACTACAAATTTTTAATAAGAAGTGTTAGTGGACAACGTTATACAGTACTCTGTTAACTTGGTTTTTGCGATCCTTGTTGTTAAAAGTGTGAGATTAGTGACTATTTTCTTGAACAGCAAGTTGTCAGTTACTTGAGTTTGGTATCTTTACTATAAACCAGTAAGTTGGTATTAGCTTGCCGTTCACTGACGGATAAGATATGTCTGAAATAATGTTGAAACAGTGTAAATCTCTAAACAAAAAAAGTTTATAACTACTTGTAAAAGCAATTATATTAATCTTATTGTCATTCGTAATTTAAATACAGTTTATTACTTGGATTTGTAGTTGTGTCTCAAGGAAGGAGTTCAGGGAGCTTAAAGACGAAGTAAGACGTCTCAAGAGGAAGTTCCAGGAACTGGTGAAAACAGAGTCGGCTGGAAGCCCTTGTACTCAAACACCAACTGTAGACTTTCCACAATCTCCAAAAGCTCCAGATCTGCATAGTCCCAGTTCATCAGCACAGACTACAGCTGGTTATAATGGTTTTACATTATCTGATTTGAAGGACTCTATATGTCATATTGACAAACTGTATGAAGCCGTGAAATGCCTTATGTTGAAACTATTCAGCAAGGATTATATTGTTACACACAGTGTCTCTGGAAAAGCGGCAAATTCAAAAACTGCTAACAAGTGTCAGTTTGACTCCAGGCTGTACTTTGCCATGCTGGGAGTTCTTAAGGAGAAGTTTGACGTTAAAAATAAAGACATTACAGAGAAAGTGCATTCAGTGCAAAAATTTGTAGCCAAGCAATTGTCAGTCAAAAAATAATAGCAACCTTTGGTATTTTGTTTGGTCAGTCTAGGCTTTCCAGCATTTGTACTTTTTCCTACATGTTTGTAAAGTGCTCCTAGTTTTACCTGTTAATAAGTAAAAAGTTCCTATTATTCCTACCTTCTTTTTACAAAAAGGTGTCATGAGTGTTTTTATTTTAACTCTCTATTCTGCACTAAAAAGTACTTTTTTGTCAAACTTCCTAAATCTTTTTTAAATTTATTCCTACTTTTTTCAGTAGGTGGCTGGAAATGATGTAAGATAGAACTGTTTTTTGTTGTTTTTTTTTAGATGAGAAAATTGTTTCTTGTGTAACCATGTCTGATCATGTTAATACATGTTTCAGTTTCAGAGTATGCATTGTTCTTTATTTCCACTTAACCATGTTTGCATGATGTTTAACAGTGGCTGACCATGTTATTTTAAACTGTCATTTTCATGGTAGACCATGTTAGGAGATCATGAATAATCAAAGTCACACCATGGTAAGAGACCATGAGAAACCATGGTAAGAGACCATGTTAGTGGCCATTTAACAAAACATGTTCAACCATGGTTAACCATGATCTGTGGGGCAAGGTAGTTCATGGTATTTCATGAAAAAACATGAACCATTTCACCTGGGCATGACAGCTGACACTTGTGTGAATAACATACCTAAATACAAATTAAATCACCTTTTTTCAAACTAGTTTTTAAACCAATCTGAGCTCTGGTTTGAAAGTGAAATCTACAGATTTTGTATAAATATATATTTTTTCGATGCATAACAAACACTTGTAAATTTCAGTGGCTCAACACTTCCCTTTTATATTTCTATCATTTGGGGATTAATTTCACAATCTTTGATATCGTAATATTGTTGTGAAACCTATATGTAGCCTCAAAGGAACAACCTGTCAATCACAATTCCCGTGACCTATGATCTTTACACGTGATACAACACCGTAAATTTATTAGTTGTAATTCAAGAGCTAACCTTTGACAGCAAGTCTGAGTAATTTTCCATAAAAAAATCCCAGTATTTTACCGCCTTTTCCACTTCACATAATCTAATGCTGCATGCTTTTGGATGCTTGCTTGCTACTTTCAATTCTCATTTTTGGAAAATCTATAAATAGTAACACCTAGTTTTGTGAGGAGATATTGACAAGGATTAAGTTTTCATGGTGTAAGAAACAAAAGTTGACGTTTTCATTGTTGTCTCTTGTTACTTTTTCGTACATGCCGTACACCGAGGTTATTCAGTATTTGACTTAAAAGTGGTTTTCACAACCATGAACTTGCATATCTACTCTATTTTCGAATTTAATTCGACAATGATTTGCCGCGATTTAGAGTATTTTTGTTCATGGTAATTCAATAACAGAACAACAAGATGTACAAACAACAAATACATTGTATCTATATATTTTTTTTATTACAAAATCAAATTTTACATATTTTAAGTAGTAAAAAAAATCGTAAAAAGCTACAGTTTTCACCGCGATCCGCGGTGATTGACCACAGTGTTCCGCCGCGATTTACCGCGGCGTTCCACGGGGGAAACGCTTACGGCCACAGATTCATGTCCGCGGTGGTGAACATTTTCAGTCCGCGGGGTCTCGCGGACAAATTTTGTGCATAATTTCGTCCGCGATGAGTCTCATCCGTGGGGTCTCGTGGGTTTTGCAAAATCCGCGCTGAGCGTACTGTATTTGGTGTGCAGCATTGTCTAGTCGACCTCTATCAAGTTTGTTCAAATGATGTCCCCTGGGTCAAAAGTGGCCACGCCTCAGGGTTCTATTGATTTACATATAGTTATATAGGAAAAACATGAAAAATCATTTTTCTCCGAAACTAATAGGACTAGACCTTACATATTTGGTGTGGAGTATTGTGTTGTGAACCTTTTACCAGTATTGTTAATATGTTGGCCCTGGGATCATAAATGCCCCACCCCCCTGGGGCCTTCAATATGTAAAAAAGGCAATCTTTAAAAATCTTCTTACTGGAAACCTCAATGCCTACAGCTTAGATATTTGGTATGCAGCATTGTCTAGCGGACCTCTACCTAGTTTGTTTGAAAAATGTCACTGGGGTCACTATTGGCCCCGCCCGAGGGGTCATAAGTTTTAAATAGCGGTATAGAAGAAAATCTTTAAAAATCTTCTTGTCTGAAACCACAAGGCCTAGAATTTTAAAATTTGGCATGAAGCAAGCTTTATCAAGCTTTTTCAAATTATTAGGTTAAAGGTCATGGAGGCTAAAAATAGATTTATCTACTGTACCTCATAGAGCCTTCATTTATAGACCAATATCTTTGATATTCAGTATATAGGTTCCTTGCATGGACATCTACCCATGGGTAGGGTTTGAGGTCACTGGGTCAAGGTCACCATAGCTTATAATAGATATTTCTACTTTCTGTCAAAGAGCCTTTATTTATTGACTGATATTTTACATATTTGGTTTGTAGGCACTTACATATTTTCAATTAAAAAATGAAATACTGCTTAGCAGCAAACCTACAGCCAAAGTACTCAGGTGAGCGATCCAGGGCCATCATGGCCCTCTTGTTATTTTTAATGTACCTTAAAAACTAGTAAAGCTATTCGCCTCAAACATTATATAGATCTCAATGAGTAAAAGTACCAGTAAAAGTTTTTTCCCATCATGCTGAGATTACTTTTTTATCTTGGAGATTTCTGCCGATGCACATAAATTTTCGGAGGGATCAGTGTTATTCTTACATTTTTTTGTTTTGTAAAATATGATTTTAGTCATCATTGTTAGTTCATTAAATTTCAGTTTGTTGTTCCATTTCCAGTTATTCAATTGTTTAGTAAAATATCCTATGCAAACAACAGTTACTGACAATTTTCTTTCAGTTTATTTCTGGACTGTGAATGGAGAATATACTGAATAGTCATTACAACAAATTACTTTACAGCACACAGTCTTATTTGTACAGTTATCTATAAATGATTTCAATGTAAAACCTAAAAACTGAAGTCACATCTTACAAATTTTTAGTATTTATATTAGATAAAATCTTAAGAATTTAGATATTATTTGTACAAATGAAACTGTTAAGATATGTCAGTTTTCATTTCAGACTCTACTTCAATTTCTGCTTTGAATGTCATGGAACCAACAACAAACCATACTAGTGGTTTCATTGGTGTAACCACAGAATGTATCTATGGTGCCTCTTCTGAAGTAACAGATCTGAACATTCAGTGGTTAGTTGTAATGGTAAGTTGATCAACAACTAGCGTGTGTGGGTGTGAAGGCACACGGGAGTTTTTGAGTTAGAGATGGAATGATATCAGCAAACAAGTGAGGCATAGAAAAGAAGTGTAACATACTTTCTACATTTGTTGATATAACCCAGCCTGAATCATAGGTAATATAATTATACACAGTGTTTATTGTAATGAACTGTCCAAAAGGGTTATGACACACTGTTATTGTATATACAGAGTATTTGGCCACAAAATGTCCAACACACAGAGAAAATATATCTGAACCCCTTGGAATGAACTATGTTTGTTAAACAGGCATTGTTAATTGTCCACTATGTTGGATTTGCAATTATACCTGTTGAGGTTGTAGAGATGTACACAATCCAGCTTTGGAATATGCTCTTGAGACCAAGATAGAAAGAGGTTGACATTTTTGCCAATTAAAGCAAATGTGCACTCACCCTTAAAAGATTAACTCTTCATTTATGGTACAATTTGACTTTTTATAGCTCTACACTTTTGTGCAGTGTGTGCTGTTGTATTACTGTATAAGTACTTATTTCTGGGGGAACTTTATTTTTGCTATATCTGTGGAAGACAACGAGACTGCAGAAATTTAAGCCATTCACTCTGTATTGTGTTGGTAGATTTGCATGTTAGATTGTTTTCTTCCAGTATTGTATAATACACTGTCCTGTTGCAGTATTGGCTTTTGTACTGATAAACAGTACTGATAAACAGTTTGGCAACTGATTCATTTGGTATAAGTACTAAATAAATGGTAAGAAAAAAGTCATTGTTTTTTATTGTCATTAGAAAAAATCAGAGTTGTTTTGATTTTTGCGCACCAGGAACTAATTTTACAATGGGTTTGCTTTGGTATTGACTTGCATTGAAAAACAAAAAAACTGGTTTGTCTCTGCAGACTTGTTAATGCGTCACCTTGTACCTGTATATAATGTGATGATAACAATATCAGTTTATTTTGAAATGGGAAGTCAATGAACTGTCAAATAAATGTCATCTAATCATCACTAGCATCTTTTTTGTATATATTTTTCTAAACAATGTACACTAAACCGCAGAAGTAAAACATGTGAGGTTGATGTCTCCACATAAATATTATATGCAGAAATTCAAGACCCCCTTGTTTTAACAAAAATCGCAGAATATATCTCTAAAGCCTGCAGAATTAAATACTTATACAATATGATGGGTGACTGTCTGTCATTTAACTGTCATCCTTTATCAACATTTCAAGGCAAACAACTAAACACTATGGCCAACTTTAATGAAACTTCAGAAGAATTTCCTTACTTAGCTGGTCCTCTCTCAAATTTCTTAAAATTAAATGATTCCATTTAACACTCTATTTGCCATTGTGAAAAAGCTTTGAAAATTTCTTTAGAAATCACTTGTCCAATTTCTAAATAGTTTACATACATTTTCCTTACATGAGTTTTTATGCCCCCACAAAGTGGGGTGCATATAGCGTTGCATTTGTCCGTCCGTCCATCCGTCCGTCCGTATGTCTGTCCGTACGTCCCGAAATCTTGTGAACGCAACTCCTCTTAAACCGGATGGCAGATTTTGCTTAAACTTCCAGGGATGAACAACCTTAATGTGTAGATGGTAGTAAAGGAAGGAATTTTTGCTGCGACCAAATTTAACAGAATTATGGCCCTTTGTTGATTTTTTCACTATATACCATATTGAAATTTTGTGAACGCAACTCCTCTTAAACCGGATGGCAGATTTTGCTTAAACTTCCAGGGATGAACAGCTTTAATGTGTAGATGGTAGTTAAGGAAGGAATTTTTGCTGTGACCATATTTAACAGAATTATGGCCCTTTGTTGATTTTTTCACTATATACCATATAAATAATTGAACATATAAATTTTACATTTGTAATTTAATTTAACATGTACATGAGGTTACCTGTAGATCATTTTAGGTATATGTACAGAAAAAATCTTACATACAGGATATACATGCTCTTGTTTATGAGCACTTATGCATAGTGGGGGCATCCGTGTCCTATGGACACAGTTGTAGTTAATTTCAATTTTTTCAAGAGATTTTGGTCCTACATAAGGCAGGGCTTTTATAACCATACGGAAAACTTTGAAAATATTTTCAAAAACTGTTGTCATGATTTCAAAATAATTTTACAGAAATGTGCCTTATGTGGCCTTTAGTCTAATTCCTTTGCCAGGTTGGTGCTTCAAAACATAGCTGTCAGAATGCAGTTTCACTTCATGAGTACATGGACAATTTTTTAAAAAGTTCGTTAGAAGCTGCAGACTTAATTATTTCACAAGAATATTTCTTAGCTGGTTCCTTGTCAAATTCTTTTGCGTAATGTTAGTAAAAGAACTTGGCTGATGGGGTGGGGCAAGTTTTCACTGCATGACCATATGGAAAATTTATAAACCCCTAACTAATTTTCAAAATATTTTCACAGAAAATTAATTTTCCTGTGGTAGCCTTTGATTAAATTCCTTCAAGTGAAGTTGGTTCATTGAAAAACAAAAATCTTGACTGACAGTGGTTTGGCAAGTTTTCACTATTAGACTGTAAAGTTAACTTTGAAAATCCTCTTGGCCAGATTTTCAAAGAAATTTTCCTTAGGTATCACTTTACCATATTCAGTGGAGTCATGTTGGTTGGTTCAAAGATATTTCAAAACACTTAGACAATTTTGAAAACAGATATTAAACTTGACATACTGTCATTAATTTTGTTCTATTTTTGGAAGTTACAGCAAGGAAAAATCAAACAATGCATGTATCTACAGTGGTTCTCAGGTTAGCGATATCGGGCCATCATGGCCCTCTAGATAAAGTCTATAATGCAGACGAGTGAAGACAAGTAATAAGTATTCTGAAAGTCTGTTGAACAGATTTCCCTAATCTAGAAATGCAATGTTTGAAAAATAAATCCACTCAGAGTGACTGTGGAACTTGTGTCTTCTTAGGCATTCTAGAAAAAAACAAATCAATTTAAGATTCCAGACACTTTCCTTGTGTGTGTTTGGTTTATTACAAGCTCAATGTACCGCACCGGTACATGAGACCATGGTTTAACACCTCATCTAAGGGTTTTTTGAGGAAATGTGGTGGACTTGCTTAATAAAATGTACAAAGTTTTTGTATTGTGGTTACACCGTTGATTGGTTCCTGTAAGGTGTTTGAGTTGTATTTAATTTTCATTTTGCTGTAATTATAGGGAAGTGTAGAAAAATCTTTCAACCCAATGAATACAACAATAAAGTCACTTAATGGATCATGCCAGTTTTGTGATGGAGACAAGGCAACACAGATCATTATTGGTTTTTACCACCAAGACGAAATGGAATGTCAGGCAAAGGAAGCTAAATTCCGAATCATTTTGAGACACAAGGGGATCTCTTCTGAACCTTTGAACATCACAACCAGGAATTTTTATTGTGTATCTGGTAAGAATCTATCCTGTGCACTGTCTAGTTTCACTCAGTCAAGAAATATATAAGTATATCTGGTATGAATCTATCCTGTACACTGTCTAGTTTCACTCAGTCAAGAAATATATAAGTATATCGGGTATGATACTTTCCTGTACACTGTCTAGTTTCACTCAGTCAAGAAATATATAAGTATATCTGGTATGGTACTTTCCTGTACACTGTCTAGTTTCACTCAGTCAAGATATATATAAGTATATCTGGTATGATACTTTCCTGTACACTGTCTAGTTTCACTCAGACTATAATACTTGCCTGTACACTGTCTAGTTTCACTCAGTCAAGAAATATATAAGTATATCTGGTATAATACTTTCCTGTACACTGTCTAGTTTCACTCAGTCAAGAAATATATAAGTATATCTGGTATGATACTTTCCTGTACACTGTCTAGTTTCACTCAGTCAAGAAATATATAAGTATATCTGGTAAGAATCTATCCTGTACACTGTCTAGTTTCACTCAGTCAAGAAATATATAAGTATATCTGGTATAATACTTTCCTGTACACTGTCTAGTTTCACTCAGTCAAGAAATATATAAGTATATCTGGTATAATACTTTCCTGTACACTGTCTAGTTTCACTGAGTCAAGAAATATATAAGTATATCTGGTAAGAATCTATCCTGTACACTGTCTAGTTTCACTCAGTCAAGAAATATATAAGTATATCTGGTATGAATCTATCCTGTACACTGTCTAGTTTCACTCAGTCAAGAAATATATAAGTATATCTGGTATGAATCTATCCTGTACACTGTCTAGTTTCACTCAGTCAAGAAATATAGAAGTATATCTGGTATGAATCTATCCTGTACACTGTCTAGTTTCACTCAGTCAAGATATATATAAGTATATCTGGTATGATACTTTCCTGTACACTGTCTAGTTTCACTCAGTCAAGAAATATATAAGTATATCTGGTATGATACTTTCCTGTACACTCTCTAGTTTCACTCAGTCAAGAAATATATATGTATATCTGGTATGATACTTTCCTGTGCACTGTCTAGTTTCACTCAGTCAAGAAATATATAAATATATTTAGTATGATGCTTTCCTGGGCATTGTTTAGAACTGTTTACTGATAATTGGTTTGGAACATCTATTTTTAGATTAATGGAAACCTTCCAACCTTCAGAGACAGCTAGGTCTTAATATATTTTCTCTAAAATTTATTTCTTTTCAAACTCAGTGTTATCTCATAGAAAGAGTTTTTTTTGCAGATAGTCCATGTTAGATTATTGATAACTTTTTGCATTTTTAAAAAAAAAAAGGTTTGGATATGACATTTCGTATCATGAATCATCATGTAAGTAAATTTACATTAATATATGAATCTTAGAGGTTGACTGAAACACCAAAGTTTTATCTCCTTGTTTTCAGATCAAACTACAGATGGATCTACAAGTAGGAGGAGTACAAACGCAACCATTCTGATTGTCGTCTTTGGATGTCTATTACTCCAGTACAGTGTTTTAGTATTCATGTATATACATAAACGTAGGAAGAGAAACACAAACCCTGCAGGTAATACTTCTTGTTAAGTAAATTTAGAAAAGATGCATTTATAAGGATTTTTAACTTACACTTGTTAAAAATAACAGCATTATCAGTCTACATTTTAGGTTGTAATGACATCCATTTTGGATAGAATAAGTCTTTAAGTAGGAAAGAATATTAACAAAATGGTAATGTTATTACTTAATAGTAAAGATGTACAGAATAGCTGTAAGAATCATTTTCTGCTGTGAAATAGACTGTTATATTATGTAAACATCATAAAGTCTAAAATTGTAATTATGTTTTCTGTCATCTTTATCAGATGTTTTGCACTGCATTACTTCCCATAAAAGACCTTTCCTAATTGTATAACTACAGTCGACTCCGCTTATAACGAACTCAATGGGACATTCAAATATCGTTCGTTATATCCGAAGTTCGCTAAAAGCGAAGTAGCAACAACTTTCGCGGACTTGTTTAGGTGGACAAATTTGCCGTGAAAAAGCATACCTGTCACCGGTCACCTGTGCAATCGGTATTTTACGGCAGCGGTAATTTTTTGTGGGGCAATTTATTGTACACTATATTATGCACATGCATTTGATTTATTGTAAACAAAAGTTTCACAGTTTATATGCATAATTTATACATGTATTTAATTCAAACAAAATGTTGAACTACTTGAGCATTCGTTTAGGCATTGTCTATAAACGTTACATCGCGTTTTTTTAGAATAGTGCTGAGTTTGCTTTTCTTTAATCCATATTTTTCAGCAATTTTCGTTTTTGATAATTTTCCATCATCAATTTCATTAAGAACTCCAATTTTAGTGTCCAGAGAAATCGCCTTTCGTTTATTTCCAGTTTTTGATGGCGTTGCCATTTTTACACTGTAATTTTACAAAATCGTTTAATACTAGCGAAGCAATTATTGCAATACATGTAGTTTGTGAGAACATTTTACCAAAATCTTTATTCCCTGAAGGCATAACTTACCTGTGCAATCACTCGATTAAATAATTATCGGATAGCGGTATTTATGTACTGATCATGAATCGAGCGCATCCCGATTTTCAATTATGACAGTTCGTTTCAACCTAGGAAATTTACGTTTTTGTTTCTCCATTTGGGACTGGAAAAAAATGGTTCGCTATAGCCGAGGAAATTAACGTGTTTTTCTCCGTTTGGGACTTGAAAAATGGTTCGCTATAGCCGAAAATTCGTTATAAGCGAGTACGTAATAAGCGATGTGATTTAACATAAAATAAAGAAGGAATCGGCCTGGGATTTCAGAATTAGTTCGCTATAGCCGATAATTCGTTATAACCGAGTTCGTTATAAGTGGAGTCGACTGTATATAACTTGTGTCTGCGTACATGAAGATTAACCACCAGGTTATTATGGAAGAATATGTAACTATGTTGGTGTCTGCATTGCAACTCATTTTCACATCTAGCTGGGCTAAAAACTCTACACACTTTGTTCCTGAAGTTAAGATTGTATTTAAAACATTTCTATTTATTTGATGAATCATCTTTCCTCATGGTAAGAAGAAATCCTGGCATGAAAGGGAATTGTGACACAAGTATTGAAATGAAGGGTTTCGTAGGGACATATAAAAAAGAAGGTATTCTTATTGATAACCCTATGACAAAGGAATTATCTTTACCTTTTTTGCATAATCTATAAAACAAAAAGTTCAGATCATAAAAAAAACCAACACCTGAAAGATCTAGACCATATAAAATCAGTTTGTTAATTTTCTCCACAATGTTTGAATCTTATGAATTAAGAGAGGCAAATAATAAAAGATAATGAACGTGATGAATATTGTAATTTATTAGAATAACCAGTTTCAGTAGAAGTATCTGAAAGTAATAATTTGTATTTTACCTCATCATGTTAAATGATAATGAATTATCCTTGGTATGTATCTAACCTTGGTATGTATTTACTTCTTCAAGAAAAGAATGATGATCTGATAGATTACGTTATATTTGCTAGATTTAAATTTAAGTATCAACCGTTAATTGTCAGTTACAAGCTTGTAATTAAATAGTAGTTTGAAGTGGACTGTTCTGGACTGGCCATATTTGATTGGGCTTTTTAGCTCACCTGAGCACAAAGTGCTCAGGTTGAGCTTTTCTGATCGGTCTTTGTCCGTCGTCCGTCAGTCCGTCCGTCCGTCCGTCCGTCCGTCGTCAACTTTTCATTCAAACGACATCTCCTCTGAAACCAATGGGGCAAATTTAATGAAACTTGCCTGGGATGTTCCTTGCATGAAGCTCTACCAAGATTGTTCAAATGGTTCTGGTCCATTGCATTTCTGGTTCACTGGAGCTAAAAATAGATTTTATAAGTTGGATCTTTAAAAATCTTCTTCTCCGAAACCACAAGGCCTGGAGCTTTGATATTTGGTATGAAGCATCATCTAGTGGACCTCTACCAAGTTTGTTCAAATTATGTCCCTTGGGACAAAACTGACCCCACCCCAGGGGTCAGTTGATTTTACATAGAGTTATATAGGGAAAACTTGAAAATCTTCTTGTCAGAAACCACAAGGCCTAGAGTTAAGATATTTGGTATGTAGCATTGTCTAGTGGACCTCTACCAAGTTTGTTCAAATCATGGCCTCTGGGTCAAAAATGGCCTTGCCCCGGGGGTCACTTGTTTTACATAGAGTTATATAGGAAAGACTAAAAAATCTTCTTGTCAGAAACAAGAAGGCCTACAGTTAAGATATTTGGTATGTAGCATTGTCTAGTGGACCTCTACCAAGTTGTTCAAATCATGGCATCTGGGTCAAAAATGGCCTTGCCCCGGGGGTCACTTGTTTTACATAGAGTTATATAGGAAAATCTTTAAAAAAATTTCTTGTCAGAAAACGTAAATTATAGAGCTTAGATATTTGGTGTGTAGCATTGTCTAGTGGACCTCTACCAAGTTTGTTCAAATCATGGCCTCTGGGTCAAAAATGGCCTTGCCCCGGGGGTCACTTGTTTTACATAGAGTTATATAGGAAAATCTTAAAAAATCTTCTTGTCAGAAACTGTAAGTTATAGAGCTTAGATATTTGGTGTGTAGCATTGTCTAGTGGACCTCTACCAAGTTTGTTCAAATCCTGTCCTCTGGGTCAAAAATGGCCCCGCCCCAGGGGCCACTAGTTTTACATAGAGTTATATAGGAAAATCTTAAAAAATCTTCTTGTCAGAAACCGTAAGTTATAGAGCTTAGATATTTAATGTGTAGCATTGCCTAGTGAACCTCTACCAAGTTTGTTCAAATCATGGCCTCTGGGTCAAAAATGACCCCGCTCCAGGGGCCACTAGTTTTACATAGAGTTATATAGGAAAATCTTAAAAAATCTTCTTGTCAGAAACCGTAAGTTATAGAGCTTAGATATTTGTTGTGTATCATTGTCTAGTGGACCTCTACCAAGTTTGTTCAAATCCTGGCCTCTGGGTCAAAAATGGCCCCGCCCTGGTAGTCACTTGTTTTACATAGAGTTATATAGGAAAGACTAAAAAATCTTCTTGTCAGAAACAAGAAGGCCTACAGTTAAGATATTTGGTATGTAGCATTGTCTAGTGGACCTCTACCAAGTTTGTTCAAATCCTGGCCTCTGGGTCAAAAATGGCCTAGCCCCTGGGGTCACTTGTTTTACATAGAGTTATATAGGAAAATCTTTAAAAAATCTTCTTATCAGAAACCGTAAGTTATAGAGCTTAGATATTTAGTGTGTAGCATTGTCTAGTGGACCTCTACCAAGTTTGTTAGAAAAATGTCCCTGGGGTCACTATTGGCCCCGCCCGAGGGGTCACAAGTTTTAAATAACAATATAGAAGAAAATCTTTAAAAATCTTCTTGTCTGAAACCACAAGACCTAGAATTTTAAAATTTGGCATGAAGCAAGCTTTATCAAGCTTTTTCAAATTATTGGATAAGGTTAAAGGTCACGGAGGCTAAAAGTAGATTCATCTACTCTACCTCATAGAGCCTTCATTTATAGACCAATATCTTTGATATTCAGTATAGAGGTTCCTTGCATGGACCTCTACCCATGGGTAGGGTTTGAGGTCACTGGGTCAAGGTGAAGGTCACCATAGCTTATAATAGATATTTCTACTTTCTGTCATAGAGCCTTTATTTATTGACTGAAATTAATATATTTGGTTTGTAGGCACTTACATATTTTCAATTAAAAAATGAAATACTGCTTAACAGCAAACCTACAGCCAAAGTACTCAGGTGAGCGATCCAGGGCCATCATGGCCCTCTTGTTTTTTATATGCCCAAAGGGGGCATATTATGTTGTGGTCCAGGGCGTTTGTCCGTCCGTCCGTCAGTCTGTCCGTTAGCAATTTAGTTTCTGGAGAAAATCTTGAGTACTCATTGGCCTACTGTCCTTTACCTTCATGTGATTATTGCCCACATTGAGTGAATGACCCCTATTGATTTTGGAGTCATTAGTTCAAAGGTCAAGGTCACATAGACCTTAACATTGAAAACAGTTTCTGCCATTTAACTTGACAATCATTTGTTACAGAGACATCAAACTTCAATCATGATTGCATACATTGAGTGGATGACCCGTATACATTTTAGGGTCAGTATGTCAAAGGTTGGGGTCACAGTGACCTAAATGTTTAGAATCATTTACACTCAGTAACTAGGCAACCATTTGTCATATAGATTTGAAAATTTGTGCAATGGTTGCACATATTAAGTGAATGACCCCTATTGATTTTAGGGTCAGTAGGTAAAAGGTCTGGGTCACATAGACCTAAACATTGAAAACCATTTCTGCCATATTACTTGACAATCATTTGTTGTAGAGACTTTAAACTTTACATCATGATTGCTCACATTGAGTGGATGACCTCCATATATATTGGGGTCAGTGTGTCAAAAGTCAAGGTCATAGTGATCTAAATGTTTAGAATCATTTACAAACTGTTACTCGAGAACCATTTGTCTTAGAGACTTCCAAATTAATATAGTGGTTGCACATATTGAGTGAATGATCCATTTGATTTTGGGGTCAGTAGGTCAAAGGTCAAGGTCACAGTGACCTTAACATTGAAAACTATTTCCACCATGTAACTTGACAATTGTTTCTTCTAGAGACTTCAAACTTTATATCCTGATTGCACACATTGAGTGGATGACCACTTTACATTTTTGGGTCAGTATGTCAAAGGACAACATCACAGTGACCTAAATGTTTAGAATAATTTACACTATGTAACTCGGCAACCATTTGCCGTATAGATTTCAAAATTCATATTATGGTTGCACACATTCATGATTGAGTGAATGACCCCTATTGATTTTGGGGTCAGTAGGTCAAAGGTCAAGGTCACATAGACCTTAACACTGAAAACCATTTCTGTCATGTAACTTGACAATCATTTGTTCTAGAGATTTTAAAATTTCTTTCATGATTGTACACATTGAGTGAGTATGTCAAAGGTCAAGGTCACAGTGACCTTAATGTTTAGAATCATTTACACTCTATAACTCGACAACCATTTTTCATAGAGACTTCAAAATTCATAAAACGGTTGCATACATTGAGTGAATGACTGCTATTGATTTCATTTTGAAGGTCAAAGGTCAGAAAATTCAAAATTTAAAGCAAATCATTTAATTTTAAAGCCTAAGGTTTCCTCCCTTGCATCGTGCTTAGAAAAAACACCCTTCGGGTATATAATGCTCCACCCAGCGGTGCTCTTGTTTAGGCCTGTAGATAACCTTAACGTATTATATTTTATATTTTGATGTTGTTCTTTATCAAAAAATGAGTCAGTAACTTGGTTTAAATATTTTCTTCACAATTACAGCAAAAATTTCAAGATGTAAGAACATTTTATTTTTTTTCATCGTCGGCCCATCTGTGAGTCAGTCGCTTTAAGGTATTAGAATACTAATAAACATTTTGTCAGTCCTCATTGAATAAAGATTTTTTTTAAAGAAATATACTATCCTATGACAAAATATAGACAATATAATTCACCATGGAAGTTTCAAGAAGTCACTAATATTCAGTTTAAACCTCACCCAACATAATGGGTTTATAAGGTATAGAGAAACATTGTTTCTCAGAATGACCATTAAAACAAGTCTAACTTGGTATATAATCATTCACATTTTGAAGACCTACTGACTGCTGACAAAAATCAAAGGAATTGAAAAGCAGAAAGTGAGAAGAAATGAAATATGATTATAAACATGCCACAAATTTATCCCATCAACTTTATTATGACGGGATGTTATCAGTGTAAACTTAAACATAAATCTTTGGGGCTTTGAATTAGCTACTGTAACAATTAATTTTATGCCTCCCATAGAAGGTGAAGGGGGTATAGTGTTTTGCAAATGTTGGTCGGCTGGTCGTTTCCAATTAATATCTGGAGAACTCTTGGATCCACCTTACTCATACTTGGTTTTGAGGTCGGTCACATCTAGAATATTACCTCTATACATGTAGGTCATTAGGTCAAAGGTCAAGATCAAGATGTTCCGAATTTGATATTTAATCTAAAAGTAAAATGGATAAGAAACTATATACTACATGGAGATGGCAAATGTTATAAATTATTAAAAGTTATGTTTAACATTGATAAATAATTAAGTGGAGGATCCATATTCTGTGAAACAATTATACCTAGATTTAAAAAATGAATTTTGGAAAGTTGTTTCAACAACTAATAAATTTTATGTAATTAAATATAAAATCGAAAAAACTGAACAGCTGGTCAACATGCCCTTATTCTACAATAGCTCTTTCCTCAATAATAAACAATATATATATTTGCCAGAACTATTTAATAAAGGAATAAGATATGTTAAAGATGTAATAAATGATAGGGGAGAGTTTGTTGGCATTAGATACTTGGAAAATGTTATTGCGAAAAGACTAAACTTCCGAAATATTATTGGATTACAAAAGGCAGTGACCTCATGTATTAAAAATATAGTATCACTTTAGTACTGAATATCACAATCCCAGTATAAACTGCTACCTTAAACCACTGTTATTAAATCCAGATACAAATAAGTTTGTATACAAATCATTTATTACTAATAATGGTACACCTAAAAGTCAGAGAAAATGGATTAATGATTTTAGGAATGAAAATATTGATTGGAAAAATGTCTATAGCCGGATATTCAAATGTACAAAAGACTTGTATATTCAGTAGCTACAAACAAGAATACTTCGTAGAATATTGCCAACTAACTATCTTTGATATAAAATGGACATTAAGGATAATAATTTAATATGTACCTTTTGTGGGACACAAGAAGAAACATTAGGCCATCTATTTTGGGAATGTCAAAATTTGTATAAAATACTTAAATATATATCTGGAAAATTAGTTGAAATAGGGTATAATTGCCCCTTTACAGAATTAACAGTTCTATTAGGTTCAGAAAACAGTAATTATAATATAGACATATTATTATTAGATGCAAGAGGTACATATTTTTATGCAAGAATAATAAAACCAATCCAAGTATAAATGGTTTTCAGAATAGCTTAAAATTCACCTGGGATATATATATATATTAGGGATGGGAACGAATGTTCGAATATTCGAAAATCAAATTCGAATATTCTAAAATGATTTTTTTTTCAAATAAAGCATCGTTGATTTTTATAAATGTAAGCATTCTGATTATGCAAAAACCCCAATCTGTTTGGTATTGTGTTTTTTTTTTATCGCGTGTCAAAAATGATCCAATTAACAATAAAATTGCAATGCATAATTGGCAGGGGCAATCGTTACAGATTAACAGTTTGCCACAGGCGTAATTGTGATACCTTTTAATATGTTGTTCATTCAAATTGGCGCCCGTTTATTTCACAAATTTTTAGAAGGTTGTTTGTCTCACAATATTCAAGGATTAACATCATTTTTTACGAAAACGAACAACCAGTCACGCTATGTCTCTATTGATATTACTATTTAGTTGCCCAATCAGTAGAATAGCTCAAATATTTTCCTCTGATAAGTATTTTTGAAACAAAAATCATCCTCGCTTTATGTTTGATCATCGCTTAACAATATTGAAATAAGCTGTATGGAAAAAAAAAACAGAAACAAAAAACATGCACCCTCTTGTGTTTGGACTTATTTCACGTTTAATGAACGGAATATATTATGTATTGCCAATCACTTAATAAGTATTTATAACTTCCATAAAACAAGCCATTTCTACGCCATTTAATTTCTAGATAATACATAGCTGTTCCCTGACAACGTACAGGTGATAAAACAGTACCAATGTTCGGATACCAAAATTTGGGTAACTTACTGAACTGAAACGAAAACGAATATTCGAATATATTCGAATATGGCAAAACGAATATTCGAATATCGATATAAGTATTCGTTCCCATCCCTAATATATATATATATATATATAGTTCTACTAAGGCATCAGATCAAGAACTGAAATACTGGCCAGTTGTAAGATCTTTTATCAGTAGCATAAATAATTAATATTTACAATCTTACTTTAAATTTATTGAACAAGCTTGAATAATTATATATGAGCATTATTCTATTATTCAGCATTATATCTAAGTAATCTGCATAAGTATTTGCCATTCATGTTAAACTAATAAGATATATAACAACAGTAGTAATAAGAATAATCATATTTCAGACAAGGATTGTGTTAACATTTGCCTCATGTTTTTGCTGTTTATTTTTTTTATTTCACTTTAGTTTAATGTATTCATATTTGTGTCAGGTTAACCTTTGTTAACATATAAAGTTGGTGCCTCATATACAATATGTCATAGTTACTTTCTTGCTTGTATATTGTAGACTATTATGTCATTGGTATCTAATAAATGCTGTTTGTATTGTAAGGTGAGACCTCAAGTCAAATATGACAAGGCTAATAAATGAGGTTGACCTAAAAAAGGTCAAAGGTTAAGGTCGCTGTGACCTTGAAAAGCAAAACTGGTTCCCTGTTTCCGATTAGTAACTATAGAACGCTTGGTACCAGGTTGTTCAAACTTAAAGTGTAGGTAGATGATGACCAGCCATGATGCCTTTAATTTTTCAGGTGACCAGGTCAAAGATCAAGGTGACAGTGACCTTGAATAGAAAAAAGTTTCTGATCAATAATTATAAAACCGTTGGTCCCAGGTTGTTCCGACTTAGTTTGAATGTTGGTCATGACTACTAGATCACCCCTATAGTTTTTCAAGTCACTAGGTTTAGATCAAGATCTTAGTCACCTTGAAGAGCAAAAGGGTTTCTGATCAATAACTATAGAAGGATAGGACCCAGGTTCTTCAAACTTAGTATGTAGGTTGGTCATGGCCATTAGATGACACCTTTAGTTTTTCAGGTCACCAGCTTAAGGTCACAGTGACCTTGTATAGCAAAAACATTTACAATCAGTACTATAGAACCCTTGGTCCCTGGTTGTTTAAACTTTATTATTAGGTTGGTCATGACCAGTAGATGATGCCTTCAGTTTTTCAGGTCACCAAGTCAAAGGTCAATGTCACAGTGACCTTGAAGAGCAAAACTGTTTCAAATCAATAACTGTAGAACCCTTGGTCTTAGTTTGTTCAGACTTAGTTTGTATGTTGGTCATGACAAGTAGATGACTCCTATAGCTTTTTAGGTCAAAGCTAAAGGTCACAATGACCTTGTATAGCAAAATAATTTCTTATCAATAACTATAGAATGCTTGGACCCAGCTCCTCAAGACTTCATAGGTAGGTTGGTAATGAAAATTAAATGACCCTTGTAGTTTATAGGGTTATTAGGTGAAAGGACAAAGTCACAGTAATCTTGAAAAGTAAAACATTTTCTACTAAATGTTTAGGGAATCCTTGGGACCAGGTTTGTCAGACTTAGTATGTGAGTTTGTCAAGATCAGTAGATGACAACCATTGTTTTTCAGGTTATTTAGTCAAAGGTTAAGGGTCACAATGACCTTGAAAAACAAAATGTTTTCTGATAAATAACTGTAGAATGCTTGGGCCCATGTTCCTTAAATTTGGTATATAAGTTGTTCATGACTTGTAGATTAGTCTGGTTTCAGGTCTCCAGGTCAAAGGCCAAGTTCACAGTGTCCTTATAATAGTTTCCGATAAATAACTATTGAGCCCTTGTTCCCAGCCCGTGAAACTTCATGGCTGCCTCTAGAGATCATGTGCTAAGGGGGCTTATATGTTTTACAAACATCTCTTGTTATACCCCCGCACAACGAAGTTGTATGGGGGGGTATACTGGAATCAACTCGTCCGTCCGGCCGTCCGTCGGTTTTTCCTTGTCCGCCCAATAATTTTAAGAATTCTTCGACCCACAGTCTTCATATTTGGTGTGAAGGTTGGTCATGACCAGTAGATGAACCCTTTTTATTTTGAGGTCACTAGGTCAAAGGTCATGGTCACAGGAGCCTTGACTAAAAAAAGCTTGTCCGCCCAATAACTTAAGAATCCTTTGACTCACAGTGTTCATATTTGAAGTGGAGGTTGGTCATGACCATTAGATGATCCCTACTGATTTTGCGGTCACTGGGTCAAAAGTCAAGGTCACAGGGGCCTTGACTACAAAAGCTTGTCGCCCCAAAACTTAAGAATCCTTTGATCCACAGTCTTCATATTTAGTCATGAGGTTGGCCATGATCAGTAGATGACCCCTATTTATTTTTAGGTCACTGGGTCAAAGGTCAAGGTCACAGGAACTTTGACTAAAAAAAGCTTGTTGGCCCAATAACTTAAGATTCCTTTGACCCACAGTCTTCATATTTGGTGTGTAGGTTGGTCATGACCAGAAGATGACCCCTATTTATTTTGAGATAACTGGGTCAAAGGTCATGGTCACATGAGCTTTGACTATAAAAGCTTGTCTGCCCAATAATTGAAGATTCCTTTGATCCTCAGTGTTCATATTTGGTATGGAGGTTGGTCACGACTAGTACATGCCCCCTTCTGATTTTGAGGTCACTGGGTCAAAGGTCATGGTTACAGTGGTGTTTACTCAAGAGTTTGACCTCCCAGTTACGCGGCATAAATGAGTAAAAATAACTTAAATCCATTAAAAAACATGTAATAAAAAGAAGATTTGTTATACACCCGCACAACAAAGTTGTAACTGGGGGTATACTGGGATCAGCTTGTCTGTCCGTCCATCCGTCCGTCAGTCTGGCATATTTTCCTTGTCCGCCCAATACCTTCTGATCAATAATTGAAGAATCCTTTGACCCTCAGTCTTCATATTTGGTATGAAGGTTGGTCATGACTAGTACATGACCCTACTGATTTTGAGGTCACTAGGTCAAAGGTCATGGTTACAGTGGCTTTCACTCAAAACGTGACCTCCCAGTTACACGGCATAAATGAGTAAAAATGACTTAAATCCATTAAAAACATGTAATAAAAAGAAGATTTGTTATACCCCCGCACAACAAAGTTGTAACGGGGGGTATACTGGAATCAACTGGTCCGTCTGTCCATCCATCCATCAGATTTTCCTTGTCTGCCCAATAACTTAACAATCTTTGGCCTACAGGGGGGTTCAAGTCATGCAATGGCAGTTTCAGTTTTGAGGTAGTGGGTCAAAGGTAATGAATACTTTGATCTTTGCCACTAAAAAACATATAGAATACATAACTAAGCAGTGTACTAGCTTACTACCCGCAGATTTGGCAGGGAGGTTGTCCATGACCTCTAAATGACCCCTGTTGATTCTGACAAAGTGCTATGCGGGGGTATTCAAGCCATGACAGTGGCAGTTCCAGTTGTTCTTCTCCTATTCTGAACAGATAGGCAAAATATCAAATATCTTTATTATGCTCCCCGAAGGGCGAGCATATAGTTGCCGCTTTGTCCGTCCGTCCGTCCATCATAATGTTGTCTGGAGCATAACACAAAAACTATGAGAGATATCAAAACCAAACTTCAAAGGTAGTTAGATCTCATTAAGAAGCAGTGCAGTGCACAAAAACCATAACTCTTGCTTTATTAATTTAGGAGTTATTTCCCTTTGAAATTTCTCATACTTATTTTTTTGTTCTGGGCATATCTCACAAAGTATAAGAGTTATCAACCTGAAACTTTATAAGTAGATAGATCTTATTGATGAGCAGTGCAGTGCACAAGAACCATAACTCTTGCTTTATTAATTTTTGAGTTATTGCCTTTTGAAATTTCTCATACTTATTTTTTGTCCGGGGCATATCTCACAAAGTATAAGAGATATTAACATGAAACTTTATTGGTAGATAGATCTCTATGAGGAGAAGTGCAGCTTGCAAGAACCTTTACTCTATTTTGCATAATTTAGGAGTTATTGCCCTTTGTTATTTTTCATACTTTAAAAAAATACATATTACTGTTGTAAAACCAAAACAATGTAAAACTGCCAGAAACTTGAGAAAAAAATTGGCTTGAGTGGGGTATAAACACATGACCTTCAGTGAAAATGTATGTCTCAATCCTACACAAATTAATGGAATTGAATACTCTTCATAGTGGAGGTAGGGAGGGTTTTAGGAATCTTATACCTAAAAACAGATTATCTGATATTGATAAAATTGAAATGGTAACCTTAAAATAAAAGTAAGAGATCAAAGCTTTAATGTGTTGATATCATTAATTATGCCAATACATTAGTTTGAAAGATAAACTTAAGGTAATGTGTTGTCCATCTATGCGGATCCATGAAACTTGCACATACCTGTATTAGAAGCCTACTTAAAGGGTAGATGTCAAAAGGTTACAAATGCAGATATCTATTTGCAGCCTTCCTTTTTTCTGAATTTTCGTAATTTGTACCAAAAATTATGGAGAAAATTTGTACAATTCTGGAACTTTAATTTTAATTGTCTTTGTTTATATGTTAAAATAATAAGATATGATTAAGTCTTATGAACTAATGTTTAGCATTATCATCAACACACATGGTGATTAATGTCTGAAATACAAAGTCACACAAGGTTGAAATCTAGGTATTATTTTGAGGTAAAAGAAAATCTAGTATTGATATTTTGACAGTTTATTAATTACCAGTTGATGATGAACTTGTAATTTCCCTATTTAACTTACATTAGGTATCAGTCATATTGTGACATATTAGTCAAGTTGTGACAAAACATTCTGAGCTAATCTCTTCTTGCACCAAGCTCAAGTTTAAACTAAACATTTTGAAGATCAGGTTACGTCATTGGCCTAATAGCAGGTTTCATAGCATATCGCCTCTAATTGTACATTATATATCATTTACTTTAATAGTGCCATGAAGAATACAAGTTCAACAAGTTCGCTTCTCCTAAAATAGTTGATGGTTAGATTATAGTCAAAAGCTTTTCTTTTTTTAAGAGAAGAAACAAAAAAAACAGTCCATTTGTGTTGAAATTTGAAATTTCCCATGACCACCAGTTGTCATTTTTGAGCATTAAATCACTACTATGCTTAATCTTAAACCTTTTTGCAGGAAAAATGAGGTCAGACTCTACAAAACTACGCCTGCAAGATAAGCTTCCGAAGTTGGCATTAGTTCCTGTTTTAGGTATTATAGTAATCATTGCTTATCTCTACACCTGCTGCAGTGGTACAGACACAGAAGAACCATGTGCAAGTGGTAAGATTGTCAGTAGACTAAAACAGATTCAGTAAAATGTTTACATAAAATCTTTGTCACAAACTCAGATCAATGGAAAACCTTGTTAAAACTTTAATGCTCACACATTTGACAAAATCTTTATGGCACTTTGTCACACTAGTACTGTTGATCTCTAGAACAAATTTGCATCTTGGTCATGTTTGATCAAAAATAATACTACCAGCTTAGATCATTTGAAATCCAGAAAATTTACTGAAAATGTTAGTTTAAAGATATTCAGGATAAATGGTTAAGAGGTCATTAGTTCAAATTCTATGTATTGTATTGATGATCATAAAAACCACGTGATTACCATAGATGTCAATTTTTCTCGGACAAGTTCGAACATGGGTTATCTGGGTTGAAAAAATAGGTCACAGAGCCCAAATATAGAAAAACCTTATTAACACTCTAGAGGCTACTTTTTCATTTTCAGTCCAAATATCCTGGAAATTTTTCAGAATGTTTGTATCGATGATTTCTAGCTCAAGTTCGAATATTGGTCAAAAACAAGGTCACAGATCCCAAATATTGAAAAACCTTGTTAACACTCTAGAGGTAACATATTTTCAGTCCAAATAAATTGGAAATTTATCAGAAAGGTTGCTTCTATCATTTTTAGCATAAGTTCGAGTATGGGTCATCTTGTGTTCAAAAACTAGGTCACAGAACCCAAAAATAGAAAAACCTTGTTAACACTCTAGAGGTTACATTTTCAGTCCATATAATCTTTGAATTTGTCAGAAAGATTGCTTAAATGATTTCTAGCTCAGTTTTGAATATGGGTTATCTGGTGTCAAAAACTAGGTCACAGGGCCAAAAAGTAGAAAAACCTTGTTAATGCTCTAAAGGTTACATTTTCTGTTCAGATATCCTTGAAATTTGTCTGAAAGGTTATTTCGATGATTTCTAGCTCAAATTTGGATATGGGTCATCTGGGATCAAAAACTAGGTCACGCAGCATAAATATGGGTCATCTAGGGTCAAAAACAACGTCACAGAGTCTAAATATCGGAAAACCTTGTTAACTAGAGGTAACATTTCCAGTCCAAATAACCTGGAAATCTGTCAGAAAGGTTGTTTTCATGATTTCTAGGCTTTTCTAGCTCAGATTCGAATATGGGTCATCTAGGGTCAAGAATTATATCACAGACCCCAAATATGGAAAACAAATCTTGTTAACACTCTAGAGGTAACATTTTCAGTCCATATAACCTTGGAATTTGTCAGAAAGATTGCTTAAATGATTTCTAGTTCAGTTTTGAATATGGGTTATCTGGTGTCAAAAACTAGGTCACAGGGCCAAAAAGTAGAAAAACCTTGTTAATGCTCTAAAGGTTTCATTTTCTGTTCAGATATCCTTGAAATTTGTCTGAAAAGTTATTTCGATGATTTCTAGCTCAAATTTGGATACGGGTCATCTGGGATCAAAAACTAGGTCACGCAGCATAAATATGTAAAAACCTTGTTGATGCTCTAGAGGTTACATTTTCAGTCCAAATATCATGGAAATTTGTCAGACAGGTTGTTTTGCTGATTTCTAGCTCAAGTTCGAATATGGGTCATCTTGGGTCAAAAACTAGGTCACAGAGCCCAAATATTGAAAAACCTTGTTAACACTCTAGAGGCTATATTTTGATTCCAAATAACCAGGAAATTTGTCAGAAAGATTGTTTCAATAATATTTAGGTCAAGTTCGAATATGGGTCATCTTGGGTCAATAAACCAAGTCCATAGCAACTTTGTTAAAAGCAGTTATACTCAAGTGAGGGATACAGAACCATCATGGCCCTCTTGTTTTACACTATTATTTGGGCCCAAAATGACCAAAGTTGTCGACAGGCCATAAAACACCATTCATTCATTCATTCATTCATTCATTCATTCGTACATTCGTATATTCACATAAAGTAATAACTTGCTCATTTAGAAATACTGCAAATTTTTAACCAATTTTTAATCAGTTTATTACAAGCTTGTCTGTTTACAAAAAAATCGTCAAGCTATTATGGTCACTAGTTGTCGTCATTGGTGTCATGCAAGAACTGTGATTTAGCTGATTATTCATAAACCATAAGGCATAAAGTTCTGATATTTGGTGTTCAAATCGTTAATATGAACCCTGCCTTGGGGCTTATATATTTATCTAGGAAAATTTTGAAAACTTTTTTTCTCTCAAAGTGATTGACACAGAGCTAGGTAATATGATGTGAGGATTTGTTTAGTGGACCTCTACCAAGTTGGTTCAGATCATGACCCCTTGGTTAAAGTGACATATGTGTTCAAAGTGACTATCACTGTTTTGAAATATACATTAACCATTTGTTTTTAATCACAGAAAAACAAAAATTGTTTAGGTTATAGCTAAATGAAATGATTGCATATAACAGTTTTGTTTGTTTTGGGGTTTAACGCCGATTTAAACATATGTTATATCTCGGCGGTTAGTCCACCTAACCGGTTTTGCTGGATAACTAACCAGTAATTGCCAATTTCTACGCAAGTGACTGACTACTGTTCCCACATGATCTACTCTGAATCAGCAGTGAGAGACAAATGAACATAAGACACATAGTCTGAGAACAATTGTCACGGAGAAATTTTGCCCTGCCCAGGGGTCGAACCAACCACCGATGGATTACTAATCCAGTGCTCTACCTATTGAGCTAAGTGGGCGGGCATTGCATTGCATATAACAGTTTCATTCCTATTGAATGTAGTTGCAAAATGATAAAATCTTTTTAGCTCACCTGTCACGTAGTGACAGAGTGAACTTTTCTGATCACCTGTTGTCCGTCGTCTGTCCGTCCGTTTGTCAGTCCGTCCGTCCCAAAAACTGGATCCCTTGATAATGCAAAAAGTACTGAAAATATTTTAATGAAACTTGAAATATGTGTAGATGGCAGTCTGGAGATTATGCACATCTTTTTTTTTTTTTTAGCTCACCTGAGCGAATGCTCAGGGTGAGCTATTGTGATCGCTGGATGTCCGTCGTCTGTCTGTCGTCTGTCATCTGACATTTGCCTTGTGTATGTGAAAGAGGCTGTATTTTTCATTGGATCTTTATGAAACTTGGTCACAATGTTTGTTTTGATGAAATTTAGGTTGGGATTGTATATGGGTCATTTGGGATCAAAAACTAAAAAACGGGGTCAAATCTTAGAAAAACCTTGTGTATGCGATAGAAGCTGTATTTTTCATTCGACTTTCATAATATTTGGTAAGAATAATTGTCTTGATGAAATCTACGTTGGGATTATACATGGGTCATCTGGGGTCAAAAACTAGGTCACGGGGTCCAATCTAAGAAAAACCTTGTGTATGCGATAGAAGCTGTATTTTTCATCCAACTTTCCTAATACTTGGTCAGAATGTTTGTCTTGATGAAATCTACGTTGGGATTGTATATGGGTCAATTGGGGTCAAAACCTAGGTCACAGGGTCAAATCTTAGAAAAACCTTGTGTATGCGATAGAAGCTGTATTTTTCATCCGATTTTCCTAATATTTGGTCAGAATGTTTGCCTCTATGGTATCTAGGTTGGGATTGTATATGGGTCGTATGGGGTCAAAAACTAGGTCACGGGATCAAATCTTAGAAAAACCTTGTGTATGCGATAGAGGCCGTCTTTTCCATTTGATTTTCCTAATGTTTTGTCAGAATGTTTGTTTTGATGAGATCTAGGTTGGGATTGTTTATGGGTCATCTGGGGTCAAAAACTAGATCACGGGGTCAAATCTTAGAAAAAGCTTGTGTATGTGATAGAAGCAGTATTTTTCATCCGATTTTCCTATTATTTGATAAGAATGCTTGTCTCTATGGTATCTAGGGAAGGATTGTATATGGGTCATCTGGGGTCAAAAACTAGGTCATGGGGTCAAATCTTAGAAAAACCTTGTGTATAAAATAGAAGCTGTATTTTCCATTTGATTTTCCTAATATTTTGTCAGAAGGTTTGTCTTGATGAGTTCTAGGTTGGGATTGAATATGGGTAATCTGGGTTCAAAAACTAGGTCATGGGGTCAAATCTTAGATAAACCTTTTGTATGCGATAGAGGCTGTATTTTTCATTGGATCTTTATGAAACTTGGTCTGAATGTTTGTCTTGATGAAATCTAGGTTGAGGCAGATATGAATCATCTGGGGTCAAAAACTAGGTCACGGGGTCAAATCTTAGAAAAAGCGATAGAAGCTGTATTTCTCTTCCGATTTTCCTAATATTTGGTCAGAATGTTTGTCTTGAAAAATTCTAGGATGGGATTGTATATGGGTCATCCAGGGTCAAAAAATAGGTCACAGGGCCTATTCTTAGAAGACGTTCTGTTCAGCTACAACACTGAAACATTAGATAATTTTGCATGCAGATTAAATCTTTAACCGTGGATGATCTTGGCCTTGACCTACTAACTTACTTCCTGATTTTTTATGTTTTTGTGCAATGATTCTCAGGTGAGCGATATAGGGCCATCTTGGCCCTCTTGTTTCTTCATATGTTGAAAATTTTGGTTGCTATAGCAACAAATATACTTAAAATATGGCAAATATAACAATGTTTGTGATAACTCAAAAATTTGTTAGAATAATTCTATGAAACATAAAATATGGATAGGTGATTGTATGGAAATAATGCACCTCAAGGGTCACAACTCTAGCACCAAAATTATTAGATTTATCCCCCCTTGAACTTAGAATTTTCATTAAAAAAATGTGTTGTTTTTTTGTAAAACTCAAAAAGTACTGAAAATATTTTTTGGAAACATGAAGTATGGATAGGTGACAGTATAAGGTAATGCACCTCAAGGTTCACAACTCTAGCTCTACAATTATCAGATTTATCTCCCTTGAACTTTGAATTTTCATGAAAAATGTGGTTTTTTGTATATAACTTCATTATTTCTTAATGAATCTACTTCAAACTTGAAATATTGGTTTCTTATCATCACCCACATCATATGTGACAAGGTTCATAATTCAAGCACCTTAATTGTCAGAATTATCATCCTTGAACTTTGAATTTTTTCTTCCTATGTTGAAAAATTTGGTACATTCGTCTTTCCCTAAAAACTGTATGCAGAGATCACTTTTGAAGTACTTGGAACTTTTTCAACAAATTTACTGAGAATAAAGTAAAGTTGAAATATAAGTTAAACATAGTGATCCTGAGAAAATTTTAACATTAGGAACTAGTTTTTCATGGGTTTTCAACAGAGGTCAAGGTCAGATGATAGTTGAAACTTAGTATTAAAGATTATGTGCAACTTGTTCCAACTGGGCTACCATCCTGTGACAAGGCAGTGCGGGGTATTAGTCACCATCTGTGACAAAATTCTAGTTTTGCGACCTTTTTTAGTCCCCTACCGGTTTCACTGCAAAAACTGGATCCCGAGATAACGCATAAAGTACTGAAAATATTTTTATGAAACTTGATATATGGATAGATGGCAGTATGGAGATTATACAATACACGTCTTTTGTTTTCTTCCTATGTTGAAAAATCTGGTTGCTGTGGCAACAAATAGACTTAAAATATGGCAAATATAGCAATATTTGTGATAACACAAAAAGTACTTCCAATATTTTTATGAAACTTGAAATATGGATAAATGGCAGTATGGAGAATATTTACCTCATTTTTTTATGAACCTAAAGGAGGAACTGTCCGTCCGTTTATCAGTCATTTCCTCCGAAAACTTTACCATTGGCCATATTTTTCTTACTACTAGGGTTGTCAACGAGTATCCAAGTACTCGGATATCCTGATACTATGTTACCCGGATACAAATTTGCTATTCGAATATTTGTATACAAAAACAAAACGGTGAAATTTAACTTTGATAAAAAATTCAAACACTGGCAAAATTAATTTGGCAAATTCATTCATAACGCTAAACATAATTGCATCTATTGACCGCCCGCGGCATATCCCTTGATTGGTTTATTGATAAAGAGTCTATCTGTCGCAAGCCCTTTCATGTGTTTATTCGTCTTGCAAACTGCCGGGACCTAACGCGACATCCCATTGTGTAGCAATTACTTTAATCCATGGTGTTTATATAACCTATACTAGAGTATCTTAAAAAACATGCCAATTAAGGGTTTCACGGTAACAGTAAGATCAGGCCACCAAAGACATGTATTGTTTAATAAGAAATTCAAATAGGTTAAACCTACCAATTGATTTACAAATTGATCTTTTTAATAAAACTGTAAAACCCATTTTACTATATGGTTCCGAAATCTGTGGCTTTGGAATCCTAAATGCTATAGAACGAGTACAACTAAAATTCCTAAAACACACTTAAACTAAAATGCTCGTCGGCAAATTATTTCATATACGGTGAAACGGGTTGCATGCCGTTATCTGTAGATATTGAAGAAAGGATCGTCTCTTTTTGGTCGCGTCTTCTAAAAAATGAAAATGGTGAGATACCAAATAAATTGTCATATCTAAAAATATGATAAGTCATATGGTAAATCTTAACGAGAACGATTTTAAACGCAAATATCCATGGATTTATAACCTAAGATCAATACTAATCAAATGCGGTTTATATAATGTGTGGAATGAACAAAATTTGCCTGATATTAAGTGGTTGAAACTAGCAGTAAGGCGTAAACTGCAAGATCTTTTCATAACTAAATGGTACTCCGAGGTAGATGAATCAAGTAATAGTTCATTTTACAAAGCTTTTAAACAGACTTTCGGAATTGAACCCTATCTTTCGTATTCCCAAAATGCATCTATTTATAATTTTATCAAATTTAGAACAAGAAACCACAGATTACCATTCGAAACAGGAAATTGGATGTGTGTGCCTATAAATGAAAGAATATGTATTTTCTGCAGAGATAAAATTGGTGATGAGTTCCATTATCTTTTTGAATGTGACAATTTTGCTAATGAAAGAAGATGGTACATTAAATCTTATTTTTATAGACATCCAAATATGTACAAATTGAAAGAACTTTTTTCCATGAAAGATTCACTTGCATTCTATAAATTATGTAAATTCATTATGATGATTTTTAGAAATGTAAGAACTTAACCTCATGTTTATTTTTGTATCAAAATACAATTGCGAGTATGAAATATAATTATTAAGTGAAACCAAGTCATTATTATATACATGCATTTAATATTAATATCAATTATATATAATAATTATATATAATATGATATCAATGTTTTTGAATGTGGTATAAATGCCTAGTTTCAAGTATTGACATTTACCCTCGTATTACATGTTGTATGCATGTTTGAGAGAATAAAAAGATGTTCTGTTCTGTTCTGTTCTGCAAATGATTCTATGATAGTATTAACGCAAGACTCATAAAAGAATGTCCTATCAAAATGTGATTACTCAAATGATGTATCCAAACAACTATTTGCTAAAACAAGCATTATGATTTTAATGTGTCAAACAATCATTCTTTGCTAGAGCATTTGCTTTAAAAACTTTGAACCATTCAAAAATATTAAACCTATTTAAAACTTCTGACACATCTGAAATCATTGTCTTATTTTGTTGGCGCTCACAAAATTAGTCACGTAAGCTGCATGAATACCGGTCTACAAAAACGATAATGTGACATAGACTTGAGGATACAAATAAAACAGCGTTTTGATCTACGGTGATTTTAAATGATATTTTATTTTTTTAAAAAGACAGAACATGCCAAAAAAACAACAAAAATCGGACCCATATCATTTCCGTTAGACACTTAGACTTAACGTATGTGCGTATTGGCGGGAAAATATACTTCAAGAGACACGAGGAAAATAAAAACAGTAAACAACATGTCTTTGTTCTATTAACTTTATTTTCACGTAATGACAGTTATTATTTTTGTAAAACAGATGAGAAACGTAATGTTTGGCATAGGAATTGGAACATTGAGATTGTATAGTCGTCGATTTTATACGAGTATCCGGATAGTATCCCAATAGTCTATACGGATATCCGGATACTGATTTAGGTATTCGTTGACATTCCTACTTACTACTGAATGGAATTACTTCAAACTTGGCCACAACAATACCTTGGACAAGACCATTCCAATGAAGTACATGTCTGTGACCTTGACCTCTGAATGACCTTGACCTTTAACGTTTTCTTGTCCAGAAACTATAAGTTTGGCCATAATTTCCTTATTTCTGAACAGAATTACTTCAAACTTGGTCACAACAACCCCTTCGATAAGACCTTTTTAACAACATATATTTCTTTGACCTTAACCTCTAAATGACCTTGACCTATGACGTTTTTCTTCTTTGATGACACTTTGTACATGGATAGAGGATCATATGGAGATTATGCATGTCTCTCACAAATTCTTTAGTCAATTTCAACATATGGGTTGGAGTAAGGGAAATGGACATTGCACCGGTAGGGGACTGTTGCTTTGTCTCTGACAAGCTTTTTAGCTCACCTGAGCTGGCTCAGGGTGAGCTATTAGGATCGATGAATGTCCGTCGTCTGACATCCGTCGTCCGTTCACACTTAGTTCGTTAACACTCTGCTGGTCACATTTTTGCTCCAATTGTCACGAAACTTGGTCAGGATGTTTGTCCCAGTAATTACTCGGACGAGTTCGAATATGGGTCATCTGGGGTTAAAAACTAGGTCACACAGCCTGTATATGGAAAAACCTTGTTAACACTCTAGAGGTAACATTTTCAGCCCAAATATCCTGGAAATATGTCAGGTAGGTTGTTTTGATGATTTCTAGCTCAAGTTCGAATATGGGTCATCTGGGGTCAAAAAGTAGGTCACACAGCCCCAATATGGAAAAACCTTGTTAACACCCTAGAGGTCACATTTTTAGTCCAAATATCCTGGAAATTTGTCAGAAAGGTTGTTTCCATGATTTCTAGCTAAAGTTCGAATATGGGTCATCTGGGGTCAAAAACTAGGTCACAGAGCCCAAATATGGAAAAACCTTGTTAGCTCACCTGTCACGCAGTGACAGAGTGAGCTTTTCTGATCACCGTCGTCCGTCCGTCCGTCCGTCCACAATTAGTTTGTTAACACTTTAGTGGTCACATTTTTGCCTCAATTGTCATGAAACTTGGTCAGGATGTTTGTCTCATTAATATCTCGGACGAGTTCGAACATGGGTTATCAGGGTTGGAAAACTAGGTCACAGAGCCCAAATATAGAAAAACCTTGTTAACACTCTAGAGGCTACGTTTTCAGTCCAAATATCTTGCAAATTTGTCAGAGAGGTTCTATCAATGATTTCTAGCTCAAGTTCGAATATGGGTCATCTGGGTTCAAAAACTTGGTCGCGGAGCCCAAAAATAGAAAAATCTTGTTAACACTCTAGAGGTTACATTTTCAGTCCAAATAATCTGGAAATTTGTCAGAAAGGTTGCTTTGACGATTTCTAGGTCAAGTTCGAATATGGGTCATCTGGGGTCAAAAACTAGGTCACAGAGCCCAAATATTGAAAATCCTTGTTAACACTCTAGAGGTAACATTTTTAGTCCAAATAACTGGAAATTTGTTAGAAAGGTTGCTTCTATGATTTCTAGCTCAAGTTCGAATATGGGTCATCTGGGGTCAAAAACTAGGTCATAGAGTCCAAATATGGAAAAACCTTGTTAATATTCGAAAGGTAGCATTTTCAGTCCAAATAACCTGGAAATTTGTCAGAAAGATTCTATGGATGATTTCTAGCTCAGTTTTGAAAAAAGGTTCTCTAGGGTCAAAAACTAGGCCACAGAGCCCAAAAATAGAAAAATCTTGTTAACACTTTAGAGGTTACATTTTCAGCCCAAATAATCTTGAAATTTGTCAGAAAAGTTGTTTCAATGATTTCTAGCTCAAATTTGGATATGGGTCATCTTGGATCAAAAACTAGGTCAAATGGTACAAATATGTAAAAAGCTTTTAAACACACCAGAGGTTACATTTTCAGTGCAAATATCGTGGAAATTTGTCAGACAGGTTTTTTTGATGATTTCTAGCTCAAGTTGGAGTATGGGTCATCTTGGGTCAAAAACTAGGTCACAGAGCCCAAATATGGAAAAACTTTGTAAACACTCTAGAGGCTACATTTTAAGTCCAAATGTCCTTGAAATTTGTCAGATAGGTTGTTTTGATGATTTGTAGCTCAAGTTTGGATATGGGTTATCTGGGGTCAAAAACTAGGTCACAGAGCCTAAATATCGAGAAACCTTGTTAACACTCTAGATGCTACTTTTTCAGTCCAAATATCCTGGAAATTTGTCAAAGAGATTGTTTCAATAATTTCTAGGTCAAGTTCGAATATGGGTCATTTGGGGTCAATCAACCAGGTCCATAGCAACTTTGTTAAAAGCAGTCATACTCAGGTGAGCGATACAGGGCCATCATGGCCCTCTTGTTAACACTTTAGAGGTAACATTTTCAGCCCAAATATCCTTGTAATATATCAGAAAGGTTATTTGGATGATTTCTAGCCCAGGTTCGAATATGGGTCATCTGGGGTCAAAAACTAGGTCACTGAGACCAAATATGGAAAAACCTTTTTATCACTTTAGAGGTAACATTTTCAGCCCAAATATCATTGAAATATGTCAGAAATGTTGCTTTGATGATTTCTAGCTCAAGTTTGAATATGGGTCATGTGGGGTCAAAAACTAGGTCACACAGCCCAAATATGGTAAAACCTTGTTAACACTCTAGAGGTAACATTTTTAGCCCAAATTTCCTGAAAAACTGTCAGAAAGCTTGTTAAGATGATTTCTAGCTCAAGTTGGAACATGGGTCATGTGGGGTCAAAAACTAGGTCACCCAGCCAGTATAAGGAAAACCCTTGTTAGCACTCTGGAGGTAACATTTTCAGCCCAAATATCCTTGTAATATGTCAGAAAGGTTATTTGTGTGATTTCTAGCCCAAGTTCGAATATGGGTCATCTGGGGTCAAAAGCTAGGTCACAGAGCCCAAATATGGAAAAACCTTGTTAACACTTTAGAGGTAACATTTTCAGCCCAAATATCCTTGTAATATATCGGAAAGGTTTTTTGGATGATTTTTAGCCCAGGTTCGAATATGGGTCATGTGGGGTCAAAAACTAGGTCACAGAGCCCAAATATGGTAAAACCTTGTTAACACTCAAGGTAACATTTTTAGCCCAAATTTCCTGAAAAACTGTCAGAAAGCTTGTTAGGATGATTTCTAGCTCAAGTTGGAAGATGGGTCATCTGGGTCAAAAACTAGGTCACACAACCTGTATATGGAAAAACCTTGTTAACACTCTAGATGTAACATTTTCAGCCCAAATATCCTGGAAATATGTCAGATAGGTTGTTTTAATGATTTCTAGGACAAGTTGGAACATGGGTCATGTGGGGTCAAAAACTAGGTCACCCAGCCAGTATATGGAAAACCCTTGTTAGCACTCTGGAGGTAACATTTTCAGCCCAAATATCCTTGTAATATGTCAGAAAGGTTATTTGTGTGATTTCTAGCCCAAGTTCGAATATGGGTCATCTGGGGTCAAAAGCTAGGTCACAGAGCCCAAATATGGAAAAACCTTGTTAACACTTTAGAGGTAACATTTTCAGCCCAAATATCCTTGTAATATATCGGAAAGGTTTTTTGGATGATTTTTAGCCCAGGTTCGAATATGGGTCATGTGGGGTCAAAAACTAGGTCACAGAGCCCAAATATGGTAAAACCTTGTTAACACTCAAGGTAACATTTTTAGCCCAAATTTCCTGAAAAACTGTCAGAAAGCTTGTTAGGATGATTTCTAGCTCAAGTTGGAAGATGGGTCATCTGGGTCAAAAACTAGGTCACACAACCTGTATATGGAAAAACCTTGTTAACACTCTAGATGTAACATTTTCAGCCCAAATATCCTGGAAATATGTCAGATAGGTTGTTTCAATGATTTCTAGGACAAGTTGGAACATGGGTCATGTGGGGTCAAAAACTAGGTCACCCAGCCAGTATATGGAAAACCCTTGTTAGCACTCTGGAAGTAACATTTTCAGCCCAAATATCCTTGTAATATGTCAGAAAGGTTATTTGTGTGATTTCTAGCCCAAGTTCGAATATGGGTCATCTGGGGTCAAAAGCTAGGTCACAGAGCCCAAATATGGAAAAACCTTGTTAACACTTTAGAGGTAACATTTTCAGCCCAAATATCCTTGTAATATATCGGAAAGGTTTTTTGGATGATTTTTAGCCCAGGTTCGAATATGGGTCATGTGGGGTCAAAAACTAGGTCACAGAGCCCAAATATGGTAAAACCTTGTTAACACTCAAGGTAACATTTTTAGCCCAAATTTCCTGAAAAACTGTCAGAAAGCTTGTTAGGATGATTTCTAGCTCAAGTTGGAAGATGGGTCATCTGGGTCAAAAACTAGGTCACACAACCTGTATATGGAAAAACCTTGTTAACACTCTAGATGTAACATTTTCAGCCCAAATATCCTGGAAATATGTCAGATAGGTTGTTTCAATGATTTCTAGGACAAGTTCGAATATGGGTCATCTGGGGTCAAAAACTAGGTCACAGAGCCCAAATATGGAAAAACCTTGTTAACACCCTAGAGGTCACATTTTCAGTCCAAATATCCTGGAAATTTGTCAGATAGGTTGTTTTGATGATTTCTAGCTCAAGTTCGAATATGGGTCATCTGGGGTCAAAAACTAGGTCACAGAGCCCAAATATTGAAAAACCTTGTTAACACTTTAGAGGTAACATTTTCAGCCCAAATATTCTGGAAATATGTCAGAAAGGTTTTTTCGATGGTTTCTAGGTCAAGTTCGAATATGGGTCATCTGGGGTCATAAACTAAGTCACAGAGCCCAAAAATAGAAATATCTTGTTAATGCTCTAGAGGCTACTGTTTCAGTCCAATATCCTGGCAGTTTGTCAGAAAGGTTGTTTGGTTGTTCAAATTATTAGATTAGGTTAAAGGTCACGGAGGCTAAAAAATAGATTTATCTACTGTACCTCATAAAGCCTTCATTTATAGACCAATATTTTTGATATTCAATATATAGGTTCCTTGCATGGACCTCCACCCATGGGTAGGGTTTGAGGTCACTGGGTCAAGGTCAAGGTCACCATAGCTTATAATAGATATTTCTACTTTCTGTCATAGAGCCTTTATTTATTGACTGATATATTACATATTTGGTTTGTAGGCACTTATATATTTTCAATTAAAAAATGAAATACTGCTTAACAGCAAACCTACAGCCAAAGTACTCAGGTGAGCGATCCAGGGCCATCATGGCCCTCTTGTGTTCATTTTGTGTCCCGTCAAAATTGCCCCTGTCCCAGGGTTCTGTTTGTAGAAAATATAAATTCTTTGAAAAAAAATCAAAATGTGTAATTTTGCTTTTGTTGTTTGATCAAAAGAAGAATTCTACAGCCAAAGTAGGCAACTCATCATGACCCTCTATATTTACTACTTTATGTCATAGATCTTTATATTATTGATTGATATTTAGCTCACCTGAGCACGCAGTGAGCTTGTAGGATGCATAATTGTCTGCCATCCATCCACTGTTGTCTATAATTGTTCAAAGACATCTTTTCTGAAAACACCAGGCCAGATTGGACGAAACATGTTCTTTGCATGAAGCTTTAGTTTAGGTCCATTTGTAATCTGGGTCACAGGAGCTAAAATAGATTTTAAAAGTGAAAACTCGAAAAATCTTCTACGAACCTGCAAGACCAAGAGCTAAGATACATTGTATACAGCATAGTCCAGTTGAAACTACCAGGTTTGTTCAAATCATGGACTCAGGGTCAAAATTTACTTTGCCCCAGGGGCTACATGTTTTCACAAAGAATTATATTGAGAAAACTCAAAATCTTTTTCTCTGAAACCACAATGCCCAAAGGTAAGATATTTGGTTTGTAGCATTGTCAAGTAGACCTCTATCAAGTTTGTTCAAATCATGGTCCTAGGGTCAAATCGGTCCTTCCCCAGATGCAACATGATTTCACATAGGCTTATGGAAAAACTTCAATGTCCTCTTGTCTGAAACTACTATGCCTTGGAATTTGATATTTTTCATACAGGTTCGCAAAGGGCTCATCTACAAATATTGTTCAAATTATGACCCTAGAGTCAATAAAGCTATGTGATTTAATAAAGGCTTATATAAAGAAAACTTTGAAAATTGTTTTTAGCTCACCTCAGCACAAAGTGCTCAGGGTGAGCTTTTCTGATCAGTCTTTGTCCGTCGTCGGTCCGTCAGTCCGTCCGTCGGTCGTCAACTTTTCATTCAAATGACATCTCCTCTGAAACCAAAAAGCCAAATTAAATGAAACTTGCCTGGGATGTTCCTTGCATGAAGCTCTACCAAGATTGTTCAAATGGTTCTGGTCCATTGCATTTCTGGTTCACTGGAGCTAAAATTAGATTTTAAAAGTTGGATCTTTAAAAATCTTCTTCTCCGAAACCCCAAAACCTGGAGCTTAGATATTTGGTATGAAGCATTATCTAGTGGACCTCTACCAAGTTTGTTCAAATTATGACCCTGGGGTCAAAACTGTCCCCATCCCAGGTGTCAGTTGATTTTACATAGATTTATAAAGGGAAAACTTAAAAATCTTCTTGTCAGAAACCACAAGGCCTAGAGTTTAGATATTTGGTGTACAGAATTGTCTAGTGGACTTTTACGAAGTTTGTTTAAATCATGGCTCCTGGGTCAAAAAAAGCCCCGCTCTAGGGGTCACAAGTTTTACATAGAGTTATATAGGAAAATACCATGAAAACCTTAGATATCTATGCAAAATTTTCAGGATTAAATCTTAATGTAGAGAAAACTAAGGCAGTGTGGATAGGATAAATGAGAAGGAGTAATCTAAAGATTTGTCCAGAATTTGATTTGAAGTGGGAATCAGAATCATTCCAATTACTCGGTGTCAAATTTACAGTGAATTTAAACAACATTGTTGAAGCTAATTATATGTTAAAAATTGAAGAAATTAAAAGGCTACTCAAGCAATGGTCAAAACGAAAAATCACCCCAATTGGTAGAAATGTTGTCATTAAATCTTAAGCATTACCGAAGTTGAACTACCTTATTATGAGTTTACCTACACCAAGTCAAGAAATTGTTAAGAATATACAAAACATATCTTCCAGTATTTATGGTCTTCAGGGCCAGATAAAATAAAACGTAATATTATAACTCAGTCATATGATTATGGTGGTCTTCGTGTGATTAATCTTGATCAATTTATGTCAGCTTTAAAAATGACATGGCTTAGAAGATACATGAATAATAATACTAAATACTTTAGATTTATTAAAGACTTGTATCCCTTTATAGAAGATTTGATGAAATTTGGCAATGACTTCTTTAACAGTAAAAAAAAACACTGTCAAAAAAATATTCTGGAAAGATATTTTTATGGGATTCAGTCAGTTGAGTAAGCAGTCACCTAAGTCGTGGGGAGAATTTTGTTCTTTGCCAGTCTGGCATAATACCATGTTTAAAATTGGAGGGACAAGTGTCTGTTTTTCTAGGTTTATTAAGAATGGAGCAATTCTGGTAAATGATTTCTTAGATAGAGGTGGGAATTTTTTATCCTTTCATGACTTTACTTCTATTTATAATCTATATATAAATAATTTACAATACCAAAGCATTGTAGTATCAATTAGAAGTTACCTGAATAGCTTAAGAATTATCCACTACGCAAAAAAGAGGATATTCCAATAAGACCATTGTCATTCAGACTTTTAAACAGTCAAAGGAAGGGTTGCAGATCAATTTATGATTTTTTGTTAAACTGTAATAAGTTCTCAAATTTCAAAAGAAAATGGTGTACTGAATTGAACTTAAATGCTGACTTTAACTGGAAATTTATATATAGAAGCCCATTCAATGCAACTAGGGATACAATGTTACAATGGTTTCAGTATAGAAATAACCATAGAATACTTGGAACAAATCTTTTGTTAAATAAAATGGGTATTAAAGACAACAATATGTGCAGTTTTTGTAATAGACATCCTGAAACTATAACACATTTATTCTGGGGATGTGTTTTTACTGTCTCCTTTTGGAATGAAGTAAATGGTTGGTTAAATGACATTTGTCCTAACTTAAGTACAAACTGGAATGAAGCGGACATAGTCCTCGGTAATGAGAAATTTAGTAACGCTATTATCAATTTGATACTGGCAGCAAAATATACACTTTTCAAATGTAAATTGAAAAACATAACCCAAAGTGTACAAATGTTTAAAACCCAAGTCAAAATTATGCTGAAGGCAGAGTTTTTTCTGCAAAAATAAAAAATAAATTAAATAAATTTAATGAAAAATGGAGTGATTTTGCTTCACTACTTGAAAATTAGTTTTTAGGAATATGTTTGGTTTTCCAGGGCTGCACAGAACGGATAATTACTCTTTTTTTTTTTCTTCTTGATAAACTGACTTTATGTGTTTAACATTCATGTATTTGTGTGCATACTCTTACCAACCTTGTCCTTTTTTTTTATACATTTCCCATTTTTACACATATCTTTTTTTCATGAATATAGGAGAGGCAAGACACTAATTAATTTTTTAAAGGAAAGCCCAAATTTAATTATGTGGGAGTATTAAGTCCAAGAAAATTTAGTGTTTTCCCAAATAATTATTCATACTATACTTTATAAAAAACATGCTTTCCTGCTTAATATGTCTTGCTACTTTCGCTTTTGCCAGCAATGCTAAGATGAATATGACCATTCTAGTTCAGCTACCTTATTGTTGGGAGTATGTGTGTAACATCATATGATGACTAATGCAATAATATTGCTAAGTAAGATTTTGTCTAACTCTCGTATCTCTATACAAGAACTTTCAATTGTGCAAGTTTTTGCTTCTGTTTTCTGGATATGTAATGATAATTTTGTGGAAAAAATAAACGGGGTTACCCCTTCGGGGCCTCAAAAAAAAAAAAAAAAAAAAAAAAGCAAACAAACTTTAAAAAATCTTCTTGTCAGAAACCGCAAGGCCTAGAGTTAAGATATTTGGTGTGTAGCATTGTCCAGTGGACCTCTACTAAGTTTGTTCAAATCGTAGCCACTGGGTCAAAATAGGCCCTGCCCCGGGGTTCACTTGTTTACATAGTTTTATATAGGAAAAAGTTTAAAAAGTCTTCACATCAGAAACCAAAAGGCATACTAGAGCTTAGATATTTTGTATGTAGCATTGTCAAGAGGACCTCTACCAAGTTTGTTAAAATATAGCCATTGGGTCAAAAATGGCTCTGCCTAAGTGGTCACAATCATGTTTTACATAGAGTTATATAGGAAAAACTTTAAAAATCTTCTTTTCAGATACCACAAGGCCTAGAGTTAAGATATTTGGTGTGTAGCATTTTCCAGTGGACCTCTACCAAGTTTGTTCAAATCATAGCCCCTGGGTCAAAAAAGGCCCCGTCCCAGGGGTCACATATTTTACATAGAGTTATATAGGAAAAGTTTTAAAAATCTTCTTGTCAGAAACAACAAGGCCTTGAGTTTAGATATTTGGTTTGCAGCATTGTCTAGTGGACCTCTACCAAGTTTGTTCAAATCATGACCCTGGGATCAAAACTGGCCCCTACCGGGGGGGTGTTCATTTGATTTTACACAAGGATTTATATAGGGAAAAGTTTAAAAATCTGCTGCTCTGAAACACCAGTAGCTATACCTTCAATTGTTCATTGTTATGTCTCCCCCCAACCCCGCCCTTCTGATGGAGACATATTGTTTTTGCCTTGTCCATGGGTGTCTGTTTGTCTGTCTGTCTTTCACACTTCGTTTCCTTACAATAACTTGAGTAGCAGTTGACCCAAAGCCTTCAAACTTCACAGGGTTATTGCCTTATTGAGTACAAAAAATCCCTTTTGTGTTTTGGGTCAGTAGGTCAAAGGTCAAGGTCAGAGGGACGTTTTCACTCAATAACAGGATTACCATTTCACCCAGAGCCTCCAAACTTCATAGGATGATTGTTAGAAGAACCATATTGTTTTTTGGGCTAGTATGTCAAATGTCAGGGACCTGTAGAGTGAAAACTATTTCTGCAGAGTAACTGTAGTACCATTACACCCAGAGCCTTCAAACTTTATAGGATAATTGTATTAGAAGAACCCTATTGTTTTTTGGGTCCATCGGTCAAAGGTTAAGTTCACAAGGACCTGTAGAGTGAAAACTGTTTCTGCTCAGTAACTGGAGTACCATTTTACCCAGAGCCTTCAAATTTCATAGGATAATTTTCTTTACTCAATAAAAGAACCCAATCATTTTTGGGGTCAATAGGTTAAAAGTCAAGGTCACAGGGACCTGTAGAGTGAAAACTATTTCTTCTCAGTAATTGGAGTATCATTACACCCAGAACCTTCAAACTTAACAGGGTAATTATATTAGAAGAACCCTTTTGGTTTTGGGGTCTGTATGTCAAAGGTCAAAGTCACTGGGACCTGTAGAATAAAACTTTTTCTGCTCCAAAATTTGAGTTCCATTACACCCGGGGTCTTCAATCATATTGCAAACTTATTCAAACTTGCACCCATAAAAACCAATAACGATATTTGTAACATGAGCAAGGAGACTCAGGTGAGCGGTTTAGGACCATCATGGCCCTCTTGTTTTTTTTGAAACCACAAGGCCTAGGGCTAAGATGCGCATGTCCATGGAATATGGTGGCTGATTTGAGCAAAAAGGCAAGAATTAATGAGAAGAAAGTATAATGGCGGAGGCGCGGAGTGAAAAAACGCTAATTAGCGGGGTGCTGGGCAAGATTTAAAAAATAAAACGTCGCCCCACAGGGGCGCAGAGCGAGATTTAAAAAAAAAACGGTGGGAGTGCGGAGCGAAAACACGATTATTAGTGGGGACACGGGGTGAAGTTTGTAAAATAAAACATCGCCCCACGGGGGCGTGGAGCAAGATTTAAGAAATAAAACGGCGGGGACGCGGAGGGAAAAACACGTTTATTAGTCGGGGTGCGAAACGAGATTAATGTATGTATAAAACGGCGGGGGCACGGAGCGAAAACACGCTAATTAGCGGGGATGAAAAGTCGAAATTTTTACTTCTAAAATGGCGGGGGCGCGGAGCGATTTCTGATAATGTATAAGGTTTTTGCATCAAGAAAGCCAAATTATGAATATTTGTGTTTGCAACTCTTCATTATATTGAATACAATTTTCACCCTACTTTCACATAATGATTACCAGATTTGCTGCAGCGTCAGGATTTTCAGAAGGCATTAATTCTGAAAGAGTAATTGCCTTAGATGATTTTTATAATTATCATATAAATGTTTATGTGCGCAACTCCTCTTAAATTATATATGCAAATTTCCACAAAACTGTCACATAATGTTGTCATATAATGTTTATCAACATGAACTGCTGCACATATCATCACTTTTTGCACTTACACAATTTTTTGAAGGAGTTATTGCTCTTTGATCAATATGAAACCCACAAAGTTATATTCTTTGAAAAACCTATTACTGATATGTTTCCCAAATATTTTATATGCTCATTCTCACTTTACACTTTCTTGAAACAAGCACCTATCAGCAGGGGGTATAATGTCTGTGAGTTTCAGTGTTGTTTTACAGGGAATATCATTTAGTGGTCCTCTATCAGAGTTGTTGAAGTTATTCTTAGGGGTAAAAAATTACCCTACCTTGGGAGTCACTTGAATTTTGTTATGACTGGCATAGGAAAAAAAACTTGAATTTTTCACTAACCATGTATTATAAAGATATTTGACCTAAAAGACATCTACCAATTTTGTTCAAATTTGGCCTGGAGTCAAAATTTGCTGAGCCTACGTGATTACCGAGGCTTTACAGCTTTTTAACAGAGTCCTTTTTCAATCAACAAATATTTTATAAAGGCATCTTGTATGAATGTCTGTCTCCCATTGGGGTCAGGGCCACGACAGTTTGAAATACATGTTTCTACTTTTCCTCATGGAGTCTTCATCTATTGATCAATATAGTAGATAATAGGTCTTTAGATTAGTTGCAAGGACTCCTACACTTGGATGGGGTGTTATATTACTGGGGCCAGTGTCAAGGTCATAAGCTCAAAGAGCTTATAGTGAGCTGTTGTCACCATGATGTGTTCGTCGTACATAGTGTGAGATAAAATACATAGAACATCATCAAGAGGTCCTCTTCCAAGATTGTTCAAAAAATGCCCCTCTGGTCATTTAGGGCTTTGTTGCTTGGGTCACTTAGCTATATCAAGACATATTTTGGAAAAACTTGAAAAAGCTCCCTCTTATTAATAGTTTGTGTGTCTCATTGTCTGGCAAACCTGTACCATTTTTGTTCAGATTAAAACCCTTGAGTCACAACTGGCTGCACCTTTGCCAAAAAAACACATTTTTCAAGGTCTAGTAAAGCAAAATTTGAAAATCGTTTTTGTCTGGCCTAGAGCTAAGATATGTTGAATGGAGCTTCATCTAGAGATCTTCTAATAAGTTTAGTCAATTAATTTCCCAGGGGTCATTTATTACTCTGCCTATGAGGCACTTGATTTCACATAGGACTATAGAATGAAAACTTTAACAATCTTTTTTTTCTACCACAAGGCCTAGAGCTGAAGTATTTTGAATTGAACATCATCTAGCAGTTCTCTACAAAGATCACTCATTTAATGCCCTGGGGTCATAATTGATCCTGTCCTAGAGGTCCTAGAAATGTAAGATATACTGTCTTTGAAAATCTTGTCAGACACCATTAGTGCTTTTAAATTTTAGGTTAGTAGCATTTTTAGCTTATCTCTGCAACTGCTGCTGCTGCAGTTATTTCTCTTAGGTTAAACTGACCCTGCCCAAAGAGTCACTTGATTTACTTTGAGGTATTTTGGAAAAAAAAAAAAATCTTCTCTGAAACTACTAGACTCTTAGCTTTAAGATTTGTTATGTATTATCATTTTGTAAATATGTTCCGAAGTATCCTAATTATGTCTCTTAGGTCAAAACTCACCATACTTGAGGATTCGCATGAATTACATTGAGTTATACAAAAAAGAATAAAACTTCTCTGATAATGCTTGACCAGTAGTCTAGTTATTTTGTGTGTAGCATTCTGTACAATTAGATGTATGTTGAATATAAAATCTTTTAAAATCTTCTTGTCAGTAATTGAACTTTAGCTTTGACTTCTGGTGACATTGACCTTATACTTCTGACCTATTTTTTCTATAGAATTTGAACCAAATGTACAGTTTTGCATGTTGATTTCAACTTCAACATTAGTTGCACTTACTTAGTTTCCTTTATTGGCTTTGTTGTTTAAATTGGTTATGCCCCCACAAAGTGGGGAGCATATAGCGTTGCACTTGTGTGCCGTCCGTACGTCTGTCCGTACGTCCCAAAATCTTGTGAACGCAACTCCTCTTAAACCGGATGGCAGATTTTGCTTAAACTTCCAGGGATGAACAACCTTAATGTGTAGATGGTAGTTAAGGAAGGAATTTTCGCTGCGACCAAATTTAACAGAATTATGGCTCTTTGTTGATTTTTTCACTATATACTATGTAGAAATTTTGTGAACGCAACTCCTCTTAAACCGGATGGCAGATTTTGCTTAAACTTCCAGGGATGAACAACCTTAATGTGTAGATGAAAGTAAAGGAAGGAATTTTTGCTGCGACCAAATTTAACAGAATTATGGCCCTTTGTTGATTTTTTCACTATATACCATATAGAAATTTTTTATACCTTCAAGCACTAAGAATAGTCAACCGTGCTGTCCATCCGACAGCCCTTGTTTCAGTATAAAATATCTAATTTTGAAATAAAAGGATAGCATTAATAATATACAAAACACCTCAATTCATTTGCAACTACAGAAAAAAATTGTTCCCCACCTAAATCTTACATACAGAATATACATGCTCTTGTTTATGAGCACTTATGCATAGTGGGGGCATCTGTGTCCTATGGACAGAGTTCTAGTTTGTTTTTTCTTTTGTTCATTATCTAATTTAATATATAATTTAACATTTATGAATTCAGTTTTTTGTTTCTTAGCTAGACCTTTTTGAAAAAATATTGAGCTGTTTTCAGGGATGAGTAGGTACTTGCATTTTTTTCTTTTCCTTATCTTTCATTTTGTTTATGGATGGGTAGATATTTGCAAGCTAGTTTCCGATAAATTAAACACTGTCAGATGATGTTGGTGCCTTCCGTGGTGCTCATGTTATATTATATACATCATGTAATTTTTATACAATAGGTTAACTTAAAGAATATCATTATCAACATGAAATTGAGTCTTGAATGATCACCTGGAATGCAATATCCATGAAACAATGTACATTTGCTTTATTCTATATACATTTCTTTGCAGTTGTCAGTGAAGAAAATACAGAAAAAGGATGGAAGCTTTTGACAGAAATGGGAAGAAAACAGCTAGATAATATGAACGATGGTAAAACAATTCATAACCTGTATATATATTTATAAATTTCCCTAGATGTTACATGAAAAGTAAAGGAATGTCTGAAATCCATGCTTTAACTAATTAGCTCTAATATTATAAGTGGCAAGGCTTTGCATTATGACAGAACTTTTAGATTTATAGGACACAATGTAGGTTTAATGCAGTCAACTTAAATAATAACTTGCATTCCTAAGAATACTGACAGTTTTAATCAATCTTTGAGAAACATAAGTATGTTTTTCAGCTTCATTTTTAGCTCACCTGAGCGAATGCTCATGGTGAGCTATTGTGATCGCTGGATGTTCGTCGTCTGGCGTCTGTCGTCCTTTCACATTTGCCTTGTGTATGTGATAGAGGCTGTATTTATCATTGGATCTTTATGAAACTTGGTCACAATGTTTGTCTTGATAAAATCTAGGTTGGGATTGTATATGGGTCATCTGGGGTCAAAAACTAGGTCACGGGGTCCAATCTAAGAAAAAGCTTGTGGATGCGATAGAAGCTATATTTTTCATTGGATTTTCCTAATTTTTTGTCAGAATGTTTGTTTTGATGAGATCTAGGTTGGGATTGTATATGGGACATCTGGTGTCAAAAGCTAGGTCATGGGGTCAAATCTTAGAAAAAGCTTGTGTATGCGATAGAAGCTGTATTTTTCATCTGAATTTCCTAATGTTTGGTCAGAATGTTTGTCTTTATAGTATCTAGGTTGGGATTGTATATGGGTCATTGGGTTCAAAAACTAGGTCACAGGGTCGAATCTTAGAAAAAAAGCTTATGTAGGCTATAGAAGCTGTATTTTACTTTCGATTTTCCTAATATTTGGTCAGAATGTTTGTCTTGATAAAATCTAGGATGGGATTGTATATGGGTAATCCAGGGTCAAAAAATAGGTCACAGGGCCTATTCATAGAAGACCTTCTGTTCAGCTACAACAATGAAACATTAGATAATTTTGCATGCAGATTAAATTTTTGACCTTGGATGATCTTGGCCTTGACCTACTTACTTACATCCTGATTTTTTTATGTTTCAGTGCAATGATTCTCAGGTGAGCGATATAGGGCCATCTTGGCCCTCTTGTTTATAGTTAAACCACAGGTTAAATTAAAAGAACGTCAGTATACACATAAACATAAGCTAGAATGATCAACCTAATTGCTATATCAAGGATACACTTTACTACTGCTTTATTGTACCCCCACCACAAAATGTGGAGGGGGTCCTATAATGGATTCGCTTTGTCGCGTCCGTCCGTCCGTCTCCATTATTGTGTCTGCTCTATTAATCCTATACCAATTGAAAGATTTTCTTTAATTTTGGCTCAAATGTTCACCTCAACAAGGGGATGTGCAGAACCCATGTTGACCATGTGTCAGCTCAAGGTCAAGGTCACAATTGAAGGTCAAATATCAAACAATCAAATATTAGACATTATCTCATGTCCGCTTTGTAAGTCCTACACTAATTGAAAGATTTTCTTTAATCTTGGCTCAAATGTTCACCTCAACAAGGGGATGTGCAGAACCCATGCTACCCTTTTTGCCGGCTTAAGGTCAAGGTCACACTTGAAGGTCAAAAATTGACTTAGAAAATATTCTTAGATTTTTACATGTATTTGAATATTTCTGAAACTAGAAAACATATTTGCTTGAAACTTAAAATATATATGAAGTGTCACAATTAAGATATGCAGGTCAAGTTTCATAACTCTGTATTGCATTTTGACAAAGTTATGCCCCTTTTTAAGTCTTCAAATTTACATAAACTAGAAAACGTATTTGCTTGAAACTTAAAATATATATGAAGTGTCACAATTAGGATATGCAGGTCAAGTTTCATAACTCTGTATTGCATTTCGACAAAGTTATGCCCCTTTTTAAGTCTTCAAATTTACATACAATCAAATATTAGACAATATGTCCTGTCCGCTCTATAAATCTTATACTAATGGAAGAATTTTCTTCAAACTTGACTCAAATGTTCAACTCAACAAGGTTATGTGCAGAATCCATGTTACCTTTGTGCCGGCTTAAGGTCAAGGTCACACTTGAAGGTCAAAGTTGACTTAGAAAATGTTCTTAAATTTTAACATGTACTTGAATATTTCTGAAACTAGCACAGGTATTTGCTTGAAACTTAAACAATGACATGAGGTATCACAAGTAAGATATGCAGGTCAAGTTTCATAACTCTGTATTGCATTTTGACAAAGTTATGCCCCTTTTTAAGTCTTTTAATTTACTTACAATCAATACTAGACAGTATGTCGTGTCCGCTCTATAAATTCTATACTAATGGAAGGATTTTCTTCAAACTTGACTCAAATGTTCACCCCAACTGGGCAATGTGCAGAACCCATCTTACCCTTGTGCTTGCTTAAGGTCAAGGCCACACTTGAAGGTCAAAAATTGACTTAGAAAATGTTCTGAAATTTTAACATGTACTTGAATATTTCTAAAACTAGAACAGATAGTCATTTGAAACTTCGAATATATACGAAGTGTTGCAAGGAAGATATGCAGGTCAAGTTTCATAACTAAAAAAAGTGGGGGGGGGGATAACTTTGTATTGTATTTTGACAAAGTTAAGTCCATTTTTATGTCTTTAAATTTATTTACTATAATATTTCTTAAACCAGAACAGATATTTACTTGAAACTTAAAATTTATATGAATGGTTACAAGCAAGCTCAGGTGACAAAATTTCTACAATGCCATTGAATTATGACACAAGTTATGCCCCTTTTAGGCTTAGAAAATGTTCTGATATAAATATTAATACTTAAATGTTTCTGAAACTAGAACAGATATTCACGAAAATGAAAGGTTATTTGTAACTGTTTTGAACATGATTTGACAATATATATTTATACTATTACCTGTACAATTTCTTTGTTTTTATCACCAGAGATAATTTCTTTTTATGTATATGTATTTGTGCCACTAAAGTTATTCCCTTAACCACCTTTCCATGTCGTCTTCTGTCAAGGACATTGGTGGGGGTATGAATCGCATTCAGCCATAGTTCTAGTTCTTTATACATTTCCATACAGTTGTTAGTGAAGAAAATGTAGAAAATGAACTGAATTTTTTGACAGAGCTGGAAAGAGAACAACCAGATAATCTGAATGATGGTATAACAATTCAATACCTTGTTATGTATGAATTTCCAAGGATGTTTCATGAAAAGTAATAGAATATTTTAGAGAAAAGTTCCTCTGATAAATTGTTTATTGCAATTTATTCTGTTATTTTCAAAATAGTTTCCAGATTAGATGATCAGATGGTTTAACGGCAACACATATAAACAGATTAATTATGAAGAGCTAATATTAAATACTAATAGGAAGATGATGCTATAATACTAGTTTATTTTTTGTATCATTACAGTCTGCATTTACTTTGTGCCGCACAAGGATGATAAGACAAAGGATAATGACAGTGACGAGGGGTATAAAAGCAAATCCAGCACATCATCAACAGAAATAAGTCAAGATGCCAATTGAACCCTAATGATCTTACCTATAAATGAACTCAAAAGATATCTTAAAAAACCTTAAGTAATCACACTGCTGCACAAGGTAAACTGGACTCATTGTGACAGTGACTAGGTCATTCTCAGTCTCTTAACTCTGTTAGAACTACACCAACAGCACAAGCCATCCTTAACAATCTGACATATAAGTTGCGTTTCAAAGAAATCATTTTGTATATATTTTAACTAGGGATTGGAATCATTATAAGATAATCAACTGAATTTAATTTTCATGTAAATAGAATTACCAATATCTATTAATTTCTTTCACTGGCTTTCTCCTGGTCAAAGCCAAAAAGTAGGAATAAAGTAGGAGCTCTTTTGAAAGTAGGAAAAAGTTGGAGGTTTTCCATAAAAAAGTAGGAATAGTAGGAACCATTTCATTATGATTTAATATGTAGTAACTAAAGACTTCATACCTTTAGGTGTCTTAATAAGGTTTTTCTTACACTTTTGATACTGTAATTTTGTCTAGCAGGTTTCTGTTTATGTAGTGGTGTATGTTGCATCAATGCCCCATGGTTTAAATCTAATTTTTTTTTTATTTATTAGTTTTAACATTCATGTACAGTCATACAAAGAATTACTATGCAATTATGAAATGGTATTAGTGCAAACAAGCAAAGGTAAAATCTACCAAATGCACAAGGTTGTATGCTATTACAATGAGTCTAAATAATGGTCTAAATATAGGGAAAAGGCATATGGGTAACTTCCAGAAGCCATGCATTACAAAATATCATAGAACCCTAAAATATATGTAAACTGAATGTAATTGCCATCACCTGAATATACAAGAGCATTACACAAACCACATGTAGTAGGTTAATACAATCTAGCTCAGCATAATACATGTAATGTTTTGTTAGAAGGTTACAAAGCAAGCAGAAGGTAGTTACAATATACAGTAGCTTTGAATATTTAAGTGAATAAAAAGTGCAATCAGTCCTTTTTTAGAGCATTTTCTATGAATCTGTTGTTTTACCAAAAGCATTGTATGGATGTGAACTATGGTCAAATCTGTCTCCATCCGAACTCCAACCTTTAGAGCGTGTACACATGCAATGTATCAAATACATGCAGCAAATGCATCAATGCACAAGAACTGATGTTGCTCTCAGCTGCGGTTTACTGCCGATTGAATGCGAAATTGATAAGCGAAAATTAATATTTTTTGGTCAGTTATGCAACCTTAATACAGAAAAGCGCGTAAAATCCATTTTTGTCGCTAGGTTATATCAATATCTGATGAACCCTAGAAAGTCTACAGGATTTATCTCTGATATCGTTGTCATTCTAGGAAAATATGACCTTTTAAATGATTTTACAGACTTTCATACTAATGGTTCTTTTCCATCACTAAACGTTTGGAAAAAGAAAGTACGGAAACAGATAATTCTCAAAACAAACAATGATTTTGAATCCAGACTTAAATCTGATCAGACCTTGCTAAAATTTTATCAAATTCATAATGAAATATCACCATTTAGTGCATGGTATTTTAGTCGATTGTACAGAGAATGTTTATTGTATTGTAGAACGGTCATGATGGCGGTAGGACGGTACTTTGCCAGAAAATACAATACAATTTGTCCTAAGTGTAAAATGCTGACCGACTCCATCATCGAACATCTTACTATGTTTTGCATTCCGAACAGCTCTTATCGACACAGTCTGTGGTGTAATATTCATCACATACTTGGGAACGAAAAATATGTCACATTTTGTGAGCTCGAATCGAGCGATCAAATCGTAGAAATGATATCAGGTTACATTACCTTTAATATAAATGAAAAAGGCAGAATAAAAATTGTTAAGTTAACATATAGGTTTCTGCATTACATGTTCAAAGATCTCATGATCTTTATACCCAGATAAAAAAAATCCTCATTTGTTCATTCGTTTTTCCTCGTCCCTTCTTGCATTTCGTTTCGACAAGATATTGACATCTGGAAATCGAATAACTGAACCCTAATATTTTATAACTTCCTTAAAAAAACGGTTTTAAAATTGCAGTATCAGAATTCCGCGTTCTTCTGTAAAACAGCTGTCCTTAATTTTCCTCTATTTAAAATTCGTATATTATTGTTATAGATATACAATTCACTTTCAATATAAATGACTTGAATATGACATACATGTATTTTAAATGACACATATGTAATAAACTATATTTCATTCTCATTAACTCGAATTCGTATAAGTCGAATTTTCGTCTATTTCAAACCCATTTTTCTGTCCCAATTCTTTATTTCCAGTTTCACTTTGTTTTATCATGAAATGTTTATCTTGAGCTTCGGTTATGTCGAATTGTTTGGATTGGTCCCAACGACTTTGAGCTGACGAGATTTAACCTTTTTTTTTTCTTTGCAGCTCATCTGTTATACTATACTTTTGTTGTTCGTATATGCAAAATCGTCTTAATATTATAATGTGTATGTGTGTGTGCACGCGTGCTTTAAATTTTTCCCTGTTGTAATATCTATGCTCTCTTGTTTTGTTATTTTGTCATGCATAAATTATGTGCTCTCCTGATGGAGGAAATAAAGAATATCTATCTATCTATCTATCTAAGATAATTAAAGTCGTAAAAATTTACATTATAAACTGGTAAATTACAAACTGTGAAACAAATGCCCTTTTGACCAACTATACCCTAAACTTTTCACAGTTAATTGGCGATAATCGTTGACACGCGTTATACAAACATATGAACACCTGGTTCAGTGAAGGTCAAGGGTTTAATCTACGATCTTTGAAATTATCAAAAAGTAAAAAAAAATGAAATGAAAATCAAAACATTTCTTTTTCTCGAATATTCGTATTCGTTTTTCAATGTTCGAATATTCGGTAGAGTTTCGAATATTCGAATATAATTCCCGGCCCTAATATTTACGCATTGAACATGTTGTACATGTTGCAACATTTGGCGTCAGTAAATGGCCTCATGGATAATACAGTTCATTTGGTGTTGATCTATGATTCCTAGATAAACACTTAATGCATGTAATAATGACAGTTACTTCCTCCTTGTACATTTTCGACGCATAACCCGATAACATATTTTTCTTAATAGCCGGTGTAACATTAAATTTTGACCCCGTTTAAAATTGACCCCATGGGTCATTTTTCAACGTTGAGAACTGACCCTAGGTCATTTTTCAACGTTGAGAACTGACACTGCCAACATTTCAACATTAAATTTTGATCAAAAAGTCGTTGAGATCTGATCAGTCGTTAGATTTTGATCAACAATGGGGTTATTTTTTAACGGTTAGTTAAATTGAAGTTAAACGTTGGAGATCGTCTGTTTGTGGTAGAGAAACACTAGGAAGGCTTCTTAAAAATGATTTCACAAGGCCGAACCCTGACTCAAACTGACAACTTCGCTGAGGTAGGCAATATCGTCTATATGTTGGACAGGGAACTGTTAACGAATTATTTCCGATGGATGGGTGTGTATGGTCGGAGTTCGACATGCACATCGAGACTTCCACACAGGAAGCATCTTTTCCGACAATAACTCATAATTATGGCCATTTTACGAACTTGTATGTAGTACATGTATATGGGGTACCATGTCCCTGTGATAAGTAACATGCATGGTATCAGGTGTTATCAGTGTTACAAAGCAAAGGAGATAAATGTCAGTTTTATAAGTAAGTAAGTAATTAATTTATAGTGATATGTGTATTCAAATTTAATAACATATTAAATAAAGACCGGCCAATGGGCCTATACGTCACCTTAAATAAACAAAATATTTACATAAGGTCGCAGGTTATTATATTTACAGGCTCAATTGCCAAACTGGCAGGCAAAATGTGATTGAAATATGAAGAGAATCTATCATAATTGCATTTAACATGGATCATCATTCGGTAATAAAATGTATATAATCTTCGCTCAGTTTGAAATTGGGTAATTTCGATATTGACACCATAGTTATATTGATCATGGAAGGACATTACATATTAGGGAGATATTATAAAGACTTTCGTCAATGTGTTCTTGATAAACATTTATGAATGCGTAATGATTGGGTAATGATATCGAGATAGTGTTTAAGGTGTCGCCAACAACACAATCGGAGTAGCACAATAAAAAGTGCATGAAAATTATTTCATCATAAACAGACATTTTATGATGCACAATTATCAAAGTCACCTCAGTATGAGATAAATCATCATTGTTCCTAAGCAAATTGATCATTGCTGTATATATTTAAAAAAATGACTTTGAAAATTGTTGAAACAGTTTTCAAAGTTTTCGTTGCCAACTACATCTGAACTCAAAATTCATTAAAGCTACAGAAATAAAAAAAATAGTACTGTGTAAAGTATACAGCATGTTCTTTAATATGAATGAACACTATTTATTTTATGCCTACAAATGAAATATAGGGAAATATCAGTGAGATAAAAGTGATAATACACTGTTTTGAATCAGTTAATTACCATTTTGATAATACACTGTTTGTGCCGGAACTACTGCTTGGTGAAACTTCAGGAATTTCCCCACCACAAGAGAATCGGCTGTATTTCAGACTGTGACAGCGAGTGAAATTCATTTACCTTGTTAAATCCAATTATAATATTGAATTCCTGAGCCTAACTAGTTGTGAACAATGATGAAATTCGCCATATGATGAAAACTTGCATAATACCTTCAACAACAATAGATCTTGGATTTCAGATCCAATTATAGGATCCGGAGTTAAGGCCCCTGAATGAGTCAAAATTTGTTACTGTTTACCTTGATAGAAGTGACATTTTGTATTTGATTTAAACTTCACTTACACAAAACTGACGTCACAGTAAGATCTCAATATTTACGAAAACCGCCTAGAATCCATGGGTTCTGGAGTCACTGCCCCTGAACTGGGAAAAAGTTCTACAGACTTTCACAGAATGATTACTTTTGATGATTAATTTTCCAGGCCTGGATCGAAACTGGGTCATTTCGGGTAAAAAAATGGTCGTCAAGTCGAATCAAAGGAAAAACTTGTTAACAACCTAGAGGCCACATTTATATTAACACTAATTTCATGAAAATTCTCAGAATGTTTATCTCTGTCATTCTTAGGCTCAATGCGAAACTGGGTCATATGGGGTCAAAAACTAGGTCACCCATTAAAATCAAGGGGAAAGTTTGTTAACGCTCTTGTTCATTTAATGTACATGAAACTTGGTTAGAATGTTTTTGTGTATGAAATATCGCATGAATTTTTTTCTTGATCATGTAGGGTCAAAATCAGGACACCAGGTCAAATCAAAGAATGAGCTTGTTTACACTAAAGAGGCCATGTTTTGCGAAAAGGAGAAGGTTCACTCTTGCACCAAATTAACTAAAGTCTCGAAATTGAGTAAAGAACATGTTTTCTTTAGAAGTATTGTTTTATCAAACTGCATAAAATATTCTACAATATATTCATTTTAGAAGAAAATAAGTAACAGTGGTCTCGAAAAGAACTACTTGAAAAAGCAAGGTTTTATCACTAGGAAGACATGTGTGATGTTTGAATTCATTTCATCAATGGTTACTCAATCAGAATTTGTTTAGTCAAACAAGGGCCGTATTCATGCAAGGGTTGTGTAACTGTATTTGATAAGGCTGATCACTGGGAAGACTGGTGCATTGAGTGGTTATTTTGGATATGGCTATGATAATAACTCAACGAAGGTGTGACGCAGACGCTAGGGCCATTTGAATAGCTCTTATTCTCATTCGCATAGTCAAGCTAATGAAAATGTACGACTGTATGAGTTTAGCATTGAAATTACACTTTTTTCAAATGGTTGTTTTTAGTTCATTTTATATAATTATCTTAATACGACACTAGTAAAGAATAGGGTTTCAAATATAGGTACTTTATTGGGAAGACCCAAGGCGCCCTCCGTGCATTATTTCATCAAGAGAGGGCAACTCGTAGAATAAACCACCTTCCGTAAGCCAGCTGGAAGAATTCAAAGTCCCGAATGAGGCTCGAATAAACATCAGTGAGGACTAAGTGATTTGAAGTCAGCGATCTTAACCACTCGGCCACGGAGGTCTGGTTTATTACTATAACAGGATTGTAACAGTGCCCAACTGGATATGAAATTATTTATTCAATGAAATGGGGTGTAATGTTCAAATGACCCAGGAGGTCAACATTGTAAAATGACCCCTAAATTGCCGACGGGCCCTAAATATATAAACATCACATTTACATGACTGAAAGCAAAACGCCAACTAATACGAATGCCAGTCATGTCAAACCACTCTGTGAAGCGCACAATCCGAAAATTTATGCGGAAATCGTACAGCCAAACTTTCTACATCATGATCAACAATTTGGTTACCGGTAATATTATCCCCTTTATCCTGTAATGTTCCCAGGGTCACTTAGTTTATTTCCTGTTAAATTATGTGTATGTACATATAAAATCTGTCATCTTGACAGATCGCTTTAGTCTGGGAGCATGACATCTAGGGTATAAATACCCAAAATCACACAGTCATAGGGAGCTAGAGCTGTTACATTGTGCACTGAATTTATGAAATTAAATAGGTGGTAACTTATAAAAGTGTTCCTATTCACTCGCAATCCTACAAGCGTGTGAAAAATGGAGCCGCGAGTCAGGATCGATCTTTTGGGGGTGTGGCACAACGGCGCAAGAAGTACTCAACAACTTTACGAACACGAAGGACGAAAGGTTAGTGGGCAATTTTAAATAAACTTGCTACATTTGGTTTGGCTTTTCTTAAACAAAAATGTTTCAAAAATGGCTAATTTAGAAATATAGCAAAGTTTGCAAGATATGTCTGCATATCTAAAGAGCGTTATCAACACAAACGAAACTCGAGACATAAATAATTTTGTACCTAGATTTAATGGAGATTCAAAAGAATTTACGGCATGGTTAAAATCAATAGAAAAATACGCTAAAATTAATGACCTAAATGAAGAAAGTAAGAAAAAAATATGTTTTCAGCAAACAACAGGGCCTGTGTCTGATTTTGTACACAGATTTTTGAATGAAAATTTAGGCTGTTCATGGAATGTATTAAAAACTGCTTTAACTAGTAGGTTTTCAGAGGTTTTTGATCCTCAACACGCATTATATCTGCTAGGGCAAATTAGGCAAAAAGAAGGTGAAAATATTTACTGTTTTCTTGAGAGAATATTATCTCTGGCAGAAGATGCATATAGTGCAGATCAAGCCCAAATCGTCAAACAATAAAAGAACAACAATTAATTGGATTTTTTATTGATGGTTTGATAGAAGATGGTATCAGCTAGGTTAAAGCTTTTGCAAAAAAATCCTCAAAATTTACAAAATGCTCTAAAATTAGCTACTACAGAACATGCAGTTATGACAAAATATCGGTCAAGTTGTCAACGCAAGGCAGACGCATTTGACAGGTCACAAAGAAATTGTCAATGTAGCTTTAGGCATGTTCATGCTGTCCATGAATGTAGGAAAGGTCAAATAAGTACATGTAAGGTGACTGACAGAAATATGCAAAATAAAAATCAGTCTAAAAACAGTTGTAAATACAGACATATAAAAAACAAGTGTGTCTATGAAAAGAGAGGGCCTAGGCCTTTAAACTAAAAGGTTCCTGTCATAATGAAGTCGATGGCCGGAACAAAAGTTTATCCACATATAATATAGCGCTGGCTGGTAGTCCTAACTCATTTATTATTAGAATAGGTAAGCATAAAGTGAGAGCTCTCTTAGATGCCGGAGCCGAAGTGTCTCTCATAAGCAGACATTTGTACAACTGCTTTAGACAAAAACCAGAATTGCATAAAAATATCAATGTTGCCTTGCAGTCAGTAGAAGGAAATAATTTACAGGTAGATGGATACATAGATCTTAATTTCAAAATAGGAGGTTTAAAAATGATGCATAAGTTTTATGTTGTTTCAAAACTGAATAGAAGGGCTATACTTGGGAAAGATTTTTTAACTGACAATGGAGTAAGGATGTACTTTGATTTAGGTTGTATTCGCATTAAAAATACTTACATTTCGTTAATTTCAGATTGTCACATATGGTCAGTAGTTAAGTTACAACAGGATACTATTATAAAGCCTCAATCTGTGCAGATCTGCAGCGGCCAATTAAATAAGAAATCTAAGTTGAAAAATCATAAAGTTTATGAATTAAAAGATGTTGAAACAGGTTTCATTAGTAACGAGCCGGGTCTCATGGTAGCAAATTCCGTGATTAAATTAAGAAGGCATCGTAAGTTCCCAGTAATGATTGTAAACTCTACAAATAAAACAATACAATTAAGGAGAGGCTGTGTTGTTGGTAAAATTGAAGAAATTGATGTTAAGACTATAGAACCAGTGAAACTGAAACATCAGGCCTCAAAGGGGTCAAATTTTGACAAAGGTAAAACCCAACACAAAGTTACTTTAGAAATCAATGAAATCAAAGTACCAAAAGCACCATATTCTTTTGATAGAAATACACAGTCAAATAGTGAATTTCAAAGTTGTTCAGATTTTAACAGGGACGAAATCAAAGCGCCGAAAGAACTTTTTGGTTATATTGAAAAACTGATTGAGGAAAATAGGGATGTTTTTGCAAATAATATCCGTGAATTGTCACAAACTGGTACAGTTGAAATGAGAATTCCAACAACTGAGCATGAGCCAATTAAGCAAAGGCCTTATAGGGTACCATTAAATAATAGAAAAATTATGAGCGATGTTATTGATGAAATGTTTGAGGCCAAAATTATCAGTCCTTCCCACAGCCGTTATGCAAGCCCAGTAGTGCTGGTCAAGAAATCAGATCAGAGTTATAGATTCGCTGTAGATTTCAGACGCTTGAACTCAGTTTCTAAAAAGTTCTCTTATCCCCTTCCAAATATAGATGATATCTTGGCACAATTAGGTGAGGCTAAGTACTTTACGACATTAGATTGCCGTTCTGGATTCTGGCATATACCCATACATGAAGATGATAAAGAAAAAACAGCCTTTGCTACATTTCGGGGTTTATTCCAATTCGAGCGGATGGCCTTTGGTTTAGTCAATGCCCCAGGGGTTTTTCAAGAGCTGATGGGAATCGTTTTAAAGGGTCTAGACTTTGCTGTTGCATACTGTGATGACATATTAATTTATTCAAAGACATTAAAAGAACATAAACGCCATTTGGATATTATTTTTCAAAGACTTCGATCGCATAAGCTGAAAGTAAAGCTGAAAAAATGTCAATTCCTGCAACCGCAAACAGAATATTAAGGATTTATTATAAATGAACATGGTGTAAAACCGAATCCGGAAAAAGTAAAAGCTATTAGAACTTTACCAGTTTCAAAATGTGTTAAAGATGTACGCAGAGTTATAGGAGCTTCTAGCTTTTATAGACGTTTCATACCTTCTTTTTCTGAAATAGCTGAACCCCTCATAAATCTTACAAGAAAACGAACACCATTTAATTGGTCAAAAGAATGTCAGGCAAATTTTGATACCATTAAGAACAGGTTGACCGCTATTCCTTTGCTAGCATATCCAAAAACAGATCAGCCATATAGCCTGTACACAGACGCGTCTGATAAGCATATTTCGGCTTGCTTATCACAAGCATGTAATTCTCAGGAGTCTGATGGTAATAAAGAAAAACCAATATACTTCTTATCACATACGCTGAGTGATTCTCAAAGAAAATGGTCAACAATTGAGAAAGAAGCTTTTGCGATATATTATGCTCTCCAAAAACTAGACCATTATTTACATGGGGCTGAGTTTACAGTGTTCTCAGATCATCGTCCTTTGTAATTTCTGTTAGAGTCTCCAATGCAGAATAAGAAAGTTCAACTATGGGCATTGTCTATAAGTGGTTATAACTGTAAGATTGAGTATCTTTCAGGCAAAGCGAATGTGATTATTGATTTCTTCTCTAGGCCACCAGAATCTGAAAATAATCAAACAGATAGTGACTCGTCTGTAGAACCCGAAATTAATGATAACACATATAAAATTGCTTGTTAAAGTAGTCAGCCTGTCAAGAGCATTAACGTGATAAACTCTAATGCTATAGATCCAAAGGAAGTTGCAAACAAAGAGTATCAGAAACAGGATTCTTTTGTAGAGCCTGTGCCAGCCTTTACAGACTTAGACCTGGAACTAGAACAAGAAAAAGATCCCGCAATCATGCAAATTAAGGTAAAATTAAGGCATGGAGATCTAAACAAGTCAGATACAAAAATATTCTTAGAAGTAGACAGGGTCTTATATTATATCTCAAACCCTGACGACGAGCCTACATTAAGACTTTATGTCCCAAATCATCTCAGATCATTAGTCGTTAAGCAATATCATGACCAGAACAGTCATCCAGGGACTCAAAGACTCTTTGAGACAGTTAGAACAAAATATTTCTGGCCTAATATGTTTAAAGAGTTCTATGCCTATGTCTCATCATTTGCTGATTGCCAGTTTAGAAATCTAACCAAGGTTAAAGCCCCATTAAAAAAGACAAATATTGCACCCTTTCCATTTGCTACTATTTCGATTGATATATGTGGGCCCTATGAAAAGACCCTTAGCGGAAACCGTTATGTCATTTGTTTTGTGGATATGTTCAGCGGGTATCCTGAAGCTTTCGCAGCTCCGGACAAAGGTACAAATACTGTTATAGACTTATTGTTAAATGAAATTTATCCAAGATACGGTTGTCCCTTCCATGATCGTGGTTCTGAGTTCAAAAGCCATGCATTTAAGGAAACATTACGTGAACTGAATATTGATGATGTCTCCTGTTCTGCTTATCATCCCGAGTCTAATGGAAAACAAGAAAGATTGCATAGAGTTTTTAATGATATACTAGCAAAACGTGTTCAAGGAAACACTAGAGAATGGGATTTACACCTTAATATGTCTTTAGCTGGCAAACGGCATAACGTTTCAACTAGTTCAAAATTTACACCTTTCTACCTTGTGTACAACAGAGACCCTATATTACTCATTGATAATTTACTTAAACCCAGATCAAAATACATGGGCACAGATTTTCATCAGTTAGCAATTCAAGAGCAACATAGGTCATTCCTGTCAGCTTATAAACATATAAAAAGGTCAAAAAGAAGACACAAACAACAAGTTGATAAAATAGCTAAGGATGTAAAATTTGAAATTAATGATGCTGTTTACTATAAAAACTTTCAAAGAAAAAATAAACTTGAAGACCGTTGGAAGTCACATTACAGAATCTTAGAGCAAAAAGGTCCTCTTACCTTTTTAATTAAAAATCAGTTAGATAATTCCGTTATTCAGGCTCATGCATATCAGTTAAGGTTAGCTAATGTCACTGAATTGCCAGAACGTAAGGCTGTTGAAGGTTATCCCAAACGTAGGGCAAACTTTGTCGTGGCACCAGACGACTCAAGCAGTTATGATGAATCAGATCATGAATCTGAAAATTCAAGAAGAGATAATAAAGTTAATATGCCTAGAAGCACACGCAGAGTCCATCAGGAACGTGAAGGCTCTAGCTCAGAAGATGATATCCCTCTAGCCCAGTTACGTAAGCATTTAAGAGAACAAAGCAAGGAACAAATTGAATCAAATAACGAGAAAGTAGCAGACATATCACCAGCTAAAACTCATGATGAGCAGGTACCTTTACATGATGAAAACAAGTCAGATTATCTTTCAAAATCTGCCTCGCAGACAACAGAGTTTATAGAGACAGACGACATGGATTGCGGGTCCTTGTCAACCGAATCGTATATTAAAGATCAAGATAGTATGGTTATAGATACGGTTACCAATACTGTAGAGACAGTTACAGTCTCGCCGGAAAACGATGCAGCTCCTGTTACTGTTCATTCGGAGACTGATAAAATGCCCAAGAAAGCGACAAGCAGAAATGCTTACAGATTCTTTTTAGTCATATTGAAAGACAAAATAAGGATTTGATTAATGGTCTTATGCAGAAACTTTTCTAAGTTTTCTGTGCCTTCAATAAGTCATGACCGTCTTACATGTGTAACAAACTAGACATATATAATAAAGTACTAAGTGCAAAATTAGCTTTTGCAAAAGGCTAAAATCAGCCATATAGATGTACTAATGGGATGGTATAATACAGACAGCGCTTGTATTAGGTGGATAAACAAAATGACTTAAACAAAATGTATATAACTTTTTATGATAGTATATGATATTATTTGAACTTTGTTTTGTAAATGAGTGCACGCTCGTTTAAATATGTAGCATTATTTCGCATACAAGTCAAGTTGCGTGTGTAATTAACAAATATGAAATAATGTTTTTAAATGAAGCATATTTCTCTGTAGAGCACAGAAGAATTTTGAGTTAAAAGCTGCCCTTATTCATTAAGGTAAATTAAACTTTAGTTTAATTCATTTGTCATTGTACATATTTTTTGATGATTTGTCAAGTTTAAATAAGTTAATTTGTCATTGAACATATTTTTTGATGATTTTGTACTAATAGAATATGTGAACTATTTAATAATGTAAGAAAACAAGCTATTTAACTTTGAGAAAATAAACAAAAGGGTACGTTTTACACAAAATGCCGCTTTCCGATTTGAAAAGACGCTGTCCGGGTCATCTGATAAAATCTCAGCCAACCACTGAACAGCCAACTTATCTCACGTCGTATCCAGCCAATCGACGGCCAGCAGGCAATATCACCAAACAATCGCAGCTTGTCAACGTCATGAACCCTGGAGCTTCTACATTTAACTTCAAATAACAGATAACATCAAAATTTGCCGCCAGCGTTTTGCTTGTCAAATTGTAACAAAAGCAAAAAAACTCTAGCGTAATAATACAATCCTTGCATCAACATATTTTATCACGAAGTATTAAAAATATGAAGTGTACCGACAAAAGCATAATGTAATAATGACAACGTATTCAGTGCAATGAACATTATCATTCTACCTCTATTGCAACCAGCAGTGCTCAGCTGACAACATACAGAAACTGCGTATATCAAATGACTTTATGGATTACACAAATCTGATAAAACAGACTATAAAATTGGCTGATAATCATAGTATTCGAGAACAACATTATCCCTGTTGAAAATTCACATCATTCCGTGGAGCCTTAGCACAGAAGTCCACATCCACGTTATCCCGTTACAGCCTCATCACCGAAGTCCAAACTATACCACCCTAAGCCAACCCGTGCCCCGGTGCCATGAGAAAAACACATGCTGATAGGGGATACAGACACAGACGTATTATAAAGGAATGGTTTTCAAAATATTTTATATTTCAACAGCTCATTTCGTATATTAAATATATTATGTTGCTTAATATCAATAAGTGGTGTTTTTTTTTCACTCATAAGAAGTTTATCTGACAGTTAACAATGCAATAATTTTTATTTCGTCATAATAGAAAATGGAAGGAGAAATAAATTTATAGACTTTAGTAAGTCTACTAATAAATTTATTAGGTTAAAATTGCGAAAACTTTAATGTGTATGACTTGTAAATTTCAAAAATTTTAACGTGATTTCAAGGGCTATTCGTCATTAAAGATCATGTGTTCTGTGTTTTTTTTTTTTTTGGTTCCAATTGTGTTACGCGTATTTTAGTTTTGTTATCTTTTCAGAGATATTGTATGTAAAGCAAGCGAGATCAGTGGCACATGGCAGTACAGTGGCACACCGGAATCCCTCCTAGCACAAACATACAGACGTTGCAAATATATGTTGTTACATCAGAACAATCATATAATGATGAACGATAATTTTGTGTTAAAAAAATGTGTTTATGTTGAATGTTAATATAACAATGAACGACCCGTGACACTGATGTGGATATGTTAAAAAAACAAACACTTACTTAAGGGATTCCCAAATTCAATTTTGTTGATTGAAAAAAACAACTGATGCCAACACTGATAAACTCGGATTTTAATTCATATGCAGTTAGGATGGTGTAATTAATTAATATTGTTTAATTGAAATGTCTTGTGTATATATATTTCTGTTATGTCAAACGGTTATGTCAATCGTATTTTGCAACGGCTACTAACAAAGTCGGTATATACAGTATAGTTTACTTGTAGTTTCGGGAAGATTCGATCTTTTTTTTTTTAATTGTTTTTTTTTTTTTAAACAAAGGAAGGTGTATTGTTCACAGGGTCACTTAGTTTATTTCCTGTTAAATTATGTGTATGTACATATAAGATCTGTCATCTTGACAGATCGCTTTAGTCTGGGAGCATGACATCTAGGGTATAAATACCCAAAATCACACAGTCATAGGGAGCTAGAGAAAAGAGCTAGAGCTGTTACATTGTGCACTGAATTTATGAAATTAAATAGGTGGTAACTTATAAAAGTGTTCCTATTCACTCGCAATGCTACAATCCTGTTACCGTTTATAACTACACCTTAATTTTTCTAGCAGATCGGCTATGTCACAGAACGCTCAAAGTCATAAAGTGTCTTACTCTACGCTAAAAGCATGGAATTAAAGGTGCCCGATAGGATAATTTCTTCAAAATCTGACAGTTTTCTGAGAAGTCTTTTTTGTTTCGTTTAACCTAACCAGAGAAATGTTTTCCAAAAATATTGCCAAATTGCTCACCAAAAAAAAAAAAAAAAAACTGGTATAGTTTCTTATATTACACTAGGCAGTTTCTCTTAAATACGTCTGATACACAAGTGATAAACAACCACCTGTCATTCGAACCAACGGCCCCAAATTGACGAGAGATTAAAATATAACCCGACTGTAGTAGATCAGTTTGTAAATAAGCATTCAAAAAAGGGTAGCTGGTTTTAACTTCTATTTCTGACCAGTATTAGAGTTATTATCGATGAATTGGCAAGTAATTAGAAGTCTTATTAGCGCGTGGCCTGCTTGAATGAATAACTAAATGTTTATCACTTTAAAATATGAAAAGAATACAGAAATATTAATCTTTCATCTGTATGGTAATAGGTATATTGCGTAAGATTATTGGGATCAGTTCTCAACGTTCAAATATGACCAACCTAAAGTTGATCAGTTTTCAACGGGGGTCAATATTTTACGTGTGGTTGGGTCATCAATTAACGGGACGGGTCAATTTTCAACGTCGAAAACTGATCACGAATCCGTTGAAAAATGACCCATGGGGTCAATTTTCAACGGGGTCAAAATTTAATGTTACACCGGCTTACTGCAGCTATGCTACATAAATCATATCATTCTGGAAATTATCAATCTGCACATTTGTTTTCTTGATGAGAAATATGTATAATGTTTGTCAAATATATATTTTAGATATTTTATGGAGATAATAAACTTCATCTGTACATGCTGTACTGTCTATAACAAATCATAATAAAAGTAAGGAAATTATATAACAGTATTCATTTACTTCTAGTTCTAAACAAAACAGTTAGTATGTACTATACATATAAAAAAAATGCGTGCGTTCGTACATGCGTGCGTGCATGTGTCAGATGGTAAATATAAATATTACAAATAACTGAACCAGGTTATTTTATTTGTAAATTGTTTATTAAACTTCATTCAATATCAAGTATCCCGTACACGTTACATTTTGTGCCAACTATTAACGGAAACAGGTTATTTTCGTCTGCGTACTCAACTGATAGGGATAGTCAAAATAAATACTACAAATAACTGAACCAGCTTACTTTTTTGGCCAAAAAATAACTATAACAGATTATTTTGTCTGAGTACACAACTGAGAGGGAGAGTCAACATAAATACTAAAAGTAACTAAACCAGGTAACTTATTTGGTAAATGGTTTAATGACTTTATTAAATATCAAGTAACCAATGCACATTACTTTTGGGGCCAACAAATAACTATAACAGATAATTTTTGTCTGCGTACACAAATAGGAGGCAGAGTCAAAATAAATACTAAAACAACTGAACCAGGTTACTTTATTTGTATATAGTTTATTAAACTATATTCAATATCAAGTAACCTGTACACATTACGTTTTGGGCCAACAAATATGTTTGACATGAAATTTTGTTTTAGTACAAAACTGAGAGGGGGAGTCGACAAAAATACTACAATTAACTGAACCAGGTTACTTTATATGTTATCAAGTAAGACGTAAACATTACTTTTTGGGTCAACAAAAATCTATAACACGTTATTGTTATCTGTGTACACAACTGAGAGGGAGAGTCAATATAAATAACTACAAATCAATGAACCGGGTTACTTTATTTGTAAATGTTGTTTTACTCAATACCAAGTAACCCGTACGCGTAACATTTCGGGTCTACAAATAACTATAACATGTTTTTTGTTTTTGTTTTTGTTTGAGTACACAACTGAGAAGCCTAGTCAAAATAAATACTACGAATAACCATAATTACTGAACAAGATTACTTTATTTGTAAATAGTTTATTAAACTGTATTCAATATCAAGTAACCCGTGAACATTACTTTTTGTGCCAACAAATAGTTATAACAGGGTTTTTGTTCTGAGTACACAATTTAGAGGGAATGTCAACATAGATACTACAAATAACTAAGCTAGGTTATTTTATTTGTAAATATTTTATTTAACTTTATTCAATATCAAATAACGCGTACACGTTACCTTTTCGGCCCACAAATAACTATAACAGCTTATACATACTCGTATTTGTCTAAGTACACAATTTAATTGAGAGGGAGAGTGAAATAAATACTACAAATAACTGAACCAGGTTACTTTAATAATAAATGTTTTTCAATAAAACTTTATTAAATATCAAGTAACCCATACACGTTACTTTCTGGGCCAACAAATACCTATAACAGGTTATTTTTGCCTGAGTACACAACTGTTGCCATTGCATAACCTGACATCATTTGTGATCCAAGTTCAGTAACTGCTATCTGTTACATTAAATGTCCTAAAACTTAATTTTCTTAAACGCCTTTAGTGATTCAATTTTTATTTAAAATAAAACAAATAATACCCAACAAACAGTTCTTGCAGCATTTTAAACGCTGTGCACGCTTTAAGTATGTTTAAACAATTAAAACATTATAATACGATAATTTTATTGCAAAAGCATATACACATACACATACAGTAAATCTATTTAAGGCAAATTTCTTCCTAATCATGTTAATGGCTAATGATTGTGTTTGACTGCACGTAACTGTAACCGGGTAACTGAACTGATTACTTCTTCCTGGCACCGCTAGATGAATAATAGAAACAATGAAGTACTTATATGTATAGTTTTTATTTCATTTCATATTCTTTTTTTTGTGTGATATGGTGAACATTCTAACCTGGTGGCAGTCGGCATGAGAGATTCCGATGTTATCAATCAACCTATTAAATGTTAACAGATACTTGGTCAGCCGATCAGCATGTGTGAAGCAATAAAACTCTGCTAATACTTTCATTTGAATACATTAGATAAGGGCCATATGGCCTGTGCTGAGAGATGTTTCAAGACCTATAATCGAGAAATTCCTTTATGGTTTTTTCTTGATTCTGTCTAATTTTTTCATACCATAAAATTCCAAGCCATATTTAATAGCCTCATTTATTTGTTTGTACATCAGATACAAGTATCTTGATGATTAAGACTGATTAACACTTAACTGTACATGTGACATACTGGTCAGTGCAATGTTTGGTGATTACCGTACTGTAAGTTTGGTGTTTGGCCATAAAAATGTTTGTTTTGTAAAAATAGTTAGTTAGGAAGGACACATTTATCTTTGTATTCTATGCTTTTTATTTAAGAAGTTATCATTTTTATATATTGAGAAAACTTTTTTCTTTGCCTCAAATTATTGTAATTGTCAGAAATGTCAACTATTGCTTTTGTTGTGCTGTGGTTTCTGTTTAGATAGCACAGGCTACATAAACCAAATCATTATCCCAAGGTTATCACAAGCCCCTGGACAGTAACATTGCATAATTTTATTGAAGAAAAGCTTAACATGTTTACACATGTGGTACCTATAAACTGGTAATTTAGTTAAAGCTTGCAAGAAGAAAAAATATGTTAGTAACTATTTAAGTACTTTAATAAGTTTCTTTCTGCATTTAACTAACTACTTTTAATAAATATTATTAATGACAACAATATATTACGAATGAATATATCAAATATCTTACTATCGTTTCTAATTGAAATTTTATTTAAAGTTTACCTTATAAGAAATATACCACTCTTTTCCAATTATAAGTATTATTTCCCTGTTAATTATTTGGATTTAAATTAATAAATGATTTCATGCAAAAAGGATTACAAATTTAAATGTTCGTTAGGTGCAATGTTACATATATGCTTGTCACTGATGCAGGCAATTTGATCTCCAATATCAACAGATTTGCCTCAGTTATTTGAAAACCCTACAGTCCTACAAAAACCGGAGAAAATCGGCTCAATCTGAGCCGGCATCATAGAAAACCAGGACTGGAACCCTGGACTGGACTCCTGGACTGGACCCGTGGACTGGACTCATGGACTCCTCAAAAAAGGCTTTCTGAGGTCATGATTGATCGAAAGCTGTGTCCTACAATAACCTTTCACCTATTCACAGAAATAGCTCAAGCTGTGCCATCATATTGTACTCAAGGGAGTAATTACTGTAGGATTTGGAGAATTAACTTGCTTCCTTTAGAGATATCCATTAATTTCAAGGCTGAGAAGAAACAGAATGGGTGATTTAAAATGCTTTCATTTTACTGATAAGAAAGTGACAAATTCAAACAATGTAAATGAAAAGAAGCAAGTTTTCATGATTTAATTCATTTTCATGTTTCTTCATATTTTTGTTGTTATATAAAAGTCATTTTAAAGACAAAGTGAAATCAAAAGTAAATACTTTTTTGTAAGTTTGAATTGAATTTAAAAGGAATCAATCAATAAATAAATAAATAAATAAATAAATAACAGTTTTGATTAATATGCTGAATTGCTTGTACTGGTTACTGTCTTTTATTCAAAACCACAAAGAAGACAATAATGACACTATTGCCTTAAACATCATTTTTATAGACACCTCATATATTCTCTTTTAAAAGAGTATCTCATCTCTGTAGATTCCATATATTTATATAAATTTTATAAACAATGTCAGATGTATTTTGTCTTGTAGTCTAAAATTGACATTAAATATAGAACCGAGAACATGTACATGTATATCTATTCAGAATTTTCAGGGCATTTTCAGGAAAAAAATCTACTCTGACCAACACAAACTGAATGTTGCATACTGAAAAAGATGTTGAAGTTATGTTTTGTAAATAGTAAGAAATGTTTAAGTGTTTCATTAGTATCATTAAGCCAATATATCATAAGTAAACCAACAATAATAAAACCGTTCAAAATGACCAAATTTGCTTCATAAGCTTTTTGAAAATTTTCTTTTCACTTTTTGTAATAAATATCATGATTTCAAAATTAAAGCTCCAAAAAGGCACATATAATATAGCTGTTTCAAAATTGAAGTGTTAAGGGTGATTTAGTTCACTTGTTACTAAAACACTTCCAGCCAAATCACTTATAATTTGACTGTTAAACCATAGTTGTCCATTGTTTTGTTATTTTATATAGCTTAGGTCATGTCCTGAAAATCAAACCACTGTTGTAAGTCTGGATGGGCTGTGTGGAAGATTGTCTGGCATTTGCTCCCAAATGAGTGATAGAATTTGTCAGATGGTTTCATTGATATTGTTATGAAAGCCGTCTTATTTAAAGCCTGAAAATGAGGATGGCAAACATTGTATGTGCAAAGTGAATAATAATGGAAGATAATGTTATTAAAGATTACAAAAATAGACTATGCTGAATTGTTTATTCTAAATTCATCATACATGCATAATAGGAAGAGTTCATAAATTATATCTGACATTCCTCTCAGGACAGAAGAAATTAATGGCACTTTTTCCAGTTGGAGTAGGTTTTGAATACTAACTATTGTTTATACAATGACAAGGTTAACTGTGGTGGCCGTTGAAATATATAAATCCAGCTTACATCCAGTATTCAAAGATAATAAACAAATAATTTACATTTCTTTTAATAAAATTTATTGCTCTATAAATTAGTGGTGTTTTTCAGAATAAAATTCAGCCGATATAATATGAAGATCATGAAAGACCATAACAGAAAGATGCAGTGCATCCAAGAATACACAAACAAGGGATTCAAACTCTGATCTCCCGCGTGGCTGGCCAACACTCAAACTACTCAGCAAAAGACTAGATTCCCTGACGCAGCTGTCAGAGATGGTATTTATACAATTATAGGAAGGTGTGCATTAGACTGTAACACATCCCCTCATGAGAAAGTCATAATTTATGAGTTGTGTATTCTTTTGATCAGATGATCAGAAAGAAATCTTGAAAGCTCTTTTATTCCAACTTATTTTTACATCAAAGTCCAGGAGGGGGTAATCCCGGACGAGCCCCATTTTACAAACATGAAAGTCTGTAACAAAAAGATGCAATGCATCTTAAAAAACACAACCCAGAGGGGGATTTGAACTCCAATCTCCCACATGGCAGACCACCACTTTAACCACTGAGCCAAGGAATTGATTCCCTGACGCAGTTGTCAGAGGTTGTATTTATACAATTATAGGAAGGTGTGCACTATACCGTAACAATGAAAACAATAACTTTTGTTTTTGTAACCTGTCCACAAATGACCATTGTTCAGATATAGTATGAAGATGTTAATTGGATAATAGATATTTATAAAACTTTCCCTGGTAGATTTAGTGTGGATTCCTCATTTTTTTTTTTTTCATTTTTTTCAGTAGTCTAAAGACTTAAAGACCTTGACGACTATGATCCTGAGTATGTTTTGGTCTATCTATCATTTTGAATTATTTAAATTCGGAATTTTTCACATACGTTGTTCTCTGTAACAAATTCAAAATTGATATTGTGACACATGACGATTCATTTTATGGTCATTGGTGAAATGCCTTCAGCAAATAACTATGCAGACAGGGTGTTAATATCGTTTTTTAAGCATTCTATATTTCTAATTTTGTTTATTTTTATGACGATAATATGTTCATAATTATTATAAACATTTAATGAGAATATATCGCTGTTTAAAACAGTTGAATAAAGTTGAAACTTCACATTGGAAGATTGTTTTACCCTCAGTAATGAAAATACTTTTTTTTTTTGCTCTTTTTATTTCAGTTTGTTTTCCAAAAATGTCTTCATTATAAAACAATACTATTTTACAATGTATGCAGAAACAGAAGAAAAGTGACAACTTGCTTCTTTCAATTTAACACTTTATATATTCATTTGTTTTTCCTGCAGTAAAAAGTAAACATGTTAATATTAACATTTCCATCTATTCTGAATTACAACCTCCGTAAATACAAGGATGATATCAGTGAAATCTAAGTTTAAATGGTATAAACAGAATCTCCCAGACCCTACAACAGTTAGTCCCTTGAGTACAATAAGATGGCATGTCTTGAGTTATTTCTGTAAACAGATAGAAGTTTATTTTAGGACACCCTGCTTTCAATGAATCATGACCTCAGAAAGCACCTTTTGGGTCCACGGGTCAAGTCCAAGAGTCCAGTTCTGGTTTTCTAGGATGCCTTTCTTGACTGCATTAGATAAAGTAGAATTAGTCACCTATTTACATAGTTATCTACTCACATATACATGTACTATTAAAATTTTATACATCTATGTGTTATCAACATATTTCTTATTTTCACGTTTTTTGTTTTTATATGGCTGTTGTTTGATCCAGAGACAGTTTTATTAAGAGCAGTATATCATGTTATTCTGTGATTATACTTTTTACACTCCCACATCAATACACTATTTTACTACTGATAGCATACCTCCTTTATTACTGTAATTTCAAATAGTTGGATTATTCACTATAAACAAACAATCAAAAGATTTGATATTTGTGCTAGATAATCGTTAAAAGTGAAACAAAGGATAATATATTGTGCATCAGATATAAGGTAAACGTGACAATCATCTTATTTTATTACTTTCTGCACCCATACAAGAAGGATAAATTGTGCATCAAATGCAAGGTAAACGTGACAATCATCTTATTTTATTACTTTCTGCACCCATACAAGAAGGATAAATTGTGCAATAAATGCAAGGTAAACGTGACAATCATCTTATTTTATTACTTTCTGCACCCATACAAGAAGGATAAATTGTGCAATAAATGCAAGGTAAACGTGACAATCATCTTATTTTATTACTTTCTGCACCCATACAAGAAGGATAAATTGTGCATCAAATGCAAGGTAAACGTGACAATCATCTTATTTTATTACTTTCTGCACCCATACAAGAAAGATAAATTGTGCATCAAATGCAAGGTAAACGTGACAATCATCTTATTTTATTACTTTCTGCACCCATACAAGAAGGATAAATTGTGCATCAAATGCAAGGTAAACGTGACAATCATCTTATTTTATTACTTTCTGCACCCATACAAGAAAGATAAATTGTGCAATAAATGCAAGGTAAACGTGACAATCATCTTATTTCATTACTTTCTGCACCCATACAAGAAGGATAAATTGTGCAATAAATGCAAGGTAAACGTGACAATCATCTTATTTTATTACTTTCTGACACCCATACAAGATCACTGTTTTTAACAATGAAACAAAAAAAATCATAATATATAAAATTATCAGAATAAATACGCTAAAGCAATCAATTAAATACTTAAATTATATAAAAAAAAAACAAAAGTTACTGTCAGGATTCTATATTAACAACTGACAAAATTGTACCTTATCGAATGATTGACTACAACACAATCGAACAGTTCTGATTTTTTGTTTTTTTTTTTCCAGTTTTATACAGATAGATCGCAATTCTGAAGAAACAATTTAAGTGTTCTTTTAAACAGAACTAGTAAGATGCTACGACAATTTGTAAAAAAAACCAAATATTTTATTGTCAAATAATTCAGAACATGCAGCTTTTTAATGGCATCAGATTGATATTTGTATGAATTTCTGTGTTTTTTTTCTTCTTCAATTTGCCTGTAGTTCCCTGAAAATCAAGCCCGAAAATATTGATATCCTATTGTACGTTAGTTAAGCACAATAGTACATTAATACTAGTCGGAAATAAGTGTTATTTTTACAGTTGCTAGAAAAAACGTAGACTAATATGAATGCATATGTAAAGCTACATGTTTATTACTAAGAAGTTGAATAAGTTAACATAGAAAGGATTATATAGAACACATAAAAACACGCTGAATAAACTCTACAATAAATATTTATATAAAACGGCACCTGCTTCAGTGTAAGTCAACAAATGTCTAATATTGGGGTGGGGAGCATCCGGAAAAAAAACGATAATGTACAATTGCGTTCAAGACAAAGAAGCTAAAAATAAGTGATACTGCACTCAACTTTTGTCACATCAGTTAACTAGGAAACAAGCCAGAATGTTCCTTCTAAAACAGTTGTTAGAAAGAACTAATTCACACATCATATAAACGAATAGTTTGCACAATGTAAAGAAAGTAAAATGGTTATAGTACACGAATCATGGTTGAACATTTCTGATTATTTCTTGTTTGGGTCATTAATGATGTATTCACTTTCTCTGTCAAAAATCACAGTTGTTAATATATGCACCGAGTGCATTGTAGCAAAACTTTAGTTGTTCCTGAAAAAAAAGAATACACGTCAATTTCGAAGTGACCTGAAATAAAACCACAACACAATTTACGATGTGTTCACATGATAAAGTTCTGGCTATTATTCCTCTATAGTCGAGTGATTATAAAATATAGAAAAGAATATTCTACACTCTACTTTCAGTTTATATGATAATAATCGCAAGACAAAACTGGTTTTAAACACATTTTATTAAACGGAATGCAAACATTTACCTTTTCTAATTACATAAAACTGAACAAGATTTACTTACCCGTAAGATACACTACCTTATATCAGAATATTATAAACTCATTTTATGTTCTGCGTATTTTGTTATAGGCCCGGTTTTAATTACAGTGAGGAAATATATTTTACAACTTTGATTCTATCAATCATTCTAATTATTTAACAGCTTTACACAACCTAACATATAAAAATCTTTAAGAAACACCAACGGTTTCAGAAACTTGATTATACGTCAAGTAATGCAAAAATAAGCTATAATAATGTTAGACCTAAGTATTTCTTACTTTAATACCACCACAACAAACGTCCAGTATCTATAAACATGAATCATAATAAAATAGGTATAATAGATATATGTAATTCCTACTATTTTAGTATATTTTATCTTCAAAATTGAAACATATTCAAATGATAAACCTTTTAACATGTTAAACAATCACTCACAATACAGTCTTTATAGATTTCGAAAATCATAACTGTCTGCATGTAAAATAAAATTTTAGAAGTCAGTTACCACGCTTGTTACTGCGGTCATCCGCCTGGTCCTAAAATGTCTGACTGTGTTCAGAACGCTCACCTGTCTCTCGTATCGTATCTTTTCAATCAAGATTGCAATAATACAATACAACGCACTCCTCTCATTTGCTTTTCTGTAATGTAAAATCCCCTACGCCTTAAATATATAAACAGGCTTGTGTGATACATTCAAATATAACTAGCTTACTATGATGACATATTCTAGATTTTAAAATGACAATGCGTTAATATGATACTTAAGCATTAAACTGTGTTTTATCGAGAGAAAAAAAAATTATAGCAGGGTCATTGTTAAATAAATGCATCTTACTACAAACATTTAGTCGCACTAAATGTTTTCTTAATACTGTAATTTCAGTTTTGTTAACGTAAGTGTATTATGAAAGTTATTTTTTTCAAATAAATGCTCATCTAAATGAAAATATAAAACCTCACAAGCAATGTACAAGCACATGCGATGTCTCTTCTTGTGGCTGACTGGCATAGTCTTCAACATCGTTAATAAACTGCACAAACTCCTTGGGATCAGATGGCACATCATTCCCTTGCGGCCATTTATGATATTGGAAATGGTACGTGATCCTTTCGCCACTAAAGCACTATAACAATCAAAAGAATTACACGTTATTTTGCTTTGTACTGAGATATATGCAAGCTCTTTTCCCGTATAGAGAATATGACATTGTGTGACTTTTAAAGCGCAATTCTTTTTACATACCACTAGAAGAACTAATGCACAGGGTACACTTTCATTTCATACGTTTGAATTAAATCTATGAAAATGTAAATAAAACAGTAAGATACAGTTAAGTGTGATATTTGTAAAAGATCACCTATGACAACATATATCTGCTAATAACGAGACTTCTACATGCAGTTCACAGGCTTCAAATTTGTAACACACCCGGAATGTGTAAAACAAAGTTAACTCTTCGAGTTTAACTGAGTGTAAGGGTAATTGGATAGGGTGTTTGCAACAAAATGACATATTTAAAAGTATTCGTCTATTAAGTTTCAGATATGTTAGTATCTGATTTTCTGTCAAATTTAATATCACTTATTTACGAGACGGCGGTTGTTTGTGTAGTTTAAGTTATTACTGGCACGTGTATAGCTTTCTGATTTATTGTTTTGATGCAGTAACTATGAATCTGATACTACGATACATGAGACACTAGTTTTATTGACTGTTCGGAGAAATTGTACCTGCCCACTACAGCTTATCTTCATTTCTCTAATCGTATACTGAGGTTTTGTTTCCACAACAGTGACTGAGACTTGAAAGTCACCAACACTCAATGTATTATCACCATCTGGAAGGTATTTCCCGACGACCTGAAGATAATTTAAATCCTACAAAATATTACAAGTTCAATGTGTTGGTGTTATTATCATACACACGACAAAAATGAAACAATTCTGCTTCGGTCACCAGAAGAAACACTAAAAAAAGTTATGTAAATCCAACAGCAAGCTCAAGTAGTGGTGACAAAAACCAAATGATATAGTTTGAAAATACCATGCCAGGTTCTTCAGTATTATCAAACGTGACAACACAGTAACAATTCTCTTGGTAGATCATGCACACAAAGTCTGAGACAGTGTCTGGAAGAGGAGATTGTGCTGTGATGAAGTGATCCTTCCTCATCAAACTCTACAACATACAGGTATACAAGTTACAATGACTTCTTTTTTCCATGTATATAACAATCAACATTGATTCAGAATGTTTTTTTTTTTACCACAGACTGTTTTGTTGTGTATTTTACATTCCAACACTATCCGCAATTCGCCGACAAAAAAAGAAGAAATTAACGGTGATATATCCTTTACGTTATATCACACTAAACACAATCGTGTGATCACTGACGTCACTAGGAACGGTCGATAAATAGTTCACATACTTGCGCCCCTTATAGATATTAATAAACAAACCTAGGTGTTAGAATTTGCTAATAGCACTGTAATCAGACATCTAAATATGTACATATGAGAGTACAGTCGGCCTGAACAACACTGGGAAATTTAAGTTCATTATGAAGTTTCAGATACATGAACAATTGCTTGTTAATAAAATGCCTAGTTATCTTCTTCTTCATATTTTTTGGACTTTTAAATAAATTACATATTTGAGGAGAAAAATCGTACGTTTACATAAACAGCATTTATGTAATCCGAAGCGTTTCCATCTCTGGTCAAGAACAGACGAACTCGATGTTGATTGCCTGAAAATAAAACGTTTCTATAGAAAAGGTAAAGCTTCTTTTTGCTATTGACATGCAAGAAATCGTGTTTCTTCTTTGTCTTTTGAATTTCAGTACATGACTAATGCACTCTAATGGTTATTTACTTGTTCATTTTTCTAATTTCTTTATACAACTTTCTTTTACCAAAATAGTAATGTATCAACATTTGAATATCAACTATTCTCCAAAATTATTTTGAAAGAGACTAGAGCCATGTTGTTAAGGACTTCTAATCTTGGCAATGTTGATATTGGAAGTTAGTTCCATACACGAAATTCATTAAAAACTTCTCACCCGGTATTTTTCTTACAGTCTGGTGCTTCGTTATACCAAATTATTTTGATATGCTGCCATAAATACAAACCCAAAGGTAAAATGCAATCCTGTGGCATGAACGTTTGATTATTCGACAATGTATGTTTCACCCTTGTCATCGTCCGGTCATGCCGTTTACCAAACTATTTTAAAGTCCGGCCATGCAGACAAAAGAATGATGACAGAGGGGGCTTTATTATAGTATACTGTATAACTATTGATGAAAAGCTTTGATACGTTATTCGTAAGCTTAATGGTTAAGAAACATTAAGTTCCTCCTTACTGAAATGGAATTAATTTTCTTTTTAAACTGGACTTGATTGTGTTGCAATGACCATTAATGTTTGTACTCAATGTCCTACTTATTATTTTTCTAAACGTAGACATTATAAACCTGAATGACGTTTTTTCTATTGTTTCCCCTTAATCATGTTAATATTTTCTCAGTAATACAAGCTTTAAACAATCAATGCAATAAAGAATGTCAGTCTACTTTTTTTGATATCAGTTAATTTCAGGTGACTTTGACACAGTCAAAAAGGCGAGGCGTTTCCTCATTGTCATGCAAAATAATCAAAGACAACTTTGAAATATGACTTCAAAGCAAGAAATGCGTCTATTTTTTGTATTATTATTATTTAAAAATATTTTGAACACTAGTAGCTTTTTGTCTGAGAGAATTCTCTTTATTTTCAATCTGGCAAGTCAAATTTAAATTCGTATAAAAGTGGGAAAAATCAAAACGGAATTCGCTGCTATGAGTCGGAGCATGTTATTTCATTTTTTGTCTTTTCATATACTTGTTTGGTGTAGTTGGCGCACACATTATTACGTATTTATTTAGGAGCTGAAGGTATGATATGACTTCCTCAGAGATGCTCTGTCACGAGCAATTAGCTTGCTAGTTTTCTGTCGGGCTCAGTTCCGGCAGACGGCACTTACAAGTAGTACGTCTTGTGGGCGTATCGGGCAGAGTTTTAGCAGAATGCTTGATAGAAATAAGAAAACGATTTTCATAACAGAATGCCATGGTAGTTCCTGACATATATTTCAGTTACCTGGAATATCAGCTCTGTGACGGTTAAATGTTACAAATTTTGCATTTACAGCACGTGCATCGGACTCCCCTTTCTTCATGGTTTCTACCGTCTCACTGAGTTCCTAGACACAAAAACAGAAACGGGAACTTTTAAATGAATTCACAATTAAGATTATTTCCTTATTTAGAAAGTAAGTATTCTTTTGCTTGTAGTTTTGTCTTACTTCAAACAATGTAATTTACAGTGAATGTACTGTTACAAAGTTTAAAGCCGACACCGTGACTTCCGCTTAATACTTGCATTGTATATGTTATTCTATTTGTTTTGATGTTTCAACAAAGAAGGACAAAGTTTAAGTGTACGTTTCAGGTTTAATAATTATAATAGCTCATCATTTTTCAAGGTCGTAAAATTTGTAACTGAACCAGAGGCATAGATGGATTTGCTTCAAAAATAGTTAAGTGTATACAATTAATAATCTGTTCTTGTTACATTTTCTAGGACACTTTTTTGACATGGCCCGCTTACCTTGAATTGTTTAATGTACACGTCATCATTAGCTGAATTAATGTATTGCAGAAACTCTTCGACACGAACCATTTCAAAGTCAAAATAAAGGCTGTGTACCAAGGCTTTATGGATGTAAATGTATTGCTCCTTAAGAAAAAAAACAAAAAACAGGAACAATAAAAAAAAAAATAAAGAAATTTGAAAACAGTTCTTTGTTAAAGAATGTAAGTTTAGAATAAGCTCTTATATATTGCAGCTCGAGATTGTAACTGATATTCCGAACTGTTTTAAACTCATTTAAATAAAAATACATGTAGACCCTCATACCAGCATAAAATAGGCATTACAAATGATACGATAAATAAATAAATTATGTACAGAGCGTGGTAACACACTTTCTAAAAGACTGCCTGACTGTATTCACTGGTTTCAAATAACTTACCAGTGTTTGAACCATATTTACTCTCTGTTCCCGCATGCTCCGAACGCATTCGAATACATTTACAAAACCGTTGTTCTGTCCCTGTTCTATCAGTCTGTCCAATGCTATAAATGTTCCTGTCCGGCCAATGCCGGCACTGAAATGTTACAAGTATATCCATTTGTTTTTGTCTGAGATTGTGTCAAGGCAACTGCAGTTTGTCAATGACATTTGTTTACCAAAATGCTCCTTGACAAGGTGATTCCGAAATTAATGACTTAAGCGTCTATTTAAACTATCATTTATACGGTGTCCTTTAACTACATGACCGTATGATAAACTTTCGGTTCTATATCTTTACTATAAAAATGTTAAAGATCACTGAAAAAAATAGACCACCGAAAAAAATAGGGAAACCTGCAGTGGACAACAACTGGTCCCTTCTTGTTGGAAGGTGTCGCTTTGACCCTCTGTCTAAAATCTAGAAGACTAGCTACATCCTCTGGTACTGTCTTGTCAGGCCAAGCAGTGTAATGCAGTTGAGTCACTCTTCGCTTCTTGGAAAGCTCCAACTAACAGAAAGTAATTTATTTGTTGAGATATAAATGTTACAAAAAAGTATTTATTTCAGTACCTGCAAATATAAACAATTCATGCTGTCAATCACTGATTTGTTAACTTGAACACGAAATGAAAATGTCAATTACATAACTTTTATATCATACATTTTATATATGATATTTCTTGTCGGACTTAAAAAATACTGTTGTTCATCTGTATCTGAAATATAGTATCTGAAATATAAGTATGCCGCTTAAGAAACTTCGCTAGTTACTCTTTAACATGGAGAAATGTAAACTGGTTATTCTAATTTCTAGTACTTCTGATTGTAACAAGATAGAGAGGACTGTTCGGCACAGACACTTGGCAACTTATATCTAGCTATTGACTTATCATCACTTCATCAGTGAATACTGGTAAAAAAAAAATATCTGAGTATTATATTAGTCAGAAACATGCATGTCGTGTTATGTAACAATAGCTTACGTTTGTTATGGTGAAATATCGAACTGTATATTCTGCAAATTCGTCCATCTTTTTACAGACAACACGTATAATATTGCCATATGACATATCCGTTCCTGGTTGTGGCCAATATTCTTCGCATTTCATGCCCTATATAATATGTTTAAGAAATGAATTAAAGAAAAGCATGCCCTACAGAATTAGTAAAAGAAAGGTAGACCTGAAAAGTGTGTCATAGTAAGTATGTATGTAGTTAGTAATTTCGATATTTTCATCATTCAAAAACGCACTAAATATATTGAAAAAGATATACGTAAAGTCTCAACCTTGTTAAAGCAAATTGTTTAATTATTAAAGAAGTGATTAATAAAAAAAGAAAAAGCGAACTACAGCTGTGACATTGCAAGGATCCATTTATTGAGCTAATTAAGGCTGTTCTAAACTCAATGATATAAAATGTTTGCTTTAATCTGCATATACTGTAGTTCGTATTAAAGAATAGCGATATTTCTCTTACAGTTTGCTCAATCACCAGATTTTCCATATGAACCGCTACACATATGTAACAGTCATTCCAGGCATAGAATTGGAAGAAGACAAAATATTTACACAGTAAAAAAACTTAGAAGAATCAACAATCTTGTTTTACCGACGGCTCACGTAAATTCGTGAGCATCACAATGATGTCTACATTTTGGTACCAAATCATCTGCCAAAACGTTTTGAAGCCAGCAGTTTCTTTTACCGTTGGACCTAAATCAAAGTTGGTAAAAACAGCATTTACTATCAGAATGCCAAAATTAGTATTTGCTTACGACTTTTCACCGAATTTAAAGTTGCACGCGGCTAAAGTATGTTAACTTTATATTTACCGCGTGAAGCATTCAACATATACATAGGGCAGTATACAATAATAAAAACATTCCATACAAACTTAGATATGTTCAGAACACCTCACGAAACATAAACTCTGTTAAATATACCGCTAACAGTTTTAAACTTGCGTTTATTGATATAACGGAACTTATGATTTCAAACTTGCATACCATCTTGCCTTGAATTGTGCCACTGGTCTTTATTCCAGAAAGTTGTTTCTCAAAATAGTTCAACAGTTCAGTTAAGTTTCTATATCATAAATAACATATGTCTTACGACTTACCTAAAGATGCAATGTATGCATTTGGTTTGGCGTTACCCTAAAAGGAAATAGTTATTCTTTATATTGATTTTATTTCTGACAACTTAGATAAATGTGATCAAATAAAAACAGTCCAATGAATAAGGTTAAAAAAAGTCAGCGGAGTACTCATTTGAAATTCTGTTGGAAAAAGTTTTATTGAACCCTCTCTCTCTCTTTCTCTCTCTCTCTCTCTCCCTGAAAGGAGAAAATAATCTCACAGCATATAACACAACTCTCTACATCATATTATGTCATTAACTGTTGTGTGTGCTTGGAATCTTTCATATAAATGTGTAGAAATACTGTTAACTTGTTGATTAATCCTGTTGTTTCTATGCAACAAAAACCAGCCTTATTGATCTGACTTAACATATACAGTTTATCTTCTGACAAAATGCGATTGTATTTCCTTATATGTCAATTCCAGTGGTTATTTAAAGGACTGAGTTGGTAGATTTAACATAGTACACCTCAATTTCAACCAATATGATTCAAAATCATCTCCTAAAAACACACCTTTATCATGCAACTTTTTTTTTCGTAATATCTGACTTTATTGAGATTTTCAACAATATGCATTTTATTTCCCTAAAACACATTAATTTTCCTTCTTTGAGTCACAATTATAGTTAATCATCTTGGCGTTGAAACATGCAGGATACTTATTGTTTGTGTAACCGTTAACAGAACAGTAAGTATTTTCAAACACATTCTTACTTTACGAGTGCAACTAGCATGGTTCGCGTCGGTAACTTCCCGCCGTAGTGAACACGTTTGAAATATTTTTTGAAAACCATGGATGGATATGCTCCCCCTAAATTCCGCCTACTTTATCACCGTAAATAAATGATGTTCCACTACAAAGAGTCTATGATGTGTAATATAAACGCTATAACAAAGCAAAACTGCGATTTATGGTTTTATTAAAAATAAATTATATTTTAAAACATCATAACATTGCGGTTTGAGTGTCAGTTTATGCAGACCTTTTATCAACATCAGAAGACAAAATATCATCAGAGTGTTGGGGATAGTTGCAGGTGGCATTCGCGCATCGAACTAAAGTCAAACCTCAAGCTTTGAAGCCCATATCTTTAGAACAGGTGTCCAATAATATTTGTGCGTATGCTTTGCTTGAAAATACGGATTTAGGAAAAGAAAAAAAAATAGCATTAAATCCTGTCAAAGTTTTGTTTAAATGACCTTTCACCTGTTTAACCTTTAGCATTGCATATTAAGGTAGCTGCAATTGGAGCAAAGCATTTCAAATATTTAGGAGGCATGGCATGAATACTTGAATAACTGCTGTGTTTTCATTCATAAGAGGGACAAACTGTTGCTTTAAAAAGGTATATACTAGATATACTAAATAAAATAGACATTTTTCAGAGCACGCTGATGAACATCTCTGTTTTTGTTTTTGGTTTTTGTTTTGTGTTTTTTTTTTTCTTTTTTTAAGATGCTTACCTGTATGTGGTAATGTTCTGAACTGTTATATACCCTAACTACATTATTCAGCCAAGCATTAAGCGTAGCACGACGTGTGCAGCTCAATGTGTGTTTTTTTTAGAAAACAAGTAATGATGTGTCGATGTACAGACAACTGTGTCATCCTAGATCATTAAAGGGTTCCGCTCAGAAAATCTAACCGCCATTTCATTTTACATATTTAAGTTAATCCATACATCATACAGTCGTGCCCCTGGTGAAAATATTTTTAAAATGGTAGTGTTTATGAATAAAAAGTGTTAAACAATAACTTGTCTAATTTATTAGAAAATTCTTTTCAAAAAATCACCATTTAATAACAAAAATATTGGCAGACTGAAGTTAATCACTCTTTTGATAAAGTATACATTTTTTGACAACTCTCAAAAACAATCCAGTCTCATATTTACAGTCCAGATAAGTACATTTAAAATCTAGAGCCAAAATGCTGCACATATTTTTGTTCTAAATTATGGAATGAATCGGTAATCATGATAAACAGATAACTGTTATGGAAAAAGAGACAAAAAAACTGTGTATATAAATAACAGGAGTCAGATATGAAGGTTCCACAGGACAGCAGTACAACTGGTCTCAAGCGGTGTCAAACCCACAGTCTCCAGTGCAATAGTCCGTTTCTCTACAATTTAAGCTCGCTGAATTTTCGGTCCTTCCTAAAATCGCCACTATGTATATTTAAAATGTTTAAATAATTTTTATTTCGTACAAACACAGTTTAAATGGAATACATAATTATATGTCCAAGATGCACCCACTACCAAGACAGACCCAGATGTTTTATTAAAGTGAAGGTATTCTCAAATGAAAAATTCAAGACATACGCTAGCTGACAAGTCATGTATATTGTTTTTAAATGTCTTTTTTTCTGAAATATTCAACATTATGATACTGGATCATGAAAAAGTCTTATCAGGTTAGTACCGACCTATATTAATTAAACGAGAGGTTATTCTCTGTCAACAAATGTGTTTGCAATTGGTAAGTGATGTATGAAAGTTATATTTAAACGAAAACTTTTTACATTTTTGTTTGTTATCATCATTATCAGTTTTTCATTTTACTTTTCTGCTCTGAAAAAATGGCTCCTCCCATTTTTAATCTTCGGAAATTTCCATGATATTGCCATATATGGAAATTGCAAAATGGTCTTCATATAAATGTAAAAGTCAAGTGTGTAGTTTTCAATGCAAGAGAGTTACCTTCTAGAAACACTGTGAAGTTCGTTTTAAAACATGCACTTGTTCGACATTAGTTTGAAAAAAATGGTAAATATTGTCTGCAATTTACCTTTGCTGCATGTTACAAGCTTACTTTTTAGTAAAAAAGATGATATGTGTAAAACTGAGATATTGAATATAATCTAACTACCTGTGCTGGATGTACCTCTCGGATATACATTTAGATTTTAATGAATGTGCTTAGTAAAACTTGAAATTGAATTAACAAACTTGCAAGGCTAGATATTTGACAAGTAACATTCATATATGCCCGTATGTATACCTCCTCACTATTTTGATTACTTTTATTCTATTAGTATGTAAACAGAAAATTACCGTTACAAAAGAAGCGGTTGACATGTTCAAAATATTTTAAATAATTTGATTTTTGAAAGACGTACTTACATTCATATAACAAGCATTCATGTAGAAATCCGGGTCATTCAGAATCTTTACCCGCGAGTGATCATCTGCAAACAAATGGAAATATGCATGGAATTTGAGTCGTTAACTCGTTAACAAGATACCAGTTTTAATCCTTACCTAATTAGACATTTTTATCTTTCTATTGGACCCTGCATAATATATAGCGATGTTAATTGAAACCAATTGTCTAAGTAGCGAATATTACAGACCATGACAGGCGCGTCGCGTGCTGGCAAGGATTGGAGTGGCGGCGGCGGCCTGAGTCTACGAACGGGGTGGGCCATGGAGGTGTGACCAGCCCCTGTTGCATTTAGAACAATTTTGAAAAATTCAAAACCAAATGGTGCAATTTTATGCTATAATTTACGGTAGCTGTTTTCTACAAAGGAGACACACATTTGAGACATAGGATCGAAAAATTGGATTGGAAAATTAAAATTATAAGTTATAAGGCTGGTTACCTTTTTCCATGTTTAAACTACTAACACACTCAGAAGAATTTTTTTTGTAGTGTATGTTGTTCATTAGACTTTTTGAGTAAAAACAATTTATTTTCATGAAAGTAAGCATTTAAGCACTTTAACTGTCAAAACTTGAGCAATCACAATAATTAAATGTACCAATAATTAACTAGCCTTTGTCCCAGGCGCGACTCCAATGCCCATAGGTCGCAAATTCAGACATTAGCGTAACATTAGCGCAACATTAGCGAAATTCCCTGTCTCTTGAAAAATGAGAATCGAAACCGTACATGTGCTGATATTTGTTATTTGATAGATATACAAACTTGCATAAAAATCTTAAATGATTTGTACGCTAAACTGAAAAAAAAGATTACACCATGATAGGTTTTTATCTTTCAAAACAGACCTTAACAGCATATGCGAAAGGGAAGAAGAATGATAACAATCTCAAAGGAAAATCGGTCTGAGAAATTGGATTTAAACGAAATTTGACGTGGTTGGCGAAATCTATAATATGTTAATGAATGGAAATTCAGAAGAGTAAATGGTCTTTACTGCATTGTTGAGTAGACTCACGTATTGGTGAGATATATTGCTGTTTTTACTATATTGCCTAAGTTGCTACTCAGATGAGTGAACTAGTCTATATTGCATTGTTTAGTCGATACTCAGACGAGTGAAATAGTCTATATTGCATTGTTTAGTCGATACGCAGATGAGTGAAATAGTTTATATTGCATTGTTTAGTCGATACTCAGATGAGTGAACTAGTCTATATTGCATTGTTAAGTCGATACTCAAGATGAGTGAACTAGTCTATATTGCATTGTTAAGTCGATACTCAGATGAGTGAACTAGTCTATATTGCATTGTTTAGTCGATACTCAGACGAGTGAAATAGTCTATATTGCATTGTTTAGTCGATACGCAGATGAGTGAAATAGTTTATATTGCATTGTTTAGTCGATACTCAGATATGTGAACTAGTCCATATTGCATTGTTAAGTCGATACTCAGATGAGTGAAAAAGTCTATATTGCATTATTTAGTCGATACTCAGATGAGTAAACTAGTCTATATTGCATTGTTTAGTCGATACTCAGATGAGTGAAATAGTCTATATTGCATTGTTTAGTCTATACTCAGATGAGTAAAATTGTCTATATATTTTCTGCTTAACTGATACTCAGGAATTACATTATCAGATTAATCATTAAAATCCATCTAATATCTCTCGTTTTTTAAAATCAAATTGCACAGCAGGGGAATGATGCTGAAATTGTATGGGGATACTTATGAAATATCAAAGAATACGAAGTTTGAACACTTTAGTAAAAGTAATGTGTAAATCATTGACAAGTCTCAGGGCTATAAGTGTTATTTAGCATCACTACATGCGGTATTTATCACATATGTATTAATTACATACCTTCAATTATTGTGTATTAAGGGGCTATCAATGTAGACAATAACATAAAAAGGGTTGGGTATCTTAATGTAGACAATAACAGAAAAAGGGTGGTGTATCTTTTTGACGGTTTTCATAACAAAATGAATGTTAATGCTGAAAAAAAGGTTATTGTCCTATGCGAGTAGCATGGATAAAACAAAACTGCACAACAGTTATCCGATAAGAGTTGCAGAAGGCAAAACATCAACAAATAAGTCACCTTATCAGTGACCTTGTGACCTCCAACTACATGTGTTTGCTAGAGATACAGCTGTAGAAATGAAGTTTATCAAATGATTAGCACGGTCTTACAACAAATTATGTGAAAGAAATCAAGAAATATCTCTAAACTGACATCTTCAGAAACAATATAAGGGGATTTTTTTTTTTTACTTTGACCCGAGACATATAAATTCGGACTGTTCAATTTCCCCCCTTTATAAAGAGACAGGATTTTGTGAAAACATTATTTTTGAAAGTTATAATTATCTATCCAAGCATTACGATTTTCAGATTTTACAGTATTTGATTTATTTTGTTTCTATTTCATTGTTTGTTGTTGTTATAGAATTCTTGTTATACTTACACGGATAAAGTCCTCTATATCTGTTTAGTGCTATATTTTCTGGCTTAGTGGCATCTATGCATGGTTTTTGAAGTCCGTTTGGTAATTTCTGTTGCAATTTAAATACATCACATTTCATAAAATGTGTGTAACAGTATAATAATTATGAAACCGTGTGATTTAAAGGGGCTGTGCTCAAGATGACAAAGAAAAGAAAGTTTTCTTGTATTATTAATTTCTTGTAATATTTATGACTAATGCTTAAAAACTAACTAACCGACAAAAAATAAGTCAGATAAAGATTTGTGAAGTTAGCGGCCTAGCGGCCTAGCGGCCTGGCGGCGTGAAGTTAGCGGCCTGGCGGCGTGAAGTTAGCGGCCTGGCGGCCTAGCGGCGTGAAGATGGCTGCCTTTATCACAATTTAGGTTGATCTTAAAAACGGATTGAAATCTATTTTTACAGCATATAATGTAAATTGCAGGGGTGTATAAGAAAGTTATCGATATGATTTAGCTTTTATTTTTTAAAATAAATTATTTAACAAAGTTCTAGCTTATCTGCAAAGACGACTCGGAATCTCTTTGTACATTTACTCCCATGTACTCTTTGTAAATTACATTTCAGTTGATGATTAAGTAAAATATCAACAAGAACTAGCTTTGATTTTTTTTTAACTTTTCAAAGCCTGTTGGCCTAGCGGCCTAGCGGCCTAAACTTAAAATTTATCATAATTTATGTTTATCTTAAAAACGTCTTGAAATCGATTTTTCAGCATGTAATGTACATTTCAGGGGTGAATAAGCAAAATATCAACAAGAACTAGCTTTGATTTTTTTTAAGTTTTCGAAGTCTGGCGGCCTAGCGGCCTGGCGGCCTGGCGGCCTGGCAGCCTAAACTTAATATTTATCATAATTTATGTTTATCTTAAAAACGTCTTGAAATCGATTTTTTCAGCATGTAATGTACATTTCAGGGGTGAATAAGCAAAATATCAACAAGAACTAGCTTTGATTTTTTTTAAGTTTTCGAAGTCTGGCGGCCTAGCGGCCTGGCGGCCTAGCGGCCTAGCGGCCTAAACTTAATATTTATCATAATTTATGTTTATTTTAAAAACGGCTTGAATTCGATTTTTACAGCATGCAATGTACATTTCAGGGATGATTAAGTAAAATATCAACAAGAACTAGCTTTGATTTTTTTTTAAGTTTTCGAAGTCTGGCGGCCTAGCCGCCTGGCGGCCTGGCAGCCTAAACTTAAAATTTATCATAATTTATGTTTATCTTAAAAACGGCTTGAATTCGATTTTTACAGCATGCAATGTACATTTCAGGGATGATTAAGTAAAATATCAACAAAAATATCAATATTTTGCTTATTCACCCCTGAAATGTACATTACATGCTGAAAAAATCGATTATAAGACGTTTTAAGATAAACATAAATTATGATAAATATTTCGTTTAGGCCGCTAGGCCGCCGGGCCGCCAGGCTTCGAAAACTTAAAAAAAAATCAAAGCTAGTTCTTGTTGATATTTTACTTAATCATCCCTGAAATGTACATTGCATGCTGTAAAAATCGAATTCAAGCCGTTTTTAATGTAAAAATAAATTATGATAAATATTAAGTTTAGGCCGCCAGGCCGCTAGGCCGCCAGGCTTTGAAAAGTTAAAAAAAATCAAAGCTAGTTCTTGTTGATATTTTACTTAATCATCCCTGAAATGTACATTGCATGCTGTAAAAATCGAATTCAAGCCGTTTTTAATGTAAAAATAAATTATGATAAATATTAAGTTTAGGCCGCCAGGCCGCTAGGCCGCCAGGCTTTGAAAAGTTAAAAAAAATCAAAGCTAGTTCTTGTTGATATTTTACTTAATCATCAACTGAAATGTAATTTACAAAGAGTACATGGGAGTAAATGTACAAAGAGATTCCGAGTCGTCTTTGCAGATAAGCTGGAACTTTGTTAAATAATTTATTTTAAAAAATAAAAGCTAAATCATGTCGATAACTTTCTTATACACCCCTGCAATTTACATTATATGCTGTAAAAAATAGATTTCAATCCGTTTTTAAGATCAACCTAAATTGTGATAAAGGCAGCCATCTTCACGCCGCTAGGCCGCCAGGCCGCTAACTTCACGCCGCCAGGCCGCTAGGCCGCCAGGCCGCTAACTTCACGCCGCCAGGCCGCTAGGCCGCCAGGCCGCTAACTTCACGCCGCCAGGCCGCTAGGCCGCTAGGCCGCTAACTTCACAAATCTGTCAGATAATCACATTATAAATTGATTTTTTTTCCTTTGATAGTGCTATACCGTAACGCTACAGTATAACTATATTGTATAAGATCGAAAGGTAATAACAATTATTTCACATGCAGCGATAGTGGTGACAGTAAAAGCGTTGGTAATATTTTGTTAACATGAGGGTCCAGAGTTCAAATCAAGCTGAAGCGAATATATTTTTTGTTCTATTTTGACCTTTATAATCAGTTTTGAAGTAAAATATTATGTTGTTATAATCTCACGGCATCTAGATATTTAATCAATGTAAAACATATTTTATCTCAAATTTGGAGTACAGCCTCTTTAAGAAGAAATAGTGTCATTTAAAAAGCTCTGAAAACTGATGAATAGATTCATTTTTTTGCACATACATATACAAGATCTTTTTAGTTTACAGTTGCCTTTTGATTAACGGTTCTTAAGTACATAATTCTAATACTTATTTGTAAAGTTTGCGAAAATACATTACACGTAAGTACGTTAGTATATGTCATAACTTTCTGACTATGTAATAAGTTTTAAAGTACCCTACCGTGTATTCTAAATTGTAACTCTCCCGTTTCCTTTCGGAAACGTAAACGAACAACTCAGATACCATAATCTCAGTGATATTTTCTATTGAATCTGATGAATTGGCGTACTCCGTTGGCTCTGTATAAGATGGTGTTGAATCATTTAATTCCTGAATAGATGCTTCTCGGTTTGTTATATTTGCGGATTGTTTTCTCTTTAACTGTCGATTACCTTAAAAAATAATATAGACTTTAAACTAATAAGAACTGAATATATAACATGGCCATTTAAGGCTTCTTACACTGCTTCAATATTCCAAATAGACGAGGTCTGTTGAATAATTTTTTGGACAAACACTATTCTAAATTATATGTAATTACATAAAAGATATGCTGACCTACCTGTAAATTGTACATTTTCGTAAACGAATTTGGTCGGCACTTTCCGTGACCTGTGAATACATAGATGTTATTTAACAGCTTTGTAAATAAAGCACATTTAGTCTTCGACTAATAATACCAAAAAAGAACAGTTTATGCGTTAAAGTTTTGCAATAGACTTTCTTGAAAAGAAAATAGTCTATATGATTGCACGATGAAAGAAAAGCCACACGCAACCATTTATTTTAATTTGACAAGTGATGGTTCATCACATTCCAATTTAGTATTTAATCATGAAAAAATCATGTAATTGGACTCAGGCCATCATCGTCATTAGAATCACCATTGTTTCTTAATCAAAAAGTAACAAACTTTCACCTCTTTTTGTATATGATTACACTTAACACAATTCCTGCTGTCACTAACAGTGCACCAGATATGCAGCCAACTAACAAACCGGTGGTAAATAGTATTGTATGTTCAGTTACTTTAGCTGGAAAATAAAAGAAAAATAAATTGCAATAATACAACTATTACAATAAAAGATTATGTGACTTTCAGTTATGTGCTCATATCAATCATTTTCATAGGCATTAAGTTGAAACAGAAATGCAATATACATACGTTAAGCAATTATCGATGATTTAATGTTAATGACATAAAACGAAAAATATTGTTCGCATACCAAAAGCTGATAAATTCACTGTTTCAAAAAATGTAAACAAAAGTGTTCAGAAAGCGGATGAATGATGTGTATTACATGATTATATACCTTTAGTTTGAAACTGCAGGAGATAAGTGGTGTTTGTTCTTCCTAGTGTATTTTGCGCATACATTTGTATTTCATACCAAGTAGAACTTGACAGACCCTTTATCGTGATCGCATTTTCTGAACTAGTACCCGTATCTTTGACTGTTACATTATTCCAGTTGTCTTCAGTCTTTCTTTTAAATTTTATAACAAATGTTTGAGGGTGGCCACCATGAAAGCCCGGTGTCCAGCGTACAAGAGCTGTCGTTATGGTAATATATGTTCCGACGACCTCGAAATTTCGCGGGGTCTCTGGTATGTCTAAAAAGTATTGATTATACTTAAAGATCGGTAAAGTCTTTACATGATAGTTCTTTTTTATAAACAATACCATGTATGTAACTATTGATAAGACTATTTCATCATCATTAGAATGATATAGTTTTGTCAAACATATCTAGTATAAACAACCATTTTCTTCAGCATGTAAAATTTGATATTTGTTCAACATAAGCGACAACTGTTTTTTTTCTTTTATCGAAACGTTTTTGGTTTTTTTGCTACAGATAAACCACATGTCCTTATTTCATACTTACCATCAGGAATAAGCTGGAATTCTTGCTTGAAAGTACCGATAGAATTATTAACTAGGAGGAGATACATTCCGTAGTCGGACTGTGCTATGTTGCTTATTGTTAGATTTGTCTGTAATCCTGATTCAGATATATTTATCATGGCATTTCCTGAAAGTCCAATTAACTGTGACTGTTGTTTTTTCTTCCAGAAAAAAGACGGCCTTTGTATATCAAGATACTCCTGTGCTTTGAACTGAAATTTTGCTGACGAATTTAAAGGAATTGCGATTTTATCTATAAGATGCTCAAGTGGTGAAGGTCTAGGGGTACCTAAAATTAAAAACAAACACTACAGTAATGTTTTTATAGTGAAAACACATCCAATTCAGCTCATGTATCAGTTTTTTTTCTATTTTCCCGCAATCATATTAGCGAGTAAATTCTTAGATGTTACAGGAGCGTGTGCATCGTTTCCTTCTTAACACATTCAGTATGAAGGTTTTCTTTCAGAATGAATTAAATATTGATTTACAGGAAATGTAAAAAGATCGTTATAATTACCAAAGAAATAAAAGGTCTTTGAGAGAGACATATATCAACAGCTTATGGATCATTCTGAAAATGTATTCGATCCTATCTTAAGCGCTTTAAAACCTAAATTCTGATGCAACACAGCCTTACTTAAATAGTTGGGAGACTGAAAATATTTTCTAGATTGTAGCCAGTACTTGGCTGTCTGGATTTCTCAAAAGCGTTTGAAGATTGCTTCATGATCAAATCGTATCAAAATAAAACACTGTCAGAATCAGCAGTTAAACTAATTTAAAATTGTCTTTCTGGAAAAAAGCAATACATTAAAATAGGTAATGTCTGTAGTGAGTTGAAGGAAATTTTTAAAGGAGAGCCACAAGGAATAATTCTAGGAACAGTAATTTTTAACATTTTGATTAATGACATTTTTCACTTTGTTAACAAAAGCCAGATATATGATCATGCGGATGATAACTCCTTTTCGAATGCTAGTTACTCTACAAAATGATTGAGCTGAAACCCTTATATATGACAGCTTTTCTTTAATAAATTAGTTTTGAAAAAAAAATCAAATGAACGCAAAACAAGAAACATTCCAGGCAATATATTTTTTGTACAAAAACTCATCAGGAAAACCTTAAATGTAACTGCCATAACATTATCATAGAATATGAATGTAAACTAATATTCCTCAGCATATGAAGACTATGATTTTTGGTAACACACAACTAAATCAAATCCTGTACTTCTTATTTGTAACATCAAGTCCAAATCTCACTGTATTAGCTTCTTTATTAGCAACACTGATTTGGTGGTATATAACATAAAGATAACATGTCTTATTTTCAACGATATCACTACTCCATAAAATTATACAACAACCTCTTCTTTATTCAAGCATAGATTTATTTTTCGCTTACCGCACTTCCAAATAAAAATTTAACTGCTTACATACTCTAAGTAATAGTGTGCTCTAGCAATGAATATTTGATGGACATTTGTTTTGCCTTGGTTCAACGAAGACAAACAAGTTATTTTTCTGGTACTGGGTCTGCTAAAGATAGGTATTGTCCACAGATATATATTGCGTTACGTTGTGAAAACTAGACTATTTATTCACCCCACTCGCTCTAAAAAAAGAAAAAAATACTGAATTAATTAATATTCAGTTATCTGGTAGGCCATTTCTAAAATAAAGAGATGAGTAGACTGTAGGCACATAGAAGTGGATGTACCAATGCTACCTAAAACAAACATTTGTTTGCATATTTTCTGTTATTTTGGCTAAAATTGGCTTTCAAAATGGAGCCCTGACGACCGGAAAAAACATAATTATATATTTCGTGTTGAAGTTCATTGTTTACCTTTTTTACGAATTATCTACAATGATTTTTATCTAAATAACCTTTCTACTTTTCCGCATTTGAGGGATTTTTTTACATGTTTTACTCTTATTTTATTGAATTAACGGATTGCGTTTTCCTTATTTTTTGCATATTTTCTATTATTTTGGCTAAACTGGCTTTCAAAATGGAGCCCTGATGGCCGGTGAAAACATATATATCTCGTGTTGAAGTTCATTGTCAACCTTTTTTATGAATGATCTTTAATGATTTGTATCCATGTAACCTTTCTAATTTTTCGCATTTGAGGGATTTTTTACATGTTTTACTCTTATTATTTGAAATAATGGATTGCGTTTTCCTAATTTTTTTGTTGTTTTGCATATTTTCATCAAAATTGTAGCAAAACCGTTATATATGCATCTGTACTCAGAATTAACATTTTATTACTTAATTCTAATGTTAAGAGCATAATACTGACTAAAAGTTCAACAGAGTGTAGCAAAAAGCAGTTAATCGGCATTTTGTCAAATAAAGGGAGGTAATTCAATGTTTATACAACGATTTTTTTTTTTTTTTTTTTTTTTGTAAATCTATAGCTGCAATAAATAAAACTAGTGTTGTTGTTTTTTTAATCCGTGAATAATGTAGTATTATTTTGATCGTTTCTTACAACAGAAAGGCTGAATAGGTATTTTATACTTAAGATAAACTACACAGTTTATACTCGAAAATCTCTATTAACGATCATTTCAGTTTGCATGATACTTCTACAATTTCTTGAATTTTCAGCGATTTTACCACTGGTCTCTAGTATTTTCTCTTTGCATACACTATTTTCATCGTTTAAAAGCTAAATTTAGAGCATTTTTGAGAACGCATAAAATAGTGCACCATTTTCAAAACAAAAACAACACTAAGACCAAATTTTCTTTTCAATCAACCGTCCGTGTTTTAAGGTATTTGTTATATTTCCGACAAAAAAATCTCCAAATTGTTAACGATTGACAAGAAAATGATTTTTCATTAAGATCATGCGTTAAATGCAACGAGACAACGAGCTGGATCATTTTTACAAATATATATTACGTTCTAGCATCAAAATATTACAGAAACAGCTATTTCAGTCTATCAGACACTTTATTTTAATCGAAATATGGCGAACTATTCTCAGAACTCTTAATTTTGTTAAACAACTTTCAGAGAGACTGTGGTTTTGAAATACATGTATTTCAATTACATGCAAATCTAAACGCAAAAAATTATCAATCACTAGCTGAGAAACAACCTCAATGATGACACTTTAGGTTACACAACTAATCAAATCCATTGTAACATCAAGTCCTTATTTCACTTGATTAGCTTTTGAAATGCTAGCTTTGCCAATTTCTGGAAGGAATCAATTAAGAGAAACAATTCATTCAGGTTTTTTTTTTTCAATAGCATGACCAGTCATTTTTTTCCGGTATATCGTCTAGAAGTCCACTGGTGACGAATTTGAGTCTTCTGCGCAGGTTTCGCGCATGGATGTTGTAAAATTGAAACTTACTCTTAACGTATTAATTTTGATTAGAAAGGATAAAAGAAATTTTAATTCAAAAAGTTTTTCTGTGTTATCGCTTTTATTTTGCAAAATATTGGACAGAAACGTCTTCTAATTTTTGTACGACAACGAGAGTTACCTCCCTTAAATCAAGACTGCTTTATGTTTTATCCGAAAAATGTAAACATTAAAATACGTTTGCAAGTAAAACAAAAGAAAAAGACGTGGAAATTTTGCTATGTGAGAAGAAAAAGATGTAAACAACAATCAGCAATACATGTACGTATAAACTTTATCAGTTTTTATAATTTCCGTGAGTTGTAGAGCTTTTTCTGAAAACGAAAGTAGAGACTTGTAGGCCTAAATAATGTGTCATGTTTTGAAGTTTATTTTTGTTATTTACTTTTTTTCATTTTTATCCAGATATGAGTTAACATTAATGGGTTTAACTGCATACAAACTAGTTTTCTGTTTGGTAGTCAAAGGAAATGCCCCATCTGTCAATTTATGCTAACAACTTTCAAGAAGTAGTAAGAAAGGCAACTTATTTTCAGTTGCAAAGGTCTGTTTGTTTACTCATATTTGGCCCATGTACCACACTAGTCAATTACACAGTGCATGCTGTAGTTTTTGTTTTAATGATGGATGCATATATTTTTACAGATGAGTGGTTGATTTGTAAAAATTATGAATTATGCTTCAACAGTTTGTGTTTCTGTATATGATAGCATCCTGTTTAGTTAAAACTGAAAAATGCTGAATTCAAAAACATATTTTTAACATATTTTTAACTGACTTTGACCCGTGAAAAGTTACTTTAATTGTTCAGTGACTTCCACATAATCCTGATAAAACACACACTTGTAGAGATTTTGTTAAACAAAGTTTAAATACTACAAATTACATAGTTTGTGTAAAAGTTAATTTGAGTCATTTTAAAATGTAGGACAGCAGAAAGAAAAATTTAAACTGATACCCCTGTTCCCCTAAGATAAATAAATTAACATAAAAGTTTGCAGATTAATCTGTTAATAGTTAAAGGCAATGAGAAATCAAACATTATCTTACCACTTTCTCTTTACTTTTTAGATTAATTGGTACCAGGTATTCAGATATATAAGTGAAAAAACATCAAGTGTGTGTGGAATTAACCAAACAAATTGCAATGTTATGACCATAGAGATAAACCTTTTGATTATGTTGGATAACTGCCTTTTAACTGCTGTGGTGAGTACTTTTTTAAAAAATATTATCTTTACAAGAGCAATTTTTTCTCATTTTCATCAAGCTTCTGAAGTTTTGATATACCTTGCTTGTAGATTTATTTCAGTAGTAAGGGACTGTTAGTTTTACCCTTCTTGAGTCTTTTCCTTAGAAAATTCCATGGGATGTATGAATGTATACTACTTTCTACTTGACTTGAATACATTCAGCTGGGGTTATAACCAGGAACTCAGTGTAGGTCATCTTTTAAAATTCTGATTTTTTATGTGAATGATTCAAACTATCAAAACAGTACTTTTAACCAAAAAAATCATGAGGAAAAATTGAGCAAAGGAATACAGAAAATAAGCTTTGAAAATAGGACTCTTGACTTGTGGACATACTGCATTTTTTTTCACAGAATTTTTATGTGCATAAATATGTAGTAGATATTACTTCAGCAATTTTCTTGTTTTGTTTTTTAATCAAACCCTTGATAAATAGTCAAAGTGTTACATTATTTATAAGAAAAGTGTTGCAGTGCAATAAAACAGAAGAACTTGGTACAGTTTTGATAACCCTATCTAGATATATGTAATTTAGTTTGTCTTTTGTTTACAGGAAGTGGTTTTTCAAGTGTCCAGATGACTGCTGTTAGTGCTCAGTTTGATCAAGAATTTGCATTTCATGCATTTCCTGTCCTTCCAGACAGGAATTCTGGCATACTATGAACTGGAAATCTAAGGGATAAATGAAAATTAGACTTAAAAGTGTGAAACCTTTCAAAAATAAAAGCTTATTTATATAGGTGACAATATAAGAACTTTTGACTGTCATTACTGTAAGTACTTTCTTGTACTTTTACAATGGGAATAAATAAAATGGAGATGAAAATGGCTTAGACAAGTTGATCTGAATACCTTTTACTGGAGCATCTGTAGTGAGGTCACTTCTTGATGAGCATTAAGGTCTGATAAGAGGATAAATAGAATACTTTATAAGTATTTAACTTGTACACAATAATGTGTAATCATGTTTAGTGCACAGATGACACAAGATAAAAATTCTTAGCAAGAGAAACTAAAGAATTAGCATTCTTCTTGCTATATGGTTACCTGTTATCCAGGACAATGAATACTGATTCTGTAAAAAAGAATATAGTCTATAGACTTCAACTTTATATAGCTCCAAGATTTGAAATGTTTTTGGCAGCCTTCATGACAATTTGTTGTCAAAAACTTTTTTAGACTGCTTAGGCTATTTCTCACCTCTGCAGCCTTCATGACCAGGGCCGGATCCAGGATTTCAGGTTGGGTGGGGGGTGTGCAAAATGTTTGGACCAATTTGTGTCCGTTTTCTACCTCATTTCAATGGTTGTGGTTATGCTGGAGTTTATTGATTTGGCAATATTACATGGGCCTCTGATTATTCAATTCAGTGTTGAACAATAAAGTATACATTTCAAGACAAATTCAAAATAGACCTACAATAACACCTATGGTCCGGGATTTTTTTTGGGGTGTGCGGGGGCGCATTGGGTGCGCCCCCCCCCCCCTCTGAATCCGCTAGTGATGACAATTTGTTGTCAAAAGCTTTCTTAGACTGCTTAGGCTATTTCTCACCTCTGTTTGCAAAATATTTGTTGAAATATGTATGAATTGATGAATGTGTTTGGCTGGTCAGTTCATAAGGTATTAGACATGACAAACGCAAAAATCTTTATCTGGTAATTAAGCATGTTTTAGTACTTCCAAAAGACCTATCATCAATATGAAAGTTGTAAATATGCATGTGAATTCTGGGTAATTGTATATCTCATTCTTTTATTTTTCTTCAACAAGACATGTTTAAGCAATGCAGGTATAATATTTGAAAAAAAATCTTATATTTATTTTTGCTGTGCAAAACATAGTGGGTGGGGTAAATTGCTCCCCATTTTCAACATATCTGGCTTACTGAGATATATGATATTCATCTGAAGAGTTTTTTATACATAAATTTGTTGTTTATGTATCAATTGTACCTATTTTACATAATCTGATGCATCAAATATAATAAATTAATCCAAAGTTATACATACGATTTTTTGTCTGTTACAGCCTGATGGGTCATAGGAATTTTTATTTGATAGCTCTTAAAGATGAACGGTGACATATACTTTTTATTACATTTTAAGAATGATCATACAAATATCTACAAAATATCAGTTTATTATGAATTTGTTGTTATTATGCCACTACTATTTTTTCTGGTGAAATTTGTTGAAAAAAGTGATTTTTTCTTAATTCTGGACTTAATTGGATAGTAAATTGAAATTTGACATCAAGTGCCAATGTTTATTTTTTATTATTTTTAAAACTATTTTTTGTTAATAGGGTCTATACTGATAATTTCTATTGAAATTTTATAAATTGAATACTCCCTGTTATTAAAATATTTGAATTTTTGTCAGTTAATGCAAAATTTCAGCCAGTTTCAGAGTCAAAAAGCCTAATTTAGACTGCCTAGCTGCCAGTTAAATTTGTGAAAAAGTTCATTCGGCAACCTATGATTTTTTTTGCAGAAATCAACTCCCAATAAGTTAATCTTTATAAAAATCACAATCAGAAAAAAATGGTGTTACTTTGAATTTCACCAGTGGACCCCCTTAAAACGACAAAAACAGCGCCAAGAATTGTCCGGCACACCTATGCCTAATTTCAATTTGTTCTACAGTAGATGTGTTGTTTTTCAAGTAAAATGATTTTCAGAATAACCTTTCTTTTTTTGACCAATCAATCAGGTTTGTCATCGTATATCTCCGCACAAACCCTTCACAAAATTGACGATTCCCGACAACACAGATTTAGTGATGTTTACCAGCAGCTATGAAAAGTTACAAGAAAAATCAGGTCTAGTGTTCCTAAAAGTCAGGCGTATATGGTCAGTTGCACTCGAAACGTTTAAATACTAAATACACTGAACCCTTAATATTTACATGTTATTTTGTTATTTACAAAAAAATACAGTTGAGGAAGGCAATAATTTTGTTCTGTTCTCTCCCTTTACCTGATACAGAAGTTATAACGTGTTCAGTCTTTCTAATTGTATAATACATTAAGTTTTATTTTGAGTCCACAAATGCAAAGGGCATTCCAAAGCCAAGAAAGGGAGACGATAAAAAGACCTTTAGGAACACAGCTGCTACTCGTTGAGACGCCATGGCAGATCTTTTTAGACAAAGCCTCTTTATATCAGTTTAAATCATTGATAATGGTTCTTACTTGTATGTGATATGTTAAGCCACTATTTAAAGCTCTTAAGCGCTTATGGTGTTTTGTAAAACTCTCCGACGTTGTAAATAAATTTGACTTGACTTGATAATTAATACCGATGATTCGAGTGTCATTTCAAGCTTATTATAAATGTCAGTTTTATAATTAGTTAATGATGCACAAAGAAAAATCTAAGACTTCTATACTTGTCCAATATTCAAAATGATAAAGTCATCGCTAACTTGTACGTTGATCGGCATGCATTTGGTTCAAAGTTTTGATCAATACCAACTTTCTTTGCTCAACTTAAGTATAAAATAAAACAAATAAATGAACTTACACAGTACGATCACTGTTAAATTTTGTTTGGACATTTTCTCTTTATTAAGATAATTGCGAGCTGAACAAACGTACAGACCAGCGTCGGCACATGTAACGTTCTTTTTGTACTCCACGAGCGTTGATTTGTTATTCCTACTCTGTATCTGTCCTTGAAATGAAATATTAACAGTAGGGAGTGGATTTGCATCGATATCACATCGAAAAATCACCAAGCTGTTTGACGTTACCACTGCTTTGCTTTCATTTTTAACAACAAAAAACGCTGCTACTGTTGCTTTGTCTAAAAATACAAAAAAAGGATAAGGTTAGAGTACCCTAACCCCTTTCTATAGCCTTTTGTAGAATGTTCGTCTGATTAAGAGAGAGAGAGAGAGAGAGAGAGAGAGAGAGAGAAATTTTGCTAATATTTCAAGACATAAGAATCTTGCGAAGTAAGAAAACAGTATTTCTACTCATAGTTGGATCTTTCTAAAGAAAACAAATTAATAGATTTAATACACGTCTATTGAGTAAAAATAAATATTTGTTCTTTGCATTTTTGCATTTTAAAGCAAATAACATCATCGAAGCAAAACATTTTCAATCAGTGAATGAGTATAAATAAATATAGGGAAAAAGGAAAATGTTCGTTTAGCATAAAATAATTAAAATTGAACATTAAATGCTTATACGCACACAAAACATTGAGATGAAATTGCTTGCTTGTTGATCCTATTAGATTTTGTCCACCAGTTGGGTTCATTTTATTTGAAGCATGGCATGTATATGTATCGTCATCTTCTTTTGATACATTTTTTATGGATAACCAATCCGAGTACCATTCCTGCTCCTTTTTCTTATTTCGTGTCCATCTTACTGTCGTTGTTGATGGATTTCCACGCGTATACCGACAGGATATGTTAAAATCTGAGTGTTCCACTATATTTTGTTCTGTCATTGCCATGACCTCTGGTGGGTCTATGAAAAACACGGATTAGTAACAGAATATCACTAAGTGTGATTATTATCCTTTGGATGATTCTTTTTTCACATCAGCAAAGATATATGAACGTCAGAGATATTGACTTTTATTGTTTTTCCAAATGTAAGTAATTTTATACAATCTATTAAGATAATGAGAAAGAAGAAGACTAACAGTATAAACAAACGTGTTCATCTGCTAATCACAATCGATGTTCAATTTTAACCATGATTAAAAACAATATTATCTATTACTTTCACATATATTCTACAAAATGTGTTTAAATCAGTACATGAAAAAACATATAATCACATTTAAATACCAAATCAAAGTGTCTTATCGCTTAATATACCAAATACACCCAAGACATTTTAAATGCACTAACTCTTAACAGCTATGGTTTGAACTGTTTTTAAATCAAACCTGTAAAACTGATCTTGTGTACTAACGGATATGTTTGTCAAAGAAGCGCATCAATGTACACGTAGTCTGCTGATCACAGCAAAATCTCTGTATTTAGACGAGTCCAGTCATTTTTGAAACAGAACGAATATCCGAATTCAGCCTCTACACGCTCAGTTGCCTCTTTCAGCAAGGTTTTTCGTAAAACGCTGGTAGCGGCTTTATATCCGTTTGATTTTTATCAATATAGGCATTTTTTTGTCTGAAGTCAAAACTAAAAAAATCTGGCTAAATCGACTTTGTTGGAACTTTTTAGAGTTTTATATACTAACTAGCAAATAATGTACGCTAAACAGTGTAACAATCTAACCATTATTTGTGTTTAACTTATTAACCATAAGTTACTACTCTGTGTGATTTTCATAATTACAGAAGTCATTTCTATGTTCTGTGCGAAGCCATAACAAGTTACGCTGTAGTATTGTATAATGATAAGTAATGATAAATGCCAACTGAGTTAGTTGCAGAGCTTTTTCGTTATTCTTTTAATTACAGACAAAGTTTCAAATAGATTTCCGTACTAAATTTCATTAAATCTTACATAGTTTCTAAAAAGCCCTTTATGAGATTACCAAAATGAATACTTTGGATACCGATTATCAATACATATTCACGTTTTGAGTAAGCGTGTTTTTCATCAGTAGCCAAGCTGTTCAACAAATAGCTCTTTTATACCTGACATAAGAGAATGAAAACCTCTCCCAAACAGACATTAATTCCTGTGATTGAAAACAAAAGCCACGGTCTTATCATACTGGGAAAAGGTGATAATCATGGTTATAATACATTGTAGATACTTTTAAACCCCTTAGAAAAAGCTGCATATGCTTATCTACAAATATAAATTTTTAGGTAACAAGTTACCAACTTGTCAATGTAGATTTTCAACAATCTACAGACACATATTAAAAAATCTGTAGAAATTGGTAATTTTCAAGAAACTTTCTACATACAGAAACTACAGAGGTTTTTACTGATTCTAATTTGAATCTAATACAAAAGCTTCCACCAGTATCACTGCAATCTCAACCAAACAAATGGAGACACAATGGACGTCAAAAACCTCAAAACAGTTTCAAAATTTCTTCCATACAGAGACCGTCATTTGATTGCTATGAAACCTCAAATCCTCCGGTGACAACTGTCTACTCAAGATAATCAATTAAGTCACTATATGTGCGTTTGTTTACACTACACGATGGATTGTATTATATTTCTGGATTGAATTAACAATCTAAACCTCCATAAAAATCACGTTATAGCCATCGGAAATAATTGCACAGATATTTCACTCTAGAAGTTTTAATTACTTGCTACACGAACCCTCATTATCTGTTATTTGCCCTGTAGCCCCTAATATACAATGGACCTGAAAGATTTCACCACGACAATTGATAGAAGTATTGTTGCTAAATTTGACTGACATTAGTTCTATGATTTCGAAAGAGATGTCATATAAAAAGAAGGAATGAGAAGGTCAAAGAACAAACGACACTTTAAATGTCTTAATGACTGATAGACATAATTTTACAACGAGTGTACTCTCAGTAGTGTAAAATGAATTTTCTGCAACATGTGTAAACCTGTTGTGACAAAATGAAAATTGTGTAAATCTAAGCCTACTTGTAGTTATCAGTTGTTGAAAAAGTACTGAAAGACAGTATGGATCTGATCACGATAACAGAAATCAGCCATTAGTATATTTTCCTTCATGACTTGATACGTTTCACTTGATGCATGAAATTATTCCTTTATTCTATTATTGTTTCAAATTAGTACTTACTCACGTTATTTTTTCATGACTTCAGTACATGCGAAAGCAATGAACAATAAGAGCAGGAAGATTATAATCATAGTTTCATTTTTCCCTCACGTTTATTTGAAATAAAGATACATTCTACTTAATATAAAATGATATTAATCCTACTTTTAAATAAAAGGAAATCTGGTGTTTTTAAGCGATAGGAAAATAAAATAGTAATAATAAAATTAATAACATAGTCAACTTACACAGAATATCAACGGTAATAGTTTTCCTGTTTGACCCGGGCGATTCTTTCTGATCATCTGCACGCATGATATTAGACACAACACATGTAAGATTCCCATGCTGATGTCGTTCGAATTTGGAAGAATAGTTCTGCGAAACGTGCTTTACAGAGTCCCACCACATATATTTTGGTGGCGGGTTGGCGTTTGAATTACATGAGAGTGAAAATAAACTATTTTCTATTACTTTAAGTTCATCTACAACAACGTTTTCCGTCTCATTGTAGTATGTGATGACTGGGACATCCGGTGGATCTGAAAGAAATATCACCCTAACTATATTAAAAGTAAGACAGGCCTTTAAAACCAATTAAAAAAAAATAACAGGAGGAAATTTGTATTCATGAAGAAATGACAAATAGTACAAAGTTCACGCTTAATTCATCAACGATTTCATTTTTAAGGACATACATGATAAGTTTATTTCATTTCGAATATAAGGTTTTATTCTTGAATCAGATGGCTATACAATTCGTTAACATAACGCATAATGTTCAAACTTAACTTATACGTTACGGTAACATAACTGTTGGAGAAAATGATGCTTGTAAAACAAATTGGCAAAAGGATCAAGCTCATACACTTACACAATACATCAATTATAATTGACGTGTTCCTTCTTTTGTTGTATACGTCTTTTGAGAAACAAGAACAGACACCGTAATTTTGTTTTGATGCGTTTATAAGTAAAGTCGTTGTAACTGTATATTCTGCAACAGACGTATGTTCTTCTGTATAAAAGCAGTCCCATGATAGTTGTGGTAAAGGATTTCCGCCAGTTGAAGAACAAGTAAGCGTCCCTTGAGAGTTTTCAATTACTTTATACGTCTGACAGTTGACACAACTGCCTATTTTCGGAGGTCCGTCAGGCGGATCTTAAACACACATATTTGAAATAAACAGCATCTTCCACCGGTTTGTTCAATAAGAAAATTAATTATCTAAAAGAAATAGATGAAGTACACCATTTTTGAGTCATTGTTATCAACAGCCTTTAAGATTTTCTCAAACAGTCACCTGGAGAATCTCGCTAGTATTAATTCACAAAATATGAATAGGTACTGATTTTACTTATTGTTTTGCCAAAAGAATAATAGGGAAATGCATTTATATTTTTTTTCTTATTTGCGTAAAATGATGATAACGATTTTTTTTCTTTATTGTTAATTTAAGTTGAACAGTGTGGGTCTCCCACGCATCTTCTATCTTAATCACATCTTGTCGTCCACGAAAGATAACCCTGCAGATAGGGTGTTGATATAATTTTTAAGCATTCTACAGTTCTTATTTGGTTTACTTTTATGACGATTATGGCCAATATCATAATTTTAAGAGATACATATAAAACCAAACACCTGAAACAACATATCATTAATGCCATTTTGACATGATTCAGAGATGATGACTTATGTATATAAACTTACAACTTATATTCAAAGGAAACTTCTTTGATTCGATGGACTTCCCGGGAACGTTAGATGCCAAACAGTAGATCCGCCAACCAAGTTTATTTCTCTGAAACGATGTCCTCAATGTACTATTTAAGGAATACAGTTTCTCGTTCTCAGATACGGTATTAGACACATCAAATGCTATCTCTTCATCATCTCCTTTCCCTTCTGTGCCAGGGTCTAGAAACCAACGAATGTTAGGTGTAGGCCTACCATATGATGTGTTGCATACCATACTGATAGACGTGTTTTCTGGAATATAGCTATCTGCGGCAGCCAAGTTAACATACAGCACTGGAACTGTAACAATTGCCACAAGCATGTTAAACAAACGAAAAAAGTAACAAATTACAAATGTTTACTTGTAAATATACTGTATTTTTCTTTGAATTATTTGCAATCGTTTAGCTACACCTTTCATAAAATAAAATTTGTGCAAATTGTATCCGAATAGGTGTTGGCAAAGGTATTTTAGAAAACTGTAATTTCTTTAAAGGTGCTCCAGATGACAAAAAAAAGAAAATTTTCTTGTATTATAAATTTCTTGTAATATTTATGACTAATGCTTAAAAAATAACTTACTGACAAAAAATAAGTCAAATAATTACATTATAAATTGATTTTTTCCCTTTCAAAGTACTATACCGTAACGCGACGGTATAACTATATCGTATAAGATTTAAAGTAAATATCTGTAATATCACATGCGGCGATGCTGGTGACAGTAAAAGCGTTGGAAATATTTTGTTAACATGAGGGTCCAGAGTTCAAATCAGGCTGGAGCGAAAATATTTTTTGTATTCTATTTTGACTCTTATAATCAGTTTTGAAGTAAAATATTATGTTGTTATAATCTCACGGCATCTAAATATATAATTTATTAATTTTTTTATGTCAAATCTGGAGTACAGCCTCTTTAAGACTGGAAGCTCTGAACTGAAACATGGTAATATTATGTATTTTGTCACAAGACACTGGTTCATTACTAATATCATAAAATGTATCAGAGCTCCTGCACTGAAGCAAGAAATTAAAGATTTTTTTCCGTATTTTATTTGTAAAACATGGTATCTGGGGCAAAACCTTAAATTTTATTTGTCTACAGGGTCTCTGTCATTCTTAAATACTAGAGATATTTCATTTTCCCCAATTAGATAATAATTTAAATGTGACGCGAAGTCCTTTTGCTTCTGGTCTTTTGTATTTACTATTTTGAATGACTAAATGGACCTGAAACCTTTGGTTTAACTTTCCTTAGAATCGATCGCGGCATATACATTTATATATATTTCCGAAATAGTTAAATGGGTTTCAATCAACGAACAAGAAGAAAAGGGGATACAAAACAACAGAAACGGTGTTTTGCTAATGATTTTTTAAAAATTAATTCAAGTAATAAACCATATTAAAACATATTATTGCCTCTGTCAATATCACGTCCATATATATAGTGAAATCAACATTATATTAAATGAATTTAAAGTCTATTACCGGCCATTTTATTTTCGTTTTGTTTCTTGGCAAAGGTCTAAACTGAAATGTTACACAGGACTAATAGTAAAGCTCCAGGTTTGGTGGTTTCAGCCAAAATAATATAATTTTACATTTAGGTCAACGTAAGCCATATAGATAAAGGTACCCCAGTTTCTTTACCCAGTTCAAAAGCCGCGAGCATTTGATAGTTTGCCATAATTTTAGAAAGAAAAGTTTGCATGTTGAACTGCTGATCTTTATGAAGACGGTATCAGTAAAATTTGTACCAATGTTGGTAGGGGTGAAGTAGGCAATGCCACAAAACAAACCTCAACACTGTTAACATTGTTTTTCGGTTTGTCATTTATAAATTGTTTTCATAGCAATCAGAATATTAAATGGACAGCATTTTTTTCAATAACTGTAAAATGCTTGATAACAACTAAAATCTGTCTGATTATTAGAGTTTGAAAGAAGTGACAAAGGAAGAAATGTAAATTGAAATCACACGACTCTGTTCGACGAAAACGCCTATCACAGTATTAACAGTAACAGAGTATCATGTACATCGTTTATCTCAGTCATGCTTGAAGAGACGAGTAATAACATCTGTTTTCTTTACTGTTTATACACTATACTCGCCTTTAACATAAATCTGTGTTTCGTTCACATCTGCTACACTGTCGTTCATAAACATAACCCGGCAAATGATTGTTGATTCGTGATCTTGTAACGTTACATTGGATATAGTTAATGTAGTAGCATTGTCTGAACATCGATAAGTGAATACCAGTTGGTTTTCATTGAATATTGTCTGACAATCGGAATCGTTGATAATTAAAAAAGGAAAGTTATCTTTTTTTTTACTCCATCTGTAAAAGTTAATGTTCCCATTTCCATTGTATGCACACATTATATGAATTCTGTTTCCACGGAGAACAGTTTCTGTATGAACCCCTTCCGATGCAGCACCTTTTCGATATTAAAGTTAAAATAATAATCTGCGTGAAATATAAAAAAAAACTGTAACGTATGAAGACATGCAACGTTCAACATACGTGTGGATACGTATTTTATGAAGCACAGTATACGCCATCAAAAATACTATAGTAACGTTTTACAGCTACCTTATAGCATTTTTTTAAAGGAAAGGTATAATTTGCAAACAGATTTGGAAACGTCTGGAATATGACTACACACGTTATAACTGCAGAAACGTTCTCTTTAAAAGTCAGTTGAGATTAAAACTTGTTACCTTTTTTAAACTTCTATGTTTTAGGTAAATATAGATTAAAACATAACTCGCTGATAAGGCGTATGAGACCAATAGAAAAGTCTTTAAATGTGTAATTGATAATTTTTTTAAAGCATGTTCACTTACTTCTGAAAAATATGAACGATATAGAAAAGAAAATAATTCCTTTTACACAATGCATCCTACTTCGTTCATAGGTCGAAGGAAAACAATGAAAGATTGTTGTTCAAAAAAAATTTCCCTGAGTATGATACTAAGAGTGAGTCCATATAAACTATAAAAAAAAACTTCCGCAAATATGTTTTGTTGTTGTTGCTTTGTTGTTATTTTGATTTGTTTTGTTTGTTTTGAACATTGTTTGTGCTTATCAGTGATTTTTATAGCTAAAATCACACGGCCTAACTATTTTTGATAGTGTCTTAGCATTTCTTACCTCATATACATTCAAAACAGAATTAATATGAGGAAGATGGTTTCATATACAAAAATCTCAAAACTATGGCTCATACGTATATGTACTTTTGGTTTTTTAAAGCTTTCCTCGTTTTAACCATAAGCCTATTTACTGTCCATTTGCATGAAGTACTTAGATTTGTGAGAAATGATGCTTTTAGGACTGTAATTAAGATTAAATTTGAATAATTGATAATTTATAAGCCTAGAAAAATGCACCACATGTTAAAGATATGTCGGATACATCCTATGTTTTCTGTATGTAAAACATATGTGTTACATACTTTTTGAAAAACAGGTGTATATGAACATGTGTTTTTCATATGTAAAATGACATATGTTAATCAATGACCGCATGAAAAACATATGTTAAAAAACTATGTAAAACTCCAGTTTATCACATGTTTTTTATATGAATAACTTCCCATATGTTAAATATATTTTAATTTCCATGTGTTTTTCATATGATAAATTGGTCGTATATCTTTTCTATTCTATCTTGATTTTTCATACACTTTGTTAATTATGATTTGCAGAAGATGTGCAGGTGTTACTACATGTTGACATAAAACTTGTAGGTTATTATCGAATAATGATCTTAATGATTCCAAATATTTTAGAAGATTTCCTTTGTTTTAAATGTTGCAACAACTACACAGTGATGTTTAGTTAGAAAAAGATTAGAATAAGATCAAAGATGGTGTACACCACAAACCTTTTCAAATGAAGTTTATATGAACATATTTTGATGTCTGTCAAACTCTTAATGATGGATAAATGACACAATTGTATCAAACCGTTTTATTCTATACATTTATCAAAACAAAATGTTATATCACTATAACTGTATTGAACATCATACAATACATTATCGTAAACATATAAAGACACACCAATGAATAAATTGACAAACCAAAAATATATCTACCTCACATTTTACCTACATGTATGAGTTTTCTCTTTAACAAAATATTTTGAGTTCAAAGGGGACGATCTTTTCACAAAATGCTTGACACAATTACCTTCTCTTGAGAAATACCAAGATTTTGATACTAGACAAGAGGGCCCTATTGGCCCTGTATCGCTCACCTGAATACCACGCAACCAAAGAACTGAATGAAAGAAATATAAACTAGATGATATGCGTCCCCATGCACCTAATTGAAGCATTGGCAAATAAAGTTCAAACAGTACCTTAAGTACTTCATTCCATAGGTCCATGTGACATTGACCTTTGACCTACTAGGATCTTCTTCTTAGTTATGAAGTTTGTAGACTCTGGCTATAGGGGTACTTGAGTTACTGAGCAAAAACTGTGACTTTGACCTTTGATGAATAAATCCTAAAAAAGAGGGTTCTTCTTATACAATTACCATATGAAGTTTGAAGGCTGTTGGTGTCATATTACTCATGTAATTGAGCAAAAAAGGTTTTCTCCCAACTTTACCTTTAAATCCCAAAAACAATTATAGGGTTCTTTTTGTACAACTAGCTTATGAAGTTTGAAGACTCTAGGTGTAAGTCTTCTCAAGTTATTAAGCCAAAAAGATTTTCCCTCGACAGGTCCCTGTGAACTAGACCTTTGGCCTACGAATCCCAAATACAATAGGGTTCTTCTAATACAAATACCCATGACATTTGAAGATTCTGGGTGTTATGGTACTCAAGTTATTAAGCAGAATCAATCTTCACTCTACAGGTTCATGTGAACATAACTTTGACCTTTAATGACAAAGGCAATAGGGTTCTTCCTATATAATAACCTTATGAAGTTTGAAGACTTTGGGTGTAAGGGTTCTCAGGTTATTGAGCAGAAATGTTTTCACTCCACAGGCCTCTGTGCACTTGAACTTTTACCTATGAATCTCAAACACAATCTTCTAATACAAATACCCAATAACTTTGGAAGAAATAGTGCTTTTTAAGCACTGCCAAACCCTCGTGCAGAATTGCACTGAACAGAACACAAATAAATAACAGAAATGTTATCAAGCCAGCGTGTACAAGGTGCAGGTCCTTTTGACCTCAGCTGGCCTGTATTTATGCTTGAATCACTGTAAACCATCCCATACTGCACACCTCTTAATTGATGTTAAATTAATTTCAATTCCTGGTCTCTTTTTTAAAAAGCTTTAATTTTAAAATGCAGATAAAATGTTTATAGGTAGTACAGTCATTGGAATGTTTTTGATACAAGTCATATTTTTTTGACTAAAGAATAAAAATTCGGAGTATTAGTGATAGTGCTATCACCATGACTTAATGTCTATCCCTATATTTTTTTTTCTTTGAGAAATATAAATTTAAGTAAATAGAAACAAAATTAATTCATCATGTTTCATTTACAAAATACTTTGATTGGATTTCCATTTATCCATAAAAAGTGCCGTCACACTTTATGTAGTTAGTAGCAAGCAAAAAAAATATAAAATCACCCCTGAAAAAGAGCCTCTAGACAATATCATAAGTAGTAACTGCCATACGGTTTTGGTACGAGTTCCGGACTTTAGAAAGGTTTGTTTTGTTTTCTGTTATGCAGACGAAAATAAACACTAATATTTGTTGAATTATTATGAAATATTATTTTGTTTATCATTGGAATTAACGTTTATGAAGTCTCTTTTTAACAGTCTTTGTAGAATTTGTATATTTAATGTGTTTTGCTGTACATATACCAATGTAAAGAAAGCTTCAAACTGTAGAGGTATCCGGACAATACATGTTTATACCATTGAATGACAGAAGATTGGCTGAGAATGTGTGTATACATTTGATACTTTGAAATCAACAAGATTTAATTGTAGGTATGTACTTATTTCGCATAATATAACTTTATATAAAGACTGAAAAATAAATATAAATTACAATTTTCTTAACAATTTTAATTTATTACTGATAAAACGTGATTCTCCATCACTTGGACTCTAGACTCCACTCCACCACTCCACTCTTCAATTTTTGCACGCATACTTTGAAGTCCTTTGACAGATATACAGATTTCGCGCTCTTTTCAACTCCAACATACTATACACTTTAATAAGTTCTTTGTGACTGTTTTAAATCAGAGCAGTAATAATTTGATAAATTTATTTTTCATACGTGAAGAGCATGATACACATCTATTTGGCAGACGAAGGCTACAGTGGAGACTTAGGTGCCATGCGTACTGTAATTGCATATGCAACAACCTAATTCACAGAATATAGACACCAGCTACGAAGAAAGGTAGGTACACAGTTTTGGGGAGCATATAGTTGCAGCTTTGTCCTTCCATCTGTCTCTCTGTCTCTCCGTCCTTCGGCTTCTTGTCCGGAACATAACTCTGAAACTACTGAAGATATCAACAAGAAACTTTGTAAGTAGATAGATCATAAGAACTGTATCTCTGCCTTGCCTTATTTTGGAGTTATTGCCCTTTTTCATTATTTACACTTTTAACTTCGTCCGGGTTATAGCTCTAAAACTACGAGAGATATCAACAAGAAACTTTGTAAGTTCAGATCTCACTGAGTAGAGGTGCATTGTATAAGAACTGTAACTTTGCCTTGCCTAATTTTGGAGTTATTGCCCTTTTTCATTTTTATTCATTTTTACACTGAACTTAGTCCGGTTTATAACTCTGAAACTACATAATTTGTTACTTTTTTAAATGGATATTTAAACATTTTTATCTTTTCCAGCAAGTATCCACAATATAATTTATCTTTATGCTGAATTTGGTAAACACTTTATTGACAAACTACTGCTCTGTGTCCAAAACCTATTCGGGTAGCATCACCCGGTTCAACCGGCTCTTGTTTATTTTTATTTCTAAATGAAATACTGCACTGTTCATTGATAATAATTTCATTGTTTGGAGTTCAGATGCAAAGAATTTTATCAGGAGGGCATATTCAGAGACCCAGGTTCAGAGGTATGCGTATATACACCATAAAAATATAACATTTGTATTTGTCAAATTTAAACGCATCTTTTGTCACACCCATCCCATGTGGACACAGGGCCAGTGGTCACATGGACATGTAGCATGAAAATCGTTGCCGCTTAAAATACGAAGGACCATTTGACACAAAGCCTTCAAAGTTTTAGTGTGATAGCCATTGTCATTGAAAACAAAGGTTAAAGAGATCTGTATAGTGAAAACCGTTAATGTTCATTCAATATGATTCCGTTCAATCTTCAAAGGATGTTAGCCATAACTGATTTCATTCATACTATTCCACCTCTCTTCAGTAGATCTATATCCATATGATTATGATTGCGAATGAAAACAGAAATTATTGTGATCCAACTAAATCTCTCGACATCAGTCATTAGACAATAAATAATTGAGAATAATGACTGATTTTAACAATTGTTTTGCTTTTTAACTTCAGATAATGTCAAAACTGGAAGATATAAAGGTGTTGCCTATAAACTGCATATGTAGGGTTCTGTTTGAGCCCTACACACCAATCAGTGAGGACCCTGCATCAAAAGAAAGAGTCCAACATGCATTACTTATTTTAAGTACATTCTAACTAACAATAAATAAAAAAAAATTTTCGTTGGTTGAAAATTCATTTACTTTTGGTGAATGATTACGGAAATGCCAGGTTGCTATTTAATGTTTTGGGGGAATAAGATATTGTTATTTAAATTGGTCGTCTGTATCTGAAATGTTCTATACCCTGTATGACTAGGGTTTATACTGTATTTATAGTGCCAGTAAATGTGTGCAGCATTGTCTAGTAGACCTCTACCAAGATTGTTCAAATTATAGCCCTTGGGTCAAAAATGACCCCGCCCCAGGGGTCACAAGTTTTACATACTAATATAGGAAAAACTGTAAAACTCTGCTTCTCTGAAACCACAAGGCCTAGAGTTTAGATATTTGGTGTGTAGCATTATATAGTAGACCTCTACCAAGATTGTTCAAATCATGGCCCCTGGGTCAAAATTGACCCCGCCCAATGGGTCACAAGTTTTACCTAGAGTTATGTAGGAAAAACTGAAAAACAAATCTTGTCTGAAAAAACAAGGCCTACAGTTTAGATATTTTGTGTGCAGCATTGTCTAGCAGACCTCTACCAAGATTGTTCAAATCATGGCCCCTGGGTCAAAAATGACCCCGCCCAATGGGTCACAATTTTTTCATAGAGTTATATATGAAAAGCTGAAACAATATTCTCTGAAACCTTAAGGCCTAGAGTTTAGATATTTAGTGTGTAGCATTGTCGAGTTGACCTCTACTTAGATTGTTCAGATCATTGCCCCTGGGTCAAAAATGACCCCGCGCCAGGGTTCAGTTGTTTTATAGAGAATTTTGTAAGAATTGTTTTTTGAGCATCAAATTTGAAATTGCTTTCTTTTGTTCATTGTTATGGCTACCTAGCCCAATATTCCCCAATGGTTGGGGTAACCCCGAACCTCACACAGCTTATTTTTTTTTTATATTTGATCTTTTTTGTTTAATTGTTTGCAATGTTCTTCATATGGACTCACGCATTTTTTTCCAAAATGTTCATACTTTGTTTCAATGTGTGTATTGTCACCTCCACACCACCCTTTTTGTCTGTGACAAGCTGTTGTTGTTGTTGTTTTTTTTTTTTTTTTTTTTTTTTTTTTTTTTTTTTTTTTTTTTTTTTTTTTTTTTTTCAATTGATCACTGTTAAAACTGTCACTCAATATGAGTGACTGTATCATTTCTTGTTGTTTGTGTGTTGCTGCATTTCACTCTCTGCCACCTGTGTGACATGCCAATACAATCAAGAATATTTTATATACTCAAACAGGTAGCAGCGGTATTAAACATTTTAAGCTATTCAGAACATCACTTTTAGGTCTATATATATATAGGTCTTTTTAGCACCTTTGAAGTACATGACCCCAATATAATGTCTGACCATTGTGTTATAGATTTTAATTTAAATTCATGTTTTGTTAAACCAGAAAATTATGAGAATGTTTGTAACAATTTACAGAGTATACCATACATGTATAAATGGGATAATAGTAAAAAGGATCTTTATGAAAATGCACTTTTAGAAGATACTACTACACAGCAGTTTGATAGTTTATGTCAAGTAATTAATGCTGCAGGAAATAATTTAGATATAAATGAGAGTTTACATTCTTTTTGCAGTATTTTAGAAGATGTGGCTTCACATTTATTTAAAAAGAATGTTCATAGCTCAAATAAACAATATATTACAGCTGATATTGAGAAAAAAGTGCCTTATTTTGATGAGGAATGTAAACAGTTGAAAAGAAATTATTACACAAGCTTAAATTTTCACAGAAATAACCCATGTAATGATACTAGAATTTCAATGGTACAAGCAAGAAGTAAATATAAAAGTACATTAAGAAAAAAAATTGTTTATGATAAAAATGAAACACAACGTCTTGAAACAGCACGACTGTCAAATGCAAAGAAATACTGGAATATGTTGAAAGGTTCTACACACAAAATTACAAAATGTTCTTTGTCATCAGATAACTTTTTAAATTACTTTAAAGCCATAAATGATCCTGAATCAGTATTTTACCAACCAGATGATGATGTTATGTACTATAATGAAAGATACCAAAATGGTGAGTTGGATGTCATGTTTTCAGAACTAAATGTACCTTTTTGTGTTGAAGAAATAATTAAGGCCTGTAAAAAGTTGCACTCAGGCAAATCTGCTGGGTCTGACTATTTGATTAATGAATTTTTTAAGTATGGATCATGTTGTGAAAATTTTGTAAACATTATTTTTGTATTATTTAACAAGTTGTTTGATTTAAGATATTTTCCAGAAGACTGGTCTGAAGGGTTCATAGTACCATTACATAAAAAAGGAGATGTTGATGAAGTTAGTAATTATAGAGGTATCACATTGTTATCCACATTTGGTAAATTGTTTACAAAAGTGTTAAATGACAGGTTAAATGAATGGGCTGAAAAATATTATGTATATATAGAGGCACAGGCTAGCTTTCGAAAGTGCATGGGTACTATTGATAATATTTTTGTATTCCATGGTTTAATTACACACTTACTTAATAACAATAAGAGGTTATACACAGCTTATGTAGATTTTACTAAAGCATTTGATTACTTAGTGAGAGATATAATATGGTATAAATTGATAAAACTTGGTGTAAGAGGTAAAATGTTAGACATAATTAAATCTATGTATGAAAATGTTAGGTCTAGAGTAAAATACAATAATACACTTAGTGATGATTTTATTTGTTTGTTAGGAGTAAGGCAAGGGGAATCACTCTGCCCGTTTTTATTTAGTATGTATTTAAATGACATAGAAGAACACTTCATCCTGAATGGTTTTGAAGGTATAGGGTTGGATATGTTTAAATTGTTTTTATTGCTTTATGCTGATGATATTGTTATTATGTCAGAAACAGAAAAAGGGTTAAAACATGGCTTATTGTTACTTGAAAATTATTGTGATAAATGGAAACTTACTGTAAACACTACCAAACCTAAAGTGATGATTTTCAGGAAAGGTGGAAGATTATGTAAAAATACAAGATTTGTTTACAAAGATAATGTTCTTGAAGTTGTGTCTAAGTTTACATACCTTGGTATTGTTTTTACTACAGGCGGATCTTTTAATGCAACGTTTGAAACGTTGGCTGGCCAAGCAGTGAAAGCAATTTATAAACTTAAGTCATATTTAATAAAATATCCTGGTATAACCGTTCAACATAAATTAGACTTGTTTGATAAACTTATTTTACCCATTCTTAATTATGGTTCCGAAGTCTGGGGTTTAAATGATAGCAAGAGATTAGAAGGAATACATGTACATTTTTGAAAAACTGTGTTGGGGGTGAGAGGTCAAACACAAAACAATTTTATTTATGATGAGTTAGGTAGAACTAGTCTTAAATCAAGAAGAGTAATAAATGTTATTAGATATTGGTTAAAAATTATACAATTAGATGATACTAAGTATGTAAAGAAATTGTATTCTTTAATGTATAGAAATGTAGATAGCAACAACGATATTTCGTGGGCAATGAATGTTAAAAATTTACTACAGTCTCTAGGTTTATATGAAGCTTGGTTAAATCAAGGTGTTGGAAATGTAAATGCTTTTATCAACCTGGTCAAACAAAGATCTTCTGATATTTTTATACATAATTGGAATGCTGAGATAAATAATTCTACTCGTGCTAGATTCTATTCTTTGTTTGCTAATTTTAGGTTGCAACCATATTTTACGTATATTAATAAAGAAAAGTTCCGTGTTTCACTGTCACGCTTCAGAGTTTCAGCTCACAAGTTAGAAATCGAGACCGGTAGATGCCATAAACCTATTGCTGTACCTATAAATGAAAGAAAATGTAAATCTTGTTTAAATTGTTTAGAAGATGAATTCCATTTTCTGTTAGAATGTCCACTGTATATTGATCCGAGAAGAAGATATATAAAACGGTTTTATTGGACAAGACCAAATATACCTAAATTCATTGAATTAATGAGTTCAGAAAATGCAGTTGAATTAAGAAATTTGTCTATGTATATTCATAAATCTTTTGAAATTAGAAATGCTTTGTACTTTGAATAATATGGCAAAAGAAATTATAGTATCGCTGTCCCTCACGCTTCTCAAGTATATAGATATATGCATATATTTGTCTTGTTTGTGTATCTGACACTGAGCAGACCAGTTATAATTATTTACTTACATAGTGCATTATTATAAACTTGTATTGTGTTTGTTACTAATAATTAGATAATTAGTTTTAATGCATATGTATGTATTTGTTTTGTACAATGTGTACTCAGGGGCATTTTTGCCTATTGTATATATTAATAAACTCTAAACTCTATAAGTGGTTTCAAATTTAACATTTCAGAGATCCTACCACCACAGTATTTCATATACAGATAGTAAAGCTTGGTGCTGGAGTTCATTTAGAGATTTCTTCTCCTTGGTCCAGGAAGACCAGAGGCAAAACAAATGGGAGATCATAAAAGAGAAAGACCTCAAAAGAACACAAAGACTGTCTAGAGGTACATATTTTGGTATATTTGAAAGTTACACACATCAAAATTTTCTTGCTAAAACATCTTGGTCTTAGCAAAGATGTCTGATAAAAGGAGGTTATTCGGCTGAAAATGTTCATGCCTTGACAAAAATCATCTCTTTTTTTCTAGGCCTGACTTAAAGCATTCTGCATTTAAAACTTAAATTTGAATATTATAATTGTAATTAAATTGGTAGAAAGTCTGTGTATGAGCAAGCAGCAATGCTGATAATCTCACCTTTTATGGCAATACGACATTATTTATGTTAAGAGAAAATTGATTTCTATCTGATTATTTTTTTTTAAATAACAGAGACGATTTTTGTGAATATAGATTTCTGGAACATTCACTATGATATTAAATGCAACTCTTGTATATATAAATTCATATTTTTGCCAATTTTACTAGAGACAGTTTGAACTTTTAAATGTAAAAAACTAATTAAAATTAATAATTTAAAACCATCTGTATTAAATTTACTTTCTGCTCATACCAAAGAATAGGGAATTATACAAAATACTATTGATAAATCTGTGCTAAAAATAAATATATTTCCTTTGTTTATACTTTTTTTCAGCTATGTTTATATGTTAGATGTATTATTAGCTTAATGCTCATGGTGAACTTTTGTGATTCCCTTGTGTTATGCGCTTCTTCAATTATTCATTTAAACATGTTCTACCCTGCAAATGTTGATGAAAGTAAAAAGAAATTTACCTCTTATAGAGGTTTTTCAAAGTTATTCAAAGAATTCTAGTATATATATACTTAAAAGACATTTACAAAATTTATGCAAATCATGGTGTCTCTACTGTAATAGGCCCCTCCTTTAAACCATAACATAATAGGTTTTTCAAAGTTATTCAAAGAATTCTAGTCTATGCTAAACTATGATTGTCATGGCAATCATAAGTAAAAAAATCTCTAAAACTGCAATGTCTGGAGCTTCGATATTTAGTAAGAAGCATCATACAGTGGAACGCTACAAATTCTATTTAAATCATGACCCTGGGATCATTTGATCATTTATATAAACTTATATATACTTAAAAGACATTTACAAAATTTATGCAAATCATGGTGTAATAGGCTCCTCCTTGGGGACCACCTGAGATAAAATATAAGAAAAAGTATTAAAATCAAAAACATGTTTATAATATACACACAATATAAAGACTATACGAAAGATAACATTCGTAAGATTAATCTTAAATTAATGAAGTTTCTTTTTCAATTACTGGCTTTTACTTTACACATACCTCTAAATGTTATATTTTTTATTTTCAGAACCCTGATGGATCATGAATGAGATCATGAATGAGTCACATACTAGTAATTAAATGCAATTAAATGTAAAATTAAAGCATGACATAAACAATTTAAACCTTCGATCTTTGTAGTTATTTTCATTTCATTTTATATTAGTCATAAAGCAGATTTTATATACATGTGGTAAGATACTACACCACTCTCTGTTAGAAGTATCCCATGAGATTTGTTGTCATTACTAACCACAAAGGTGCACTGGTAAAGGTAAATACTTCTTTCTTTAAGATGTATGTCAGAACTTTTATGATGACTAAACCCTCAAAGTATATATGTGATGTATCCAGTGAAGAAGTCAGTCATGGCAGAGTGGTCAGCGCATCATACTTGTTATCCAAGAATTTCTAGTCAGTGAATGAGTTCGAACCCCGACAGTGGTGTTCCGTTGTTTCATTGATCAAGAAACTAACAGTAACAGATTCAAGAGTGATTTATATAGGCTGAAAACAAATATATATATGTATTACTGAGACATGTGAAAAACATGTCTTGTGTAAACCATATGGAATGTTTTTCACATGTTATTCACATATGATTTTCATGTGTTTCCAGAATGTAAAACATGTGTCTGAACCACATGTAAATCATATGGTGTGCTGTTTTGGAGAAAACATATGTTTTTCCCATATGAAAAACATGTGTTTTACATGAGATATACATGCGGTGCATATTTACCTGTATACAGGAAAGCAAATCTTATTATAGCAAGAACATAATTCCTATTCACACTCTAATATTGACATAAAAAACAGTTTTGATAAGACATCAGAACTTTAATATGAGCCATTATATGACATTTCACTTATTCTCTGTGGTTTGAGTAATAAATGTATGTCTAGGACTAGAATTCTTCGGTTCGCAAAATTACGGCTGAGTGCAGCATCAACCGGTTGGTTAAAAAAACCTATTAAAGGGACCAAATTGTGTTGCATATTTAGAATGAAATCTTGTTGAGAGGAACTGCTGGAGGTTGTGCAAATAAACGTGATATAAATAATTACCTCACACCACAGCGAAGACAGGCGTTAGATGTATGACAATATTGAGTATATGTCCGGGGAGACTTTTTACGGCCACCATACTTCACAAATAGCGCTGTTTTGAATTACAAATAATTAAGTTCCCAGTGAGATTTAAACATGCACCGATCGGTACCAACCACCTAGCAATACAAAATTAGAAGGCCTTAGGCCACTTGGCCATCGCAAAAACCCAACAAAAAGTTGTGCAAATTACCGGGATATAAGTGCTCATTTCACACCTGACCGGTAAGATGTATGACAACACTGAATATATACGTGGAGACACTTCGCCAGACTGCACCCGTACCGATCGGCACCAAACGGCTAAAGTAGTAATGCATATTTTCGTCATGTTTCGGTCGGGTGACTCTTAGCGAAGTTAAGGGCATTGATTTGTCCAAATTTGAAGTCAGGCATATCTCAATAACAGCTGATTAGATTTTGCAATGATCATTAGCAAGAGTAGTTACGCATATTACTGGCTTATAATTGTCGAATTATTTTAGCTGTGAGGCACGAAAATAACCTTTAAATCACTTTGGAAACAATTATAACAAGAACCTGGGCTATAGTAATAAGTCTGATAGCAATCCAAATATTGTACGGAATATGAAAATGAGATATGTTTTGATAAAAATAAGATTTCCAACTTTTCCATACCTTTTTTACAACTGTGGCATCAGTATTAGTAGATAAGCTTCCACCATGTCCGAAATTGTTTCATACCCATTCTGTTGTCTTTAGATTTTTTTTTATAAAGATAAGGTACCAGAATCCAAGTTAACCGTACATACTGTTAGTGAGAATTTTGTCTATAAGGAATTATGTGCATTGATTTCTGCAAAAAGTACAGTAATAGATAACATTCCTGCTAGGTTCCTGAAAGATTGGGCAAGTTTCCTTAAAATACCTATAGCTTATATTGACAATAAGTCAATTGTTGAAAACCGAGTACCGGTCGAGTTGAAATCTGCCCGAGTCAAACCCCTACATAAAAAGAACAGTAAAGCTGATGTAGGCCACTACAGACTAGTTAGCATCTTAAGTATTGTTTCAAAAATTCTGGAACGAGCTTTATATAACCAACTTTAGTCTTATTATATGAATTTCAATCTGGTTTCAGAACAAACTTTTCAACAGATTCCTGCCTGGTCTTTCTTACAGATTATATAAGGACACAGACTGTCAAAGGCCTGTACACTGGCATGATACTGCTTGATCTGCAAAAAGCTTTTGATACGGTCAATCATAGTATTCTCTGCACTAAGTTTAAGGCTATGGGAGTTGAATCTGTGGAATGGTTTAGTTCATATTTATCTGATAGAAAACAACAAGTACATGTCAACGGTACTTTTTCTAGTTCTGAAGATATTACATGTGGAGTTCCGCAGGGAAGTATCCTCGGACCCCTTTTGTTTTTATGCTATATTAATGATATGGCTATTAGCATTAGCAAAGAATGTAAATAACTACTGTATGCAGATGACAGTGCCATTATTTTCTCTCATAAATGTCTGAAAAAAATTAGTGAAAAACTAGGATCGGAACTTGAAAACTGTAATAAATGGCTCATTGATAATAAATTATCATTGAATCTTGGTAAGACAGAATGTACTCTTTTTGGTTGTAAAAAAAACTGAGAAAAGTTAAAGATTTCTCTGTCTCCTGTGGTATTAGTATTATCAAAGCTCAGCAATCTGTTAGATATCTTGGTCATGTTTTAGACAACACCTTGTCAGGTAGGACTTGTGCCAACGATATTATTAAGAAAGTCAATGCTAGACTAAAATGTTTATATAGGCAAAACAGTGTCCTTGATTATGATATGAGGAAAACTGTGTGTAATTCACTGGTACAATGTTTGTTTGACTATGCCTGCAGTGCCTGGTACAATGGTTTGAGTAGAACTTTAAGACTGAAATTGCAAAGAACTCAAAATGAGGTTGTCAGGTTTATTTTGAATATACCATTTAGAACACCACTTTGTAAAAATGATTTTAAACAAATTGGTCTTTTAAGAATAGATTTTTTATGGAATAAGTTCTGAGAGATAATTTCAATAAAAAGTCGGATGTTCATGCACATGATACTAGGAAAAGGAACTTTATTTTTTATGTTCCTTATGTAAACTCAGTTACTGCTGATACTTTTTATTATTATGGTATTTTATCATGGAATTTTCTTCCTGAAAAGTTACAGTCCATTGAAAGACATTCCAAATTTAAACGGGAAGTAAAAAGATACTTCTAGGACCGATATTAATTTTTATTTTTTCATTTAAGCCCGGGTTATTTTAACCCCTGCGGTTTTACTGTAGACCTGTAGTTGAGGTACTTTAACCATTTCAGACTAATCTAGAGACAGCTGAATCTACTCCCGACTTATGGCAGAATTTCCACTATTCCAAAATGTTATTTGTATCCGATATCATACATCTCAAATTATGCTGCCGTCTCGGCTTTGCCCTACACATTCATGTTTTGTTTGTTTTGTTGTTTGTTTTTTGTCTTTTTGTTAAATTACTTCCGTCTGTTTCATGTTTTTCTGTAGTATTATGTCAAGGACCCCATAGGAAATAAGTCGTATTGACTTTCATGGGCTATCCAAGCATGACATTTCTAGTCATTACACTATTGCATTCAAACAGACTCATCATTCCGAACACTTCTTCGATAATAGGTACAAATGTATTACTAAAAGCACAGGTATAATTAGACTGGTTTGGTGCTCAGTACTATTCTATTCTTAGTAGTTTTACAATGTTGTGGGTTTTATCCTTAAACGTTTACTATGGTGTTTAAAACAGAAAAGTAATACTCTCTTTTTTGTTACCAATAGTGTTTGTAATTTTCAATCTTTAGGTGTCAACATTGTCTTAATTCTGTGATATGTTTTAATCAGTATGTAAATTGTATTTGTAATGTCTTTATGATTGATTGCTAAATAAATATATCTATATATCTATCTATCTATATCTATAATAAACAAAACGGCATTTCAGCATTTTTGTACGGAAACTATTTTCTTAATTGTGAATCGGTCAATATAATCCCGAATTTTCTCGCATACTCTTTGAGGTAAAAACTTTTTATTTTATATGAATAATACTAAATCAATAGATGCCAATATTTATAGCGCCCAAATGGAATATTCAGTATAAATGCACTAAAACAATTGCTTTGATCGGATTTTAAATGTCTACATCCGCGTTGAACACATGATGTAAACGGTAAAGGTGGCAGATACCAGTTTCACACTGAAATTTAGTGTCTGATGACCACTCAAACTGTTTGTGCCTCACTGACAATCCCAATACAACAACCTGAAAAGAAAAGTACAGCTATTCTTATAGGACTGAAGACAATCTACAACAAAAACTCAAATTTCAGATGAAACACTTCTCTAAAAAAATCAGCTGCAAGAAAGAAACTACTCCCAAGACCCACTTTTCGACCCCTTGCCGAGGCAAATTCTATGAAACAGACAAGCCGCCTGATATTCAAAGGCACACGGTACAGTCATAACACTACATGCTAATTGTTCGTTTGTTATGGCACACCTTAATCAGCTAGTGCTATATACCTGTCAACGCTACACTTTTTTCGGTATCCAGTTCAGACGGCATCCTATTGAGCTTCTGCAGCTGAAACCACTGACACAACCTGCTTCCATCAGTTTCGAATTTCAAGCTCCTACTTCACACTGAGTGCATTTCAATACTGTTCAATAGGGAAAAAACTAAGAGAACCTCATCCTGACCACTCTGAATACCCATATCTTCATGTATTAATTAATTTAGACTTCAGCAATACACATGTTAATGCATCATACCCTCTCATTAATAATTTCTACATGGCCAGTTCGAATGTGTGGCTGAAAACTGGTATGTGCTACCAAACATGCATATAACGACTTGAAGCCGGTGTAGCGTGAGATTTGTAAGACCCGTGAAAATTGTAAGATCTCAGGATTCTCACAGAACACCAGTGAAAAATGTAAGACGTGAGAAATGAACGATTTTTTTGACACCCGTGAAAAATGTAAGACGTGAGAAGTGTAAGACTTTTTTGCTGTCAGATTGCGAACTAATATTGAATGAAAAAACATCAATTAAAAAGCAGTTTTGAACGTAAATTCTAACACGATCTGAAATATTTCCTTTATAAACATATAGGAAAACCAGTTGTTTTTTATTCTACGATAAAATATGGGTGTTACATTGTGCGCCCACCAATTCCACACTTCACATAATTTGATCGTATTTTCTCTTTTTGCCGAAAACTTAGTATAATTTCATTTCTTAAATGTGACAGTACAAAAAATAAATCCCTTTTCAGGTAAACAAATATTAGGCACTCGTACTTAATAAGTACAAAATTATTTTTTCACCGTCGGAAAATGTTGCGATGCAAACGCTATGGAAAAAGTTCCAATTTCCGGTTTATGAATGAAATCATATCACGTGACATTAATAAAACGAAACGATCGTAGTAAATGTTGTAGTAGTACACAAACTTCTGGTTCGTCTGCAAACCTACTAACACCGCAGAAACTGACTAAAAAGTTTACTGTTATTGTTATTCACGGAAATTTTGTGTGTTGTTTTAAAAAGATTATCTACGTTTGTCTTTTGCTTAAATGAATTACAGATTTCATGAATAAATGTCAGTATTGATAAATTCCGGTATGTACTCCTCTCTATATTAGGGTGTATATTGTAACAGCTTACCCCGCCTACTGACAAATTGCATACTTTACATAAATCCCTGCAAAAATAGTACTAGATATTTTCGTGGTTAGAATCGAAATAATAAATTTGTTCCTATTTTCAATGAGTGAATAAAATATAGGCAGGAGTTCGTATGCGTAGGAATTAAATCACGAGTGCTACGCACTCGTGATTTAGTTCCGCTGCATCCGAACGACATATAGGAACATACATATTATTTCTTAAATAAAATCTAATATATGAAAATAATTATCAAAGTACATAAATGATGCTTTAAATCCGTTTTCGAATAAATTAGATCTACGTGACGTAAAGCTATATATCTAAAGTTGTTATGAATGATGGTTAATCAAAAGTTTGCAAACAAAATTGTTGTAATTAAAATTTGAATAGTTATTTTATGTTTTTATTGCCTTTAAATATAATTTGCTGGCTGTTATTTTTATGTCGATACATAAAGGGTAAGGAAATGAACGAATAAACGAATGACTATAAAAGCAGTTGCGAGCTATATTTCATATTCATATGAATGAATGAACGAATGAATGAATGAATGAATGAATGAATGAATGAATGAATGAATGGATGAATGAATGAATGAAGGAAGGAACGAACGAACGAACGAAAAGTGAAAGAATGATTGAATGAAAAAAATGAGTAAAAAATGTAACAATTGAATGTAGTAAATGATTAATGAACAACTGAGCGAATGAATGACTGAGCGAATGAATAAATAAGCCAATGAATGAAGTGACTAATTAAGTGACTGACCGACACGACACATTTTAATTGCAGTTTCACTGTGTATGAGAGAGATCTGACTGTCAGAATGAATTTGTTCAGTAGGATTCCCTAAATGAAATTTAGATTTTATTTTTATCAGCATGATTTGAGGCCGTGAGCATTGTAAGACTTCAAATATTACAGGCATTATGTGTATCTAACTGCCGTGCTAAAAACTCTCTATCAGACAAAGACATAAGCAATGTTCTAAGTAATAAGCATACTTGTTCTTCTCAATTTCATTTAAAAAAAAAGATCAAGTGTGAAAAACGTAAAACTTAAACTAACTTGAAAGTAAGTTCCTTGTCTTGCACTTTTACTCAAAACAATTCCAAATATATCTGAATTGCAGATTCACTGTGTACAAAAGAGACCTGCTTGTCAGAAGAAATTATTCAGTAGGTTTCTCTTAAAGAAATTTAGATTCCATATCATCATGATTTGAGGCCGGGCCGTGAGAATTGTAAGACTTTAAATACATGCATTATGTGTAGCCAACTGCCGAGATAAAAAAAGAAAATCTCTTAATAAGACAAAGACACAAGCACTGTTAAACTTTACCAATTTAAACAATGCCAAAAAGAAACTGAACATAATAGAACAGATTCTATCACGTCTTGTTTTCCCTAATCAAGTGAATAATAGAGCTCATGCTCTACACTATACCCGTGAAAACCGTAAGGCCACAATTTTACAAGGATTGCATGTTTTACACAACTGCTGTTATAATTGGTTCTTAATGTATTTAATTGAAACGTTTACAAATGAACATTTAGAAAATATTTTATAAGCCAGTATGACAATTAAAGCACAGAACCATCTAGGAAATAAGCATACTACATCTTGTAAATTTCATATAAAAAGATAAGGCGTGAAATACGTAAGACTAATTGAAAGTAAGTTCCCGGTCTTGAATTTTTACTCAAAACAATTACAAAAATATTTTAATTGCAGTTTCACTGTGTATGAGAGAGACCTGCATGTCTGAAGAAATGATTCAGAAGGTTTCTCTTCAAGAAATTTAGTTTTCATATCATCATGATTTGAGGCCGGGCCGTGATAATTGTAAGACTTCAAATACATGCATTATACGTAGCCAATTGCCGTGCTAAGAAGCTCTCAATCAGACAAAGACATAAGCACCGTTAACCTTTATCTAATTGAACAATAACAGATAGATACTGAACATAATAAAAGAGATTCTATTACGTTTTTTCTCCTACTCAGCTCAATACTACAGCTTATGCATTACACTATAACCATGAAAACCATAAGAACAGATTGGTTGTGGCATGTTTTACACAACTGCTGTTATAACTGGTTCTTTTTTTGAAATTCAAACATTTACAAACGAACATTTAGAAAACAGTTAATAAGCCAATATGAAATAAGCAATATACTTCAATTAAAATTCGTTAAAAAAAGATAAGGCGTGAAAAACGTTTGACTTATTAAAAGTAAGTTCCCTGTCTTGCAATTTAATTGCAGTTTCACTGTGTATGAACAGAACAGAACAGAGCAACTCTTTATTCTCTCAAACATGTACAATACATGCAATATGAAGATGAACATAAATACAAATACGAGGCTATCTAATGCAATACAAATATTGATGACTATCAAATGCATATTGTTCAATTTAAATACGTTTTAAATAATTACAAATTATGTGCTTACACTCTTCATAATTAAGTTAAAAAATTTAACTAATTTATAAATGGTAGGTGTGTCTTTCATACAAAACAATTGTTCAACTTTAAACATGTTTGGGCGTATATAGTAGTATCGTTTTAAGTATCGTTTTCTTTCATTTTCGAACCTATTACATTCAAAAAGATAATGAAATTCGTCACCTATTTTGTTTCTACAATATGGACGAAAACGTTGATTCAAAGGTGTAGGTTTTCGACTCCAGCCTCCTGTCTCAACAGGTAACCTGTGGTTTCTTGTCCTAAATTTTGAGAAGTTAAAGATCAAAGAATTTTGTGAATACGAAATATATGGCTCTCTACGAAATGATCGTTTAAACGCAATATAAAATGTACTATTGGGTGAATCCTCAACAACTGAATACCAGTTACTCAGGAATAAGTCTTGTAATTTTCGTTTTACAGATGATTTTAACCATTAAAATTTTGATCGGCCCATATGTTAATAAATCCGCATTTAATTAAAATTGACTTAACGTTATAAAACCATGGATATTTCTTCTTAAGATCCTCATCCTGCATATTTTCAATGGGGGACATCAGTGGATTATCTACCCTGAATACTCTCTAATATTAACTTGGTCCTTCCATTTGGATTCCTCTGCTTTCATCGCTGTTTTCCTTTATGGTATGGTGATAATTATACCTTATTATTTGCCACAATAGTAGTCAGATTTAACATTTAGTTTAAAAATATGTTTTGTTAGTACATAAAGTTTGTTTTTTTAAATTCCTAACTTTTTATTTAATATGTAAGTGACAATTTTCACAACTGAAAGTGAAGACTATCACAAAGAGAAACAAGGATAAAGTCAGAGGATTCCAACTGAAAGGACCAAAGTGCAATTTGGATTACCTCTGATGTTATCTGAGTAAGGGAGATAATTTGTTATCAGCAATGTCTCTCATTGACTCTAAAATATTTCTGTATATATAGTATGATCATTTGTTGGGTGCTTCACCGTTTTCATTTATAAGACGCTTTGCCTAGAAGGAAATAATTCTTTCTTCAATATCTACACATATTGGCATACACCCTGTTTCCCCGTATACAAAATAATTCGCAGTAGAGCGTTCTAGTTTCCATATATGTTTAAGAAATTTCAGTTGCACACGTTCGATTATATCAAGATTTCCAAACCTCCAACTTTCTGAGCCATAAATAAGTATGGATTTAACTGTTTTATTAAATGTATCTATCTGTAGATCAACAGGAAGACTTAAACGACTTGAATTTCTAATTAAACTGTACATAGCACGAGTAGCTTGTTCGGCAATATGATTTTTACATTTAACAAACGATCCACTTTTACTGAAGTATAAACCTAAATATTTATAATCATTGACCACCTCAATAACTTCATTATTGTATGTAAAAGTATATCTTCTTTGTCTGCTATTTGAGAATACTACAATTTTCGTTTTTGAAGTATTTACTTTCAATTTCCATGTATCGCAATATCATTCATATGTTTTTAATGTTTCCTGTAGATCTTCTGCGGTCTCAGCCATTATAATAGTGTCGTCTGCATAAAGTAAAATAAATATTCTCAAAAAGTTATATATTTGATTTACATTTCCTTCATTTTGAAGTATGATTCCTTGTGCATTACTATTATTATGATTACCATGGATATTTACATTACTAAGTTTCTCCTAAAGGCCCTTTCTCCAAACCGTGTCAAAAGCTTGTTTTAAGACTATAAATGAGCAAAATAGTTTCTTTCTATTATTAGTTAGGAATTTGATTGTATGATGTAATATAAAAATATTGTCAGACGTCGAATACCCCTTTGTAAATCCTGCTTGAGTATTATTTAAAATCTCGTTATATTCTACATAATCGGTAATTCGTTTGTTCAATAAACTAGTAAAAAGTTTACCCAGACAACAACGTAATAGGTCTATAATTTTCTGGTAATGTGCATCGCCTTTATCTTTATAAATTGGATTAATTATTCCGATAGTCCACTGTTCTGGTATAATACCCGTATCAAATACAATATTGAATAAATTGACATATATAATTTTTTCAACAGCCCAAATGATGCTTTAATCTGTTCATTTACTATTTTTATCATAACCACAAGCTTTATTATTTTTTAGATTTTTAATCGCTTTTTCAACTTCATCTATATTAAAAGGCACGTTAAGATGATGATGATTATTATAATTATTATTGTTGTTGTTGTTGCTGCTGCTGTCATCGTTTTCGTTGTTATCTATTTCTTTGAAAAAGTTAAATAAATCAGTCATACTGGCGCTTATTTTGTTTTTGCTTTTACCTTTTTAAAATTTTCCAATATTGTCTTGGATCTTTACTTTTAGTTTTCCTTAATTTATTAATGGCTGAGTTTTTATGTTTATTATAAAATGTTTTAATCGTAGTTTTATAAATATTTACTTTGCGTCTCAAGTTTTGTTTTGTTTCATTAGTCTTTCTCAATTTATATAAAGGTTAAGCGTTATTGAAGTTTCTTCGAGCTTGTTTACATTTTGGACCGAAATAAGTATTAGCTTTGTTGGAATTATTGTTATTGGAGCAATGCTCATACGACTGTAAAAAAAACCAAACGCTTCACGTGACGTTTCCATGAAGAGTGGGGACAAGTCGTTTACTATTTCATTTAATTCGTTTGGGGTGGTATTTCAATTTAAAATAATTCCAAAAAGTTTATTTTGAAAACGATTAATCTCGTTTTTATTGATTAAGTGATCGGTCTTGTTTTTATCCCATAGTTTTACAGAGGGTTCTTCAATGCTTTGTTTGTTTGAGAGTTGATTGATTTCAAAACCCAAGTTAAGCTCGACTGGGCTGTGAACATCGGAAAATAACGGACAATATTCTACAACTCTTAGTGAGACAACATATTTGAATAAATTAGAATTACAGACAAAATAATCAACTGTACTCGATCCTTTACATGTAACATTTCCCAGGACATCAATGGAAGTCCGGCCATTTAATATTTACAAATCATTCAATTTTAGAAAATCAACAAATTGGGTACCATACGTATTCGATATTTGATCATTATTAACACGAAGCCTATTAACATTTCGAGAACTGTCAAATCTCTCCATCTCAACATTATATTCATCACCTTTTTCGTCAAGGTTTTGACTTTTAAACAAATTGAAATCAAGATCAATGAAATAATTTAGTCCTTTTGTAAGCGAGTTAAAATCTCTAAAAAGGCAAATCGATTTATAATTTCTAGAAAATATATTTAAATCTTCTTGCAACTCATCATATGGAGAGTCCACAGCATAAGGACTGGAAATCGGGGGAACGTAAATAACTGAGCAAAGCATATACTTATCTACATTACACAACTCTTAAGAAACTTGGAACCAAATGGTTAACTTACTTTTAGATTTTAAAACAGTAATATATTTTGAAACATCAATTCTAATCAGAAGTGCGATTCCACCACTTTTGGAAGTCATAATACTATTTCTATTTTTCAATTAAATTTCAAAGCCTGGTACGTTTACGTAACATAAGTCATCTAATTTTGTCTCTTGGGTGGCTATTATTGGATATTTACACAAAAGTTCTTTAAATTCAGGATATTTTAGTCTGGATGTTAAACCACCAACATTTAATGTTAAAATTTTGAAGCTAGATTCTTCACTAATATTATTTAAACTAGGTACCGACATCGGTAAACTATTGTTTAACGAATCATTTTGTGGGATTGAACTTTTGCTTATTTGTTGATCATCAGAAGTATTGACATTATGACATTTTTGAAATTGAACGTACTTGTAAAAATTGTCATAATGTGTGACGACAATATAACAATAATACATGAAAAGTTTTAAAACATATATATCACGGCATAATTCCGAGTGCAAATTTCGATAAATCCATAATAAATATCCATTATCAAGCAATCTCATAGAAATATAAAGACATCAAATTATGAAAAAAACAGTAAGCAATCCATGACTGTAAAGTTCCCCTATAGTAAAAATATAATATACTAACGTAATTACGATCATGTACAATTTGTCTTACGTCTCATCGTTACAACGAAATATCGAGTCTCTTAGCCAGTTTGTGAAAGAAACGTAATCATACGCTAATGTTCCAGTAGGTTGCACATTCAATCTGTCACAATTGATACACACATTTGAATAACTAGGTATTTGCGTCAACATTTGATTCATGGGGTTCCCTAGATGGAGCACTAGTTTCGTCACTGGACACTTCGCGGGCGGAGCCGGCGGGGTCGGTAAATTCCATGGGGGTTCGTCGGAGTTCTTATACTCAGGTGCAGTGTTCATACGTTTGGTTTCATCACGTTCAATCGGTGTAACGTTCTTACGTTTTGTAGAGTTTCTGTCAGTATTGTCACTGGTTACAAGTCCAAATCTATTTGGTGTCTCGTACGTAAGTTCCTGCCTAGGTTATCGAAATGGGGAGAACTTGCGGGGTTACGTCGGATATCTCCAGCGGTTGGGGGTTGAAAGCGTTCGTAGCCACGATATTTGTATAGCACTGTATCGCGTGGTATACAGTTGAAACTGTCATGCGAATATGGGCGGCGATTATCACGAGGATCGCAACCACGTGATACGCGATGGTTATAGTCATATAAACGACGATTATCACAGGGTTCACGTTGTCTTTCGTTGTCTCGGTTATCGTAGCTTGGTGGGTCTGGGGAGATACGACATATGCGTCCATATTTATCTGTATATACACCTTTGTGTATGTCGTTTTGCTGATTGTATATATATAGTCTATCTTTTATGAATGACACTTTTTCGCCTATTTCGGCCAGACGTCGTACAATAGGGTATAACTTTTTGCGACGTTCCTCAACTTCGCGTGGAAAATGCTCGTATATTTTAACAGATTTTTGCGATGCATTAAAACTTATGCCAGCTTGACGCACAATATCCCTGTCGCTAAGATTTTCAAATTTGGCAACAAAAGGGCGTCGTCGTCCAGTTTGCTTCGCTTTTGCAGGGTCATCGACACGGTATACCCGACTAAACTTTAAATTCTCAACATACACATCATGCTCACTTATATCACAATTTTCCACTAATTTAATAGTCAAATTATCTATGAGGGTGGATTTTACATTTTCGGGTATACTTTTGCCATGTTCATCGATACGCACCTGTTCCTGTATACCAAACACAATAAGTTCATTTTCCATAGTGCGTGAATGAAGGTCTATACAACGTGAACTGAGTTCTGTGTTTTTATTTTCAAGTTCGGTGATTCGTGTATTCAAAATTTCATTTTGGGTTTTTAGGAAATTTATATCAGCATCAGTTTGTCCTTTGGATCTTATAACAGAATCTTATTGTTCACTTATGAATTGACAGGCAGCATCTATCTCTGAGATTTGTTTTGTCAAACAGGATGTAGACTGCTGAATACCGGACATCTGGCTATTCAGGTGAGACATATCCCCTTCCATTGTACCAATTCGAGCGACACTAGATTCTATTGATTTTAGTCTATGGTTCATTTTCCGAAACATTGACAACACAGAATCACCGTTTGTATCATGTCCCTGCGGTGGTGGGTGGGGAAACGGGTGTCGATATTGGTCAACTGGAAGTCCATAGTAAGGGAAAGGAAACTGGGTGGTGCTGGATAAGGTTGTATTGAAGGGTTATTGCCATTTGCATACTTTTCTTATCCACCTTTTGAGATTTTTTTATGTTTTTACCTCCATTCTGGCCATTGTTTGGTTTGTTTGGCATTTTGATCAACTGTAAGTAATCTAATATATCCACAAGCCTAATCTTCACTGTCTGTGATATATTCCTATATAATTCGAGTTTTAATGCATTTTTAACACTTAAATTCAATTTTACTAGTTTATACACATAATTTTATTTTTATTTTGCTATGACATTTAAAATCACCGCCATCTTGTTATAGCCTCGTTCTACGTTCTATGAGAGAGACATGCATGTCACTGCATGTATCACTGTGTACAAAAGAAGCCTGCATGTCAGAATTTAGATTTCATATCATGATTTGAGGACAAGAGAATTGTAAGACTTCAAATTCATGCATTATGTGTAGCCAACTGCCGTGCTTAAAAAAGCTCTTAATCAGACAAAGACATAAGCACTGTTAAACTTTATCTAATTAAATAATACATGTAAATAGAAACTGAACATAATATAACATATTTCATCACATATTTCTTTCCTATTCAACAGAGTAATAGAGCTCATGCTTTACATTATACCCGTGAAAACCGTAAGACCACAATTTTACTAGGCTGGCATGTTTTACACAACTGTTTTTATAATTGGTTCTCAATGTATTTAATTGAATCATTTACAAAGGAACGTTTAGAAAATATTTCATTAGCCAGTATGACAATTAAAGCACAGAACCATCTAGGAAATAAGCATACTACATCTTGTAAATTTCATATAAAAAGATTAGGCGTAAAATACGTAAGACTTATTGAAAGTAAGTTCCCTGTCTTGCACTTTTACTCGAAACAATTAAAAAAACACGAATGAACTATTCAAATTTGAATTACAACAATTCTTTAACAAAGTTTTGATTTAACGATCATTTTTAACAACTTAAGAACTCCGATTTCATATCATCATGATTTGAGGCTGTGAGAATTGTAAGACTTCAAATACATGCATTATGTGTAGCCAACTGCCATGCTAAAAAAGCTCTCAATAAGATAAAGACAAAAACACTGCATAACATATAAACTTTGTTTAATTAAACAATATCTGACAAATACTAAATATAACAAATAACAGAACAGATTCCATCCTGTTTTTCTTGCTATTCAAGTGAAATCTACAGCTCAGACATTACTCAATACCTGTGAAAACCTTTAGACCATACATTGTATGAGGAACAGCCGGAGCAATTCTTCTCGTAAACAGAATAGCTTCAGCGTTTAAAATGTCATCAATGCATCTTTGAGCGTTAAAATTGCTTCAAAGAACAATACGTATTTTATCCACCAATTATTATGCTCCAAAGCATAATGCCACAAGCCCCGAAACTATCATGTGTTAATATACTATGATCGACTGGTGCAAATCTTTCCTCATAGTCCCTGAGGGCGAGAAGATAAACATGCACTGTGTATCGATAATACATTGATATGCAATATACGTGTTTAAAAAAATCACTCTAGGTGTCAGGTTTCCTTTTTTTTTGTTGAGTATATTTCAAATTTACACAAGTCGCCAATCTGAGGTATTTTAGTCTTTGATAATAATATATATTGTGGTGTTTTTGTGAACAGCAATGAAAATAAGTACCAGTGCTACAACAAATGATTTGCTTCAGCTGTGATTTGAACTCAGATCTCTTTTCATTTAAGTAAAGTGTTCTCACCACTGAACTACCAAGGCGTTTTCTATGTTTTGTAGACACTAAGTATGTTTCACACTTAACCTTTTCAAGAGAGAGTGGTACTGATTACTGTCTTAGCAAGACAACTACATATCAGTATGACACAATTAACAAATCAAGTTTCATTTTAACTAAGACCTAAAATACAATGGTATTTTAAGTCTTTCACTTTAAACATATCTCTGGAGTTGTCCAATGTGATATTTTATTCTGACGGGGCTGGGGGAGGGGGCAAATGTCCAAGGTGATATTTCTCTTGGGGAGAAAATGTCCAATGATACATTTAAAGACGGGGTGGGGGGCAAATAACCCGATTCCTTGTCACACACACAGTTCTCTGAAAAACAAATCAGTAGAAACAGTCTTTTACGAAATAGAGAGTGGCATTAATTAATGTAACTACAACTAAATGATACAAAAGAAATGCTTTCAATTAACATGTCAGGTTTCATTTCATACGATATGAAGTTGTGAAAATTGTAAGACTTCATGTGTTTGTCTTATACATAACCAAATTCAACAAAATGGAATCCAAAAAAGAATAAACGGTATCATTGTCCTGGTTGGCTATTGTCCTACGCTCTCATCTCTAATTTTCAATATTAAATACAGGCTTTAAAACAAATTTCAAACCTGTGAAAATGCTAAGACACTAAACTGTCAAAGGATATTGCTATGGCTGGTAAATTGTAACACTTCATACTATCGTTTCATATGGGATCCAAACAATGATCCTCCAAGACATATATTCATATAAACAGCCAAAAGCACACATGAAGTTCTATTTTCTTTTTACGGAAGGTATCCTTATCAAATCCTACAAATTTACGCAACATTCTCTTTCTTAAACAGCTTAAAAGTCAATATTATTTAATGTATCAGCGGGTAATAAATAACTTCTATTAATTTAATAACCATGTAAATTACTATATATCAGCACTTTTATTGACCTGTTATTAGGTTACAGTACTGTATATATTGTTTCCTGATGTTTTATTGCACCCCTAATAAAATATGACAGGCAAGAACACATAAAATATCATGTGGTACAATTAAATGAAATGTTTAGTTTTAAGAGGAAGTAATGCATATCTTTTTGCATGTTTCAATTTTTCTTTCTATTTGACTTTATTTAACATGATAGCCTACTTGTAACTTCACTTTTATTTCTTTTCTTGTCAAAATGCATATTAACATTTTTACATGTATTGCTTGTTTTTGCTTTTTCGATGCTAAAGAAATTCAAACAGTTTTTTGATATAATGATATCTGAGTATGTAATGCTACAGATTCTACAATCATACATTAAATCTTGCACTAGGCAGATATCTTTCTAAATTGTTAAAATATATTTTAAATTACATATTCAGGCAAATATCCTTGTACAAGAACTATTTTGGCATGCATTCTGAAAGAAAAAAAACAGCAACAAAAGAAAAAGACACACTTTAATTTAATCGTTTAGTCAGCATTTCATCCAAGATCAGGTTTATCATACAATGTAAATCAGTTTTTAAAATAGGTCAAAGGATATTGCCATGGCTGGTAAATTGTAACACTTTGTACTCTTGTTTCATATGGGATCCAAACAATGACCCTCCAAGACATATATTCTTTTCTTTTCATTTTGGCAGATTTGCCCAAACCTGGGAAACCAGACAGCTCCACTCACAAAATGTTAACAGGGTATTTATTTCCCATCAAGATTATGATCGATATGTTGGAAATGTTTTTATCAAGTCCTTCAAACACTATATGTTGCATTGAGGAGACTATTTTACTTTATATCTAAAATATATAAGATTCAGTGATATAGGGTCATAACTACTGGAGGAAAATCCAGCCTTTTTAAACATCTACCTATTGTGGCTGTAAATAAATGTTTATATTTGAACCCAACACTACATACACTGTACACAAATTCTGCAAGTCCAATCGATAACTTGAAGGACAAATAAAAATTTCAAAATCCAGTTACTTTTGCTTTATTGCTTAACTTTACTTTCAAAAAATACCAAGCTTTATTTCTTCTTAGTCTGTAATTTAATAGTAGGTAGTCTTCCCAGATGCAATGACTGCCAAAGTTAAATAAGAAAAGTGAAACTTTTTAACAAAATCCCTTACTGATCTAGAAAGTGTTCACAAGACCATTCCCCCTCCCTACTATCTGGTGGTAAATTACGTCCTTAGAATGGTCCTTGTCATCATCTGTTTTGAACAGTACTGTGATATATTGTTATTGTAGCACTGAAACTGACAACTTCTTTTTTATGAATATAAGTGGGCATAATGGATATTCTTTTATAAAACTTCAATAAATAATCATTAAGATACAGATACAAGTATAATCCAAAAATACATAACTAAAAAACTGGCCTTACATCCTAAGTAATGATACCATTCTGACCCCATTGCAAACTTCTGTCGCATGCTGATACTTATGTTTCCATATAATGTGCCAGGCAAATTGACAACATTCAATTGATCGATTAAGATAAATGGCCATGATTTATTATAAGTACCAGTTTTTCCTTTTTCATTGAAAAAGATTCCTTTTCTCTAAGACTTGAATATTTCTGTCTTATTTACTTATGAAAGCAACATTTAATATGAAACTACAGCTCTACTTTACATCTTAAAATTGTTTGTTATTTATTTAAATAAAATTATTTTGAAACTGGAAACACATTCAGTACTTAAAAAACTTATTACTTATAATAACTGAAATAATCATTATAAAATGTAATGTTTGTTTCAAATTTCTGATTGTTCTGGGTTTTTTTTTAAGTGAAGAATATTTAAATTTTATTAATTGACAGTCAAACCTTTATTCAGGCATTAGCATTTCTTTGTCTTTAGTATCCTTTTTTCTAATCATTCAAAGAAAAATGTCATATATGCGTAATATATAAATAAAATATGTTATTTTCACTTTTCATGCTCATATCTTTTTTCATTGTTTTAAATTTATCAGTAAAAGCATTGAGAAGTTGATTTAGACCAAAGGACCTCCAAGTCCAAGCCCACCTTATTGGGCATGTAAGTTCTCAACAAGTAATGCGTGGACTGGTTTTCCAGAGGTAGCAAGTTATTTCATCTGCTCCTCCACTAGCTAAACTGATTTCAGCTGAGACATTCGACGGAAGTCTAATGTGTCAGTGCTATATACGTGGTCGCTATACTCTGATCCTATAATGGAAACAAGTGTCTTTGGAAGGGGATACTTTCTGTATCTTGTAGTATCCCCAACACCCTAAAATAACTGAACCCTTCAGGAAGCATCAGTCATTTGCGAAACAATTATCTTTGATGAATAAATTCATACAGACAAATAGAGAATCCAACTTCTGCTAACCACACATTCATAACTTCATAAGGAATTTTCAAAAAAGTAAGCCACTGGGGCTTATGGCTTTGGAAAACTCAATTTATACAGGTCCAATTGGTCTATGGCCTACAGAGCTGTGTACTGCGTAGACTGTTTTCAATTTACACAAGAGTAGCAGGGGGACATGTTTAATCCAGCACCTCTAGTTCTACTCCCTTGCCTATATTGTATCAGCTAGCTTTTGCATGGACAAAGTAGAGTGTCCACTTGGTAACTGAAGGTGCAAGACACCCCACTGTTGTCTACACACATCTATTTGTGTAGAATCCATTATCTACATGTACCTAGATTTGCAGGGTTTATTCTGGATAAAATCATGTCCAATTAATACATCTAAGATTATATTCTATCCAGACATAAGATACTATGCCCTTTCTTTCCCACTTTAGAATTTTCAATATCACGGTCATAAATATACCAAATGATTAAAAATAAATTAAGATAAAAAAAATCAATCAGCATCGTGTCGAATCTTTCACTCAACGAGACTCAAATTACCTGTTAGCTTTGAAACCTTTCAGCACAATTATACAAAAAAGTCGTTTCATAAAGTAGTTAATACTCAGGACTGAAGTACAATTCCAATTTTTCTTGATAACTTACTGATTAATCCATAAAAACATATTCTTTAAGAAAAACCTACTGAATAATTTCTTCTGACAAGCAGGTCTCTTGTGTACACTATTGTTTATTTGGAATTGTTTTGAGTAAAAGTGCAATACAGTGCAATACAGGGAACTTACTTTCAATAAATCTAACGTTTTTACACCTGATTTTTTTTTCAATGACATTTAGAAGAACTAGAACTATCACTAAAGGTGTTTAATACCCCCTAAATGGGTGCTTGATACTGGAACTAGAAAGCTTCGAATCAATGGCATAAAGTGACATAAAAAACAAGGAAATATGTATATATTTTATATTTAATAATATTGTATATAGAGAAAACAATTACGAGTAGACAATTGAACTGTATATTTTCCAGTAGAAGTAGCTGATGCTCTAGCTGGTCTCTTCTAGAATAGGACATCTAGAGCATTCAAGAGCTTTACTTCAAACACGATCATCATCAAATTTTACAAGTACATATTTGAGCTTGACTGCATCCTTATCCATCTCCCTGACTGTTCCCGTAACTCATGATGTATCCTCCAAAAGTGAAAAGTGACCTTGATCCAACTGGCCCAATTATCAATCCCAAGTGTCGTCTTTATAGAAACTATCTTTAAAGAAAGTTTCATCACAATATCTCATTCGTAACTCAAGTTATTGAGCAAAAACCTTTATTTTTATTTTTAGTAACAGTGACCTTGACATTGACCTCAGCAGCCCTTAAGTCGAACTAGACCTGTATTTTATGATGTTACACCTGTGTACCAAAAATGGTTTAAATCTGTCAAGCCTTTCATGATTTATTATCCGTACCATTTTTTTCTATTTTTGTTTAAGAAAACAGTGACCTTAACCAAACTGGCAAAATTTTCAATCCCAAGCGTCGTCTTCATAGAAACTACCTTTACAGCAAATTTAATCACAATATCTCATTCCTAACTCAAGTTATTGAGCAGAAATCATTTATTTTTTTTTTATTTTTAGTAACAGTGACCTTGACCTTGGCACCACCACCCCAATATCAAACTTGACCTGTATCCTGTGATGTTACACCTATGTACCAAAAATTGTTTAAATCTGTCAAGATTTATTGAGTTATCATCTGGAAACCATTTTTCAACTATTTCATTATTTTTAGTAACAGTGACCTTGACCTTGGCTCCACCAGCCCCAAAAACGAAGTTAACCTGTATGTTATGATGTTACACTTTTGTACCAAAAATTGTTTAAATCTGTCAAGCCATTCATGAGTTATTGTCCATAAACCGTTTTTCTATTTTTAGTAACAGTGACCTTGACCTTGGCCCCACCAGCCTCAATATTGATGTTACACCTGTGTACCAAAAATTGTTTAAATCTGTCAAGCCATATACGAGTTATTTTCCGGAAACCGTTTTTCTATTTTTAGTAACAGTGACCTTGACCTTGGCCCCACCAGCCCCAATAGCGAAAGTGACACGTGACCTGTATCTTGTGATGTTATACCTGTGTACCTTTTTTTTATAAATCTGCCTGGCTTTTTATGCGTAATCATCCAAAAACCATTTTTTCTATTTTTAGTAACAGTGACCTTGACCTTGGCCCCACAAGCTTCAATATCGAACTTGACCTGTATCTTATGATGTTACAGCTCGTCAGTATAGTGCAACAGGGTTGTAACTCATATTTTTCACAAATTTACTATTTTGACATAAATTGATTTTTATATATAAAATACATGTACATCAGTTGTGAAAGTTTGAAGTGTGATTTCAACTTGAAAACCTTAAAAGTAGAATGTTTGTCAAAAAATTGTTTCTAAGACTGGGCAATCGGTGTTGTACAATAAAGTTGTAACTCAACTTACAACCTTATTGCACAAAGTAGTTAACATGACATAACTGATTATATGTTGTGCAAGAAGGATGTATCTAAGATTATTGGATAACTTTAAATAGGTTTTCTGTTTAGATTTTGATGTCATTCTTATGATGTCATTAAGTTTAGTATCAGTGCATTACTGAGAAATCTTTCAAATCTTATTTTACAGTCTAAAATTATAAGTGTTCTTTGAAAAGTGTATTTTTCTGCATGGTTGTTAATGTTTACATAGGAAACAATAAAAACAAAGAGATGTCTAGAGAACCAAAACAAATGATAAAAAAACAGGTAATGATAGGTCACTTGTGGTAGCTGTATTTGACTAAGAAGAAGTTTTCTAAGTCATATTTCCTTTGAGTCCTGTAGCTATAAACTAGAAATTTTAAAAAAGGTGGTGTATATTGCTATATATTTGGCATGAGTCAATTGCAGGGAGAAGTGATTGTGAAACAGCATCCCGAGTCCCCTCATTTTATTGTAACTATGAGTCAGAGAGGGAAAAAACAATTTCATTTTTTTGCAGTGATTATAATTCTACAGAACAAATTAAAAAAAATCTATTTAACAATGCTGTGGTATGACTTGCAAAAATTCAATTAAACATCCATTTCACACAAGTATCTGGATTGTGGGTGACTCTATCCACTCCAGTATAAATTTGAGTCTTCGCAATGTAACAAAATCCCAATCTATTCTACTTAGGATGTATGGCTCGTGATAATCAGCCTTATAGAGTAAAAGAAATGTCTTTGTTAGACTTCTTTGATTTCTAAGAAATGTCTACCTGCATTAAAAATTTGAAGTAAACACTGACCGAAAAAATTATACTGGAACAAAATCAAATTACTGACATTGAGGTCAAGTATTTGAAATCTGTTCGAATACTTAACTGACTTTTATGAAGAAGGTGGTACCACAGACTTGTTTAAAAATATCTGTTTGAGAAAAATTCCAAGTCCTAGGAGTTTAAGGCCCATGCAGCTGTGTAAAGAACTTATTTTGAATTTTCAGGAAAAAAGTATGTTCACCTTGTAACCCTTTTATCTTTTCTCACCACATGATGCACAGTAAGTTAGAATCTGTACAGCTAGATTTTGTGCTCCTCTGAGCATATAGTTGCCACTGCGTCAGTCTGTCTTTCCATTGCACTCCAGGACATAACTAAAAAACTAATGGAAGTTATCATCATGAAACTTTATAGGTTAATAGATCTCACTGATAAAAATTGCAGTGCACCAGGACAATTACTTAGCACTTATTCTTTTTAGGAGTTATTGCTTTTTCTTGATTTTTTATACTAAATTTTGTCCAGAGGCTTACTCAACTTGAAATTTCATAGGTGGATAGATCTCATGAAGGAAAGTAACATGTGCTCTGCATTTATAATTATGAAGTTATTGCCCTTTGATTTCTTGTACATACTTTTTGCCCCGAGTGTAACTCTTATGCTATAAGAGCAGCTTGAAACTTCACAGGTATTCAGATCTTTTGAAAGAGAAGTGTAGTGCACAAGAATCATTACTCTGCTTTTTTGGAGTAATTACCCTTTGTTAAATTTTATGCTTAAATGTTTCTCAAGAACAAAACTCATATTCAGTCAGAGATATCAACATAAAACTTTATATGTAAATAGACCTCATTAAGGAGAATTTCAGTACGTAAGAGCAGTGACCTCCATTGAATAATTTTTCAGTTGTTGCCCTATGTTAATTTTCTTATGATATTTCTGTCCATTGTTTTTTTCAAAAACTATAACAGGTATAAACATGAAACCTAATAGGTGAATAAATATCATTTTGAAAAATTCAGTGCATAAAAACCTCAACCTCTCCTTTTTGTATTTTTTTGACTAATTGCCTTTTGTTCTTTGTCACACTTTATTTTTTTGGCAAACACAAAACTCACAGACTATAAAGAGGTATCAGTATGAAATTTCATAGGTTCTGCTGATAGATCTCACTGAGGAGAAGTCCAGTCCCAATGAACTGTAACTCTTAATTTTGAAGTTATTGTCACTGTAAATTTTCATACTCAATTTTTTTTTGTCTGGACAAAAACTTGAACACCCTATATAATGGGTTTGGGGCCTATTTATTTATGTATAGTTACTTTTCAGATTAATTTGTGTACATTATTTTCTGACATACATTGTATATAAAGGCAATAATTTGTTTTTAAATCAACTGTGTATGGTATTATATGAAATAATTTAAATACTAAAAAATGTCCCTAAAGAAGTTATCCACTTCTGTATATATAATTATATTCCATTCAAGTAACTTTCAGCATTATAAGCTTCATTTCATTGTTTTCCTCTACTAAGTTCTAAATCCTATGAATGAGAGCACTTTGGGAAGAATAACCGAGTTTCACCAGTTTCTTGTTTTTTGGTTTTTTTTTGTCTAAATTTGATTGTAAGATATTCAGACATAAATGACTTTTTTTACAACTCACTATGGCTATGCTTCATAGTTGCTACATAGTACATAGCTGAGCATAAGAAGTAATCTTCGCCTTTTCTGTTATTACTTCCTAACCAAACTTAGACTTGTCCTTTAGCTGTAGTTGTACCTAGAAAGAATGCCGGAAAAACTTTTATTACACTACTTTAATGTAATTCTTAAAACTGGTGACTAGAAGTGTGCTTTTTAGCAACATTTTAGTTAAATGTTTCAGTTGTGTTGACCATTAAAGTTATATTCAGGGAGAGCTTTCCAGGTAACTTTTAATTATTGCAAACTGTGTGTATGCTCTAGCTGTATCATGCTAAAGTGACCAGTACACAATAATAAGTCATCTTCTTTTCAAGGAACAATAGTCTTAACAAATCCTTTGAACTTAAACTAAACCAGTGCTAAACTGGCTTTAAATACATTTTCTGTTACACTTTTATGATAAATGATCACGAGATTTCGTTCAAGAACTAGATTGTTTATAGTGAATACACAGTAAAGCTGGTTACAAGGAATAAACTTATTAATGCTGCAATTCACTGTGTAAATTCTTCTTCCAAAAAAATGCTTATTCTCTCTTTTAATCAATTTGCAAAATACATTTTAACTATGTTACAACCTTCTTGCGCAAAATAAATGTTCCCAATTTCAGTGCAATAAAGTTGTAACTCAGTCATTATTCAAAGTCTCAGTTTTGATTGTATTACATACAAATCTGAAACATTTTGATTAAATGTTACAGTTTAATGAAATAAAATTGAGAAACAGTTAGATTTCCTTCTTCAATTTGAACACAGCTCAGTTTTTTGTGTTTCCTGTTAAAACTTCAAAATTTGAGTTACAACCTTGTTGCGCTAACCTGACGAGCTCTGTACAAAAAATTGTTTAAATCTGTCTAGCCTTTTATGAGTTATCGTCCGGAAACCATGACGGGCCGACAGACCGACCGACAAGCTCACTCCTATATACCCCCCTCAAATTTTTCTAAATGTTCGTCAGTAAATGTTTGAATTTAAAAAATGAGAACCAGTTATAACAGCAGTTGTGTAAAACATGGCACAACCAATCTGGTCTTATGGTTTTCGTGGTTATAGTGTAATGCATAAGCTATAGTATTGAGCTGAATAGAAGAAAAGACGTGATAGAATCTCTTCTATTATGTTCAGTATCTATCTGTTATTGTTAAATTAGATAAAGGTTAACAGTGCTTATGTCTTTGTCTGATTGAGAGTTCTTAGCACGGCAGTTAGCTACGCATAATGCGTGTATTTGAAGTCTTACAATTCTCACGGCCCGGCCTCAAAACATGGTGATATGAAAACTAAATTTCTTGCAGAGAAACCTACTGAATCATTTCTTCAGACATGCAGGTCTCTCTCATACACAGTGAAACTGCAATAAGAATAGTTTTGGAATTGTTTTGAGTAAAAATGCAAGACGGGCAACTTACTTTCAATTAGTCTTACGTATTTCACGCCTTATCTTCTTATATGAAATTAACAAGATGTAGTATGCTTATTTCCTAGATGGTTCTGTGCTTTAATTGTCATACTGGCTTATGAAATATTTTCTAAATGTTCATTTGTAAATGTTTCAATTAAATACATTAAGAACCAATTATAACAGCAGTTGTGTAAAGCATGCCATCCTTGTAAAATTGTGGTCTTACGGTTTTCACGGGTATAGTGTAGAGCATGAGCTCTATTATTCACTTGAATAGGGAAAACAAGACGTGATAGAATTTGTTCTATTATGTTCAGTTTCTATTTGGCATTGTTTAAATTGGTAAAGTTTAACAGTGCTTTAGTCTTTGTCTTATTGAGGGATTTTCTTTTTTTATTTCGGCAGTTGGGTACACATAATGCATGTATTTAAAGTCTTACATTTCTCACGGCCTCAAATCATGATGATATGGAAGTCTCTTTTGTACACAGTAAATCTGCAATTCAGATATATTTGGAATTGTTTTGAGTAAAAGTGCAAGGCAATGAACTTACTTTCAATAAGTTTTACGTTTTTCACACTTGATCTTTTTTTAAAATGAAATTTAGAAGAACAAATATGCTTATTACTTAGAACATTGGTTATGTCTTTGTCTGATTGAGAGTTTTTAGCACGGCAGTTAGATACACATAATGCATGTAATATTTGAAGTCTTACAATTCTCACGGCCTCAAATCATGCTGATAAAAATAAAATCTAAATTTCATTTAGGGAATCCTACTGAACAAATTTATTCTGACAGTCAGATCTCTCTCATACACAGTGAAACTGCAATTAAAATGTGTCGTGTCGGTCAGTCACTTAGTCACTTCATTCATTGGCTTATTTATTCATTCGCACAGTCATTCATTCGCTCAGTTGTTCATTAATCATTTACTACATTCAATTGTTACATTTTTTACTCATTTTTTAATTCAATCATTCTTTCAGTTTTCGTTCGTTCGTTCGTTCGTTCATTCATTCATTCATTCATTCATTCATTCATTCATACGAATATGAAATATAGCTCACAACTGCTTTTATAGTCATTCGGTTATTCGTTCATTTCCTTACCCTTTATGTATCGACATAAAATAACAGCCAGCAAATTATATTTAAATGCAATAAAAACATAAAATAACTATTCAAATTTTAAGTACAACAATTTTTTAACAAAGTTTTGATTAAACCATCATTCATAACAACTTTAGATATAGCTTTACGTCACGTAGATCTAATTTACTCGAAAACAGATTTTTAAAGAATCATTCATATACTTTAAAAAATTTTATCATCAATTAGATTTTATTTTACTTTCAAAACTGCTTTTTTAAGTGATATTTTTCCATTCAGTATTAGTTCACAATCTGACAGCAAAAAAAGTCTTACACTTCTCACGTCTTACATTTTTCACAGGTGTTCTGTGAGAATCGTAAGATATTACGATTTTCACGGGTCTTACAAATCCCACGATACAGCGGAAACCACTGTGGTATCGGCCCGGTGTTTTTCCCCTTCTTTATTCTGTTGTATTTTAATGAGGTTCAGCTTAAAGAAGGTAAACAGGCCTGGAGCTTACCCAAACGATGTTGACTCGACGCTGGCCTCCGCAGAACCCTCTGTTCCTAGCTAACTATACGGGCACTCTCAGTCTCGCCAAACCATTAAGCATGCGCATGCAGACAGGTAGGTCTAGGAATACTAAATTATTCCCTGCATTCACAGCACTCCCCCCATCTTTATGAATAAAGGCCTCGGTCTGGTATGGGAGTAATGTTGTGAACGAATCAGTGTACGTTAAAAACCTACCCTGATAAAGGAAGCTAAAAAGAACAAAACGTCCTTTTACTTACTTGATTGTGACGATGTCACAAGGCGGCTTAAAGGCTATAAGCTTATTATGAATGCATCCTCCAGAGACAGGAAGTCGTATGGGACAATGGAAAAGGCTATCTGTTAAGGGCAACAAGCCCACTGGAACTTCATTTATCATAACTTCCATTCCGAATGCATCAATGAATGACCCTAATAACATGGTATCTTCAGGATATCCGGATTTAAGAACACTTGAGTCACGGTCTTTGAAGTATTGAGGTTATTTATGTTGATACCTGGAGCAATCTGGAGGCGAACTACAAGTCCAACTTGAATGTAACACTGTCAAGTTCTGACGGCTTTTTTGGCGAACTATAAGTCCAACCTGCTTTCTGCTGATCTCATTTACTGATACTGCCTTTCAGACAGGCACAGAGCATTTTCAACTGTGACCTCTAGAACCCTTTCAACAGATGTTTGTCGACGTTGAGCCACTGTTTTTTGCTACTCTATACAATTGACCAGGTGACGATACCCTGGATCCTCTACTTGCGAAATATGGCGCATCCGACTCCAGAAGCAGGCGAGATTCTTCGATTTCTCGGAGTTCCGCTATCTGGTCACGCGTGAATGAATCCACCAGATTAGTGAAACCAAAGTATGTCCTTGGAAATGTGTCCAACCATTTTTGAGCACATACTGGTCTCCTGTGAAGCCAGGTAGATGAATAGGGTGACATGACCTGATGTACTTCTTTAAAACATGTAAAAGAAGTAGGTATGCTTCTGTACCACGGTCACCTTCTATACCACGACAATGAATCACCAGTACATGACGATCATCCATCTTTAGCAGTATCATTTCCAACAATTCCACCTGATAAGCCCAACATTTCATCGGTTCTGTGTGATCAAGGCCTATTTCTCCAAGTGTTGTTACTCTCGGGTGCTGTAGGAGCTTGAACAGATGCTCAAGACCTTTTTGCCTTTCCCGATATCCTAGCTTATCAAGTCTTGGATGCAAACCGACAGCCATTTTCATGTCAACTGGCAAGTCAAGAAGTCTTTGCTCAGATGGATATGTCTTTGGGTTGCAAAAGACGGCCATTTCACCAACCAATTTAACTCTTTTTTTCTTGGTCAACAGGAACCTTTGTGAGGATCTCTTCTAAAGTACCTGATGAAGGAAGATATAATTTCCGCAAAGTTCTGTCAAGGTGGAAATGACTGTCATTAGCGACTGGCATTCTCTCTTCAAGCTCCCGTAGTGGCTTATCAATCACCATGCCCTCTGGAATAGGAAAGTTGGTCTTCCAGTAATATCTTTCCTCAGCTTCAATACTTGCCACGGTAAAAAAGGACCTTCCAATGGATTAAAGCACCTGGTGAATCGATTGGCTCTAATACAAACTCTTTTGGAACCGATATCTTCAGGAACTTACATAATGCCTGTATAGCCTCCGACTGAGTTGACGTCACAACTGTCTAGTCTGTAGAAATTAACAGTTTCTGGAGTTTGATGAAGGACATCAATTCATCTAGGGAGGCTGGTCTTCCCAGAAGCCATCTGGTAACTTGTTTTAGAGCACTTCTTTTTCCACGTAATACTCTCTTATCATCAGGTTCGAGCCTCTCATGAAAGATATCAGGGATATGCAGCAAGAAGGCATGAACTTTCATGTACTGAGCTGGTTTCAAGCAGTTCGGTACCCAGCATTTAGCGGTTTCACGTCTAATTGGTCTTCTCCCTGTAGATCTCTTTCCTTTGGTTGCTCTCCTGACTAAAAAGTAAAGTATCCTCTGTCTTCTCTTTCCTCCAACTTGTTGGGGTGGATGGAGCAACTGGTCGTTTTCCGAGAAGGGTAACTGACTGTCATACCCCTCCCAAAAGTGACATTACGCTCTCCAGCTCGCCTTAAGATTATTGATAACCTTGCAGAATCAGAAGTCTCTTGTCTTTCAGAAGGAGTCTGCTTATGAGAAGAGCTAAAAGCCCGTTCTTCATGCTTGGTCCTTAATGCTTCACCTGATTTAACCTTAGGAAGTACCAATACCTTGACTGGACTTTTCTTAGTCAACTTCTTCTTTGGCGACCTCCTAGGACTCTCAACAATGACTGGAACAGGATCAACCTCCATTGAATTAGGAAGAGACTCTAAAAGAGCTTCCTCCGCCTCCAGTCTTCTTCCTCGGATTTCTCCTTCGGACTTGGAGGATCTGGTTTCCGTGCAGGTTTTTTCACGAAAATCCATATATTCTTCGAAATCCAGTCTCGATTTGCTAATTGAGCTGAATCCAGCTGCACTGCAGCTTCCTTCAACCAAGCATTTCATGTTTTAGTATTTCTGCTCGTGAGAATTCTTGCCTTCACGGGATTAACTATTTCCATAGTGATTCTCTCTCGTTTACGAGTATCCTGCTCACTAGGGTATTTCAAACATATCTTATTGATAAACTCCCTAGCAGGCTTATACACACGTCCTTGCTCCAGGTATTTTGTCGCAACAACCTCAAAATCACTGTGTTCAGCCATATCTGAAAAAGAATAACAAATGTACTACGCTCACCCTTATCTCAGTCTTTTGTTTTTGTCCTTGCATTTATATCGGTCAATGTCAAGGGCATCTGTAGCGGTGATATTAACTAGGGATGGCAAAACTAGTTCATTTTAACCTTCGAATTTTGGATCGTTTTGCATTCGAATGTTCGAATAACTCATACTCAATAATTTCGCAGAGTTTTCACTGAACTTCTAGACCAAACTCCACGCAGCGGTTACTTCCCTTTCAGTACAATAATCACCACGGCAGGCATGTCACGTGATGATAGTCGAATGTAAATAAACAAAATGCTAAACTTTTTTCAAGTTACTGTTTTGAATTTCATTACATCTAAGCAAAAACGATGCAATTTCATTTATTCTGAAATTCAGTTTAAGTTTAATAATGAAGGGGAGATCACTCCCAAAAGTTTAATTCTCGACGTGGTTAATTCGATAAAATCCGAGTATTTTCAATTCATTGAAACAAGGTGTATTTTTAGGTGTCCGTTATCCGTATTAGTTAAATCCCAGTTCGATTTAAATTGATATTAAGATCGAAAAGAAAAGGAAATTGAGGCCAAGCGAAAGGTATGGAAAGTATCATTAACACTTTGACTGATTATTATTAGCGATACGGATGTGCACTATTTGTGAATTTACGAGAGGATAAATCAACCAAAAGATCAGGCCAGTATAAAGTTAAAGCGGGGTTAGCGCCAATAACTGACTGACACGTTCGTTTATTTAGTTTCTTCCTGTGACACTATCATTTTGTCTCCAAGTTTGACACCTAACTCGACACTGAAACGGATATGCCAGTTCCCTTTGTCTTACCCACTGTAGCTTAAAGCACAGGCCATCAACATTAGACGACGCATGTTTACATTTGTCTTACCAGAGGTGTTAAAGCAACAATAGGTATGAATTCACCTGCTTACTACGCCTTTCTTTCTTTAACACTTTTTATCCCAAGCAATCAAATGCCAAAAATACATTTGAGCGTTCGGCATAGGATCCGAACTTTCGAACGCTCTTTGGGTTGCAAAAGACGGCCATTTCACCAACCAATTTAACTCTTTTTTTTTTTGGTCAACAGGAACCTTTGTGAGGATCTCTTCTAAAGTACCTGATGAAGGAAGATATAATTTCCGCAAAGTTCTGTCAAGGTGGAAATGACTGTCATTAGCGACTGGCATTCTCTCTTCAAGCTCCCGTAGTGGCTTATCAATCACCATGCCCTCTGGAATAGGAAAGTTGGTCTTCCAGTAATATCTTTCCTCAGCTTCAATACTTGCCACGGTAAAAAAGGACCTTCCAATGGATTAAAGCACCTGGTGAATCGATTGGCTCTAATACAAACTCTTTTGGAACCGATATCTTCAGGAACTTACAGAATGCCTGTATAGCCTCCGACTAAGTTGACGTCACAACTGTCTAGTCTGTAGAAATTAACAGTTTCTGGAGTTTGATGAAGGACATCAATTCATCTAGGGAGGCTGGTCTTCCCAGAAGCCATCTGGTAACTTGTTTTAGAGCACTTCTTTTTCCACGTAATACTCTCTTATCATCAGGTTCGAGCCTCTCATGAAAGATATCAGGGATATGCAGCAAGAAGGCATGAACTTTCATGTACTGAGCTGGTTTCAAGCAGTTCGGTACCCAGCATTTAGCGGTTTCACGTCTAATTGGTCTTCTCCCTGTAGATCTCCTTCCTTTGGTTGCTCTCCTGACTAAAAAGTAAAGTATCCTCTGTCTTCTCTTTCCTCAAACTTGTTGGGGTGGATGGAGCAACTGGTCGTTTTCCGAGAAGGGTAACTGACTGTCATACCCCTCCCAAAAGTGACATTACGCTCTCCAGCTCGTCTTAAGATTATTGATAACCTTGCAGAATCAGAAGTCTCTTGTCTTTCAGAAGGAGTCTGCTTATGAGAAGAGCTAAAAGCCCGTTCTTCATGCTTGGTCCTTAATGCTTCACCTGATTTAACTTTAGGAAGTACCAATACCTTGACTGGACTTTTCTTAGTCAACTTCTTCTTTGGCGACCTCCTAGGACTCTCAACAATGACTGGAACAGGATCAACCTCCATTGAATTAGGAAGAGACTCTAAAAGAGCTTCCTCCGCCTCCAGTCTTCTTCCTCGGATTTCTCCTTCGGACTTGGAGGATCTGGTTTCCGTGCAGGTTTTTTCACGAAAATCCATATATTCTTCGAAATCCAGTCTCGATTTGCTAATTGAGCTGAATCCAGCTGCACTGCAGCTTCCTTCAACCAAGCATTTCATGTTTTAGTATTTCTGCTCGTGAGAATTCTTGCCTTCACGGGATTAACTATTTCCATAGTGATTCTCTCTCGTTTACGAGTATCCTGCTCACTAGGGTATTTCAAACATATCTTATTGATAAACTCCCTAGCAGGCTTATACACACGTCCTTGCTCCAGGTATTTTGTCGCAACAACCTTAAAATCACTGTGTTCAGCCATATCTGAAAAAGAATAACAAATGTACTACGCTCACCCTTATCTCAGTCTTTTGTTTTTGTCCTTGCATGCTCGGCATTTATATCGGTCAATGTCAAGGGCATCTGTAGCGGTGATATTAACTAGGGATGGCAAAACTAGTTCATTTTAACCTTCGAATTTTGGATCGTTTTGCATTCGAATGTTCGAATAACTCATACTCAATAATTTCGCAGAGTTTTCACTGAACTTCTAGACCAAACTCCACGCAGCGGTTACTTCCCTTTCAGTACAATAATCACCACGGCAGGCATGTCACGTGATGATAGTCGAATGTAAATAAACAAAATGCTAAACTTTTTTCAAGTTACTGTTTTGAATTTCATTACATCTAAGCAAAAACGATGCAATTTCATTTATTCTGAAATTCAGTTTAAGTTTAATAATGAAGGGGAGATCACTCCCAAAAGTTTAATTCTCGACGTGGTTAATTCGATAAAATCCGAGTATTTTCAATTCATTGAAACAAGGTGTATTTTCAGGTGTCCGTTATCCGTATTAGTTAAATCCCAGTTCAATTTAAATTGATATTAAGATCGAAAAGAAAAGGAAATTGAGGCCAAGCGAAAGGTATGGAAAGTATCATTAACACTTTGACTGATTATTATTAGCGATACGGATGTGCACTATTTGTGAATTTACGAGAGGATAAATCAACCAAAAGATCAGGCCAGTATAAAGTTAAATCGGGGTTAGCACCAATAACTGACTGACACGTTCGTTTAATTAGTTTCTTCCTGTGACACTATCATTTTGTCTCCAAGTTTGACACCTAACTCGACACTGAAACGGATATGCCAGTTCCCTTTGTCTTACCCACTGTAGCTTAAAGCACAGGCCATCAACATTAGACGACGCATGTTTACATTTGTCTTACCAGAGGTGTTAAAGCAACAATAGGTATGAATTCACCTGCTTACTACGCCTTTCTTTCTTTAACACTTTTTATCCCAAGCAATCAAATGCCAAAAATACATTTGAGCGTTCGGCATAGGATCCGAACTTTCGAACGCTCGAACGTTCTCTTACATCCCTAATATTAACACATGACCCATGGAACCATTCATTGCAATATTCACACTGAATTATGAATCTACCGTTCCATGGTTTCCTGCAGACACAGTGCACTTCGTTATCTTGAGCATTTGACTCGTCAGCATCTGATTCAGGTGCTTCTCCGTATTTAGTAATCAATCCATGATGGTACTGTCCTATCTCTACATGGCAACATCCTGTCATGGTTTGTTACAAATACGGCATTTCGTAACTTCACCCGATACAAATTTGCTGACAACTTCTTGGTTATTATGGCTGGACCTTTTTCACAGGGAACATAACGCAATGTTCTGTTAAAACATTCTACATGACCTGTAAGGCGTCGTTATGCTTCTTAAAAAATCAAAATTGAAAAGAAAACATATCGTCAAAAATTTTGACGAAAATGTTGTGAAGGCAGAGATCTGATCCTGTAAGGGGAGATCAATGTGTGGGAGATTGAGGGAATACATTCTACCCACCTGGTTACCCCTGGATGTCTAAGGCAATGGTCCAATAAAGTCTATATGCACACGTTCCATTGGTGCCCCCGCTTGATATTCAGTCAGTGGGACTTTACCATGTCGCTTTTTCTTCTTATTTTGATTGCACACAGCACAAGATGAATCATAAAACTCAAGATCTCTTGACAGACGGACCCAAAAGAATTTCTCTTTAAGTTTGGCTTTTGTTCTAGCAATTCCCTGATGTCCTGCTGATGACATGATGCCAAAGTAATGCCTGTTCCTTCAAACTTGCAGGCACGACTAACTGTAAATCCCCAACATCTAAATCTTTCTTAAAGAGAACACCATCAACCAACTGGAATAGTTCTTTATTCAGCCAATAGAATTTAGATTCTGGACTAGATAGGAATAAAATTCCTTCATCCGGTACTTACTTGTCTTTCAACCACTAAATTATGAATTGACTGCTCTCTCTGTAAGTCTTCGAAAGTGAATCTCCAGCAGAAGACTCCTTCCACAGATTGTATTTGGCATATACTTATGAAGCTTTGCCTTTCCTCTCCATTGCCTGACGTAACAATATCGAAATGAGAATCTTTTCCTCCTAAACTTGTAACATCTGCTGTGAGCACGCAATCAATAAGACTCCATTCTTCCGATCCAGTACCCTTTTCATCATCATAGCACTGCTTCTTCACTGTTGTTATTCGTTCTTGATTGTTTTTAACTTCTGAATTCTTAGCCTGTCTTGTTCTGTATGATGTAATCAAGTCAGATTCATCACGAATCTGGACCCTTATACTTGATACAACTTCAAGATTTGACCCGCACAGTTCTGCAATTGCGCTTAATTGAATGTTCTCGGAATTGTTGGCCATTATACACTGCTGAGCCAGTCTTACTGAATTATCCACATCATCAATAAATTTGGCCCATTGCTCGTCAGCCCTTATGCAGTAAGGACATCCCCGACATGCCAACTATATATGATTTACACGGTTTCAAAGTTTCCGGAATTACTGACAGCGCGTCCGCATTGCCGTGTTTCGTTCCAGCTCGATGTTTAACAACCATGTTGAACTGAAACAATTTCTCTATCTATCTAGCCAGCCGACCTTGTGGTTCCTTAAATCTTAATAACCAGGTCAAACTGGAGTGATCAGTTCTCACAGTGAAGACTTTTCTTACAAGGTAGTGCCTAAACTGCCTCGTGAACCTCACTATGCCCAGAAGTTCTTTTCTGGTAGTGCAGTAGTTCCTCTGTTCAGGAGTCAATGTTAAACTGCTATAGGCAATAACTTTTTCTTCTCCATCTTGAACCTGAAGCAACTCCGCGCCAATAGCCGAATCCGAAGCATCTGTATCAAGTATAAAAGGGTCTTCCTGATTTGGTCGTGCTAAAACAGGTGGTGTTGTTAAAGCTTCCTTCAATGTATCAAATGCTTCTTGTTCTTCTTCGCCACATCGAAATTCATTCTTTCCAGTAAGTTTATATAATGGTAGTGCTATGTCCGCAAAGTTCTTTACAAATGTTCGATGGTAATTTCCTAAGCCTAAAATTCTTTCAACATCTTTCGATGATTTTGGACGTGGCCAGTTGGCTGTTTCTGTATCTCGAGAAGTCATGGCCAATTTATTCCCACTAACTGTCCTTCCAAGGAATTCTACTTCTTTTTGGAAGAAAACACACTATCTTGGCTTAAGCTTCAAACCATGTAAGCGGAATCTTTCCAGGGCTTCGGCTATTTTTCCCAGATGGTCCTCAAAATTCCTTCCCAGCACCAGTATGTCATCCAAAAATGCAAATACCGTTTTCCAAGTAAGACCACGCAATATCAAGTTCATCACTCTGGAAAATGTGGCTGGTGCATTTGTCAAACCAAATCCCATTCCAACATGCTCAAAAAATCCATACTTTGTTAGAAAGGCTGCTTTCTTTCGGTTTTCTTCACTGATCTTGACTTGCTAATAAGCTGAATTTGCATCAAATTTAGAAAACCAAATGCTTCCTGATAATGTATCTGGACAATCTTCGACCAATGATAATGGGAAAGTATCCTTAACCTTGACATCATTAAGGGCTCTGTAATCTATGCACGATCTTACAGATCCGTCACGCTTTCTAATCAGAACTGGAGAGGACGCCCATTCTGATACAGGCTCCTTTATGACACCGGCATCTACCATCTTCTTCAGACGCTCTTCTTCTTACCCCACAAAGCAAGCTGGTGTACGCCTCATGCGTTGTAGTATGGGTTTTGCATCTTCGGTGTCTATGGTATGCTCTATTGCAGTGAAGCTTCCCACATCAAAATCACTCTTTGCGAAAACATCTTCATAATCGCTAAGAAGTTTAGCTAACTTCTCACTTTGTCTTTGATTAAGATGTTCTGTAGAAGCTTGATACAACTTTATCAGATGTTCTGGAATTAATTTTGTTGGAGACTGTAATGATTCATAAAACATTCGGCGACTGTTCTAACTCTTGGTCTCGCACAACTAAAAGTTCTTTGAGGAGTAGATGATGTCATATCTTTTTCTTTAGGCAGAGATGTAGATATTTCGTATTGTTCATCTAGGATATGGACTACTTCGTATGCATTTGCAATTACTTTACTTTTCTTGAATGTCTTGCAAGAGTCAGTTGGATTGACTAAACAAACAATAAGCTCCGTCTTTGAAGACATCAATGTCCTCGGCATCAATATACCAACTGTATTCAACTTTTTATCCGGCTCTATAAAATAGTCATTCAGATGTGTGTTGAGACTGCATGATATCCGTACAACTGATTTTGGCGGAACCACAGTACGTTTGGCCACTGTTACTCTTGCAATGAGTGGCTTTCCCTCTATGAAATTTGTATTCATGAGAATCTGCTTTCAATTCACAATCAAAGTGTCAGAATGCATATCCATCATTACTCCTAAATGATGCATAATATCATGTCCCAGCAGCATTTCCTCACTAATAGATGCAACATAAACTCTTTCATGAAATACTTGAGATCCTAGTTGCAGTCTTAATGGTTTGGTGATGAAGCCCTATAATACTGCCTCTTGATCTGCCATCTGCATAACTACATCTTTTACTCTTGCAGGCTTTTTACTTAAGCTATGGAAGACTCTTGAAGAAAGGATGGTAATTTCAGCGCCAGAGTCAATTTTTGCTTTGACTTCTTGATTACCAACTGTTAATAATACAAAAGAAGAACCAGCAGGTACTTGATGAACACTGACAATTTCTTCTTTCTTCGTTTCTTTATTGCAAATATCTTCGATATTTTGATCTTGTAAGTGATGACTTAAAGCCATTTGATCAATAATCTCATTTCCATCAGGGTGTTGAGCTGAATCTTCTTTATGACTATGACTAAAAGTCGTGCCATACTCATAGGGACTCATTACAACTTCGTGATCCATTATTTCGTGATCTATGACCGGACTTAAAGTTACAGAATTCTCATCTAGGCCAGCTACTTTTCAGACTTGGATGGTTGGCCTTCCCATCCTGCCCTTTCTTGTTTAAATCACGATTCAATGGATTACGTTGTTGCTCTGTTTTGTTCTCCAGCCCCTTTTGCTCTCTTTTGTTTATCCATCTCAGATAACTTGGGCATTCTTTCTTTACATGGCCCCTTTGCTTACAAAAGAAACACATTGACCCTCTTCCTGTCCGATATTCTTCTTTACTGGATAACGTTAACTGCTGAATCTTACTGCTAAGTTGTTCCATAGCTTTGTTCAGCAATTGCTCCAACCTGGCTTCAGTCGACGTATTTACTGCTTTTACAGAAACTTCATCTTTAGATCTTCTAGAATGCTTTTTGCCATCCACTGCCTCAGAGATATACTGGTGATGCTTTACAGAATTCAATGCAGCCTGTACACTCCTAGGATGCTCGAAACTTGCATGCTTCCCGCTTCTCTATCACAGAATTGCAGAATTTCGAAATCGCTTCCCGCATTCTATGTTCTTCGGGTAGATTTTTAAATGCATATGTTGCTAATGTGAGAACCCGATCTGCCCAATCATCCAAAGACCCATCTGATGCCTGTTTAGCCTGCTAGAACTTGTACTTGAGTTTTGGTCCTGTACGCCTATAACTTCTTGATCTAGATCTTGAACTGGTGTTACCACTAGTAGACCTTTTGTTGATATCTGTAAGATCTCGACCTTGAATAACTTGGACTTCTTGGTCTTGACCTTCGGTGTGTAAAAGACAACCTACTGCTGAAACCAATCTTCCTGTCCCTGTTCTTTCTTCCATCATGGCCATATCTGGACTGAACATCTTTTCTATCTGTTGATCTGCTTCTACTATTACTGCTACTTTCGCTAGACGTTTCTGATCTGGTTTGGTGTCTTCGAGGGTTATGTTTCTTTAAGCGTTGGTGTCTAGATGAATAATGTCTAACTGAATGACTATAAGACCTTGTTGACCTTGACCTTTGTCGTCTGTTTGACCTAAACTGATGTTGTGTATCTCCATATACTGTAGTAGCAAATGAATGTTCTTTTGTAGGAAATGCACATTTAATGTTGTCATACCTTGTGTTTAATTTGGTACCACATGACCTATATGCATTTCACAGCAACGATCTGGATATTTCGCCGTGACAACTGGCTTGATATCATGTTGCATATAACCTGTACTAGAATTGCAAGGTATAAATGTTGCAACTTGTTCTTCTTCTGTATCTCTTGCATTTGTTTATGGCAATGCTGATATCAAGGCTACCAAACGTTTTTTGTCATACCGTTACTTAAGGTGAGAAGTTGACCCAACACATCTTAATATGTGGTGTACTTGGTGTTGCTGGTGTCTCTGGTAATCTAAAAGATGTAAGAGTACACACTATCGGTGTTGCACTTGCTGTTCTAGCTATTGTATACACACTACTAGATGAAACTGTCACCGCAGTTGTTTTTGTTGTAACTGTAAAATTCACACTTCTGGTGACTGGTGGTACAGCACTACTGCTAGTTGCACTCACACTCTTGGTGGTAGTTGTAGCCTTACTAACAGGACTTCTTACTGTAAATCTAGCAGCAAGTCTGGGTCCTGTTTTTTACAAAAGTAGTCGTAGCCATATAAGATACTGCAGTAGTAATTGTACTACATTGTACTTGCAACAACAACAGGTGTAATAATTGTTCTGCTTGTAGCTGCAACACTTTTCCCCCCAAATGAAGATCTCTTTCGTGGAGTTGGAACTGGTGTTGAAAAATTAATGTACTTCAACATATCTGGATTGAGATGACCAGCCATGATAGTGACGAAATCATCCTTTGTCAAATTGCCATGTAATTGCCTGAATTGAATAATTTGCTCCGCCCTTACTGGTCCGATTGCTGGCAATTTCATCAACTCCTCTTTGGTCATTGTGTTGATATTCAATGATGCCATGTTTGTATCTTTAGTCGACAAATTATTTCAGACACAGTACAATCACAAAATTTTCATGTATAAAATACAATGAAAATTTATACAAATTTATATATTCGTGAATAAAATACACCGAATATCTTTGCAAAAGTAGCCTAAAAATGTCTTCTCTTTATTTGAGACAGGTGCTTTAATAAAAAAAAATATTTGAGACAGCTGCTTTAATCTTATTTATTGAGATTTACACCTTCTCTAATTTTCCAGCTGGTTCACTGTAACAGAATACACAAAAAACCATGATATACAGACAAATGCAAATTTATTATTCAAAGGAAATAAATTATATACCTTCACAATATCTTTATGATGTTGTTATCCCAATCAATGTTGTATCTTTTCACTGCCGCTTCTAATCCTCGTCGCCAAAGTTGTATTTTACTACGGTTCAGCCTAAAAAGGAAACAGGCCGGGAGCTTACCCAAACGATGTTGACTCGACGCTGGCCTCCGCATAACTCTCTGTTCCTAGCTAACTATACGGGCACTCTCAGTCCCGCCTAACCATTACGCATGCGCATGCAGACAGGTAGGTCTAGGAACCCGTAATTATTCCCTGTATTCACAACAATTCTATTGTAAATCCAGCACAACTGAAGACAAACTATGAACTGCAGGAAAACATTCTAATAGTAAATGGTCTTTATTTCTCTTTCTTAACACTGTCTCGGTAAAAAAAAAAACACATTAGAAGTATATGATGAACGATGAATTTTTTCTGTTATATGCCAATCTCTACACAGCAAACGCCGCGCACCGGTTACGCTACGCTCAGTTACCACTGCCTTCACACGAATCACGTGATGATGGTCTTATCACATGATTGTGTCAAGATGGCGGATACGCCAAAGAAACCGTTGAAAAATTGTTTAATCTGTGATAAACAACGACACTATAATTTTAGCTCTGGTGTCAAGTCTGCCGATATGATTGACCAAATTTCGTTTCTGTTAAAAAAGAACTTTAGTACAGTAGTGGAGGCAAACTGGTTACTTAATGATTTCTTTTTCAAAAGCGGCCATATTGTTTTGAAATAAACGATGCGATATTAAAAATTATTCTCATAAATTATTTATAATTTGAGTTCACATCTAACACCTTACAGTCTTGAAAAAAATCCTGTAAGGGGAGATCACTGCGTGGGAGATTATCTACACACACTATCACTATCTCCAATACACAACTCCCACAGTACACCGGTTACATCTTTTTTGGAGACAGTCATATGGCCATAAACGGCTGTCCATATGTGGTATAAAACTACTGAATTTGGAAATGCCGCTCGGTTCGGGTCATCGTTGTCGTCGACGTTTTTAGCTTTAAAACACATAAAATGTCTTATTCCTTTCAATTGGTGATACTGTTATAAACTGTGATGATGTACTTAAGTTATTAGATGTTGTCTCAGATTTTAAACTCAGTTATGAAAACCGCATTAGAAATATATTCAAAAAGACTGCAGTTCAACTAAATATTTAAAAAAAAATTTGTTTGGTGGTCCACTATGTAAGATAAATCGATCAACCATTTTTCAATCTTTCAGTCTTTCAAATTTTAATTTTTGCTTTTTAGCTTGGCACTTTTTGTTTCAAACTAACTGCACAAAATAAAAAAAAACCGACGGAGAGCCCTTCGATTTGTATACAAATATTGTGTTAGCTCATATGAAATACTTATCATATCATAGTATGCGTAATACAATTGCATAATATACATATAATAATATTTAAAATATTTGGCCACACATGCCCCCGTAAATAACCCTTTAAAATGCTTGTCTTGCCTGGTTATAAGGTTTCGTATATAGACTTAGTGTAAACTAATAAACGATTCCCTCAACAGACAGTTCTTACCGTATATTTGTTCCAGTAAAAGGCAACATATGGCCCCGTCATAACTGTTCAACTGTTGTTTTCATAAACTGATTATGTGTTGCAATAAATGGCTTCATATGGATCCAATCCTAAACGCTTGCTTCCCCATACAAGATATTTATTCCAATATACGATCACAAATACATTCATTTTTACCATAATGTACCAAAGAAATCGAATAATGTTCATTCACAGTGACCTTTTGGAATTTGAAATACCATATTAGTATTTCTTTCTTTCATAGCCAAATATTCACATTATAGTCCATACCCCTTTCATCATCAACGTTACCATATTCTGAAGTTATAAACATGTATTGGTAACAATCTGTGCAAATAGATATTGTTACATGAGACTTGGTGTGATCAAGCAACAGACTAAAGCATCTGTATTCTTTTGAATGATTGCTGGAGGAACATTTCTTGCTTGAGTCTTGTTTGGCTCAGCCATCTTGATTGGATCTGTAAATGCACTGGTGGTGTCTTGCTTTGTATGTCCAAGTGTATATTTTTCTAGAACAGCTTTGTACCTTGCACCTTCAAAATTCGGTTTTATGTGTTATGAGACCAGATGGTGGTTGTCAGGTGGTGCTTCTCAATTTGCAAATATCTGAATTATAATGATTTTGGAAGTGGTAGCTAAATCTATGGTTGCCAAGAATCCCTGGATATTCTTTATTTAAAACTGAAAGATAGTATTTTACAAATAGAATAGGTAGTATTTTGTAAAATAAAAAGATAGTATTTTATAAATTTTCGTTTGTATTATATACCTCAGTAATGTCCCCTAGATGGCCATGTAGAATACTCGAAATACTGTCTGTGAATACACTTATTTAAGATTATTCATGGGTTAAGATGGGGTTTTGTACGTGACACATTGTAAAATCTGAGACAGGGGCAATATGTGGCTATACACAAGACACAATATACAGTTTAGGAAGTTAACCATTTAAGATTTTTTCATAGGGTCATATATCGCTATGTATGAGATGAATAAACAGACCCCAACCATTCACGGAGCCATATATGGCTATATTATTGATAAGCTATACTGTCTGTAGCAACAACCATTTAAGAAATTACACGAGTTGCAGAGTACAGTCCTTGCCAGCAGCCATGCAAGATTTTTTGCACTAGGACTTATGTGGCTATGCATGAACCACAATATATAGTCTGGGATGTCAACCCCTTACGAGTTTTCACGGGGCTATATATTGCTATGTACAAAAAAAATAAAGAATCTTGGTGGCAACCATTCATGTGGTTATGTTTAAGATCCCATATACAGTCTATGGCTGCAACCATTTAGTATATTTAGTATGTTTACATACGAGGCACAATGAAAAGGCTTGAGGCTGGAAACATTAAGTATTTTTTACAGGGCCATTTGTAGCTATGAGTGAGACACTATGTAAAGTCGGCGGCGATTCTAGAATTTTTCATTGGGGCCAAAAGAGGCTATGTATGTGACACGATATAGCGGCAACAGTAAAATAATTTACACAGAGCCATATGTGGCTTTCTATGACACAATGTATACAGTCTTTGGATGCAGCCATGTAAGATTTTTATTAGGCCATCTGTGGCTAAGTACACCACACAAGTCCGGTAAAACATCTAAGAATTCTGATGGGGCCAGTCTGTGGCTGCAACCATCTAAGATTTTTCACGCGGCTATATGTGGCTATGTACGAGATACAATATACAGTCCAGGGATTTCAACATTTAAGATTTCTCACAGGGCCATATGTGCAACGATATACAGCCTGTGGGAAGAACCATTTCAGAAATTAAACACGGCAATGTGTGGCTTTTTACGAATCCCGGTATATGTAACGTGGCAGCAGCCATTTAAGGTTTTTCTCGGGGCCATATGTGGCTAAGTACGAAACACAATAAGACTCTGTATCTGCAAAGGTTAAACAATTTACACGCGGCCAGATGTGGCTTTCTATGGAACGTAATTACAGTCCGTGGCTGCAGCCATTTAAGATTTTCCATGGGGCCATATGTGGCTATATGTAGAAGTAAGACTTACTGTTTGTAGCGGCAGCCGGTAAATAATTTACACCGGACCATATGTGGCTTTGTATGGGACAATGTATATAGTCCGTGGTAACAACCTTAAAAGATTTTTTCACAGGGCCATATGTTGCTATAAGCGAGATACATTATACAATCCGGGTGTTAAACATTTAAGATTTCTCACGGTTTCATATACAGTCTGTGGGAAGAACCATTTCAGATAAATTTCAATAAAACTCTGTAGCGGCAACGGTTAAACAATATACACGCGGCCATATGTGGCTGTGGCTTTTTATGGAACAAAGTTTACAGTCCGTGGCTGCAGCCATTTAAGATTTTTCATTAGGCCATATGTGGTTATATGTACGAAGTACGACTTGATGTTTGTAGCGGCAACAGGTAAATTATTTACGCTGGGCCATATGTGACTTTGTATGCGACAATGAATATAGCCCGTGGCAGCAACCTTTTAAGATTTTTCACAGGGCAATATGTGGCTATGTTCGATATACAATTTACAGCCCGGGGCATTCACAATCTAAGATTGCTCACGGGGCCATATGTGGCTATGTACGAGATACAATATACAGTCTGTGGAAACAACAATTTCAGAATTAACATTAGGCAATTTGTGGCTATTTATGAGTCCCGGTATAGATAACGTGGCAGCAACCATTTAAGATTTTTCTAGGGGCCATATGTGGCTAAGTACGAAACCGATAAAACTCTGTAGCTGCAACGGTTAAACAATGTAAATACGTCCATATGTGACTTTCTATGTGCCAATGTATACAGTTTGTAGCTGCAGTCATTTAAGATTTTCCATGGGGTCATATGTGGCAATGTAGGAAGTACGACTTAATGTTTGTAGCGACAACAGGTAAATAATTTACACGGGGCCATGTGTGGCTTTGTACGGGACAATGTATATAGGCAGTGACATCAACCTTTTAAGATTTTTCACAGGACAATATGTGGCTTTATGCGAGATACAATATACAGCCCAGGGAATTCACCATCTAAGATTTCTCACGAGGCCATATGTGGCTATGTACGAGATACAATATACAGTCTGTGGGAACAACAATTTCAGAATTTACATTAGGCAGTTTGTAGCTATTTGTGAGTCCCGGTATAGATAACGTGGCAGCAACCATTTAAGATTTTTCACAGGGGCCATATTTGGCTATGTTCAAAACAAAATAAAACTGTAGCGGTAACGGTTAAATAAGTTACACGCGGCCATATGTGGCTTTCTACGGAACAACGTTTACAGCGGCAACTGGTAAATAATTTACACGGGACCATATGTGGCTTTGTATGGGACAATGTATATAGCCCGTGTCTGCAACCTTTTAAGATTTTTCACTGGGCCATATGTAGCTAAGTGAGAGATACAATATACAGCCCGTGGCATTCAACATCTAAGATTTCTCACGTGGCCATATGTGGCTTTGTACGAGATACAATATACATTCTGTGGGTACAACAACTTCAGAATTTACATTGGGCAATTTTTGCTATTTAGTATTGATGAGTCCCGGTATAGATAACGTGGCAGCAACCATTTAAGATTTTTCTCGGGGCCATATGTGGCTGTGTAAAAAACACAATAAAAGTCTGTAGCGGCAACAGTTGAAACATTTACACGCGGCGATATGTGGATTTTATGGGACAATGTATGTATTCACGGGTCATATGTGGCTTTGTAGGGAACACAATATACAGTCAGGGACGTTTTAAAACATTTAAAATGTCTTACTGGCAATAGGTGTCTATGTACACAACAGATAAACATGCGGCAACCAATTTAATTTTTTCACAGCTATGTACTCAATACGATGAACAGTCTGTGGCAACACCATTTAAAAAATTACACAGGGCAAAATATGGCTATTTACGAGTCAGAGTATACACTCCGTGGCATCGCCATTTAAAATTGTTCTCGGGGCTATATGTTGCTAAGTACGAAACATGATAAAAAGACAGCAGCGGCAACCATATAAGAATTCATACGGGGCCACGTCTGAGGCTTTGTGTGAAACGCAATATAAATTCTGTGACGGCAACTATTGATGATTTTTCTCATGAGGACTTATACCATTACATATTTTTCACGAAGCCATATGTGGCTTTGAAAGATGCATAATAAACAGGCTGTTGGCAGCAACCATTTAGTATTAAACTCGGGGTCATATGTGGCTGTGTGCAAGATCCTATATACAGCCTGTGGAGACACCCATTCAAGAATTTCACGGGGTGATATGTGAATGTGTATGAGGCACAATGAACAAGCTGAGGCGGCAACCATTTAGTATTTCTCATAGGGCCATATGTGGCTATATCTGAAACACTTTATACAGTCAGTGGAGACACCCATTCAAACTTTTTTTACTGGCCCTTATGTGACTATGTACAAGGCCATAATATACAGAAGGTCGACAACCATTTAAGATTTTTTGCATTGCCATATGTAACCTTATAAAAAAATGATATACAGCCTATCGCAACAACCATTTTAGAATTTACACAGGGCCATATATGGCTATTTAGGAGTCACGGTGTTCAGTCCATGTCAGCAGCCATTTAAAATATTTTCTCGATTCTTTATGTGGCTATGAACGAGACACAATATACTGTCTAGGACGTGAACCATTCAAGATTTTCTAGGGACCATTTAGTAACATGTACGAGACTGTTAACAGGCTGGGTGGCAACCATTTAGTATTTTACCCGGGGCCATATGTGGCTCTGGGCTGGATTCTATGTCTGCATTCATTTGGTATTTTTCACGGGGGCAACACCCATTAAGATTTTTTCACGGGGCCATATGTGGCTATGTACGAGACACTATATACAGTCAGGGGCGGCAACTGTTAAAGAATAAACACAAGGCCATATGTAGCTTTGTATGAAACAAAGTATACAATATTTGGCTGCAGCCATTTAAGTTTTTGATGGTTTCATATGTGTACATAGCCACATATGTGTACATAGCCATATATGAATCCATAAAAATCTGAAATGGTTGCCATCCCAATCTGTTTATTTGTTACGCAAATAGACACATATCACCCCGTGAAAATCCTGAAACGGTTTTGCTGCAGAAAGTATATATTGTCTAGAACATAACCACTAATGGTCCCGTGTTAAAGACTGAATGGATACCACCCAGCTTGTTAATTGTATCGTACATAGCATAATATGTTCTAGCAAAGAATCTTCAATGAACTCTCAGACTGTATAGCATGATACGGCCTTGTGAAAAATCTTAAACGGCTGCCACGGTTGTACATGGTGAAAAGAAAATAGCTATATATGGCCCAGGATAAATTTTTAAATGGTGGCTGCCACAGACTAAATATCATATGGCCTCTTGAAATATCTGAAATTGTTCACGTCTCAGACTATATATTGTATTTCGTACACATATGGCCTCAACAGAAATCTTAAATGTTTAACATCCTGGACTGTATATTGTGTCTCATACATAGCCACATATGGCTCACTAGAAATCTTAAATGTTTAATGTTCCGGAATGTATTTTGTATCTCGTACATAGCCACATATAGATCAGTAAAAATTTTGAATGGGTGTCTCCGTTGACTGTATAAGGTGTCTCACACATAGCCACATATAGCCCCATGAGAAATACCAAATGGTTATTACCTCAGCCTGTTCATTGTGCCTCGTACATATTCACATATCACCTCGTGAGAAATCTTCCATTGGTGTCTCCACAGACCGTATATATGATCTAGCACAGAGCAACATATAGCCCCGTGAAAAGTACTAAATGCCGTAGCCTATATATAGCGTGTCGCACATACCCACATATCACCCCGTGAAAATCCTGAATTGGTTTTGCCTGAATGGCTGCAGATTGTATATATTGTCAGCACACAGCCACAAATCGTCCCGTGTAAAATATTGAATGGATGCCACCCAGCTTCTTAATTTTATATCGTACATAGCATAATATGTCCAAGAAAGAATCTTCAACGACCTTCTGACGGTATAGCAGTATATGGCCGTATGATAAAAATCTTAAATGACTGCTACGGACTGTACAGGGTGAAAAGAAAATAGCCACATATGTCCCAGGGTAAATTCATAAATGGTGGTTGCCACAAAATTAATATCATATTTCTTATATAGCCACATATGGCCACGTGAAAAATCTTAAATGGTTGTCGGCCTTCTGTTTATTTATCTCGTACATAGCCACATAAGGCCTCGTGCGATTTCTTAATGTTTAACGTCCCGGACTGTCTACTGTATCACCTACATAGCCTTTATGGCCTCGAGAGACATCTTAAATGTTTCACGTTCCAGACTGTATATTTTTTCTCTTACATAGCCACATATGGACCTGTTAACAAATTTGAATGGGTGTATCCGCTAACTGTATATAGTGTCTCAGACGTTGCCACATATGGCCCCATGAGAAATATTAAATGGTGGCCGCATCAGCCTGTTCATTGTGATTCGTACACAATCACATATCACCCCGTGGAAAATCTTGAATGGGTGTCACCACAGACTGTATATAGGATCTTGCATACAGCCATATATGGTTCCGAATAAAATACTAAATGGTTGCCCCCAAAGCCAGTGTATTTGTCTCGTACATATTATTAAATGTATTATTAGATGGTCCGAAAGAGAATCGTTAACGGTTGATATACAAGACAGTATATTGTGTCTCGTTCTTATTCACATAAGACCTAAATGGCTTCTGCTATGGACTTTGTACCTGACTCTTAAATAGCCATACGTATATGGTCCCATGTAAATTCTTAAATGGTTGTCGCCGCAGACTGTATATCACATTTCTTACATAGCCAGATATGGCCTCATGATAAATATTAAATGGTTGCTGGCCACTTATTTATTTGTCTCGGACAAAGCCACATGTTTTGGCCTCGTGAGAAATCTTAGATAATTAGCGTCCTGGACTATATATTGTGTCTCGTGCATAGACAGATATGGCCGCTTGAAAAATCTTGAATGGCTAAGAAAACGGATTATACGTTTATCATACAAAGCCACATATGACCCCGTGATAATTCTTTTACAGTTGCCGCTCAGACTATATCATGTCTTGTACATAACCAAATATGGCCGCGTTAAATATTTTGAATTGGTGCTCAGTGGACTGTATATAGTGTCTCACACATAGCCACGTAATGACCGATGAAAAAAAACTAAATGGTTGCCGTCCCAAAACTGTATATTGTGTCTCGTACATAACCAAATATGGCCCCGTGAAAAATCATAAATGGGCGTCGCTGTAAGACTGTATATAGTGTATAGCACATGCCATTTATAGCCCTGTGAAAAATACTAAATGAATGCAGACACAGACTGTATATAGAATCAAACACACAGCCACATATGGCCCGGGTAAAATACTAAATGTTTGCCACCCAGCCTGTTTATTTGTCTCGTAAATGGTAATAAATGGTCCCTAGAAAATCTTGAATGGTTGACGTCCTAGACAGTATATTGTATCTTGTTCATAGCCACATAAAGGCTCGAGAAAGAAATTTAAAATGGCTGCTGACATGGACTTAACACCATGACTCCTAAATAGCCATATATGGCCCTATGTAAATTCTAAAATGGTTGTTGCGATAGGCTGTATATATCATATTTCTTATATAGTCACATATGGCAATGCGCAAAATCTTAAATGGTTGCCGACCTTCTGTTTATTTGTGTCGTATATAGCCATATAAGGCTTTGTGTAAAATCTTAAATGTTTCCTGTCCAAGACTATATATTGTATCTCATGCATAGCCACATATGGCCACGCGAGAAATCTTAAATATTAGCGTTCCGGACTTTATATGGTGTCTTGTACATAGTCACATATGGACCAGTAAAAAAGTTTGAATGGGTGTCTCCGCTGATTGTATATAGTGTCTCACACATAGCCACATATGGTCCCATCAGAAATACTAAATGGTTGCCGCCTCAGCCAGTTCATTGTGCCTCATACACATTCACACATCACCCCGTGAAAATTCTTATATGGGTGTCTCTACAGGCTGTATATAGGATCTTGCACACAGCCACAAATGGCCCCGAGTTAAATACTAAATGGTTGCTGCCCCAACCTGTTTTTTTGAGTGCCTCGTTTATAGCCACATATGGTCTTCGTGAAAAAATCTGTAATGGTACAAAGCCTCATGAGAAAAATCATTTCGCCGTCAATCAATAGTTGCCGTCACAGAATTTATACTGCGTTTCACACAAAGTCCGTATGTGGCCTCGTGTGAATTCATATATGGTTGCCGCTACAGACTTTTTATCATGTTTCGTACGTAACAACAAATGGCCGCGAGGACAATTTTATATGGCTGATGCCACGAAGTGTATACTCTGACTCGTAAATAGCCATATTTTGCCCTGTGTAAATTTTTAAATGTGTTCCCACAGACTGTTTATCGTATTTAGTACATACCCGTGAAAAATCTTAAATTGGCTGCCGCCCAGCATGTTTATTTGTTGTGTACATAGACATATATTGCCAGTGAGACATTTTAAATGTTTAACGTCCCTGACTGTATATTGTGTTCCATACATTGTCCAATAAAAAGCCACATATGGCCGCGTGTAAATGTTTCAACTGTTGCCGCTACAGACATTTATTGTGTTTTGTGCATAGCCACATATGGCCTTGAGAAAAATCTTAAATGGTTGTTGCCACGTAATAAATAGCCACAAATAGGTCCGATGTAAATTCTGAAGTTGTTATACCGGTTGCCGCTACAAACATTAAGTCGTACTTCCTACATAGCCCCATATGGACCTATGGAAAATCTTAAATGGCTGCTGCCACGTTATATATGCATGGACTCGTAAATATCCACAAATTGCAGCGAGTAAATTCTGAAATGGTTGTTCCCACAGACTGTATATTGAATCTCGTACATAGCCACATATGGCCCTGTGAAAGATCTTAAAAGTTTGCTGCCACGGACTATATACATTGTTCCTTAGAAAGCCACATATGGCCCCGTGTAAATTGTTTACCGGTTGCCGCTACAAACATTAAGTCGTACTTCTTACATAGCAACATATGGCCCAATGGAAAATCTTTAATGATTGCAGCTACGGACTACAGACATTGTTCCATGGAAAGCCACATATGGTCGCATGTAAATTGTTTAACCTTTGCAGCTACAGAGTTTTATTGTGTTCAGTACTTAGCCACATATGTCCCGAGAAAAATCTTAAATGGTTGCTGCCACGTTATCTATACCGGGACTCTGTAGATTCTGAAATTGTTGTTCCCACAGACTGTATATTGTATCTCGTACATAGCCACATATGGCCACGTGAGAAATCTTAGACGTTGAATGCCCTGGGTTGTATATTGTATCTCGCACATAGCCACATATTGTCCTGCGAAAAATCTTAAAAGGTTGCTGCCGCGGGCTATATACATTGTCCCATACAAAGCCACATAATGCCCGTGTAAATTATTTACCGGTTGCCGCTACAAACATAAAGTCGTACTTCCTACATCGCCACATATGACCCCATGGAAAATCTAAAATGACTGCAGCTACGGACTGTATACATTGGCACATATGGCACCGTGTGAAATCTTAGATTGCTGCAGCCATGGACTGTATATTATATCTCGCACATAGCCACATATGGCCCTGTGAAAAATTTTATAAGGTTGCAGCCACGGACAATTGTCCCATACATGATCCCATACAAAGCCATATATGGCCCCGTTTAAATTATTTACCGGCTGCCATTACAAACATCAAGTTGTACTTCGTGAATAGCCACATATGGCCCATGCAGCTTCGGACTGTATATATTGTTCCATGGAAAGCCACATACAGCCGCGTGAAAAATCTTATATGGTTGCAGCCACAGACTGGCCCCATCAGAAATCTTAAATGTTTAAAGTCCCGGACTTGTGTTTTGTACTTAGCCACATATTGCCCAATAAAAGTCTTATATGGTTGTATCAAAAGACTGTATATACTGTGTCATAGAAAGTCACATATAGCTCTATGTAAATTAATTTACGGTTGCCGCTATATCGTGTCACATACATAGCCACTTTTGGCCCCAATGAAAAATTCTAGAATCGCCACCGACTGTATATAGTTTCTCACTCATAGCTACAAATGGCCCTGTAAAAAATACTTAATGTTTCCCGCCTCAAGCCTTTTCATTGTGCCTCGTATGTAGACAAGTGCATAGTGAAACAGAGAAAAAGATCTTTAATGGTTTCCGCCAGACTTTATATCGTGCCTCGTGCATAGCGACATATGGCCCCGTGAAAAATCTTCAACAGTTGATGCTGTATATTGTGTTATACAAAGCCATATATGGCCCCGTGTTAATTATTTAATGGTAACCGTTACCTACTTTACATCTTGTTTCGTACATAGCCCTTTATGGCCCCTGAAAAATCTTGAATGTGTGTCGCTGAAGGCTGTTTATAGAGCCAGACACATAGCTTCCAAAATCATTATAATTCAGATTTGCAAATTGAGAAGCCATCGTTTTGTTACTTTTGGATAGTTCATGTATTTTTGGCTTTTTGAACAGTTCGTGGTCGATTTTCAATTATTCTCTTTTTATTCTTGTAAAATAATGGCAATACATCATAATGATATATGAAAATTTTGAACTTGAAAAAGACCAGTAGCTATTAGATACTGATTTTGGCAGTGGTTGGTGGTCGTCTGTCGCTGGTCGACGTTTATCGGCATGTTTATTCTCGGGTTAAACTCATGTAAAGCATTCAGACATAATATACACTATACAGAAAATAATACATTTAAAACAAGAAGGCTATGATGGCCCTCGGTCGCTCATCTGAGTACTGTGGCTTTGCGTTTAAGCAAACATAAGAAACAGTATTTCATATTCTAATTGAAGTTATATAGGTGCCTACAAACCAAATATCTGAAATATCTGTCAATAGATAAAGGTTCTATGACAGAAAGTAGAACTATCTTTTATTAGCCTTCGTGACATCAGTGATATATAATGTTATATAGTGTCTCTGGTGATATTGACCTTGACCCAGTGACCTCAAACCCAATCCCACAGGTAGAGGTCCATGCAAGGAACCCCAAAGCAACTATCAAAGATATTGGTCCATAAATGAAGGCTCTATGAGGTTAAGTGGATAAATCTAATTTTAGCCTTAGTGACTTTTACCCTAATCTAACAATATGAACAAGCTTGATAAAGATTCAATAGAGTAGATGCTTCATCCCATGTCTTGAAATTCTAAGCCTTGTGGTTTCAAACAAGAATATTTTAGATTTTCTTCTATATTGCTATGTAAAATTTTTTGACCCCATCAGGGAGGGCAAAATAAGTGACACCTGGGATATTATTTGAACAAACAAGGTAGATGTCTACTTAACAATGCTTCTTGCCAAATATAAAAATTCTAAAGCTTGTGGTTTCAGACAAGAAGAGTTTTAAAGATTTTCTTCAATATTGCTAGGTAAAATTATTGACCGCTCAGGCGGGGCCAATAGTGACCTCAGGGACATTATCTGAACAAATTTGGTAGAGGTTCACTAGACAATGCTTCACACCAAATTTCATACCTCTTTCCATAGAAGATTTGGACAGGAAAATTTTTAAAAGTTTTTAATTCTTATTGCCAAGGCAACCAGAGTTCTTCATGTAATGAAATTCTTAGAACAAATGTTGTACAGCTTCATGTAATGAACATTTCTGCAAAGTTTTATCATCTTTCACCAAGTGGTTTAGGAGGATATATTGCTTAAAGTAAAAAGTTGATGGCACATGACACACACAAAGGGTGATCACAAAGCTCTACTTGAGCTGAATATGCTCTGGTGAGCTAAAACGTTTTATACCTAGTCACTTATACCTTATTAGAGACTAGAACTAGATGAAACATTTTAAATCATATAAATAAAATTTGTTAGCCATTATCAATTAGCGAAAATATTCTTCCCTTTTTCTCGGTACTGAATATGAAGAAACATGAAGGAAACACCATGATGACACCTCTCATCATACTTGGAAAACCCATGCCAAAACAATTGTTTAATCATACTTTTCATGTTTAACAGTCAATAGTCTGTCCAAAAGTAACCAAGCAAATCTAAGGCAAAAGCCACCATCCCCATATCACCAACATTATGACCAAATCTGTCAAATCTGGAACTGCATGTTTTATCCAAACACTTGTTTTTATTACACTGAATAAGATGTGCATAGAACTAGAGTCACCGGACCTGTGCTCGATCAGTTTATAATGAAATCAAATAAAAACGCTTTGAAAACAAAAAGATCGCAGGAAAAAACTGTTTGTGTTACAAATTTTGACATTTTAAGTTCACTATAAACACAAGCGTTTTAATAACACAGATGAAGATACAATTTACCACGGAGTTATACACAAGGTATAAAGCAACTAATTTTTAAAGGCAACCTATCCAATGCTCGACCAGGTGGTAATCACTCTATTAGAGTTTTGATTTTCAACAAACAGATATAGTTTTTCATGTATAAGCATTCAGTACAATTTTTTTTGGTGGGAAATATTTGGGATTTAGTGCATACAGATAAAAATATGAGTGAAAGAAAATCACATACCTTGTCAAATCAAGTCTTTATTGGAGATGTGGAAGTTATAGAGTTACTGGGTAGGCTGTAATTACTTATTCTCTTTTTTAATAAAACAACAGTGTAACATGGTGAAAATAATTGGCAATACACATTTAGAATAATTTTTAACTAATTAATATTAACAGTATCTGACAAACACAATAAACATTAACAGTATCTGACATACAAAGTAATCATTTTTCAGTTTATTCTTCCAGGTTACAATGTCCATAATGCCACTTGGCTCCTGTAAGAAGGCCCAAGTCAGTTTGCACACTAGTAGGTAGACACTCATAGTGGTACTAGTATTCACAATGATCACAGCCTACACAGAAGAAACCTTCCCTGGCTCCAAACATACACACTTGGCACAAAATTGATGGGTCATCTTGCAGTAGTTCAACTTCAGCTGTTTCAGTTGCCACAGGATTCTTACAGGCTACTTTTACACAGCTCGATTTCTTTTCACTTTTGGTAGAAAGCATTGCCCTTGCAGTTTTATATGTCCTTTTTCTGGGCTTGGTTGGTTTAACATCAATATGTGGCTCAAGAATATCTGCAAGCTCAGATGCAACAATTCCTAGCTTGACTAGGTTATTTTCTGTCTTTGAATTTTTGCTCCACATGCACATACATGAACAGAAGTAGATGGTTCTTGATCACCAGTTGATAAAACGGAGGATGCTGATTCTGGTTTACTAGAGGACGGCAGAAGAGCTTTCACAGCAGATGGGTTGTAGGGATGAATACCTGTGCAGCGAAAAGCTGCAGCAATTGTATTACCAGTAATTTTGTTCATAGCTTGAAACAGAATTCTAGGAAATAATTTGCGCGGAAGTGTTTTGATACCTAAGTAGCCCATTTCTGTGGCTAACTCCGCGACACGTTGTTTTACAACATGGCAATAACCAGCTTCCTGGGGTTGTAACATATGTGAAGAGTGAGCTGGTAAGAACAATAAATCAATGTTTTGTTCGTTAGCTGCATCTATGAATGCTGTGGACACGTGTGAAGCATGATTATCAAATATTAACAGCACTGGTCGACGATGTCCTAACTGCGATATAATACAAAGGTTGAACCACTCAAGGAACAACTCGGTGTTAATGTAACCTGTTTCTGTGGAACGAAATTGCCAGTTGTTTGGCACGCCATCAGCACAATTCTTTGGCAATACCTGAGAGAATATAAGTAATAGCGCAGTGTCTGGCCAGCTGCCGATATTGCATTAAGCATTGTGACATGTCTGCTAATGCTGACAACTGAATGATAGGCATGACGAGTACCCTTGCTTCAAGAAACTCATCTACCTGATAAGGAAAGTCCTTCTTGGCAATCTGAATGGAATGGAGAATCCTTTTTCAGTGGAAACAGCTCAAATAGTGAAGGGGTCGCAATCCTTCTTAACATAAAAGAATCATACAAAATAATTAGCTTTAAAGAACTACTCAAAGGACGCCTAGTAGTATTAGAATTAAATTATAAAGATCAAGACATTACTATCATTAACATGTATGGTTTAAATAAAGACGATGAAACCTTCTTTGAATTACTTAATGACTTTCTTATTGAAAATGATGATAAAAACTATATTATTGGAGGAGACTTTAACCGAGTCCTAGATCCTTTAAAAGACAAATGAAATGGTCGTTTAAATTCACAATTAAAGTCAAGAAATAAATTAAAGAAAATCATGATAGATCATAATTTAATTGATATATGGCGACAAATAAATGCATCTTCAAATCAATATACATGGCATTCAAATTCAACTCCAAAAGTATACTGTAGACTTGATTATTTTATCATCTCTGAATACCTTTTATATTTACCAGTTAGTTGTAATATCCTACCAGGCTTTAAAACTGACCATTCTTGTGTAAGTCTGAATATTAATCTTAATAAATATACCCGAGGGTCAGGTTACTTTAAATGGAACAGCAGTATACTTTTGGACGACGATTTCAAATCAATGCTGAATGAAAATATTAACGAAACAATCACAATAAATAAAGAGGCACAACCAGACATTTTATGGGAATTAATCAAAGGTACAATTAGAAACACTGCAATAAAATACTCAACATATAAAAGGAAAAATGAAAACCAAAGAGAAAACATATTAATCAAAGAAATAGATGAACTGAATAAGAAAGCACAAGAAATATATAATAATAAAAATAATAATAAAAATAGTAATTGTAGTAGTAACGAAATAACAGAAAAAAATAAAACAAAACAAGTTGAACTGGAAGTTTATATTAAAATAAAATAAATGGTTTATTGATAAGATCAAAAGCCAACATGTTGAAGGAAATGAAAAAAATTCAAAATATTTTGCAAACTTGGAGAAACGACATGCTGAAAAAAAGAACATTTCCAAATTAGTGATAGATGGTATTGCAATTACTGAAAATGAAAAAATACTACAAGAAGAAGTAAAATTTTACAGAAAACTTTATACTAAAACTCCACAAATAGAAACAGATATAATTTTGTTTGATGAAGATAATAATAAACTGACTACTGACGAAAAAGATATGTGTGAAGGAATTTTAACAGAAAACGAATGTAAACAAGCACTTTTTTTCAAATGAAAAACCAAAAATCCCCTGGATCCTATGGACTAACGACTGAATTATTTAAAATATATTGGAATGACATAGAGAATCATTTTGTAAAATGTATAAACTACACATATTTAAAAGGAGAATTATCTGATCTACAAAAACAAAGTATCTTAACTCTTATTCCTAAAACAGGCAAAGATCAGACAACACTTACAAACTGGCGACCAATTAGTCTGTTAAATATAGACTATAAAATTGCTTCTAAAGCTATTGCTAACAGATTAAAAAAAGTTTTAAATAAAATTATTAGCTGTGAACAAACAGGTTTCATGAAAGGGCGATATATTGGAGAAAACGAACGTTTAATATTTGAAATAATAGAATACATTGAAAGTAATAAGAAACCAGGTCTTCTCTTCTTTTCAGATTACCAAAAAGCTTTTGATAGCTTAAATCATGATTTTATCATTCAATCTCTAAAACACTTCAACTTTGGTGAATCTCTTATTGCTTGGGTTAAACTCTTTTATAACAAAATAAATAGTATCATTATAAATAACGGTCACTTGTCAGAAAGTTTTCCAATAAATCAGGGAGTAAGACAAGGTTGTCCCCTTTCTTCTTACTTATTTATAATATGCATACAAATTCTAACAAACAAAATTGCTACGGATAAAGAAATAAAAGGTATAACAATAAACAATAAGGAAATCAAACAGACACTGTTTGCTGACGATGCGACATATATTAATAATGGACAGAAAGACTCCTTTGAAAAACTAATAAAAGTTATAAATGAATTTGGAAAACTATCAGGACTTACTCTTAATACATCAAAATCTATAGTCTTAAAGGTTGGAGCCCTAAAGAGATTAAATCTAAAGTACACAGAAAATATGAAATTCATCTAGACATCTGAATATGCAAGAACTCTTGGTATAACCTTTTACACAGATCCTAAACTGAGTAATAGACTGAACCTTGAACCTAAACTACAAGAATTCAAAAATTGTTTAAAACAGTGGCAACATCGCAAATTAACTCTAATAGGAAAAGTTACAGTGATTAAAACATATGCTCACCCGAAACTAATATACCCATTTACAGTTCTAAGTAACCCACCAGAAAGTATTATAAAAGATATAACTTCAACAATTTTTGATTTTTTATGGGATGGTAAAATAGATAAAATAAAACGCAAAACTTTAATAAACGACTATGAGTTGGGAGGTTTAAAACTGACAGATATAAAGCTTTTTTTAACATCTATCAAAGCCTGTTGGGTCAAACGTCTTATCTCAAATGAAAAAAATGGATAGTGGAAAGTTTTTTTATGAAAATACACTGAAAACATTAGGTGGTACACTCATATTTGAATGTAACCCAGATTCACAGGATATTATAAAACTGTGTAAAAACCAGTCTTTTCTTAAAGATATATTACTTTCTTGGTTTTCAGTTGTTAATACTTCAAACTTGAATGAAAGTGAGGTTAGCAAACATATAATTTGGAACAACAAGGATATAAAATTACAAAATAATATAATATTTTGGAAAAGATGGCACGAAAAAGGCATTAATTACATAGATCAACTTTTTGATTTCCGTACTGGACTATTTTATAAATTTGAAGATGCCAGACAAATTCTCAATTTAGACGCATCAGATTACCTGCAATATCATCAATTAATTTCTGTTATCCCCAAAAAACTAATTAAATCTATCTCAATGCAATTTCTGTATGGGGAAAAAGAAAATGTTCTAATTGAAAAACTGAAAGAAATAAAAAACCCAAATCAGTATCTATACAAGCTCCAAATTAATTGTATGCAATACATAAAACCTACCGCAACAAATAAGTGAGAACAATTATTTAATGACAACCATATAGACTGGAAAAGAATATTTAAACTCCCATTCCAAATCACAATTGATACAAACCTTCGTAACTTCCAATATAAATTTTTAATGCAAATAATCCCAACGAACAAATATCTGTTTAAATGCAAAATTTCCCCAAGCAATCTATGTGATTTCTGTTGTATGAATATAGAATCTATTGAACACATAATATGGGAATGTCCTAAAGTTCAAGTATTTTGGAACAAAAATCAAAATTACCTTACCACAAAAGGTTACCGTATCAAACTGAATATGAAAGATATCTGTTTTGGCTATATCTGTAATAGTAACATTAAAAACGATGTTTTGAATTTTATAATAATTCTGTGTAAATATTTCATTTTTAAAATGAAATACAGCAAAACTACTCCAACCTTTGAAATTTTTATGCCCTTTTTAAAGCATAGAATTCAAATTGAAAAAGAAATTGCAATGATACAGGACAAACTCCAAAAGCACGAAGATAAATGGTTAAACTTCACTTTAAACATTAACTTACAACATTGGTAACACCTCTAAAAAAAAATGACTGCAAATATACATAAACCCTATCTTAAATAAATGACAAAGGAAACGATCTTCTATTTTGTTTGTTTTTTTTGTTGTTTTTTCCCCCCACTTTCAACAGATTTTATATGCAATTGTCTTTTCTGTATTTTTCAAAGGAAACGATCTTCTATTTTGTTTTGTTTTTGTTTTTCCCCACTTTGAACAGATTTTATATGCAATTGTCTTGTCTGTATTTTCCACCCTTCCAAGTGACATAATCTTCTTTTCTTTTTTTTCTTCTTCATTATATTTCTCTTTTATTATTACTTTTTTCAGCATTTCCTAGACCTTTTCTCTCATCCTTCCTAAACATTATTTTCTCCCTATTCTAAAAAAAACACCTTTTTTTATTTTTTCAAAATCCTACATGTAAACATATAAGTCGATACCTTGAAAAAGATGATATCGTCATTTTGAAGTCATTGAAGTATGAATATGTAACCACTTTGATTTGTATGTTTGTATGTATTGATTGAAAAATAAAAGAAAAAACAATGACGAGTACCCTTAGGAACCACTACCTTTTTAGAATGTGCGATCGTTCCAGAAAATCCAGACTCGTCACAATTATAAACACTTACAGGGTTGTCTTTAAGACCTAGTGAATCCAATGTATGTGACAGTAAGTCAAAATAGTCATTAACCACATCTTGAGAAACAAAAACACGCTCGCGCTGCAGTGGATGGGCCTAATCAGAATGGCGCTTGAGAAAGGAGCGAAGCCATTTCTCAGACAGTGATTGTCCAGGTTGTCTTTTGTTCACAATTTCTTTTGCAAAGCCCCTTACATCATCTCTGGCTAGAGGAACACCCCTTGATGCCAGGAATTTAATATAGCATGTTAAAGAATCTTCTTCTTCAATAGTAAGGAGACGATTGGGGCCAAACTGAGTATTGTAGCCAGCATACTGAGCATTGACATGATCCCTTAAAGTAGTGTAAGGTATTCCAACCTCCTTAGCAGCCTTATGTATGCTGAAGTTGTCATGACAGATAAGCCTCTTTGCTGCTTCAAATTTCTCATGATTATGTATTTGCTGCTTCCTAGGCATGATCTATATATCCTACAAAGAAATGAAAATGACCCTAAATTCTTTTTATTATTTGCTTTATTTATTCATAAACCTTACTGGTTTCTGTTGATTACTAATTGTATTTTTTTATGTTTTTTTTCTTAAATAATATGATTTATGCAATTATATGGTTGTTTGGCTTATTTATTTAGTTATTATATGTTCCTTCATATGAAAGTGGGGCACTCAACAAGACGTAACAGAACTGGATTACACATTTAGTGGTGTATACCCTTTTGTTATTAGGCAGCCGCCAATTTTTTTACATGTTCACAGTAGTGGGTTGTATACAAAGCCGGATTTCCTATAAAATTTTGGATTTTTGTTACGGAAAATAATTGAAAACATAGCAGTAAAGATAATTTTACAATGTTTATTTCAAGTTTACCCTAATTTATTGATATTTCAGTAGTTTCAATATTTTTGAGTCTACTTTCGTTTCAGCAAGTTTATGTTTGTTTTGACAGCTATCGTCTACAAAACAAACAAGCTTCTGTCAAACATAGACTACTATTGCGTGACGTAGAGGTTAAAGGTCAGGTACAAAAAACACAAACAAACTTTGATGTTTTTCACTTTAATGCATAAAACATACACAAATAGAAGTATTGGTCGAGCACTGGGCTTGTCGAGCACAGGTACGATGACTCTATGTATTAACATAAAATATATGTAAAATTTTGTTATGGATTAGCATCGGTGACCTGACAACCACCATCTGGTCTCATAACACATAAAACCGAATTTTGAAGGTGCAAGGTACAAAGCTGTTCTAGAAAAATATACACTTGGACATACAAAGCAAGACACCACCAGTGCATTTACAGATCCAATCAAGATGGCTGAGCCAAACAAGACTCAAGCAAGAAATGTTCCTCCAGCAATCATTCAAAAGAATACAGATGCTTTAGTCTGTTGCTTGATCACACCAAGTAATGTAATGTAACAATTCCTATTTGCACAGATTGTTACCAATACATGTTTATAACTTCAGAGTATGGTAAGGTTGATTATGAAAGAGGGTAGGGAATATGTGAATATTTGGCTATGAGAGAAAGAAATACTAATATGGTATTTCAAATTCCAAAAGATTACTGTGCATGAACATTACTCACTTTTTTTGTAAAATATGGTAAAAATGCATGCCATCACAGTCAAGTAACAAGTTTATATTTCTTTTGCATTACTTTATAGGTAATGTCATTAAAATAAAAAAAGTTTGGAGATGGGTACACAAAATTAACAAAATCGGACACAACTGGCAAAATTACATGTTTCTATGGGTACCATGAAATAACGCTTCAATATTAGTTTTACTTAATTAAGCAAGTTACCCTCTAAGTGATGCCAAATATGCACCTTACAGTCTTTTCCCCTTACAATATAAAACATAACCATCTTAACATATGTGTGCTTTCTTATATAAGACATATATAAAGAGAGTATTGGCTAAAATATAATGGAGGTCTTCAGTAATCACAAGCACAACTAACTTATTATTACATTCAAATCTTCAAAACCAGTGATTAATGATTGTGTTTTTTTCAAATGAATCATATCTGATGTCACTATGAAATTAACACTCAACAAACAGGCGACCAGACAAAATTATCCACACAAAATTTATATAGTCTTACTTGTTTTAAGTTAGGTGTAATGAAAGACAAATGAATCAGCAGTTATCCAGACTAGGATTTGAACCCAGGTCTTCTGTTTAAAACAACAGATATTCTAACCACTGAACTTCCCGGATGATTAACTGCTATCTTTTGTCTAATACTGTCATTTCAAAGTGTACAATCTTGACAATACACAATTTGTGTATTTTGTTCTGTGAAATCAAATGTTGTGTTATTATTTTGAAATGCATAAAGTATTTGGCCAATTTGCCAATGCCAATGGTAAGGCTGGCAACCAGGTCACAAAAAAGCTTTGTTTTTTTTCTTCATAATATGGAGCGTGTAAGAAAAATAAGGTTTTTAAAAACTGCTTCATCATTATTTGCCATTTTAGTATTTGCCTTTGCTGCCTTCCTTCTCTGCTTTCTTTTTGTCTTTCTGTCCTTCCCAAACTGGCAGTCATAAATTTTCTTGTTTGGCACCACAAATGGTGTACCGTTAAACTGACTTACCGCCCAACTCTGACTGATGGCCAGTCATTCCAATATACTTTCTTAGCAGTGCAAAGACCTGAATGTATACATACATGTATTAAAATTTAAAATGTCTTTATAAATTACATTTTGAAAATTATCATTATATAGCACAGCTGTAACGGATGACATGAAAATCAAACTCGAAAGGGATTGATACACTATATACATGTATAGCTTTAACCAGACAATAACTCTTTTAACTCTTATAACATTTTTCAACTGCCCACCATGTTTAGCCAATTGCAGGGATTTCAGCTAGGTATCACGCAGGGCTGATAAGCTGGGGTTCGCTTTCTATCTAACAGTCAATACACTGCACTTACTGAAAATTTTCATAGGTTTTTCTATCAAGAAAAATAGATAAAAACATTAATTTCAATAATATAAGAAAAAAAGTAGAAGTCTACGGGGCATGTGATATCTGAAACCTTGAAATTTTCTGGTATGGGAGGTTTCACATAGTGCATGAGAAAATGGCTTAGCCATACCTGCCATAATTTTTCTGGCCATTTCCGGGATTTTGATATCGAATTTCCGGGATTTGAGCCGATTTTCCGGGACATACAACTATTCATATACTTTCAATGCCCTATAGTTGGCAGTACACAGAATTGGATGGAATTCCGTTTTTGGTGGGAAAAGCCGTGCATGTGTTTCAAATACACAGTACCATCAGTTTCATACCTTTTATTTTAGTTTCAAGAGCATAGTAATTGTGTAGCAGTAATCATAAAATAATAACTGTGTGCCATTAATTAATTAACTTAGCTACTGATGGAGGTCCAGTGGAAAGCTTGTATTTTTCTACATAGACTGACACATGTCTCACAGAAATTGATAAAGAAATGAAATACTTACTGGTAATTTTCTATTATCAAGCGCTGCCAATGTTGACAGTTTGGCTTGGTTTTGATGGCTATAGTGAAGTTATGGTCACATGGTATTGCAACACTGTTTGACCTGCACATTTCTTTTTATCATGCAGCATGGAATTTTATACATAATTAAGAGCATACCAAAATCCTGATTTCATCCCTTCAAATGGATCACAGTCGATCACATTATATGCCCTCGCTAAATTTCCAGAACTAAACAAGGAGCATAATTTGGACAATATTGGTAGACAGAATTTCGCAAGTCTTGGCCTGCGGCAAAGTTTAAATCGATCTTTGTCCTATCGCTGGATATTTTGTTTCATTATCAAGACAATGATCAATTATCAAATATATATTTATCGCTTTGATCTTATGTCATGGATTAAATTACCTTGCAGGCGCTGGTACTGTTTCATTAGTCCAAATAAAAAAGTTGAATATTGTGCTATTTTTAATGGTCGATATTCCCCTTCAGAGTAGACGTAAAGTCAACATCCTGCCTGAAGTTGCATTATTAAGACTACATTTTCATGACAGATTTAATAAACAATACCCAATCAACAACTATATAAATGACATGATTAGATAGTTGCACTGTAAATACTGTTGCTTTGATCTTTTGTTGTGGATTAAGTACCCTAGCGTGCAATTCTATTGTGACATTTCCCAAGTAATGAAGACAAAGTACAGTAAAATACAATACCAATCAACACTTATATGAATGACAAGATTATTTGATTAACTCTACTAATCCCGTCAAATCAAAACAGTATCATAATCATAATAAAAATCCCCTTTTTTATTTTGAAATTGTTTGTATATTAATTAATTTAAATACCATTAATTAATGCACATTTAAAAGTTTGTAAGAAACATTCTTTTTTACTTGAGGTTCCTGTGATGTTGACAAGTCATTCCTATAAAAAATTTAGTTAAATAAGTATTTATCTACATACAGATCTTTAGATTAAATGAGGCTGATTTGACTAGAGGCCGGTTTGGCTTTGGACCGATTTAACCTTTGAGGGGACAATCTGACTTAAGGCCGATTTGACCTAGGGCTAATTTGACTGTCCAGTGAGAAAATATAGTCACCATGGTTATCCTAAGCGAGCTCTACCCCCAAACAATGTAAAAATAAAGGAAAGAAAAAGTTCAAACTACAATCCGAAGAAAGACTCATTATTCTCAATATTAACTGTCGTTCTGTCAATAACAAAATTCCTGAACTACATCAAGTTATTGATCAAGTCAAACCTGATATAATCTGCTGCACTGAAACTTGGTTAAAACCCAGCACCCACACTGCAGAAATTTTCCCCAGTCACCTTGGCTACCAGGTCTATAGAGATGACAGAACAACTGGCAAGGGTCGAGGTGTCCTCCTTGCAGTCACAAATAACCTACTTAGTGAAGAACAGCCAGACTTATACACAGATTGCAACATCATATGGTCAAAAATTTCAATAACTGGTATCAAAGACATTTATGTCTCTGCATACTACAAGCCCTATGAAAATGATGAACACTCACTAAATGAAATTTGGTCATCTATAGTAAAAATTCCTCAAAACAACAACATCTGGGTATTGGGTGACTTCAATCTCCCAGACATGAACTGGTCAAATGAAACACCAACAGATACATGCAAATTCAAAGAAATGTATGATTATTTTGCAGAGAAAATGATTAATCATAATTTTGAACAAATGGTCAAAGTTCCCTCACGGGATAAAAATATCTTAGATTTCTTCCTCACTAACACTCCGGGTCACGTCTATGACACAAAAGTCTTACCAAGCTTAGGTACATCAGACCATGATATAGTCTTCCATGAACTTAAGGTCAATAGAGGGCGAATCAGGCAAACCCCTCGACTGGTCAAATCATACAAGAAAGCAAACTGGTCTGACTTCAAAAATGACTTGGTCACTTTCAGTAGTACGTTCAACCAAAATCAAAATGAAGACCCAAACCAATTATTAGACATGTTCAAAGCTGAGATCAAAAGGTTATCATCCAAACACATACCGTCAAGACAATGCAAAAATTAAGCTGATTTACCATGGGTTACTCACGATATTGTTAAACAGATTAGGAAAAGGAACAAGCTCTTCACAAAAATAAAAACGTCTCGGTCACAGAATTGTCAGAACATAAAGAAATTCAAACATCTTAAGGCATCAGTGCAAAAACAAATAAGAAATGCTTATTAGTCATATCTAGAGTCAATCATCTTCTCAGATAATACAGATCCAGGTCATAAGAAAAAGTTCTACAACTTTATTAAACACAAAAAAATGAAAACACAGGAATTGCACCACTTAGCACTGATGGGCATACTTACATTGCCCAGTGTCAATGGCGAACATACTAAACAAACAGTTTTCTCAAAGCCTTCACCACTCAGTCTCAAACAAATAGCTAAAAGCTCAATGTCATCAGTTGGTCACCCGCCCATGGCTCCCATATCCATCTCAGTTCAAGGAGTTGATAAGTTATTGGCAGGACTAAACCCCCCACAAAGCCCAAAGTCCAGATGAGATTTCACCTAGGCTACTCAAAGAGCTACACACAGAGATAGCACCAATCCTTAAAATCATATTCCAAAGATCACTAGACACAGGTATTGTTCCTAAGGATTGGAAACATGCCATCATCACACCAGCATACAAAAAAGGGTCAAAATCAAAACCTAGCAATTACAGACCAATACCACTCACATGTAAAACATCAAAACTAATGGAACACATGATTGTTCAAACATGATGGATTACTTTGACAAACACAACATACACTGCAACATGGATTCAGGTCTAAACATAGCTGTGAGACAGAGCTCTTTGGCTTTACACAAGAAACAGCTGACAACCTTGATCAAGGTCAACAAAATGATGTCATAGTCATGGACTTCAGTAAAGCTTTTGACACAGAAGACCCCCACAAACTCATGCACAAGCTGAATCACATGGGAGTTCATCCACACATCTGTTCAATGATACAAAACTTTCTCAAAAACAGATCACAACAAGTATTAGTGGAAAACAAGGTATCTGACAGCATACCTGTGCTTTCTGGTGTCCCGCAGGGATCGGTCTTAGGTCCGTGTCTCTTTCTCGCATACATTAATGACCTACCAGGAAGTGTCAGGAGCCGGGTGCATCTATTTGCCGACGACACCATAGTTTATTTAACAATTAAATCACAAGCATCTGCACAAACCTTACAAAATGATTTGCACAACCTTGAAATATGGGAAAAAGAATGGTCAATGGAATTCAACCCTGAAAAGTGTGAAGTACTAAGAATACACAGGAAAAAGAAACCGGTCATCTTTCCCTACACCCTACATAACATTAAACTGAAAACAACAGAAAATGCAAAATACTTAGGAGTTACAATAAGTAGTAACCTAAACTGGTTATCCCACATTAACAATATCACAAACAAAGCAAAAAACAGCTTAAGGTTCATCAGACGAAACGTCAAAACACAAAACAAACAACTCAAAGAAGCAGCATACAAACATATGTAGGACCACAGGTTGAATACTGCTCAACCATATGGCATCCATAGCAAAAATATCTCACTCACAGAATAGAAATGGTCCAGAGGTCAGCTGCAAGGTACGTTCATAATGATTACCACAATACAAGCAGTGTAACAAACATGATCAAAGAACTAAAATGGTCAACTTTAGAACAAAGGCGAAACCATGCCAGCCTGGTCATGCTAAACAAAATAAAAAACAATCAGGTCATTGTTGATCACAATCACCTTACAAACACAAGAAACAGCGAATTCCTCATCCCACAATCAAAAACACAACATCACATGAACTCATACTTTCCAAGGACTATACGACTCTGGAACGAATTACCGACAGAGATTAAGGCTACCCCAACTGTACCAGCTTTAATCAGTGGACTATAAACAAGTTTTATAGATTTTTAGTACTTAAAATAAATGTTTAAGTAAGATCTTCAGTAAAATGTTGTTTTCTTTGTTATTATCTTTTATAATTTTAATGTTGAGTACTCTATTTCGACGCAAAACTATTTCGACGCCATTTTAGTTTTGACCTCGCTTTCGGCTAAGGGGAAATCCCGTGACGTCACTCTCTCTGATTTTGTTCTGTCAATTCTCGGCTTTACACATCCGGGTATTTTTTAAAGGTTGTATATCCGTACTTGGGTGTAACTCGGATTTTATCGTTGAGTTATATGTAACTTCAAGATTTTCGATACCAACATGTTACTAAGCCAACAAGATGGAGGGTATCTGATACACCACATGTACTGGACCTTATATTTATAAATGAAGAAAACATGATCAGTGACATTGAATACTTGAGTCCGCTAGGGAAGAGCGACCACTGCGTCATACAGTTTAACTACAATTGCTATACTAGACTGAAAGTGAACAATAGAGAGAGAATGTGTTATAACAAAGGAAATGATGTAGACTTTAATAACGAAATGGAGAACACAAACTGGAATGCAATACTCAATCCACACGATCACATAAACTGTAACTGGGAAAAATTTGTAGAAAAACTTAAACAAATGGAGAAGAGGTACATACCGAGTCGTAAACCGAAAGTATCGAACAAGAGAAAAAGGGAATTTCAAATAGACAAAAAGACATATGAAAAAATCAAGGAGAAGAACTCACTACATAGGAGAACAGTTACAACTAAAGACCCAAAGGTTAGAATGCAGTACAACAAGGTCAGAAACCAAGTTAAAACACTAACTAGAAAGCTGAAGAAGAAAAATGAAAATTAATTAGCTCAGAAAGCTAAGAAAACCCCAGAAGCGATATGGAAGTATATTAAATCCAAATAAAAAACTCGATCAGGAATAGGAGAACTACTTACAGATCAGAACGACGAAAAATCACCCAAAACCGATGATGACAAAGAGAAAGCTGAGATCCTTGCCAACTTCTTCAAAAGTGTTTTCACACAAGAACCTGAAGGTAGTGTACCAGATCTACCAATGAGAGACATTAAAACTGAAATGGAAAACTTATAAATAACAAAAGATAATATAGCCAAGATATTAAAAGGATTGAAAATAGACAAGTCACCTGGACCAGATAGGAAACACCCAAGAGTGCTTCAAGAACTTGCAGATACAATAGCAATTCCGCTACATTTGATATTCATGCAATCATTAACAACTAAAACTGTTCTAAATAGATGGAAAGAAGCTCAAATCAATCTTTAAAAAGGGAAAAAACATATAGCTGGAAATTATAGACCGGTGAGCCTCACATCCGTAGTTTGCAAAGTAATGGAAACACTAGTACGAGAACACATTATCAAACATATGAAGGCTAATAATTTCTTCACTGATAGACAGTATGGGTTCATATCGGGAAGGTCGACGTCTCTACAACTTCTTTTTTTTTTGAGGCCCCAACTGAGTAACCCCGTTTATTTACCCCGTAATAGGTATGAGAGGGTCGGGGTCATCCCCATCATACCTTATATCGATTGTGTTACATCATAGAATTATATACATCAATCATTTGATTACAAAAAATAATAATAACACATTGTGTTTGATTACAATAATAAAATGTGATGCAAAAGAATAATAATTTTAAACTTAATATGAGATAAAGTAAAATGTATTCATTATATCGGTGTAGTTTATTCAATTAAGGATCTTACAATTAGCCATCTATCATTTTTATTTTCGGTTAAATTTGTATTTTTGTAAATATTCCATGCTAACTTAAGACTATTTTTAAAACCAGTACATGTAAGTAGCAATTTTTTTTTGTCTTAGACAGATATATGTATCTTTTCAATTCTAAAAACAAAATATCATATTGAAAATCATTTGTTTCTGAACCTAAAATAAATGTTTCACAGCAGAAAAAATCATCAAAATTATTTATATTAGCTTTCAGATACTGAAATAGAGGTTGAATTTTTTGAAATTCCCAGAATAAATGTAACAGTGTTTCTTCCTGACTATTACAAAAAGTACACATTTTACTATTAACAATTTTCATTTTAAACAAAAGTGAGTTAGTTGCTAAAATTCTATGAATAATTCTTGTTTGGAACCACTGAATATATGAGTCTTTTGTACAGTTGAAGACATTACTATATATTAAATGCCAATTAATGTGATTATCTATAAAACATGTGTTCCATTTTTCTTGGCTTATTGGTATATCTGTATTTTTAACTATAGTTTCATAAACACTTTTTTTATTGTTATTTGTAATTAAAATAGGTTTGACATAACAGCTAATAATAGGATACTGAACATTAAGCAAGTCATTTCGAATAGGAATATTATGCTTTTGCATGTAAAATTTTATAGCTTGTTTTAAATTATGATATTGCAAAAAGTTAACTTTTTGCCTGTTACCTGTTCTAAATAATTTAGGTCTACAAAATCACCTTGTTGATTAAGAATATCCTTAACAGATCTGATTCCTTTATCATACAAAGTTTGAATGTAAATATATCTATTTCCTGCTAACAATTTATGGTTGTAAAATAATGGCATATGTAACACTTTTTCTTTACTATCAGTACTAAGTTTATCTGCAAATACCATATAAGCTTTTAAGACATCAATCCAGAAAACGTTTTTAATCTTACCAATAATCAATTTACAAAACAGTTTTCCAGTGTTAAAAACTTTATCAATATTAAACAATGAGTTCACTAGCTTATAACATTTACTTTTGCTATTACTTACATATCTTCTAAACCATTTTATCTTTAAACAATGTATATAACTACAGATATCAACCATATTCAAGCCACCTTCTTTGTATGTTTTGATATTAACTGTTTGTTTATTTTTTGCCTTGCTTTCCCATATAAAATCATAAAATAAATCATTCAGAGTTTTCAAAAATACAGTATTAGGTGTTGGCAAGCTTGTAAAACAGTGGGTAAATATAGGAAGCAGTATTGATTTTACAACAGTGATTTTTCCTACTAGAGTTAACATTCTTTTTTTTCCAGTGACTTATACTATTTTTTACTTTTTGAAGTTTTACAATAAAATTTAAGTCAATCATTTTCTCTAAATCAACGTCAAATATTAAACCTAACAATCTAAACTGTGTATCACCCAAGTAAGTTTCCATTTTGTCTTAACAGATCTAGTACTATACTTAAGAGAGCCTATCCATATAACCTTGGTTTTGTAAAAATTTATCTTTAATCCTGAAATCTCTGTAAACCTGTTTAATAAATTTAATGAGGTTCTTAGAGAGTTTTCCGAACCATCTAGCAGCAGTGATGTATCATCCGCAAATTGTGAAATTTTATATTCCTCGCCATCTATTATTATACCTTTAACATCCTTACACTGTCTTTTTTTACTGCTATTATCTCAGCACATAAAATGAAGATATAAGGTGAAATTGGATCTCCTGGTCTACAACCTCATCTAACTTTGAAAAATTTAGATAAAAAAAACATTCAAAATGACACAAGTCTCAGTATTGTATAAAAACAAAGATATCCATTTCTTAAACATTGGACCAAACTGGAATAATGAAAGACATTTCTCTATAAATGTAAAAGATAAAGTATCAAAAGCTTTTTCAAAATCAATCATCATTACTAAACCTGGCATATTATTATACTCTGTAAATTGCATAATGTCATACAATAATCTAGTATTCTCACCAATAAACCTATTCTTAACAAATCCAGTTTGATCTTTTGAAACTAAAACATCTAAAACACTTTTTAGTCTATTTGCTATACTACCCGAAGCTAATTTGTAAACTACATTTAATAAGGTTATTGGTCTCCATTTTTTTAAAAATTGCTTTAGCTTGTTTTCTTTTGGAATGCAGGTTATTGTTCCTTGTTTTTGATTTCTAGTGAAAGAATTAACATTATAAGCAAAATTAATAGCTTTTACAACAAAATGTCCTATTCTATTCCAAAAGGTTTTAAAAAAATTGCTGTGAATCTATCAGATCCCGGGCTTTTATCATTTTTCATATTTTGTAATGTAAAAGAGACTTAATCGTATGAAAGGAGACCTTCAAGGTTCGATGCTTCATCAAGACAACTTAGTAACGTCACAATTGTTTAATTCTTTATCAATATTAGACTCATCCGTCAAATTAACATTTTTATACAAATTTTCATAGTAACAACAAGTTTGAGCCAGTATATCTTTTTGATCATGTATAATAGTTCCATCATCTAGTTCAAGAAAAGGAATCATTTTATCTGAACAATGTGTTTTCTCTAAATTAAAAAAAATAATTAGTTGGTTTTTCTCCAGATTCAATCCATTGTGACCTTGGCCTAATCATAGCACCTTTTATTTTGTTGCATCTTAATTCACTCAATTCATTTTGTAATTTTAAAAAAAATTGTCTTTATTATTAATTGTTAAATTTTGTTCTATAAGACTTATTTCTTCCATTAATTGCTTTTCATAAATATTTCTTTCCTTAACCTTAAACGAGCTGTAAGAAATAGTTTTACCTCTTATTTCCATTAAAAGTGTCTCTAAAAAAAGTTCACCATTAATAACAAACTCAATATCTTTATTTTTTGTATCTAAAACATAATATTTATTATAGACTGGTACACAATATTGTAATTTTATTTCATCTATTTTCTTATCTATAATATCAAGGAACTCAATGTCATGTAAAAGAGAATTATTAAATTTCCATAAACCTTTTCCATGACTTACAGGAGCAAAACAAATATCTAGACATATTATTGAATGATCAGATCTATAACTAACATCAATATCACATTTCCGTACATACTGATACAAACTACTTGTTATAAGAAAAAAAGTCTAGTCTTCCTTGTTGTATTGGAATAGTGTGTCTCCATGTATATCTTTTGATGTCACCATGTAACTCTCTACAAGGATCAATAAGGTATTTTTCTTCCATAATTCTTAATAAAATGTTATTATTATTCTTTGATTTATAATTACGATAATCTAAGTCTGGATTTTGTACAAGGTTGTAATCTCCAAAAACAATTAGAGGGTCGTTGTCATTGAAAGAGTCTAAAATATCAAAAATACTTTTAAAGAGACTAGGATTATCTATATTTGGAGCATATATATTAACTAAAGTAAAGTTTATTGAACCAAACGATATTTGTAAAATTTTAAATCTTCCTGAGTCATCAGGTTTAACTGAATTGATTTTGATACCTAAATGTTTTCTACATAAAATAGCCACACCTTTAGCATTTGACCTGCCATGACTAAAATAACAGACACCATTCCACTCGGGATAAATTTGTTTTTCAATTTCTTTTATAGAATGTGTTTCTTGTAGACAGAGTATATCAGCTTTTTTGGTCTGGAATAAATTGAAAACATCACGTCTCTTAACGCTATCATTTAAACCTCGACAATTGTAAGAAAAAAATATTAAGAATACTCATTGCTAACTGTTACAAAATACATTCATCATTATATCTATAGTATACATAACAACAAAACCTGACAAGTTCACTACATATTCCCACTGAAACCTCTCTAAATAACATTTGGACCTCAAAAACATAATATCATGTGCTAGCATATATAAATTCAAATATATTTAGCACAAATAAACAAATGAAAATTTAATGTTGAAAAACTTACAAAAATATGTTTGTATTTTCTCAATTTCTAAACAAATGAAACATTCTTTTTGTGTTATTTTTAATCACTAATACGATACGTTTTATAAACTCAAATTCTTGTATTGATATTAAATACATATTGTCAGTACTAAAATAGCAATTAGACTATTACCATAGTTTTTTCAAACAACATGTACAATACAATTGGTTTATTATTTTCTAAACTGGTCAAAAATATACATGTAGTACTATTTTCCAGTATTCAAAAGGAATTTACCTTATACTATATACAGCATGAACTAGTCTTATACATCAATACAAATTTCCAAAACTCTATAAATAGCATCATTAGTTATAGTTGAATTCTGCAAGGTATATAGATCTGTTACATATCTCAGTACAATTTTACAGATTTTTCCACCAGAATGATTAGTAAAGCAGTTAAAGAACAACTTTTCAAAAGTAAACTGAAGTATTTTAAAAGAGATCAACACAATCATCTTGTTGAAACCATCTTGTAACTGAATACATTACAAATCTACAGTTACATACATATTCTCCACAACTTCTTAATGTACTGGATAAATGGACAAAAGCATTAGACAAAGGAAAATCTGTAGATGTCGTATATATAGACTACATGAAAGCTTTCGATACCGTACCACATAAAAGATTGATGAACAAAATGACAGCTTATGGTATAGAAGATCCAATACTCAGCTGGACTAGAAACTTTCCGTGCGAAAGAATCCAACAAGTTTCAGTCAATAATGAATACTCATCTTGGTCAAACGTTACATCTGGAATTCCCCATGGATTTGTCCTTGGACCACTATTGTTTGTTATATTCATAAACGACCTACCCAATTTAGTAAACTCTGATATGTATCTATTTGCCGACGACACAAAGATTTTCATCATTAGTGACAATAAAGACACTGTAGAACTTCAAACAGATCTGAACAAGTTAAACGATTGTAGCGAGACATGGCTTTTGAAATTCCATCCGGACAAATGTAAGCACATGCATATTGGTAAACCAGGACCTGAACCTGATATTAAATACACCCTGAAAACTAAACAACTTGATCAAGTAAAGGAGGAAAAAGACCTCGGTGTGGTTATTGACTCAGAACTGAACTTTGATAAACATATCAGTGATAAAGTAAACAAAGCCAACTCTATGTTTGCACTACTGAGAAGGACATTTCAATTTCTAGATACGTCAACATTTGTCCCATTATATAAGACACTTGTACGAACTAACTTAGAATTTACTAGTTCAGTTTGGCACCCGTACAAAGCAAACCACTTGGATATGATAGAAAACGTTCAAAGGAGGGCCTGGTCTAAAGGACATGACGTATGCTGACAGATTGCGGAAACTGAAACTACCAACTCTCAGTTTTAGAAGAATACGTGGAGACATGATAGAACTGTATGAGATACTAAATGGAAAATACGACCGAGAAGCAGCACAATTTGTTAAACTTTGGAAAGATATGTCAGTAAGAACAGGGGTACGGGGAAACAGCTTAAAGATCTATCCACAAAGAGCAAGGACTGAACTACGTAAAAACTCGCTCACCATCAGAGTAGCAAAAACCTGGAACAATCTCCCAAAGTCAATAGTTACTGCACCGACAATTAACACCTTCAAGAATAGATTAGATAAATTCTGGAAGAACCAAGAACTCTTATTAGATGACCACAAAGCTAACATTACCGGAAGTGTAATCGAATTTGAGCTAGAGACTGGTATAGAGGAAGTGGATTCCTGAACCAGTACAACAACCTACGTAAACCTAAGTAAGAAAAGATTAAAAAATACAAAAACTAGAACATATAACAAAATAAACTGTCTTAACTTCCGAGACCTACGGCCTGATAAATGCATTTTAACGATTCTAATTAATTATAGTTGTTAGGTTTCATAACAAACGACTTTAAAGTCACATAGGCTCCAACAATAAAGTCCGAGTAACGATCCCCAGAAAACACCCGACGTTTATACAACGTTGTTTCAATGTTGGATTTTCGTCGTGACGTCGCCGACGAGAATCCAACGTCTAATCTACGTTAAAAGACCGACGTCCATAAGATGTCGTAAAAAGACGTTGACATAACGTTGGATAATGGTTGCAATTATTTAACGAACTTGCCAAAAAAGCTAATATTTTGCGATAATTTAAGTGCAATTACTGCGACCAAAATGCACCTTGTTTGTGTTTACTTCAAAGATTTACCCCATCTAAGGCGAAACACAGGCCACTACGTGGCGATGTAAAGTCAAGTTACCCGCGTTTTCGTATATTATGAAAATGAAAATGATACATTGTTTTCTCAGGTCTTAATACATGCATGATTTATTGCAGGATTAATTTACAGTGACATAATTATACTGCTCATAAAAGAGGTTTGTTTATCGAATGTCGGACTCTATGCACGTGGCTTTCATGCGCCTCTTTACGAGATGTTATATGCCACTATTATGTAATTCTCGGCTTAAGCATGACGTCATTCTTGCCATTTACCAATTAGATAACTGTAACTTATCAAAGCATTCGGTTGTCAGTCGTTACTCGGACTTTATCATTGGAACCTATGTGATTCTCAAGTTGTTTGTTATGAAACCTAACAACTTAATTAAATAGAATTGTTAAAAATGCACTTATCAGGCCGTAGGTCTCGGTAATTAAGACAGTTTATTTTGTTATATGTTCTAGTTTTTGTAATTTTTAATCTTGAAGTTATATATAGCTCAACGATAAAATCGGAGTTACACGCAAGTACCGATATAGTACCTTTAAAAAGTACCCGGATGTGTAAAGTCGAGGATATGTTAGCATGTTTTGATTTATTTTAGAATAATTAGTGATAAAACAAAGTACTTAAGAAAATCAATTACTTGGTTGAGTTTTCATAACTGGCTTCGATACTGACTATAGCAATCACACCCCTATTCATTATCAGTAAGTACTATACCATCAGTGGTGGCGCATAAAGACAATGGAGCATAACGTCCTTCACCCCTGTATAATCATAATGTTGAAAAAAAAAAAATCTGTCCTGTGTTCTTTTTTATAATTTGAATAAAACCTATGAACTAGGAACAAATACATGTACACTGAGCATTGATGACCATAACAAATTAACAATTGCCATTCATCATGAAAACTGGAAGCCAGTTTCCAAAATTAATTTGATCTTTATTTCAACTAGTTATATTGTATAATAAAGTTTGTCATCAAAACCTATTGCGGGTTTTGAAATGGGTGCATGATATCACTCATAGAAGCAGTTTAACCTTACGTTTTTGTGCATGACAAATGATATTCAGTATCCTTTATCAATATTCAGTTTTATAAGTATATGAAATAAGCTCTTTTAAAGAAAATTAAGACTGGTAAAAAGTAATAAAGATTTTTTAACTTTCAAAGTACATCATATATGCATTTAACAGCAAACTAAATCATTAATATCCATATATTTAAAATTAATGGTCTCATTAGTTTTGGAAGTCCTTTTTTAAGGATTGATTGGACAAATTTCCCATTGTTTTGAAATCCGTGGCAGGATGGTGACGCATTAATATCTATGCAATCAAGTTAATGGAATTCTGTTTTTAAAAGAAAAAAATAATGTTTGCATGGTTTTGTCATTAAGGAAATTTAAAGTGGATTTTTTCCTGAAAGTAATTGATTTGGCCTTGGGTCAAGGGGGCGCTGAGAGGCCTGTGGGTAAATGGCAACGCAACACAATATTTGGGTGGAGGAAGTACTGTAAGAGATCAGTGGCCAACCTTGCATGTGCTACAGGGGGTTGTAGTATACAAGATGGGAGCTCAACTTTGTGTTCCGATCCTGATGCTTGTATTGTATGAGATGGGTGACCAACCTTGCGTTGCGATCCTGGGGCTTGTATTTTACGAGATGGGTTGCAAACCTTGCGTTGTAGTCCCAAGGCTTGTATTCTACAAGCTGGTGGCCAACTGTGCATTGCGATCAATGACTTGTTTTGTACCAACATGTGGTCAGCATGCTATATGGGGACTTGTATTCCATGTATACATGATAGATGGCTAATGTGGTGTTGCGATCTTGGGGCTTGTATTGTACAAGGTGGGAAGGGTTTAGCATTCAATTGTATGCACACCTTTTCTGAACTTGCGCACTACTAATCCACAGGTAAACCAGGTTAAGTCTAACCAGTAAAAGTGTGTCTGAGTAGATAATTTGACCATTGTTATTTGACTTGAATATGGTTGAAAAATGCAAATACAAATCTAGTGGACATTTCTATAGCTCACCTGAACCGGACGTGGTGAACTTTTCGGATTGCTACTTTTCGTCAGTTGTTGCCTGTTGTCAACAGTTGTTAACACTGTAGAGGCTACCTTTAATCCAGTCTTTGTTTAAAAGTTTGTCTCCATCCTCTAGGCCAAGATGAACTTGGTATATTACAAAAAACTGTGTCACTAGCAGTAGGTCAAATCATAGAGAAACAAACTCTGAATTGACATATTTCAGGATTCAGAAACTTGTATTGTTTCTCCTGTCAGAGATAATGGAAGATGTGGCTACCCTGGAGGTGGCATGACAGAACACCGACAGACTGAGAAAATTGTTCAGGCCCAATCACTGGAAGATTTTTATTGTCTGGAAAATCAGAGACTCGAAATCAAAAGTGCCAAATGAGCGTCAAAAATGGTACTTTCCTTTTAAATTGTTTCTACCAAGTTTTCTGTTAACACATGAAAATTTTAATCCTGCATATATAACAGTTAATTACTGTGACTGTATGAACAATTACCGGTAAGATAAAAATATATATAAAAATGGACCTGTGGTTATGGACTTGTAATAGGTAAAGAATTAAATCTCAGAAAATATTTTGAATAGTCAATTATCACATGCAAGGCAATTAACACTTTAGATCTATAGGGACTTTTCAAGAAAGAATCTAGCTGTTGTCGTCAGTGGTGGTGGCATTCTAGCCTTTGTCATTCATGATATTTAAAATGGGGGTCATAACTTTACTACTTACTATAGATTTGAATCATGTTTGGACAAAAAAGCTTTGCACAAGACTTTTAGACTGACTTGCATTAAGGGTCGTTACAGTAACAAATATTCAGTTTGAAACTAGAAGTTAAACTGTATGTGTAGTTATTGGAGAGGTCGTCAGACCTCTCAACAGTGTTGGCTCTAATTGCTGGAGGCATCCATTTTTGCGTATCAAATGTTAGTTAATGATCTCATATTAAGCCTAAAATCGTGAAAACCAGTCTACAAAGATAGTTGTGCGCATGCTCCGAATCATAATACGAATTTATTTAAACGAAACCAAAATTTAACATCGGGTCAAAACGGCTAATGGTTAAAACGGCCCATGTTTAAAACGGCCCATTATGAACAGAACGTACAGAACAATTTTGTATTCCCTTAACTAAACACAAAAAATACAATTATAGGGATGCATTTCTTATAATGCATGCTACTGTTTAAAAACTACAAATTCTAAAATGCATTTTTTTCTGAGAAACTCATCAGCCTGATGAAAAAATTAATATTTAGCCATGGACATGAAAAAATGGTAAATATTTTTAACGAATTTCAGAGGATTTTTGACAAGTCCATTTCCTCGATTTGGATCAAATTTACGCCCTTTTAATATTTAGTCCAGCTTAACAGATACTATCGCTGATTATTTTGTAAAATATTTGGACTAAGAAATGTGTAATAAAAGCTTGAAAGGGAAAACAAAACTTAATGAGCCTAAAAAAGCAGCAGCTTAACATGGGAGTTCTGGCTTCAACAACTACATGCATTGTTGTAAAAGAGGGGGGAGTAAAGCCTTAGGGGCTTATAAGAAGATCCCCAAGATTCTACAAGGTATGAAATACATGAGGTTATCTTAATTTGTTTCATTTATTTAAATGGTAGATACGCCACCATAAAAAAATTGAAATAACTAAATTTTAGTCAGTTTCGGTCATTTTGCCTAATAAGGTATTAACTATTAATAATAGTTAGGTTACAAGTTTTTATAATTATTTAAGTCACAGAACGTTTAAAAAATTCAAAATGATCTTGGAAACAAGTAGATTCATTCTTTCAGTGACGACAGCTGCTGACCTCTCTTTGGCTTACTTTTTAAAGGAAGCCAACTTGTTTACTAAGTCATCTCTTTAAAATGGTTACCCTGTGACTTAAATGTGATGCACTTCTTAGAAACTAGAAAGTCCTTGAAATTATGCCCCCTGAAATAACTGAATTTCACAAGTCTATGAAATTCATATAGTTGTGTGAAGAATGTTTTCTTAAGACGCAATGTATTATTTTTTAAGCTAGTTTTATGAAGACGATAATGATGCAACTGAGCAGTCAACATTGGAAGCAGTTGCTGTTTGTCTGAAGTATGCTCCAGACAGGTGTGGTGGAGGGGTAGACAAAAGAATCTTGCTTCTGTCTAATTCTTTAGTGCTTGATGGAACATCATGGTGTGGTTGGAATAAGAATGGCATTTAGTTATAATTCAGTATTATATCCATATATTTTTTTATCTTTGTTTATGTGCATGTATCTGTATATTAAGCTCCATTTTTCGAAGAAAAAAGTGTCAGACTATTGTCATGATCATCCCATCTACATTTTGTTAAGGTTCATTTCTCAGATATCTTGGATAACTTGTTCACTATCAAAATGTGACACCATTACTTCAGAGCAGATAAACGTTGAATTTATTTTTTTCAAAATTATGCCCACTTTTCAACTTAAAATTTCTTGGTTAATCTTTTCTTGTTAATGTTTATTTCTCAAAAAGCTTCAAACTTAGATAGTTGATCACCAGCAAGACCCTTACAAAGACAGTTGGTACCCACGTCAATGGGATCAAAATTAGCCCCATCCCAGGGGTCACTTGATTTTGCTTTAGACTTATGTAGGAAAAAACTTAAACTATTTACTTGCATTGGATGGGTAGGTACTTCCCCCCCCCCCCTCCCCACACACAAAAAAATCTCTTCTTATATACATGAGTAGATACTTGCCCTCCCCCTCAATCATTTTTTTTTTCATTTGGGCCTCTTGCTTGACTTAGCTTATATAAGCTTAGCTGTTATATTATCCAGCAGTGAGAAAAGTGGAGCCTGCTCTCCAAGGACAGGTGTTGCTGATGTATATGTATTGTATGTTTAGCAAATCATTTGATGTTGTGTAATACTGTAACCATTACAATTGAATACAAGAAGCTAAACATGTATTTAAGGCAGAAAGTTTGTATTTGTAGAGGAAGGTGCTAAACATTTTCTAAAATGAATAAATCTCTGTCCTACCTACTTCACTTGACTGGAAAAAAAATATTGGTGTTTTTTTTTTTTTTTTTTTGTTCATTGAAGTAAGCTTTTGAACCAAGTCCTTCATAATAGGTAATTTGACTTGAGCTTGAGGTTTTTGCTTCAAGTTTATAATGAAGATCTAAAAACTGCATGACATTTGTGTCTGCATATGTAAATAGATTGGAAATCAGTTACTTCACATGAAAAACCTAATGACAGTTGAAACTTTCAATACAAGCGTAATATATTTGCACAACCATGCCAATATACGAAGAATAGTCACAGTATTAAGTATAAATATGTCAGTTGTATGCATGTTTCCCTGGTACCACTAGTTGAACTGTTGGTTCTTGATTTATACAACAGTTTATTATTTTTTTTTAACATAAGTGTTTGTGGTAACTAAACAAATTGAGCTATTCATATCTATTACGTTTTGACAGTTCACAAATTGTATGAGTTGGGTATGAGAAATATTCTTTAATGTTTTGTTGAAAATGTAAATTTGATACCTGTCATAACCTCTTTGTAGGTTTCATTATTTTCTATGATAAAAGATGATTTCTTAAAACATTTTTATAACTCTGAAAGGGGCTGCTTAGGAATCGAGCAAGTCATCTGTAAAGACACATCCCATCCTGTCCTGTCCCAGTGAAATGATCTTGGTAACTTCTCAAGCTATTGGATATAAGCTGACTTGCATTGTGACAGAATAATGGCCAATTTTTGACTAAAATGTTCTAAGGACAAAGTGAAAATCGGGGGTATTTTTCTGCACTAGTGAAATGCTTGTTGATTTTGTTTTTACGTATTTTTAGCTCACCTGAGCCTGCTCAGGGTGAGCTATTGGGATCGTTGAATGTCCGGCGTGCGTCGTCAACAATTTGACTTAAACAACATCTCCTCCTTAACCGCTGAGCCAACATTGATGAAACATGCCTGAGATATTCCTTGCATGAAGCTCTACAAAAGTTGTTCAAAGAATTCAATTCCATCAAGAACTCTGGTTGCTATGGCAACTTAAAGGAAAAACTTTGAAAATCATTTTGTCTGAAACCACAAGGCCCTGAGCCTTAAGATTTGGTATGTAGCATTGTCAGTGGACCTCTATCAATCTTGTTCAAATTATGACCCTGGGGTCAATTGATATTACATAGGCTTATATAGGAAAACTTTAAAAATCTTCTTGTCTGAAAACACAAGGCCTAGAGTTAAGATAATTGGTGTGCAGCATTGTCCAGTGGGCCTCTACCAATTTTGTTCAAATCATTGCTCCTGGGTCAAAAATGGCCCCGTATTGGGGGTCACTTGATTTACATAGAGTTATATAGGGAAAACTTAAAAAATCTTCTTGTCAGAAACCACAAGGTTTGGAGCTTAGATATTTGGTATGAGGCATCATCTAGTGGGCCTATACAAAGATTGTTCAAATTATGACACTGGGGTCAGAACTGGTCCGCCCTGGGGGTCACTTGATTTACATAGAGTTATATAGGAAAAACTTAAAAAATCTTCTTGTCAGAAACCGCAAGGCATGGAGCTTAGATATTTAGTGTTGAGCATCATCTAGTAAACCTCTACCAAGATTGTTCAAATTATGACCCTGGGGTCAGAACTGGCCCCGCCCTAGGGGTCACTTGATTTACATAGAGTTATATAGGGAAAACTTAAAAAATATTCTTGTCAGAAACCACAAGGCTTGGAGCTTAGATATTTGGTATGAGACATCATCTAGTGGACCTATACAAATATTGTTCAAGTTATGACCCTGGGGTCAGAACTGGCCCCGCCCTGGGGGTCACTTGATTTACATATAGATATATAGGGAAAAATTAAAAAATCTTCTTGTCAGAAACCGCAAGGCTAGGAGCTAAGATATTTAGTGTTGAGCATTGTCTAGTAGACCTCTACCAAGATTGTTCAAATAATGACCCTGGGGTCAAAACTGGCTCCACCAAAGGGGTCACATGTTATATAGTAAATTCTTTTAAAAATCTTTTTGTCAGAAACTGCAAGGCCTGGAGCTTAGATATTTGGTATGAGGCATCAACTAGTGGACCTCTACAGAGATTGTTCAAATTGTGACCCTGGGGTCAGATCTGACCCCGTCCAGGGCTTCTTTGATTTACATAGAGTTATATACATGTAGGGAAAACTTAAACATTCTTCTTGTAAAAAAATACAATGCATGGAGCTTAGATATTTGGTGTTGAGCATTGTCTAGTTGACCTCTACCAAGATTGTTCAAATCCTGGCCCCTGGGTAAAAACTGGCCCCGCCCAAGAGCTCACATGTTTTACATAGAGTAATATAGCAAAAAACTTTTAAAATCTTCTTGTCACAAACTGCAAGGCCTGGAGCTAAGATATTTGGTAGTATGCACCGTGACCACAGTGGGGACATCCCCCATCCCGTAGGGGTCACTTCCCTCCCCCCTACCCCCCCCCCGGCCCTAAAAATTTTATCTCATTTTTTACGTTTTTTGCTATGGCAATAAAATTTGGGCCATTTGTACTTTTTTTAGAGGATTTCAAAAACATCATATCATGACCTATATTTTTGACCTACTGTCCTACTTTTTTGTTTTTTAGCTACATCAATAAAATTTGGACCGTGTGCACAGTTTTTCGTTTCGATTTCAAAATTGTCATCGCATGATCTTTTTATTTGACCTACTGACCTACTTTTTGTTTTTGGAGCTATGGAAATGAAATTTGGACCATGTATACAGTTTTTTGTTCCAATTTCAAAAACATCATATCATGACCTATATTTTTGAGCTACCGACCTACATTTTTGTTTTTGGAGCTATGGCAATGAAATTTGGACCATGTATACAGTTTTTGTTCCGATTTCAAAAACGTCATATCATGACCTATATTTTTGACCGACTGACCTACTTTTTTGTTTTTTAGCTACAGCAATGAAATTTGGACCATGTGCACATTTTTTTTTGTTTCGATTTCACAAACGTCATATCATGACCTATATTTTTGACCTACTGACCTACTTTTTTGTTTTTGGAGCTACAGCTATGAAATTTGGACCATGCATACAGTTTTTTATTCGATTTCAAAAACGTCATTGCATGACCTATATTTTTGACCTAATGACCTTCTTTTTGTTTTTGGAGCTATGGCAATGAAATTTGGACCATGTGTACATTTTTTTGTTTCGATTTATAAAATGTCATCGCCTGACCTATATTTTTGACCTACTGTCCTTCTTTATTTGTTTTTTAGCTACAGCAATGAAATTTGGACCATATGCACATTTTTTGTTCCAATTTTAAAAACGTCATCGCATGACCTATATTTTTGACCTGCTGACCTACTTTTTGTTTTTGGAGCTATGGCAATAAAATTTCGACCATGTGTACAGTTTTTTGTTCCGATTTCAAAAATTTCATCGCATGACCTATATTTTTGACCTACTGACCTACTTTTTTTTCTTGTTGGAGCTATGGCAATGAAATTTGGACCATGTGTACAGTTTTTTGTTCCGATTTCAAAAACATCATAGCATGACCTATATTTTTGATCTACATTTTTGTTTTTGGAGCTATGGCAAATTTTTCCCTGCATGGATCCTATATACCTTGGGTAGGGTTTGAGGTCACTGGGTTAAGGTCAAGGTCATCATAGCTTATGATAGATATTTCTACTTTTTGTCATACAGCCTGTATTTATTGACTGATATTTTACATGTTTACATATTTATATTTACATTACTTACATATTTTCAATTAAAACATGAAATACCGCTTAACAGCAAACCTACAGCCAAAATACTCAGGTGAGCGACCTAGGGCCATCATGGCCCTCTTGTTTGTTTATTAAGGATTGTTGTGAAATTAATTTAACATGTTTCATTAAATGATGTTAATTTGACTCGAGTTTTCTTGCTTTTTTTAAATCGTGAGATTAAAGTAAAGACTTGGTCATAATCATACAGGCTGCAGGAGAAGAAATACTTGTGTGGGAATGGAATAAAAGTCTTTTCTGATCTGAAGAAGTTGGATTCGTTATAAGAAACAGGTTGGCAATAACTGAAAATATATCTGACAATCGTCTGCATATAATGGATAGGTTAAGGTTGGATTGAAGTCAATTAATGGTTGGAATGAGGTCAAAAACGCTGTATGTACGTGGTATTATAGTTGGAAAATGGTTGGAGTTTGGTCGTAAAGTGACGTTGTGAGGACGTTGGATTCTGACGTCTATACGATTTGCAAAACTAACCAAAATCAAACGTTGATCTAACGTCAGGGTCCAACGTTTATACAACGTTGTGTAGGCGTTAAATTTTTGCTCTGGGACCGACAACCGAATGCTTAAATTAATTAGTTATTGTTATCTGATTGGTTAATGGCTAGAATGACGTCATGCTTAAGCCGAGAATAGATGGTGTTTTTATTTCATGCGAAAATGTGGAGAGTGAGATATTTTTATGCACTTTTACATAGATTTTCCGAAGATTACATGAAATCACATTTTTTTCTAATTACTTTTATTGGCAGAACTAAAAGCAGTCCAAATTCAAAGAAAACATAGTACAAGGAAATTGTGCGCATCCAACTTCGTTTCTGTGCTATTTCTAAGGTCACGTGACTGGCATGTGACTTTTCATGTGATTAACATAATAAGAAAACCACTGTTAAGCAACATGTACTTGTTACCCAAAACATTAGCGAGGCCTGACTGATGCAAATCTTCTGTCCTTCTATTTTATTTTTAGTTTTCAGCTGTATTTTTACCAGTTACCTACAATAATTATTGTTAATGCTTACTTATTCAATTATTATTATTTCGTTAATTAACTACTGTATTTAACTGAGCAGTTATCTTAAGCTTGTAACTTATGTAAATGTTACCACCACCTGAAATCAAATTCCTTTCACAATGTTTCAGGTAGGATAAAATAATCAAAATTTATTTTAAGCTTTCTTTATTTCATTTGTAAACTGTCTCGCACTGCCATAAAATTGTTGTAGCAGTTGCTGCAAGTGGAATTTCAATCTTTATAACGTGTATTTTTTAGAAACCAATCAAGTGCGTCGTTTTATTGTACTCTCGTTTCCGCCATGTTGTCGACCTTTACCTGTCAAAATTTGAATTAATTCTTTGAATTTCAACTACACTCGCTTGATAACTACATGAATCTTTCAATGAATTGTAATAGGGACAATTTTGGGTCAAATTATTTAATGTATAAATGAATTAAAACTTATAATATTACAATGATTATCAAAAGTTAATAATTGTAAAAGCTTTGTGTGATTTCAGTGTTTTCATAGTTGGTGATTCTTAGTCTGCTTGAAGTTAAAACTTCCTTTAATTAAGGAATATAGAAAAGACTTATGCAGATAAGGTGATGATTAGGTCTTTATCATGTAATATTGTTGTGAAAATGTCACCTTGTGCCATTTTAGAAATTTCTTAATCCTGAAGCCATTAATATATCATTTATCCCAATACTTTGGCATGTTTATTGTATAGGCAATGAAACTAATACGAAATTAAAAAAACGAACAAAATGTTTAATAATGAAAAAAATTGACAAAAATTGGTGTGTGGGCAAAGCAATAAGTGCAGCAGTTGATTAAAATATGACACTTGTGGCAATGAAAATACATAATTTATACAGAAGGGAAGATGAAACTGAAGTGAAACAAATAAAATGTGTTGTGTGAAGTAACATACAGAATATAGTGAGTGAAGCATTGGTGATATTGGGCCACTCGAAATACAGATGATGATGCAGAATATGAAGACATGTGAGGATGTTGAACAGTTTTTGATAATGAAAATATAGTGTACATGTGAGATATTGTGATATAATAATGATATAAAAGTAATATTGAAACATACAGTGAAATGATGACATAATATGAAACAAAAGGAAATGAGAAAGGAGAACTGTTGTTAAAAAGTGATGATGAAATAAAAGATGATAATATTGATGATGAGAATAAATATGATTATGATAATAATATTGATGATAATGATAATGCTAATTTAGAACATATGATGCAGATATATAACATGAATTATGATGATTATTTTTTTGTATATAAAGGATATCCAATTTGTATATAGTTGTACAAAATATGTAAAATGTAAATATTTTATAGAAAAAAGCATTTAAAAAAGAGCTTTTTTTTAACAAGTTCACTTCAGTATTGAAAATTATAACCTATGTTTGTTAAGGTCACACTATTTAAAATGAATTTAATTGTATGTTTGAGGACAAACATATTTAAAAAAGGGAGAATATGCAATAGGGAAAATTTAGGGTCAAATTCTTTAAACTGATTTTCGTTAAATTCAATTACATACATGTATATAGGCTTGAATTTTGTTTTTAGCATTTAGCAGTATAAATGAATTAAAACTTATAATATTACAATGATTATCAAAAGTTAATAATTGTAAAAGCTTTAAGTGATTTCAGTGTTTTCATAGTTGGTGATTCTTAGTCTGCTTGAAGTTAAAACTTCCTTTACTTAAGGAATATAGAAAAGACTTATGCAGATAAGGTGATGATTAGGTCTTTATCATGTAATATTGTTGTGAAAATGTCACCTTGTGCCATTCTAGAAATTTCATAATCCTGAAGCCATTAATATATCATTTATCTCAATACTTTGGCATGTTTATTGTATAGGCAATTAAACCATTCTCTACATTGGAATTAAGACATTTTTGAGATTTTACTTAATTTTGAATTGTGTGTCAAAATGATATTTTATGTCTTAAGGTTTTTAATTGGTTGTATAGGGATTTAGGGGACAGTCCCTCCATTTCTAATGATTTTAATTTAAAGTAAGATTTATCAAGAAATTTCTAGAGAGAGAGAGAGGGGTATTCAGTAGAAGAGGAAAGAGGTTGGACTCCAAGGACTAAACAACTAAAATATATTCTGAGGGCATAATTTGTTACTTATTTAAGTCAGCCACATATTAAGAGTATTAATTTAGTGTTTTTGTTGTCATTCAGCAAACTATTTAACATCTGTGGACTTACTCAAGTAAACTGTTACAAATGGAACTCTTGAACTGTTAAATGTTAATATTTATACTGCAAATTTGTTATTTAAATCAGAAGAAGTAAAAGTAAAGATAGAAAACCAGAACACTGTGTTTGGATTTTGATTTGGGACTTAGCCTTGTGCCGTCAAAGGGCTAAACATAATAAACTGTCACAGACTGGGTCTTAAGAAACTACAACGAAGGGGAGCTGCTGCAACGCTCACGGGGCTCTACCCAGAACTAACGTTCATTCCCCACTACAAAACCCGGTGTCCCCTGTGAGGAAGGTGGCCTTCGTTAACTAATGGCCCAGCTCTCCCCTTGACATTGGCCTGCTGCTGAGTACACGGAGAGAGGCCCCGTGTGACAAAATGAATAAAAATTCCATGGCAAGGGTATTTTCTTTGTTTCATTGTTACTGTTCCATTCAAGGAAGCTTTGTTTCTTAGGAGCGTCGAAACTGTGTACTCTAGGATACTTGTATGTCCAAAGTCTTTCTGTGATTGGTATGAAGTATATCTATAAGAAGTCTGCATCTCATGTTGTCGTATAAGATCTTGAAAGCTTTCCACACTGTATTTTGATTAGTAGTTATTCTTTTGGTGATATTTGTTATTAATATTGAAGGACTATGCTTATTTAAGAAAACAAACATTTTTTATAAAGAATTCAAAGCATATTCAAGGTATTTTTGATTTACTTTATTGAATGATGTATCATAACAAAATTTGCTGCTGTATTTTTAGCATTTTTGAGGGTGAAGGTCATTGAGGCCGGATAGCTCTCTTAAATGCTGGTGAACCCCATATAAAAAGTACACGGAAGTTTGTGTCTAGGATTGTTCTATTCAAGCAAGTGGGTCTTGGTACTGAATGAATTTTAGGGAATTAGTGGCAGAGTAAAAGGTTACAATGTAACCCTATGGGAAAATAATTAGTAGTCTCTGACCTAAAGTGAAAGTAAGTATTTTTTTTAAAAAGTCCGGGAATTTGTTTTCTTCCGTCGTCTGCTTTACTTTTTTGACTGAAATTGTTTTGATACAAGAATTACAATGTCTTTAAGTGATAAAACCGAGAAATTTTTTGAGAAGCTAGGGAGAACTCTAGAAAAACTTCCAAGGTTTCCATGACATACTGTTCCGGCATGATTGTAATGCTCTGCGGTCATTTTGTTGAACATTTCCCACAATTTTCCAGTGTGAAATGTTCTATAGCCTTCACTAAAAGAACAGAAATCCATGGAGATGTAATTTTCAATTAAACTTTGCATCAGTCAGTCAGAGGGACAGGTAAAAAAATCAGTAGAAAGTGTATTGTTGGATAAACCTATTTGAGTTGTCTCCCTTGGACTATTAGAAAGTTAGTTTTCAGAAATCTTACTTAATATTTATGGATTTTTTGGCAAGTTTTTATAGCTTTTTTCACATAAAATAATTAATTTTAAAGCCTTTAGGAAATATTCACTCCTAAAATAGTCAATGATGAGCCATGGTCATTGCTTTAATGAGGCTTTAATGGTCTTTTAGTACATTATGCAACTTTTAATAGATCAGTTCATTATTGCAACTGATAAGGGTTCGCATGCATATTTGTTTTAACAAATTGCTTACCTTTGGTTATTTTGTGACATATCTTCTGCATCTGTGGAACCAAATTGGTCAGAAACTGGTCTCAATGGCTTACAAAGCACATTGTTTACCGGTGAAGATATTTTTGTGACGGTCCTGCAGCAGTGTCGGCTGTGCAGTCAGATGCCAGGACGGTCCTGCATTAGTGTTGGCTGTGCAGTCAGATGCCAGGACGGTCCTGCATTAGTGTTGGCTGTGCAGTCAGATGCCAGGACGGTCCTGCATTAGTGTTGGCTGTGCAGTCAGATGCCAGGACGGTCCTGCATTAGTGTTGGCTGTGCAGTCAGATGTCAGGACGGTCCTGCATTAGTGTTGGCTGTGCAGTCAGATGCCAGGACGGTCCTGCATTAGTGTTGGCTGTGCAGTCAGATGCCAGGACGGTCCTGCATTAGTGTTGGCTGTGCAGTCAGATGCCAGGACGGTCCTGCATTAGTGTCGGCTGTGCAGTCAGATGCCAGGACGGTCCTGCAGCAGTGTCGGCTGTGCAGTCAGATGCCAGGACGGTCCTGCATTAGTGTCGGCTGTGCAGTCAGATGCCAGGACGGTCCTGCAGCAGTGTCGGCTGTGCAGTCAGATGCTAGTGCGCCGATGAATATAGGCCTTTCTTCTGCAGCTTTGTATTCACTACATGATGGCCTTACATACTTCACTGCATGATGGCCTTACATACTTCACTGCACGATGGCCTTACATGCTTCACTGCATGATGGCCTTACATACTTCACCTATATTGAATCCTTTTTGGGGTTTTCTTCAAACTTCTAACCCTTATTGTAAGGGATTTGTCCCTTTTGGAAGCGCGTTTTCCTTCATTTACCATATTTGGCAATAATTTTGTAATAAAATTCTTAAATATTGCATTTTATGAAATATTAATGTGTTGCTGATATTCCCTCCAAATTTCAGCCTTTTATCTGCTTAAATGTAGAAGTTATAAGTATTTAATTCCTGTACCTATCCCTGTTCATTTTGCCTATAATGATATATATAAAAGCCGCAGAATTCAGATCAGGGCTGTCACATTTGAGATGCTATTGCAACTGCGTTTCATGGAATATTTCTAAAAGTGACCTGTGGTTTTATGCGGAAATGTAACTTTTTCTATGATTGCATGGTTTTTAAAAAAAATGCAAAAAGAAACTTTCCTTAAGGTCAGAGTCTACTAATTGTGGTAGGGCCCTCGTGATTGGCACATTTTGTTTAGGGAATAACGGGCTAACCTAGATGTCTTGTAAGCTGTATTTTGATTAGTAGTTATTCTTTTGGTGATATTTGTTATTAATATTGAAGGACTATGCTTATTTAATAAAAACAAGCATTTTTATAAAGACTTCAAAGCATATTCAACGTATTTTTGATGGACTTTATTGAATGAGGTATCATAACAAAATTTGCTGCTGTATTTTTAGCATTTTTGAGGGTGAAGGTCATTGAGGCCGGATAGCTCTCTTAAATGCTGGTGAACCCCATATAAAAAGTACATGGAAGATTTTGTCTAGGATTGTTCTATTCATGCAAGTGGGTCTTGGTACTGAATGAATTTTAGGGAATTAGTGGCAGAGTAAAAGGTTACAATGTAACCCTATGGGAAAATAATTAGTAGTCTCTGACCATAAAAGTTGTTGTTTAAAAAACCTTGTTTACAATAATCTCCTTGAAAGAAAAATCACTCAAGGGAAGAAATTCAGATTTAGTGTATTCACACCTCACGACACATAGCCAAGTGCGCACCCGTCCCAATCGTAACAACTCGGCCTTTTCCGACAACTTCGTTAAAAGACCTTGTATGTAAGTGTATGAATACACCAAATGGTAATTCGCCCCGGCTTTAATAAAAAATATAAACAAACATGGCAGAATTCAAGCAGTGTTTGTCTTATGCATTATAAGAAATGAAAATAAATTTTCATTTAAAGCATGAACAGGTGTAGACTTTAAATAATGTTTTCAATTTAGCAGACACAATTTGTACTAATTAATAATCCAATATGGCGCCTACGATATTATTTCCGAGGAGACTTATTAAAAGCGCCCGAGGTGTTCTGATTGCACCCGCCCATTTACATTCGGAACACCTCAGGCGACTTCAATAAGTCTTTTATACGAAGTTGTCGAAAACGGCCGAGTTGTTACGATTGCGCCCATTTAGGTATGAAACCACCAATTCAGTCTCCTGGAGCTCAAAAAATGGCGGCTAGAAATAGTTCTCAGTTTTCTTGGCTATTTTAAACATTTTTGCCCTAATCTGTGTATTTTTTTGCTGGATTCATTTGTTTGACTATTTCTGATAGAGTGGTAGCAGTTGTATGCGCATATGCATTCAGAACAGAATTCACAATGTGAAATTGTTTATCATACTCCAATCTGAAAATTAGCTCAGATTTTTTGTTAATTTTATGGGTAAGTTGACATGAGCAGAAATATCTTTCTTGTTTGAAACACAACCCCCACTTTTCTTGCTATTTTTCATTAGTACAGATATAGATCCACAAGAATATGTAAGTTAAAGCTATTTAAAAAAGGTTTTGCTATGTTTTACAGACCTGTGAACTTTATGAATTTTATACAGAATAAAGAAGGAATCTATTTAGTGGTTTCACACCTTTATAGCTATTTTTGTCAATTTGCCTTATTCCAAAAGCCCATAATCCTTTGCGGCTGAAGGACTTCCGGTTTACTTAAGGGAGACGAAAACGAAAGCAATTTTGTGATCGAGCGCATTTTATCGATACAAATACAGACAAAATAGAATGCCAGGTATGAAGTTACAGCTTGTTGTTCATGTTGCTTATGATGCATGATTATTGTAAATAAAAAATGCTTCTTACCGATGATTAAGTAGCCTATAACTCGGATTGAGAAATTTGAGCAAGTGGGTGGGGTAAACCAGAAATACAATCCACGATCGAAGTAAAGAATATATTTTGCTTAAATTGTTAAACTGTGTGTAAAATTTTTGTATCCCCAAGGTTCTTTATCCTTTGTACCAGGAATGTCAAAATGTTACAAGTAATGGTTACATATTTAATTTCTGATGTATGTGTTTTTCAATTAGATTTTTAAGCAAATTTAATATTCAATAAATACATCATCACAAAGTTGTCAAATCCTAAATGTGTTTTCCTCTTCTTTTATTGTTAATTTGGTGTTTCAATGTAAATTTCCCTTCTCAGTAACAAATTGTAACATTTAATATGCCTTACATATGCCTTCTGACTGCATTGCATATTAACATGTTGATTTGTTCCATATAAATTTGACAAGAACATTGTTTCATTTTTATTGCTTCATAATTAAATTTCTTTAAATGTTCTTTTTTTTTTAAAACAAGGATGTTGATTGATTTCAATATAAAATGAAATGTCATGGCACTTCATAGATTAAGACATGGACATGCAAGCACCAGCTTAAGCAAAATTCAACATTTAAACATAATAATGGTGAAATTTTGAATTTAGACTGCAGATTACATTTTTTAAGAGGCATACAACAAAACAACTTGGACATTCAGGTTTATTTATCAACTCTGAAAAAAATGAAGTAATATGTGTTCATTAAATTAGGTTAGAATGTTGTCATTATCCTTTATCTAAATAATTTCATTTCATGTAAATTATGTTATTGTTAACTATCCCTAATAATGTAAGTTTTAACATTATGTATTCATTATTATTTCTTCAGGTTAGAGAATCCTCAGTTGGTAAAGAAAACATCAGAGACTATAACAGTGTTGCAAACTTAAAAAGTGAACAGCTGAAGAAACTTTGTAAAGAAAACAATATAGATGTAAAGCTTCCAAAGAAGGCTCGCACTGTGCTCCGATGTCATGTTTTGGGAATTTCTACAACAGGACATGTGCAGTCCTTAAATGGTGAAAGAAATACATGTACTACTAAAAATCTCACTGATGCTCAAAAACAGGAACTATTAAAGATTACCCCAGCATACATTTGCCAGCTAAATGACTGGAAAAAAGACATATCATCCTTACCAGACATTGAAGAGTCAATTGTTAAGAAATATTTGATAAACTCTGATGTTTTAAATACTAGTGATGCTAGGACATACAAAATTTCACGGCCTTATGCTTTACATCAGTTCGTACATTCAATCACATTTAATGATGAAAGTGGATCAGAAAACTTTACAATCATAAAAGCTCAGTGCAATCCCTCCCAGTCCACAAATCAAGATGAAGTTAAAGTGGTGTTTGTTGTTATCGATAAATATTTGGGTGAGCCGTATGGAGGATTTTGTACGTGTACTGTTGGAAAAAGTGAGAGATGTGGACACATTGGGGCAGTACTTTTCAAAATTTCAGAGCTACAAGCCACAGGTGCATTAGAAGGTCCATCTTGTACCGAAGTTCTTTGTCAATGGTCCGACCCAAAGGGAAGTAAATTTGAGGCTACTGTTTTTCAGGATTTACAAATTGGGAAAAAAGGCTCCAAAAGAAGAACAGTTGAAGATTATGGTCAGAAAGTGGGGAATCCATCGCCTCCCACTTACGACCAGGTTACGTTTTTACGTGCAAGCCTATTTGAAGCAACACACCACATTGGACAGTACCGCCCTGCTATCCATGTAGTTAACTGCTCCAGGTTCAAACCACCAGGGACTGAAAACATACCAGTGAAGATAGTAAGTGAATTGCCCCAGTCGTTACCTCATGATAGTGAAGCTATCGCTCCTGCAAAGGAAGTAGAAGTTAAAACTACACCTGTATCTATAACACAACTGGTAACAAAAGAATTTTGTAGTGTTGAAGACAATGGTTTCACCATGGCATGTGAAGATTTATTCTCAAGAGCTGAAAGTATGGATGTAAATATACAGGAAGTTGACACTATCACAAAAGGTCAATCAAATAACCCGGAATGGCACAATCAGAGAAGAGGTGCCATAACTGCTACCAAGTTCTCATCAGTTATAAAAGTGGTGTGTTCAGAAAAAGTGAAGAGTTGTAACTCCTTGATAGATGAAATTTTGCAACCAAAACAGAATAGACTGAAAAATGTTCCAGCTATAAAGTGGGGCACAAAAAATGAAAGCAAAGCAAGACAAGCATATGTAAATAAAGTTGGAAAAAATCATAGAGACTTCCAGGTAGAAGAACATGGATTGATGGTATATAAGGATTGTAAGTTCATAACAGGTAGTCCAGATGGTATTACTTGTCATGAACGTGTTCTCCTGGAAATCAAGTGTCCATTTAATGCTAGGATGATGACCGTGAAAGAGGGTGTTACTCTGGGGAAAATTAAATACCTAGAAATAGTGAATGGTCACTTTCAATTGAAGAAGAATTCTCAAGATGGATATTATGGCCAGATCCAAGGATTAATGGGTATCTCAGAAGCATACCTGCCATACGTCCCGGATCGTCCGGGATTGTCCCGGAAAGACATCCGATGTCCCGGAAAACATGAAAAACGCGCATACCTTTGATCAGGCCAGTCAAATTTTTGACACGCCGCTAATCCTTTAATTATTCGTTAGGATAATATGTTCCGATTCGGTGAATACACCGCGTGTCATTGATAACCAATTAACAAATGACCGCTATCGGCTATCGATTTATTGACTTGCGGTGCATTAATTAATTTGTAAGATATCTGCCCCTTTCAAAGACTGTCGCCGCGGTAATTGGCGTTGATAGAAAGACTACTTAAAATTAAATTTAATGCAAACGCGCATAAAACTCGTGGTGAATATTGTAATGTTCGATCGAATCGCGCCGATACTAGTAATACGAAGCATAGACGACGCTGTCATCAAACGCCCGTGATTCAACTTGAATTCGAGTTTATGATGTTAATTAATTAATGGTACACAGTTATTATTTTATGATTACTGCTACACAGTCGAGAACGAGTGACAAAAATTTCTACTCGTCCTGCATTACCATCATTAGTCAAGGTGACCTAGGAGAAAATGTGCGGTTTTACTGAATTAAAAAGGGCGCAGTGCTCCCCCTTACTCGCGCTTCCGGTTTCGTTTTAATAGCGTATTACATGTCGGTAAACTGTGACGTTATGATATACACATCCATCGGTATATTTCTTGCGGTTTTTGCACTCGTTCTGCAGGATGATCGATCAGAAAATTATACTCGTCCTCCTACCTTCGCCACTCGTAAATACGAGCGAACGTTTTTTTGAAGTGGTTGAGAGGGGTGGGGGAATAATCGTCGGATGGTCGGACCGATTGAGCTTGAAACATTTCTGCAAACCTGTCAATTACTATGCTCTTGCAACTAAAATAAAAGCTACGAAACTGATGGTACTGATGTGTATTTGAAAGACGTGCACGACATTTCCCGCCAAAACCGGAATCCCGTCCAATTTTGTGTGCTGCCAACGGTAGGGCATTGAAAGTATATGAATAGTTGTATGTCCCGGAAAATCGGCTCAAATCCCGGAAATTCGATATCAAAATCCCGGAAATGGCCAGAAAAATTATGGCAGGTATGCTCAGAAGTAAAGAAATGTGTTTTAGTTGTTTGGACAACCAGGGACATGGTGACACTTAATATTGACTATGATGAAGAGTTCTTTTTGAACAAACTGGTTCCATCATGTAAGAAGTTCTTTAAAGTGCACATAGTTCCAAAAATATTGCTGAAAGAAACCACGTCAAGTACAGATGTTTCAGCGTCCGAAAAACATGAAAGCACTGTTCTGTCACATGAGGAGACTTTTATTGCTACACCACTTACTGTTATCCAGATTCCTGTTTTAAGCGATGATTTCCAGCTTCAGAAAAGAAAGAGATTATCTGTGACTAGCAATAATCTAGTTAAGACTGTTACAGAATCCCAAATTCAGTTAATTATTCCAACAACATTTACACCTGCTATAAAAAAGAAAACCTCAGCTCATTTAATATTGGAAGAGACAATGACTGTTTACAGATGTGCTTCATGTACAAAGATTTTACCGGAAGACAATATAGCATCAGATAATTCAGATGCTAGTGTTGGGTGTGACTGCCCAAATTGTGCTGGTTGTGATGTTTGGATGTGTTGGCCATGTGCAAAGTATGACCAAGAATGGGCAGATTCTGGTGATAACTTGTATTGAGCAGAATGTTCACGTGAATGTGATCTTGTTTTCTAGAAATAAAAATACAGACCATCGTGACTTGATTATACCAGGACTGCTGTCTGCAGCATTTGATTTGCGTTAATGATATAGAAAGGATGTTAAGTTAAAAATGTTTAACACTGATGCTAAATGACTTATCAGTATTAATTTTGGAAATCACTTTAATGTGTACTTGTACATCTATGTACATTAGGTTAAAGGAAAAGCTTTTTTTAGAAATAACAATATAACATTATTCCCTCCCTTCACATGTAGGTTTGTTTGGAAGTGCTTACATTTCTTTTTTGACATATCTTGAGCCAATAATATTGATCATAACAAATTGATGATTACATAAATGTAAGTCATGAAAAAATGTAGGAACATCATGCGATGACGAAATGATGTTTTGCAAGGCAAAAACCACATTTATTGAATACAACAGTTTGGACAATGAACATTTTCATTCATTAAAGAATGGAAAGATAATTTAATAGATGGAGGCATGCAGTTTGCATAATAATAAATATATGCTGAGATTAATGTGTTAATAAACATATTTTTGTTTTAAAATGATTTATGTATATTGTAAATATTTTTATAAGAAGCTTGAAAGTCAGAGGTGTATATAATCTCTTATTGTTTGTCCTATTTAAAATTGCATACTGTTGACAAAAGTATTAAAAAAGAAGAAGATATTTTTAGATATACATTTCAAATGATGTTGGATTTTAAATACTTACTGTTATGATTGTTACAAAATTTTATTTTATGCAACATTTGTAAGTAACCAATGAAATACAGAATTTTTATCCATGAATTAAAAGCTGTACCACAAACAGTATAAGTGATATAGATTTGCTGAACTCCTTTTGGTGTGCTTTTCAAAATTTATATTTCTATCTAATTACATAAAAATTGTTGCATTTTGTATTTTATGGCATATTTCTCATTTCAGATATGATTACTTTACATTAAAATTGTAAACAATTACAATACAATTTTAAGTACTTTTGTTCAAGCAAATTTCACGCTGCCATTTAGCTTCTGGTTTATTTTTTTTAAGTGTGCCAGTTTTATATCATTTATGTATATCCTACAAGTAAAAGACTTGCCATAATTATACAAACCGGTATCACATTTAGAAACTCGAATCGAACATAAGGTCGAAATAAAACGCTTCGACCTTATGTTCGTCGAATATTTTTGGCAACTTCTGCATGTCAGATGGATTTTAAAAACTCACTGTATAGAGATTATGGGTTTACCTTTTCATTTAATACAAATTTTGTTTAATTCTTTTGGCATTTTTTGAAAAAATATATTTCAAAGTTGAGGGTGTGTATATGAGGCATGTAAACAAATGGATAGAAGGTAGATCCGATTTTTAACTCATAAAATCACGGTAAAAAAATGAATTGATTGACTGATGAATCATATCAGATTGTGTAAAATCATTATTTCTTTGATTTTATTGTAATATACCACGATGTATATCAAACAGATAGAAAATAATTTGATTAAAACTTGTTACTTGCAGATATATCCCCCCGTAAAAAGTTAGAATTCGGATTGTTTCGATCTGCATCGGCTATTTAGGATATTTTAATGTTTTATGTTGATATGAATCATCTTTTTCACCTCTCCGATAGACTTGTTACTTAGACAATGATAAATTTATTAATTTTAGAATGGAGGTTTGTTTTGTTATTCTGTATCTTGTGTCCTCATCTAAATGAAAATCTATCTGTACATTTTAAAGCGACGCTGACTCACACATGGGCCGACGACGAAAACTAAAGAAAATGTTTATACAGCTAGAAATTCTAGCTGTAATTGTGAAGAATAAAGCTAAACTAACTTATTGAATTATTTTTGTTACAGAAACACATCACAATATAAAGATCTACACACTTTTGTCGTTAAAAAGTTACCCAGTTAGCCACGGTGTAGATATTTTGGTTATATTATTAGTTTTGACTTATATTTAGTAACATTGTCTCTGGCTCAGTGGTGTAGATCGTTGCTCTATACATTTTCTGAATGAAAGGGCATGGGTTCGAATCCTAGCAATGTACTATTTTTTTTCAGTCTTCATGATCTAAACACGCATAATATTAAGGTTTTTTATCAAGTCAGTACGATATCAAATAATGCCTGGTGTTGAAAAAAAAATAGTTGAGTTCTTTAAATTTTTTCTAAATGACAGAAGATTTTCAAAAGTTATGGGTGATGTGTCTCTTTTTTATTAATCTGCCGATATAATTTTTAATGACGGGAGACAGGCTTTTTTAAAACGCTTACTTAATTTGGCTTCTTATTGACTTAGTATTTTGCTCTGGTCTGGAAATGGTATAATTGCCAGCAATCAAGGCATTTGACATGCCAAATTAATAAAACTTTATCCAGTGTTGCATATTAATTTGACTCACTTCGATAACTCGTTTAAACAGTTTAAAATAATGAAAAGGTGAGACAGTTAACCAAGGCTCTAGAAACGGTAAATCATATTAGTTAATCCATAATGAATTTTAAAGTGAAGAGAGATGAACTGAAATTTAGCTCTAAAAGCAGGTTAAAGAAGTAACAAAGTATTACTCTGTAAAGCATTTTTTTAAGTGTGACACTTGTTTGAATCTTTAGCCACTTAAGTTAATGCCAGACTCAAGCTTTATACCTGACGAATTATATGCGTCTTTCCATGATAAAACAATTTTGATTATGCCAGTTTTGTATGGTATTCTTGTTTTCACTTACAGAAAGGGTGCTACAAATAAATTCACAAGAGTTGTTTTAAGACTAGATCGGGCTAGCTACCTATTTAAATAGAGTTGGTCAATTTGGGTAAAATCATGTTCACAAATTTGTTCACGTATCTATAAGATAATTTTGTTACTATGATTGTTTTAAGTAACACTTCATTAATCCATCTTCACTTTGAATTCCACAAGTCGAGCAATTTAATTTAATATGTTCAAAAACGTGTGTTCCTAGTTATATTAATTATTCATATAACTAGGAACACACGTTTTCGAACAGATTAAATGTTTACATTACATTTTGTGAGTATCCTCAAAGACGTTTTGACATATATCTGCAGTATAACTAGGCTAGAAGCAAAAGTTCTTTCTCTCTTGTTTACAGTAAGGAGCAAATTGTATATGTTACACATGCTAATTTTCCTAATAAAGCTCGTGACGTGATGACATGCTGTAAACCTCAACATTATAAGATAATTAAGGTCGTCAAAAGGTATTTCTGTGCGGGTGTTAGCATAATCAAACCAGTAATCTGGAACAGTTTAAAGTTTAAGTTCATGATAGATACAAACCACTATGATATGGCTAACAAAAACATCTGCATTTTTTGCAGGAGATTAAAATCCTTCTCAAAAGAAGCAGACCCCTGTCCGCATAACTTCACAATAATTTTCCTTGTAGAACCATGAAAGAGTGAGGTTATGACCTACTTCTGTTCTTCTACAAGTATGATACAAGTCTTGGGGTAGCATTCGCCAACCAAAACCTGCATCTTTAGATGCTAGGCCAATTAATTAATGCAAGACAAGAATACCAGTGAAAACATAATGATAATGGTTAGCAAGTTTTTAAAATTACGTGAATCAAGTGCAGTTTTACAGTTGTACTAAATGTCGATATTTAGGTGCTAATGTTTAGATAAAGTAATCGCATTAGGTCAAAACACACAGTGTAAAAAATTCTTAAATTTAAAACTGCACAAAAGTCAATATGTCATTGTAAATGTTTTCACGGGACCTATCTTTTAATATTTTTTTATACATTTTCATGTCCTCAAATTCAAAAATCAAAAACAATGAGCTATATATCGGTCCACTTTGTTTTGTTAAATACCAAGTGATTCATACATAAAAAATTATGGATTCACACGAAAGGCTTAAAGGGGCTGTACTCCAGATGACACAAAAAAGAGAAAGTTTTCTTGTATTATAAATTTCTTGTGATATTTATGACTAATGCTTAAAAACTGACTAAATGACAAAAAATAAGTCAAGTAATCACATTATAAATTGATTTTTTTTTACTTTCATCGTGCTATACCGTAACGCGACGGTATAACTATATATATTGTATAACATTTGAAGTAAACGTTAGTAATCTTACATGTAGCGATAGTGGTGACAGTTACAGCGTTGATGTTTTGTTAACATGAGGGTCCAGAGTTCAAATCCGGCTAGAGCGAATATATTTTTCTGTTCTATTTTGACTTTTATAATCCGTTTTGAAGTAAAATATCATGTTGTTATAATCTCACGGCATCTAGATATTTAATTTAAGTAAAAAAAAATTATATCAAATCTGGAGTTCAGCCTCTTCAAAATAGCACAAAGACTGACAGTAAGAGGTTATCAAACAAATAATGTAATATTTAGCTACATGTAAGAATTGTTTATTAGTTGGTGGATTGCATTTACACAGAATTTTAAACAGATCAAAAATGATTTCCTCTCATAAATTCGGCATTATTTTTTCAAGAAAAATCCAAAGGAAATTACCATATGTAGCATTGTCAGGAGCCGGGTGCGTCTATTTGCCGGCGACACCATAGTTTATTTAACAATTAAATCACAAGTGTCTGCACAAACCTTACAAAATGATTTGCAGAACCTTATAATATGGGAAAAAGAATGGTCAATGGAATTCAACCCTGACAAGTGTGAAGTACTCAGAATACACAGGAAAAAGAAACCAGTCATCTTTCCATACACCCTACATAACACTACACTGAAAACCACAGAAAATGCAAAATACTTAGGAGTTACTATAAGAAGTAACCTAAACTGGTCATCTCATATAAACAATATCACAAACAAAGCAAAAAAAAACAGCTTAAGGTTCATCAGACGAAATGTCAAAACACAAAACAAACAACTCAAAGAAGCAGCATACAAAACATATGTAAGACCACAGGTTGAGTACTGCTCAACCATATGGCATCCATGGCAAAAATATCTCACACACAGAATAGAAATGGTCCAGAGGTCAGCTGCAAGGTACGTTCATAATGATTACCACTATACAAGCAGTGTAACAAACATGATTAAAGAACTAAAATGGTCAACTTTAGAACAAAGGCGAAACCATGCCAGCATGGTCATGCTACACAAGATAAAAAACAAACAGGTCAATGTCGATCACAATCATCTTACAAACACAAGAAACAGCAAATCCCTCATCCCACAGTCAAAGACACATCATCACATGAACTCATTCTTCCCAAGGACTATACGACTCTGGAACGAATTACCGACCGAGATTAAGGCTTCCCCAACTGTGCCAGCTTTTATCAGTGGACTAAACAAGTTTTATAGATTTTAAGTATTTAAAATAAATGTTTAAGTAAGATCGTCAGTAAATCTTGTCTTTATTATCTTTTATAATTTTAACGTTCCTGACACGTTCCCGCCTAGTATAGTCAGTATTGACTTTTGGCAGTAATAAGTTGAATTTGAAGTTTCGCGACTCATTCAGAAATGGAAATTACTGATAGAACTACAGTAAACATAACACAAAAGTCATATTTTGGTCTCACTCCATCCAGCCGTAGACTGCCAGAAATTTTTCACGAAACTAAGTAGCATTGTGATCATAGGAGTATAGTGTGTCTAGTTTGAGACGTAGACATTGCAAAAGGTTTAAAATGTTCATTTTATTGTGGTGGCATGTTTTCCTTTTTTCCGCTTATATGTTTTGTATCATTATAATCAATGTTGAAGTTCGTTGATTGAACGCAGATCTTTTATCCTCAATGCAGACGAGTTTAATGTATGTGGCGGCCTTGGTAAAGAAATAGTCATTGTTGGGGCAGATTTTGAAGGTTGTAATATACTCCGTTATGCAATTTTTAAAGTTATTAGGTTCTGTCATATAACAATATAATCGTGAAAACAAATTTAGTTGCATATTTTCTGTGTTGTTGTTGTTGTTTATTTCCTCTCATTTTATATTTGCTATCATAATTTTCAGATTCTGAGTAGCTTGGGATGAAGGATGAACGAAGAAGTTTAGATCCATGATTCAGAAGCTATTGGTTGGTCCAAAAAGAAAAGAACAGACATTTTAATGTACTAACTCCATATTAAATAACATAATTGTCGGGTTAATTAAACTGCATAAGAAAAGAAGTTTTCTAATTTTACAACGAGTCACTTTTGTGACTGATTTTCTACTGAAACAAATTGTTACTCTCGTGTTTCACCGTTTGTTCTTTTAAACATTCTGACAGGCTGTAAATTTTAAAATCTGATTAAAGTAGCAAAGTCATATACACTCATATATATTCTTGGAGCTGGCGGTGGTTAAGTGTAAAATGGCGCAAACCTCTAGCTTATTGGGCCATGCCAAGTTTAACGGTTAAGTTGATACCATTTTATCTTTTTTAGGGGAAAGTTAGCAAAAAAAAATATCATTTATTCAAATAACCTTCGTTGAAATCAATAAATATGCAAATCAGACCTAAATTGTACGTTTGACATTTGGGTTAAGTCACAAGTGATATTTCAAATTAATTTTTTTGAATGTATCGTAATCTGTGTACATCGTACGAATATATATCACATGTAATGGAAAATAATGTTCTGTTTATAATAAAACTGATGACATCAATGATTAAAACAAAACACAGTTCTGTGTAGAAATCAAGTGAGTGTAGTATAGCATTGTAATACATGCAAACATGCACTTAGCAACTTTTAACAGTGCGATTACAAAAACAACAGATTAACGTGCGATATCATTAAATTTAGATTTTATAAATAGGTAAATAACAACAATTTCTCTTACACGAAACTTAGGTTCACAACAAGATCATACGAGACGAGATGTATTTATTGGTGTGCAGCTTAAAAACAAGTACAGGTTATAACTGAGCTTTGAATATTTAAAAAGTGATTGTTTACAATATGTAAATAGAATGGGCAAATGAGTCAGTTAAAAGGAGGCAGGAGCGACTGTTTTTCAATACAGACAGTCTTAAAATCACAAAATGAACTGAAACAGAAAATCTTTTATTATTTTCTGCCGTATTTGGCGTTGTCTATCCGTCTTTCCATCCTTAATGTTAGTGCGATAAGTAAACAATTTATTGAATTGAATTATATAAAAAAAAAAAAAAAAAAAAAAAAAAAAAAAAAAAAACACCTATGTGTATTCACTGCTGGATGGTTCTTGCACAGTTGCGCAGTCTGTTAATATCAGGTCAGTTATGACCCTTGATAAATGTTCTCAACTATAGGTATGACATAAGACTTTTTTTAGAGGGGAGCGGGATGTGGCGGGGGGACATGAAAAAAGTTTTGTTTGATTTATAGAGCATTAAAACTTCTCAGTTCTTTCATTAACCTTAGAATCTTGGGAAAAAATCTAATGCCTGAACCAATTATTATTATTATTATTATTATTTGACGTCCGCCTGAGGTCAAGAAACTTTGGAAGAAAATGACACGCTCTGGAAAGAGAGAGAGAGAGGAGAGAGAGGGGTGGGTCGAAAGTGTTACATGTTGTTTTATAGGACAACAAGAAAAGCTTCTACAAAACAACAATGCTTGAAATTTGATGTTTGGCATGTGATTTTGTTTGTGATTCTCTAGATAGATTTTTCAAATTATGCCTCTTAGATCAGAAATGACATGACGCCCTCAGACTCTATTTTTTCCTATTAAGTTTTAGAGAAACTTAACAGAAAAATATTTTTCTAACCCACAAAGTCCAGAGCTTATATACAAAGTATGTGACATGAAGCAGCTGTTTTCAATCAACGAAGTAGGTCGAGGGATAAATATTTTGCAATGTCCGTCCGTCCGTCTGTCTATCTGCCTGTCTGTCTCATTAATAATCAGTGGAAGAATTCTCCAGAAACTCAATCCAGTTGTGTATCATCATTCTAGGATGGAACAGATAAAAAGTTTGTTTCGATAAGACCAGGCCCTTTCATTCATTCTCTATACAATCAATACAGCTGAGCAAACATTTATGCACAATATTGAAGCAGAGAGAAAATATTGAAAACTGGTAATTACGAGAAACACACAAAGTACTTATATGTAGAGCTGTTACATAACACAATGAAATCATGTTTTTATGTCACGAATGAAAATAAAAGGTAGAACTATTTAAATAACATGAATATGAACATTGTAAAAGAAAATCTGTAACAGATAATGATTTCTAAGGCTTTTTATTATTTTCAATTAAGTCAACGCATGATTAGATTCAATTTAGCCATAAACAACAACTGTTCTCTTATTTATATCCACAGAGCTGTCACTTCACAGTAATTTCTCTTATTTATATCCACAGAGCTGTTACTTCACAGTAGTTTCTTCTGAAGTAGAAAAGTGTTGTGGAAACAAAGAAAAAAAAGTCTCGAGTGATCTTAAAGAATATTTTCATATGTTTGATAATATTTTTCTGGAAAAAAGCAGTACTAAACATATATATCATTTTTTGGTTTTAAATCTCCATTCTCTATCCAGGGCACATTTTTTGGTTTGAACTTCTAAAGGTGCAAAATTCACGTTCGACCTCCTCAAGTTATAAACTTTCATAATTGTTTCAATTAATACCTCTCTTTTACGGTTCAATCATGTCTCAGTCGATATATATATTTAAAAAATCAAATATCTTGAGCGCTGACTAATAAAGCTAAAAGACTTACGAAGGGAAATTTCAAAAATATTCTTCCAAACGGCTATGCCTAGATTATTAAAACTTCTTAGGTGTGTTCCTCGGAGGGATATCCGTTATCTTTCCACCGGCTTCATAACTATCCCACCAAAGAATGAAATTTTATTTACCTCGTACCATTTTGCTTTTTCCATCCGTCCAAATCTGACAGTATTAGTAGGATTTCAGGAATGACGAGAGTGACTGGACAACGATGGTTACATGTGGCAGCTGCTAAGCTAAGTTAAAAGGGTATCTTTGCATAATTTTACATTTCATGACTCAGCTTCCACACTCATATTACAATACTCATTTATATAGCTTGAAAGTTTATTCCCCAATTATGCATTTTCATTTTTAAAGACAATTTTCAAACTTTCATGTCCCATAAAATATTCATTTAAATAGGAGTACAAAGGAAAATGTGCAAAAAAATAACATCCTCAAGGGTGGGGGCTGATATAAATTCAAAGAATTTGCTTGTCTGTGTTTTCAGCAACAGACAAAGAAAAACAATATACGTATTCTACACAAGTGTAGTAACTACATGTATACAAATCCCCCCTCCCGATAAAAAAAATAGTTGTAAGGCAAGTTCTATCCTATCCAAGCTGAACTGTATTAGTAGTTAGTGGTAACGCCGTATAATTACGCATCACTGTGAGTTAAATTGAGACCATAACTGATGACGTACGTAGCTTATATAATGTCCGTTCGGTTATACGAGGTTTTTAAGCCCACGCCCAAACTTAGGGTCGGAACAAACTGATAAGATTAATTTGCGCTAGGCCCTCGTGATACGGATTTACACTGAGCACCTTTTAAGGTCTATTTGATCGGATCAACATTACACAGCCGATACTTGGAAACATATCTGGGATTCTTGGTATACGCGTGAATGAAAACTTCGAAATCTTTTCACTATTGTCAGATCTTATAAATTAAAGAATTTAGATATGGTATGTTCATAGTCATAACGTAGGCCAAATAGTTTAGAAATGTGATTTTCATTCAGTCACTTGTTTTTCGTCCCAGTGCTTTTCTCATGTTTTGCCTGTAGTAGAAAAATAGCTACTAGTAGCCAGTAACTAATAGCCCTCTATTTAAGGCAGGTATAATAAAAAGGGTGTCAAGAAAGAAATAACTGGTTTCTTGTTCTATCTTACACCATAAGCTACCGAATAAATAAAACCAGTTCAAACAAATGTTACAAATGCGGATGTTCAACTCCTGTCGATGGTTTGCCGTTATCTTTGACTCCAGCTTACAGATTAAATTACAGGTTAAATTCAGGATCAGTTTATATCTGTTCGGAGGTGTTGTTTCATATCCGGACACTCAACTACTGATTAATTTGTACTTGTCTCCGAATATGATTATTCAGGTTGCTGTTCAAGATCTTAGTATTTTATTTCAGAACTTAAGTCTTTCATTGAATAATATTCGTTTCACTTCAACGCACCCAAGTTACCTGTCCATTTTTCGGAGGTCGAATTAAAGTGACATCTTAGGCATATTCTGAGGTACTTTTGTTTTGGGCCAGAATCTCGCAGAGCAGATACATTGACCTATACAGTTACATTATATCTCAACTAGCATACAATGAGTGGGACTAAATTCTTTTAGTGATTCCATCTGAAGTCTGTTTGAAGAACAAGATGACCTTAAAGATAAAGCAAACAGACAGCCGCAAAACAACGGACTTGTGATCTAACTTCTTTTTGAGATCTTTATATATTATATGTGACAAAAAAGAAAGCATTGAATCTAGAATGTACGGGTCTTTGTAGATCTCCCGATCGACTCTTCGTGTTATTGGTGATTTCTCTGTTTGCATTCTTACTGAATGACACAAATGCCATAATTTCCGAGTTTGTAAAACAATTTAAGATAATAAGCAGTATCGAATGCGAAATCTTAAATTACACTGTCTAGTTTTTGTTTCATTTTGTTTCATTGTTTAATTTACAAAGAAGAACACAACTATCTTACTATCTTACTTATCTAACCACCCAAGCAGATTTTGTTTTTACTTCTTCAACTTCAACTTCAACTTAATACTGCCAAAAGTCAATACTGACTATACTAGGCAGGCGCATGTCAGGAACATTTAAAATTATAAAAGTTAATAACAAAGAAAACAAGATTTAACTGAAGATCTTACTTAAACATTTATTTTAAGTACTTTAAAATCTATAAAACTTGTTTAGTCCACTGATAAAAGCTGGCACAGTTGGGGTAGCCTTAATCTCGGTCGGTAATTCGTTCCAGAGTCGTATAGTCCTTGGGAAGAATGAGTTCATGTGATGTTGCGTTTTTGATTGTGGAATGAGGAATTTGCTGTTTCTTGTGTTTGTAAGGTGATTGTGATCTACATTGACCTGATTGTTTTTTTTATTTTGTGTAGCATGATCAGGCTGGCATGGTATCGCCTTTGTTCTAAAGTTGACCATTTTAGTTCTTTGATCATGTTTGTTACACTGCTTGTATAGTGGTAATCATTATGAACGTACCTTGCAGCTGACCTCTGGACCATTTCTATTGTGTGTGTGAGATATTTTTGCCATGGATGCCATATGGTTGAGCAGTATTCAACCTGTGGTCTTACATAAGTTTTGTATGCTGCTTCTTTGAGTTGTTTGTTTTGTGTTTTGACGTTTCGTCTGATGAACCTTAAGCTGTTTTTTGCTTTGTTTGTGATATTGTTTATGTGGAATGACCAGTTTAGGTTGCTACTTATTGTAACTCCTAAGTATTTTGCATTTTCTGTGGTTTTCAGTTTAATGTTATGTAGGGTGTAAGGAAAGATGACCGGTTTCTTTTTCCTGTGTATTCTGAGTACTTCACACTTGTCAGGGTTGAATTCCATTGACCATTCTTTTTCCCATATTTCAAGGTTGTGCAAATCATTTTGTAAGGTTTGTGCAGATGCTTGTGATTTAATTGTTAAATAAACTATGGTGTCGTCGGCAAATAGACGCACCCGGCTCCTGACACTTCCTGGTAGGTCATTGATGTATGCAAGAAAGAGACATGGACCTAAGACCGATCCCTGCGGGACACCAGAAAGCACAGGGAGCCTGTCAGAGACCTTGTTTTCCACTAATACTTGTTGTGATCTGTTTTTGAGAAAGTTTTGTATCCATGAGCTGATGTGTGGATGAACTCCCATGTGTTTCAGCTTGTGTATGAGTTTGTGGTGGTCTACTTTGTCAAAAGCTTTACTGAAATCCATGACTATGACATCAGTTTGTTGACCTTGATCAAGGTTGTCAGCTTTTATATGAAATATGACCCCTAGACTTTCATTTATTTGATGCAGATCTACAAGAAAATGCAAGCTAAAGCCATTCGACCACTTGAGTGTAACGAAGGAATTGTTTTGGTGGTTTCCAACCTATATGAACAAATTCATGATATTAGAATTTTACAACAATTTGAAGAAGCGGCGGGGAAATTTTTAGGTTGGTCAGAGACATAGAGAATAACAGGTTACTGTCTTTTGAGAAAGGGTTTCTCAGACGAGGTTAGATATGGTCCTGGAAGGGGCGAGGCTTGCCGAACCCCTTCCTGACCATATCTAGCCGAGTCTGAGAAATCCCTTTCTCAAAAGACAGTAACCTGTTATTCTTTTTATCATGCCACTATTATGATATTGCATCTCATTATTTTAATTCTAGAACTGTTTCTTTGCTTACACGCGTATGAATACATGATCGTGAAACTCAAATTCAATACACAGTCCGCCATCTTGAATTATACATGACACATAGAAACATGTTGCATTCTAACGATTTATTTAGTCTACACCTAATCACCAAACAAATCATAGAAATAAAGATCTACCTGCATATTCTTCTTCATTTTCCTTCTTTTACTATCAACATTTGCTGCTTACAGGGCATTCATATAAAATATGGCCTGTGCAATGACGAATCAAAATTCAGCGCCAATGCAGAGGTTCATCCTAAATAAATGCCCTTACAAGATCTAAATTCTTCCATAGGTTGATCAAGAAGCAATACACGTCATCACATTTTCAAATAGCATAAATCATGTGTATTCAATTTAAGTTTTCACGTAAAGTGCCATCCTGTGTTTATGTCTTGGGAAATAAATTGTTTGCCTACGTCAGTATTCTGAAGTATGTGACGTATAATTAACGAAATGGCATAGAATTCTCGAAATGGATCGGTCTGTTTTATATATACAATGACTCCTTTAAAGTCGGACTCTGGATTTTATGTTAGAATTTATTTTTATATCTTTTTTATTACTTGTACAATTTCAAATTGTGGTTACTGAAAAGTAGTTCCGCACAGTGACTGATATGGAATATATTTCACTGATAGAACTTGGTATTTCATTGGTTGGCATAAAATAAATATGTTTTATTTAGGTTGTTTTATCTGTTATTTTTTGCAATGCTTTAAGCTGTTTACATTGTGAAAGTAGTCCGGCAAAAAGTGGGAGGTGCTTGAAAAATCTGATGTACTCTGACTTTTCCATAGGTTTAAGCATGGAAAAGTGTTCTCAAGTCACTGACTGAGAAAGGTTGCTGTTCTCAGACAGGCTTTATCAGGCAGTTGTCATAGTAATGGCATGATAAATACAAAGTCTCTGGGTTGGTAAGCATAGAGTTGTACTTTTTAGCTCACCTGATAAGAGCTTGTATGATCGATGGCTGTCCGTTGTCCACAATAGCTTAAAACGGCATCTTCTCTTAACCAACACAGGTCAATTTTATAAAACATACCACAGGAATCCGACGGTTTATCTTAGAATTCACCCTGCTACAGAGTGGCAGTGCTTTTATTCCCATCTCGGTGAATTCTAGGATAAAACGTCGGATTCCTGTGAACATAGAGTGGTCAGACCAATGCTCGGCGTAAAATCAAAGGAATTTCTTTGAAGAGACTAAACAAATTACTCATTTCATGTTATGAACTAATTATATTCAAGAGTAAACTTTGCTAAATCCTTACGAAGTTTCCCCATGTGAAACAACCGTGATGTGAACAACAGGGCAGGCTATAAATAGAAATAGTAAAGCATGTGCGGTTTGCACAAAATTGTACCAATGCTCGGCGTTGCGTAGATGACCTTATCGGGACCTTTCAAAAAGAAATATTTTGTAATTATGCAAAGAACCTTTCTTGAACACAAAATGAATAAAGTATTAAATAGATTGTTTCTATTCATTGCATATCAAACAGTGGAAGTACATGATCTCGCACAGAAAACAATGCGTTTTGTCTGTTTTATCCAATGGGATCCCCTTCCGTCTGCCATGCTTAAGTCACGTGATAATTCTGGAAGTTCCGAGAACCGTGAAAAGATAGACGAAATGACATTTAACTCGAATTAAAGAAAGTTTTAAATCACTTCTAAGAAAAAATATCAATTCAGTGAAAAAACAGATTTACGCCGAGCGTTGGTCCAAGCACTCTACTGAAAGTGTCCCATGCATGAGTTTGTCAAATTTGTTTACCCCAATTTGCCCAAATCATGAAATGGGGTTTGTCTGTTCTGTTATCCAAACACTATTGACCAAAGTGTCTATTTAAATGATCACTGACTTAGCGACCAGGTAAAACTATAATTTGTATTTAAGTTCTAAAGGCTTTTTATAAGTTGTAACTTGAAATAGGGCCTAATAAAAAAGTGAAGGAATGTATAGAGATAAGGACCTTCTTTTACTTAAAGCTGATTATATCGCTGCTAAATGAATTGATTGTAGCTTTCTTTTAATCTTTCACCATCCCCTTGTTTTTGATGTTCCCGAATGGTATACAGTAATCAGACTGTCTGTCTGTCCAGTAAAATCTTGTCCTCACTTCTTCTCCAAAACTGCTTGTGGGATTTCATTGAAACTTAACAGGAGTGTTTGTCACCAGGCCTAGTTGTGCAAGTCATCAGGAGATTCCGCTAAATTGATTTTTGGCACTAAGTGAAGTGTCTGTAAATGTTTTTTTTTACTCCAAAATCTTGTCCTCGCTTCATCTCCAAAACTGCTTAAGGGATTTCATTGAAACTTAACAGAAGTGTTTGTCACCAAGCCAAGCCTAGTTGTGCATATCATCAGGAGATTCCACTCAATTGATGTTTGGTAGAGTTATGGGCACCTAGTCGTTTTTTTACCCAAAATTCTATATATTAAAATCTTCTCCACACTTTATCTCCAAAATCACTTGCAGGATTTCATTGAAACTTCACAGTAGCTGCGACATGCTACAAAGTAGCCATGACATATGGGAATCACTTCTCCATAATCTGTCTGTCCGTTCGTCTGTCTGTGCATCCATCAAAAAAAACTTGTCCGGACTTCTCAGAAACTACTGGTGCAATTTCATCCAGACTCTACAGGAATGATCAGTACCACTTCTAGTTATGCATATCTTCTGCATTTTCCAGTTCAGTGATTTTTGTCAGAGTTATGGACCTTTAATTATTTTTATTTTTATTTTTCAAGTTTGCCTGGACTACTTCTCTTATACTACTACTTAAGGCAATTTGCATGAAATGTTACAAGATTGATCGGTACCTCAAGTACTTGCGCCTATTTAACAGGTGTTTTCCTTGAATGATTTTTGGCTGAGTTCTGGCCCTAGAATTAAAAAGTGTTTTAGCATACCTGCCATAATTTTTTTTGGCCATTTCCGGGATTTTGATATCGAATTTCCGGGATTTGAGCCGATTTTCCGAAACATACAACTATTCATATTCTTTCAGTGCCCTACCGTTGGCAGTACACCTAATTGGACAGGATTCCGTTTTTGGCGGGAAAAGCCGTGCACGTGTTTCAAATACACATCAGTACCATCAGTTTCATACCTTTTATTTTAGTTGCAAGAGCATAGTAGTTGTGTAGCAGTAATCATAAAACAATAACTGTGTACCATTAATTAATTAACATTATAAACTCAAATTCAAGTTGAATCTTGGGCGTTTGATGACAGCGTGGTCTATGCTTCGTATTACAAGTATCGGCGCGATTTGATCGAACGTTACATTATTCATCACGAATACCTTTAAAACTTAACTTATCTTTGTAGGACTGATATGTGAAAAACTCAGTTTAATTTTAAGCAGCATCTCTATTGATACCAAATTCCGACGACAGCAAACAAACCACAAACAAGTTAATGATTTAAAAATCTTAGTCTTTGTCCGCAAGGTCGCCGCGCATTTGCATTAAATTTAATTTTAAGTAACATATCTATTAACATCAATTACTGTGGCAACAGTCTTGTAAGATATCTTACAAATTAATTAATGCACCGCAAGTCAATAAATCGATAGCCTATAGCGGTCTTTTGTTTGGTTATCAATGACATGCGGTGTATTCGCCGAATCGGAACATATTATCATAACGAATATTTAAAGAATAAGCGGCGTGTCAAAAATTTGACTGGCCTGATCAAAGGTATGTTCATGTTTTCCGGGACATTGGGTGTCAATCCCGGACGATCCGGGACGTATGGCAGGTATGGTTTTAGCCAACAAACTGTCCAATCACCTCTCAATATAACTACTAAATTGGCTATCATCAGGCGACTCATGTGATCAATGATTGTCCTTGTTTACTCTAATTTCTTAAAGTCTTGTCCATGATTCCTCTCCAAAACCACTGGAGCATTTCATTGAAACTACACAGGAATGTTTGTCACCATATGTGCATATTGTCAGGAGTTTCTGGTAGGTTTATATTTGGTACTGTTATGGGCCCTAAGGCCAAAAAAATATGTCTGGTTACGGTGACCCGACCGACCCTATTTTTTCCCGCCGACCCTAAACTTTTTTTCCCCGATTAAAAAAAAAGCAAAGGTACGAAAATTACTGGGTACGAACGAAAGGAAGCGGCGCAAGCGTCTACACTACAATCAAAGATAGTAAGTTTAAATGGGGGCTACCGCCCCAAAACCCCGCTTCTCTCGCTCAAACGCCGCTGGGCTTTTTGTGTCTTGAACATGCAGGGTCCGCTAAACTAGATTCTATCCACTATAAAAATCATATATTATTAATCCAAGGTCTGATATTAAAACTAATCTGAACACGTGGACAAAACCTTGCACCCATGTATGACCAACAGTTCCAGAAGCGCTATGCTGTCCAACAAGCAAAACTAAAAAAAAAAAAAAAATGCCTACCTACCTACCCTATTTTTTTTTAACATGTCACAGTAACCAGACATATTTTTTTTTGGCCTAAGTCATTTCTTACTATAACTTCTATATTAAAATCTTGTCCAAGCTACATCTCCAAAACTGCTTGGGTGATTTTATTGAAACCAGAATGTTTGTCACCAAGCCTTGTTATATATAAAACATCAGTAGTGGTTGGGAATAAAACAGTATTGTTCGTTTTTAAGGCCAAACTCACAGCTTTATATTTTATTGAATAATTATGTCTTCAACCTTCGTATAAGAATCTGATCTTTTTTCCACAGGCGTATTCAATTATATAGTTACACCAGTTTCATTTCAAAGCTACATTCTGGGGGCATATGTCAATTTCCAGTGACAGCTCTTGTTTTCATTTTTTCAGCAAAATTTGTTTTGAATAGCGAAGCTTAAAATTTATTTTCATTTGACTGTTGAATCTGAATAATGCCGGGTTGAGAAGTATTGTTGTCATCCAGTAAGCACTATAGATATTATGCTCCCTCAGCAGCTAAGTGAATACACTACCATTACTTCACACCATTGCTTTAATAGTACATTGTAGATATATGATATTGACCTTTACAATGAACTTTTAAACAACCAATGAAAGTGCACCAATATTCACAAAACCAAAAAATTTTTAAACCAATTTTCATTGGTTGAAACGATCACGTGACTGCAAAAAATATAAATAGAAAGCTGTTTTCTCACATTGTTGTAAACAAAATGTCCTCTCTGGAAGATATTAACTTTGATCCACTTGCAAAACGTTTAAATGATCACTTCATTAAACCATTTCAAAAATCTGTACTTCGTGCAATCATTGAAGAAAATAAGGACACATTTTTGTGTGCAAAAGCAAGGTCAGGAAAGTCACTGTGTTTTCAAGGATTAACGTATCTCTAATGTGAACTGGGACTGAAAAGAAACCCTATTGTGTTGGTAATTTCACTGTTGATTTCATTGATGGAGGCTTAAGTTCAAGAATTACGAGAGAAACATATTTCTGTGACCTACATCGGAAAAGATTCAAGCGAAAGCTCTGAAATACGCATACATATTAAAAAATACGTTGATGAGTAAAATACAAAAGTAACATGCGAACATGCATTGTTTGTTTACATTTTGGGTTGTCAAATGTATGTATGTGACAATTAGTTGTAAGCTTGTCACTGATTGGCTGAAAAGTAACTGTGGATTTCCCTGTCTAAAAATAGAAATATCGTTACGAAAATTAATTTTTTGCAGAGGTAAGAAAGTGAAACATTCGACTGATGCGCAGGAGAGTATATAGATATGAATTTTTGTGAAGATATCATTTCGAGTAACTTGTATAGTCCTGAAAAGGGCTTTAAAGTAGTCAGGACAACTTACTACTCTCTCATGGTTAGAAGCGCGCCTCTCTTGAGATTGGCTGAGATGGACTCTATCTGTCTTGTCAACAGGGCCATTGCTCAGCAGCTGGCTGTTGTAGTACCAAACTTTATATAAGAATTTTAACTTTAAGGATCTTGTTTAGTCTCTTCCTTGTTTTGTTTGCTCATCTGTTTCGAAGAAAAAGTCGAGGGATTATAATTGCTGCATTGTCATAGCTGTTGTTGTTGTTGTCGTGTAAAAACTTTAATGTAGCCTATTACTCAAAGAATTTTAAAGGTATCAGTATGAAACTTGGACTGCTTGTTTATCATGACAAGAGGCAGTTGAAACACATGGGGCATTATTCTGATTTTTTAGATAACCTGAGCATAAAGTGCTCAAGGTGAGCTTTTGTGATCGCCTGATGTCCGTCGTCCGTCCGTGCGTCGTCAACTTTTTCTTCAAACAACTTCTTTTCCTGAACTGCTGGGCCGATCTTGCTGAAACTTGGCAGGAATGTTACTTGCTTGAAGCTTCACCAATATTGTTCAAATGGTTCAGGTCCATTGCATTTCTAGGCCACAGGAGCTAAAAATAGATTTTCAAATTTGGAACTTTAAAAATCTTCTTCTCCAGAACTACAAGGCCTGGAGCTTAGATATTTGGTATGAAGCATCATCAGGTGGACCTTTACCAAGTTTGTTCAAATCATGACCCCTGGGTCAAAAATGGCCCTGCCCCAGGGGTCACTAGTTTTACATAGAATTATATAGGAAAAACTTAAAAAATCTTCTTGTCTGAAACCACAAGGCCTAGAATTTAGATATTTGTTGTGCAGCATTGTCCAGTGGACCTCTACCAAGTTTGTTCAAATCATGGCTCCTGGGTCAAAAATGGCCCAGCCCCGGGGGTCACATGTTTATATAGAGTTATATAGGAAAAGCTTTATAAAATCTTATTGTCAGAAACTGCAAGGCCTAGAGTTTAGATATTTGGTGTGCAGCATTGTCCAGTGGACCTCTACCAAGTTTGTTCAAATTATGTCCCCTGGGTCAAGATTGGCCATGCCCCAGGGTTCTATTAATTTACATATACAGTAAAAACTCACGATGCGACCAACTCAATATACAGACCAACTCAATATTACGAACATTTTCTTCTGGTCCCGATTTTTTTACTATATATTCTATTGTTAGTTAAACTCAGTAATAAGACCAACTCAATATTGCAATTTCCGCAATTTCCGGTCCCGAATGAAAATGCAAACCTTTTTTGAACTCGAAATTACGACCGCGACCAGAATGGAACAAAACGGGCAGCTGTTGACTTTAGCTATTCATCAAAGGTCGAGGTCGGCAAACTTGTTTACACAAACATGTACATAATGGGCACCTCATGTTAATCGGTGTTAATTGATAATTTGACAGGTCAAAAGGATACAGGTGTGGATAATTTACTTTAAGGTTGGTAGCTATCGGTTTAATTGTTTATGACACCCTTATTAGAGTAGACTGCGGCTTACTGCACGATAAATTTTCTATTGTTATAGTCACTAATTGATGCGCAAACGAATTAATGCAACACTAAAATCCAAAATTTTGTGAGATTTACATATCACTTTACATTTTTATTTTGATTGATACACATTGTACAAGTTGATTACACAAAATATTCCTCCTGAAATTTGACTATAATGAGCAAAAAGCGGACAGAGCTTTCTCTTAAAGAGAAAATAAATTTTAATATTTTTTGCAATTTATATAGATTTAACCATATATTGCCCATTATTCTGATCAAATCATTAGTTATCAAAGTAAGGACAATTAAAACAAATAAGTTATGCTCAGTGACACTACAATTGACGCAAAACACACACTGGGTCGATAAATCTACCATACACTTTCATGTCATCATCTGAACTCAATTTTAGGAACAACTTAATATTAAGACCACTTATTGCTGGTCCCAGAGGTGGTCTCATTACTGAGTTTTTACTGTAGTTATATAGGAAAATAGGAAAAACATGAAAAATCATTTTTCTCCGAAACTAATAGGACTAGACCTTAGATATTTGGTGTGGAGTATTGTGTTGAGAACCTTTACCAGTATTGTTTATATTTTGGCCCCGGGGTCAAAATTGGCCCTGCTCCGGGGGCCCTTAATATGTAAAAAAGGCAATCTTTAAAAATCTTCTTATTGGAAACCTCAATGCCTTCAGCTTAGATATTTGGTATGCAGCATTGTCCAGTGGACCTCTACCAAGTTTGTTCAAATTATGTCCCCTTGGTCAAAATTGGCCACACCCCAGGGTTTTCTTGGTTTACATATAGTTATATAGGAAAAACATGAAAAATCATTTTTCTCCGAAACTAATAGGACTAGACCTTAGATATTTGGTGTGGAGTATTGTGTTGAGAACCTTTACCAATATTGTTTATATTTTGGCCCTGGGGTCAAAATTGGCCCCGCCCCAGGGGCCCTTAATATGTAAAAAAGGCAATCTTTAAAAATCTTCTTAATGGAAACCTCAATGCCTACAGCTTAGATATTTGGTATGCAGCATTGTCTAGTGGACCTCTTCTTAGTTTGTTCGAAAAATATCGCTGGGGTCACTATTGGCCCCACCCGAGGGGTCATAAGTTTTAAATAGCAGTATAGAAGAAAATCTTTAAAAATCTTCTTGTCTGAAACCACAAGGCCTAGAATTTTAAAATTTGGCATGAAGCAAGCTTTATCAAGCTTTTTGAAATTACTAGATTAGGTTAAAGGCCATGGAGGCTAAAAATAGATTTATCTACTGTACCTCATAGAGCCTTCATTTATAGACCAATATCTTTGATATTCAGTATATAGGTTCCTTGCATGGACGTCTACCCATGGGTAGTGTTTGAGGTCACAGGGTCAAGGTCAAGGTCACCATAGCTTATAATAGATATTTCTACTTTCTGTCATAGAGCCTTTATTTATTGACTGATATTTTACATATTTGGTTTGTAGGCACTTACATAAATTATTTTCAATTAAAAAATGAAAAACTGCTTAGCAGCAAACCTACACCCAAAGTACTCAGGTGAGCGATCCAGGACCATCATGGCCCTCTTGTTTTTGAGTTATGTCCTTTTTTACAGTAAACGCCAGGAGGAACCCTCATTATCCTCGAGGTTGTCACAGACTACCCATTCCGTAAAATGCGCATTGCGAGGATCCCTGCTATGGACATAGTCAACAAATAACATGGCTGATGTCTGCTAAATGATTCCAAGAACTTTTTCACATGTAATTATTGATATCGAGGTTCACATAGTTCCTGATTACATGCTTTTCAGGAAACTTTATGATTTAGAAATATCAAATGTATAAATCTCTCATTCTGATGCATTTGTTTATGAATGCTCCTAATTGTTAACACAAAGAATGCCAATTCAAAGCAAAATTTTTGCTTCTCAAAACAGCTGACCATATTTTCAGAAAAAAATTGACTGGTTTCCAATTGAGACGTATTAAAACTGCTTTCCTATTTAAAGAAAACATAAACCCTGCTGTGACATCTATATCGTCTAGTCACTTGGCAAAAATTATTGATCTATTTTTCTATATATTAACAATCGTTTTTGAAAATTTTACAATAAAAATACACAATTAACCTACTAAAGGTGTAACGATTCCTCGATGCATTGATGCATCGCGATCTGCTCTGTCCTCGATGTACACATCGGTATAAAAATATAAGTACCAATATATTGCGATGCAATACATATTTCACCTCCAGATGCATTGATTTGGTGGACAGATATCGCAATACACTAACAATATCTTCCAGGAAAATAAAAACAAATGTATTTTTTGAAAGACAGAAGAAAAACTTTTAGCTTGGATAAAAATAATGAAGGAGCACGACTATTATCATATCGTTGTCATCTTGTTTCCTGTTTTAAATAGGGTAGCCCATGTCCACAGTAATATTACCAAGTTTAATTAATTTCATATAAATGGGCTGCTGTTCTTTGAACTTTGAAGAAAACTGATATCATTTTAATATACAGTCAAACCTTACTTAAGCAGCCAGCCAAGGGAAATGGTAATTTTAGCTGCTTAAGTAAGGTGACCGCCTATTTAGTGGGGTGATGTCGGTTGCTGTTTTTAGTACTAGTGGGTGCTTTTAACACAGAATTACAACACTTTGTCAATTGTTGTATACAAATGTATCTTTATTAACTTTTTATGCCCCCACAAAGTGGGGAGCATATAGCTTTGCACTTCTCCGTCCGTCCGTACGTCTGTCCGTCCGTACGTCTGTCCATACATCCCGAAATCTTGTGAATGCAACTCCTCTTAAACCGGATGGCAGATTTTGCTTAAACTTCCAGGAATGAACAACCTTAATGTGTAGATGGTAGTAAAGGAAGGATTTTTTGCTGTGACCAAATTTAACAGAATTTTGGCCCTTTGTTGATTTTTTCACTATATACCATATAGAAATTTTGTGAACGCAACTCCTCTTTAACCGGATGGCAGATTTTGCTTAAACTTCCAGGGATGAACAACCTTAATGTGTAGATGGAAGTAATGGAAGGAATTTTTGCTGCGACCAAATTTAACAGAATTATGGCCCTTTGTTGATTTTTTCACTATATACCATATAGAAATTTTGTGAACGCAACTCCTCTTAAACCGGATGGCAGATTTTGCTTAAACTTCCAGAGATGAACAGCTTTAATGTGTAGATGGTAGTGAAGGAAGAAATTTTTGCTGTGACCATATTTAACAGAATTATGGCCCTTTGTTGATTTTTTCACTATATACCATATAGAAATTTTGTGAACGCAACTCCTCTTAAACCGGATGGCAGATTTTGCTTAAACTTCCAGGGATGAACAGCTTTAATGTGTAGATGGTAGTGAAGGAAGGAATTTTTGCTGTGACCATATTTAACAGAATTATGGCCCTTTGTTGATTTTTTCACTATATACCATATAAATAATTGAACATATAAATTTTACATTTGTAATTTAATTTAACATGTACATAAGGTTACCTGTAGATCATTTTAGGTATATGTACAGAAAAAATCTTACATACAGGATATACATGCTCTTGTTTATGAGCACTAATGCATAGTGGGGGCATCCGTGTCCTATGGACACAGTTCTAGTTAATATGATAATTCTAGTTTAAAATACAACACATATAGCATCTTGCAGTCATTTAAATTCTTTTAGATGTTATCAGTATTATTACTGACTTTCTAATCGTGACACAAGTGGTCTCAGCTTTTCCTCAAGAAAGAAAAAACATTTGTTTGTTAAGTGCTGACTCACTAATGGTATAATTGAAAATTTCTTTGTTTAACGTTTACATTTTATCTTTGAAAGTACAGTATGCACTAGGAGGAACTCACATTTTCCGGTTTATTTCGCGGATGCGGAAAAAAATATCCGCCGCGACATGGAGGAAAAAACGGATTTCCTCGATGTCTCAACATCGCGAAATATCTCGGTGATATTTGACGACCATCACGAAAATAATTAGAGTCATAACTCACCTGGATAAGCTGAACATTTAATGAAACGACCGTAATGAAACTGTGCATTTTACATCTGCCAATTATGTGAAATTTGGTAAAATTAAAACCAAAATTTCTCATACATTTGCTGTGTAGGTTTATGTGTACTTCCGTCGTTGAAAACGCTCGTTATTGTATAGCAAAATCGATCAATAATTTTGTCAAGTGCAAAGACGATACAGATGTCGCAGTAGGGTTTACATGTTGTATGTTTTCTCTAAATATAGGAAAGCAGTTTTAACACGTGTAAATCGAAAACCAGTCAATTTATTTTCTGAAAATAGGGTCAGCTGTTCCGAGAAGCAATTTCTTTCGGTTTTGAATTGTCTTCCTTCTGTTTACAAATACGAGCATTCGTAAACAAATGCATCAGAATGAGAGTTTTATACATTTGAATGACACATGTATTTTAAAGTGTAAAATTCGCTGAAATGCATGTAATCAGGAACTTTGTAAGCCTCGATACTTCAGTTCTTACCTGTGAAAAAGTTTGCGGAACTATTTAGTGGACGTCCGCCGCGATATTTGGTGACCATGTCTGCGGCGGTGATCCTAGGAATGCGGCGGATTTGGTCGCATTTTAAGGAATGGGTAGTCCGCGACGACCTCGAGGAAAACGAGAGTTCCTCCTGGCACGTACTGTATGCCAAGAATGAATACAATATTTTTTATAGTTTTCAAAATTTTCTATATCAATAATGAATTTCAACAAAAAATTCAATTTGAAATGAGTCAAAACTCTATAACAGCTTTCAGAGTAATGTCATTTGTCTTACAACTGTGCCCTGTCATAATAAGCAAATATTTCAAGTTTCATTTTGATACCTGATTTGAAATCATTCCACTTATTAACCAATTTTGATAAAAATTCTTAGTTAAAAACTTCAGAATAATGCCCATTGTCTTCCAACTGCACCTTTTTATTAGCTCACCTGAGCATGCTCATGTGAGCTTTTAGGATCCTTGATTGTCCGGCGTCCGTCGTCCACAATTCATTCAAACGACATCTCCTCTGAAACCACTGGGCAAAATTGAATGAAACTTGCCTAGAATGTTCCTTGCATGAAGCTCTACCAAGTTTGTTCAAATGGTTCCGGTCCATTGCATTTCTGGGTCACAGGAGCTAAAAACAGATTTTAAAAGTTGGATCTTTAAAAATCTTCTTGTCAGAAACCACAAGGCCTAGAGCTTTGATATTTGGTATAAAGCATCATCTAGTGGACCTCTACCAAGTTTGTTCAAATTATGATCCTGGGGTCAAAAATGGCCCCGCCCCAGGGGTAACTTGTTTTACATAGAGTTATATAGGAAAAACTTAAAAAAATCTTCTTGTCAGAAACCGTAACGCATAGAGCTTAGATATTTGGTATGTAGCATTGTCTAGTGGACCTCTACCAATTTTGTTCAAATTATACCTCTGGGGTCAAATTTGGCCCCACCCTGGGGTCATTGGTTTTACATAGGCTTATATAGGAAAGATTTTGAAAATCTTCTTGTCTGAAACCACAAGGCCCTGAGCCTTAAGATTTGGTATGTAGCATTGTCTAGTGGACCTCTACCAAGTTTGTTCAAATTATACCCTTGGGGTCAAATTTGGCCCCACCCTGGGGTCATTGGTTTTACATAGGCTTATATAGTGATAACTTTGAAAATCTTCTTGTAGAAGGAGAAGTAACATTTTCAGTCCAAATAATCTGGAAATTTGTCAGACAGGTTGTTTCTATGATATCTAGCTCAAGTTTGAATATGGGTCATCTTGGTTCAAAAACTAGGTCACAGAGCCCAAAAAATACAAAAACCTCGTTAACACTCTAGAGGTTACATTTTCAGTCAAAATATCCCAGAAATTTGTCAGAAAGGTTGTTTTGATGACTTTTAGCTCAAGTTTAAAATTGGGTCATCTGGGGTCAAAAACTAGGTCACAGAGCCCAAATATGGAAAAACCTTGTAAACACTCTAGAGGTAACATTTTCAGTCCAAATAACCTTGAATCTGTCAGAAAGGTTGTTTCAATGATTTCTAGCTAAAATTTGAATATGGGTCATCTGAAATCAAAAACTAGGTCACAGAGCCCAAAAAATAGAAAAAAACTTGTTAACACTCTAGAAGCTGCTTTTCAGTCCAAATATTCTCCAATTGTCAGAAAGGATGTTTTAATGATTTCTAGCTCAGATTCTAATAAAGATCATCTGGGGTCAAAAACTAGGTCACAGAATCCAAATATGGAAAAACCTTGTTAACACGCATTGAGGTAACATTTTCAGTTTCGATAACCTTGAAATTTGTCAGAAAGATTGTTTTAATGATTTTTAGCTCAGTTTTGAATATGGGTTATCTGGGGTCAAAAACTAGGACACAGGGCCAAAATGTAGAAAATCCTTGATAATGCTCTAGAGGTTACATTTTCAGTCCAAATGTCCTTGAAATTTGTCAAAAAGGTTGTTACAATGATTTTTAGCCCAGATTAGGATATGGGTCATCTGGGATCAAAAACTAGGTCACAGAGCCCTAAAATGTTAAAACCATTTTAACTCTCCAGAGGTTACATTTTCAGTCCAAATATCTTGGAAATTTGTCAGACAGGTTGTTTTGATGATTTCTAGCTCAAGTACTAATATGGGTCATCTTTGATCAAAAACTAGGTCCCAGAGCCCAAATATGGAAAAACCTTGTTAACACTCTAGAGTTAAGATTTTAATTCCAAATAACCTGAAAATTTGTCAGAAAGGTTGCTTCAATGATTTCCAGCTCAACTTTGAATATCGGTCATCTGGATTAAAAAACTAGGTCACAGAGCCCAAATATCGAAAAACTTTGTAAAAACTCTAGAGGCTACATTTTCAGTCCAAATGTCCTGGAAATTTGTCAGATAGGTTGTTTTAATGATTTCTAGCTCAGGTTTGGATATGGATCATCTAGTGTCAAAAACTAGGTCACAGAGCCCAAAATGGAAAAACCTTGTTAACACTCTAGAGGCTACACTTTCAGTCCAAAACACCTTGAAATTTGTCAGAAAGATTGTTTCAATAATTTCTAGGTCAAGTTCGAATATGGGTCATCTGGGGTCAATTAACCAGGTCCATAGCAACTTTGTTAAAAGCACATGGTTCCCACGCTACCGGGAAAACGGGAAAAGTCCGGGAATTTCATTATTTACGCTCCCGGTTGTGAAAAGACCGTGATTTTTACAAACTTAGGACAATTTCGGGAAAAGACCGGGAATCAGTACGAAACGGTTTGAGTACGAAACAGAGAACGGAATCGAGGCTTTTGTTTATTACGTCAACAAGTTTTGCGCATAATAATTGACGGGTATTTACGAGTGTTTGTCGTTGTTTTACGTCGAGTTTGTTGTCCAATCAAGAGGTTAAATTTTGTTTCGGGTATTATCGGAAGTATGTAAGCGTCTCACTGATGTAGACTGGGCAATATGTCTGCAGCACGTTTTTTTAGTGAGCGGGAGCTGGGGATATCAACCATTCTCAAAAACTTTAGGATGTTTAGGACTATCTTTGCATATTTTTCTGTTTAAAGTGCCCCAGCTCATTTATGTAAGAAATTCAAATGTTAGGTTTTTAGGCTTTTAAACCTCAGTCCCTTTAATCGTTTGAGGCCAATAATTTAAATATAGATCTACTGTTTTCATTAAACTGACAAAACTCTTCTTCCAGGCCAGTTAAGATTTGTCAGTCATGCCAGTAAAAAGATCAATATTTTAATTATTGAAAACATGGAAAAATATTGAACAGTGAAATAAAATGTTATCAAGTGTTTTTTCCTGTTGGATCCTTATGTTCTTAACCATTTCTCATATATAATGTAGTACCAGTTCTAGACACAAAAGTTGAAAAAGTCTAGCAATGTCTTCAGTAAGACTATTCAAAGAATTAAGAAGGCAAGCTATTCTACATTTTGGAATTGGGTGAATTTCTGCCTCAAAATTTTGGGTTATGTTTGATTGTCAGTTTGAAATATTCAACATATAATTTTTGTATCAAACAGTTAAATACTTGACTATCAAGCACTAAAATAGTTTAGCAAGCTTTATCTCTAAACAACTGGTGGAATGCTTGATATTTTTATTGAATGCTCACATCAGATTAGACTCCTTGTCATCTTATTTGGAAATAATTACATGTAGTATGAGATCTCAGATAAACACCAAATACCATACCCAACTAGTCCATTGTTGAAATGCAGCATTGAAAGGGTTAAACTGAAGACCAGAAGCGAGGTCATTGACGTAATTGTAATGCCTGAAGTCTGGAAAAATCTGGAATTCTCAAGTTAAAAACCTGGAATTTTTCAAAAAATCCTTGAAAAAACCTGGAAAAAGCCTGGAATTTCACTCCTTAAAATTAGTGGGAACCATGAAAGCAGTCATATTCAGGTGAGCGATATAGGGCCATCATGGCCCTCTTGTTATAGCAAGTATTCCAAGTTTTGTGGTGATACCTTTGAGTGTTTCAGCAACGGGCTACATCAAAGTTTTTGTACGACAATGAAGACATCTTAGCAATCATAATAGCTCGAGTTTTTCTTCGAAACTGATGAGCTAAAAAAAGGGGAAATACCATGGTGATCTTTATTAAACTTAAACTAAAATACTTGACCATAGGGCCATTATTTTTATATTTTTTGGTTTACTGACCCGCCGACCCTGTATTTTGGAAAATGAAAAAAAAAAAATTTTCAGGAAAAAAAAAATTCTGAACGCCGATTTTACGGAAAATGTACCGTATGAACAGTTTTTATACACACCTGTAAAGCGCTCATGTATCATGATCGAAACGTTTGGATTGAAACATGGCTTTCAATATTTGGTTTGGAATTTGTTTCTGCACTAGTTCTTCAAGACGCATTAATAAGTTTGTGAAAGGAACTTCAGGACAGACAGTATAACAAATTGCAGGACTGTGCAGATGGGGACTCCCATGACCATAGACAAAGTTCTAACCATGAATCGTAAAATGGCTTTATACAACATAAAAAAAACAATAAATTTTCCACCAAAATTATCAAAAAACTGCTACATCCAAGTTTGACTTTCAATAATATGACTGCTGGTATTAAAAAGATCAACACTTTACATGGTAATGACAATGAAAGACCAAAATATGATTTACATGTATATGAAATATGTATTGCAACAAAATTCAATATTCTTTTGTAAGAAAACCTATCTTTAAAATTCTGTTTACAGAGAGAAAAACAAATGAGAAAGATCGCTTGTACAACGACATTATTGCTTGCTTTGAAAGAGAAAATGTGAAATTTATGAACCACCAGATTGACCTAGGCACACAGATAGTCAAAGATCTTTGTAATGTGCTGTGGTATATAGACCCTTTCCATGAACGACTCAAGGCAAGGTGCATTAAGATTCCTGAGCCATTTGACACTTTCACTGGTTACAGGAATTGGAAACAGCAACACAGACAAGAACCAAAGGTAAAATCTGTCAGACTGACTGCATCTATTTATTTCGAAATGCATATACAAATCTGGATTTGAGAACATTACCCACATCCATGGAATTGGAATTTCATTAATGTTTTGTTCAACATTGGGAAAAAATGCATGAGTGACTATTAAAATGAATGCAAACAATCACTGTCTAGGATGGCATCTCGATTTAATGAATGCAAAAAATGATTTATATATTTCTATTCAATATTTTTATTTGTAATTTTTAAATGGAAACTTTTTCCTGTGGATTGGGAGTGTAATATACTATTTTCAGTTGGAAATATGACAAAACATTGACTATGAAGTATTAAAGCCAAAAAAAAAATCCCTGCCAGACTTATAAATTCTATATTAAAGTGACATCATTAATAAATATTCTATGTACAAATTTTATGTAAAATCGAGCTTTTTTAAAAAAGTTTATAGCATTACAGTATAAGCACTCATTTTGGATATGTGATGAATAGAATTATAATTGTATATACTTGTATATATGAAAATTTCTACTTGTCCTTTAATACCGGCTGTGGGACAACCTGGTCAAAACAGAGTATTGATTTTGCCGCCTCTGTATAAATAATAATAATATGAAATTCTTTTTTTATCTTGAGGCTTGAAGTCAATTTGAAATTTAAGTCATTGATAAGTCATGCAGAATATTATATTCACCATATGCTGTTAATGTTTACAGTGTCATCATAACATGCATTTTTGTCTGTGTTGCAGATCACTCTTGAGGAACTTAACCTACAGATTGAGAGGCTTTCTCACATTCTTATGCTTCCATGGTTTTTAAACGAGAAATTTTCATCATTTCGATCAAAAGTAAATGAGTTGGCTACTTGTCTTGAGAAATACGCCACCTTTTTATGTGAACAAAACAAACGTACAGAAAAAAATCATCACAACCCTGAACCAGTACGATCATGGAGTGACAATTTCAGCTTTCATATCAAATCAGCACATGGAAAGGGTGTCAATAAAGGAAAGGAAAACACAAAAAAGACAATTGTGAAATACTCTTACAGCAATGTTATTGAAGCTTTAGAAAATTTAGATTATTATGAGCCTTTGGATTTGGTAGAATTAGAGCCAGTTGATGCCGTGAAGCGCAGAGCATGGCTTGAACATATGGAACTGCCTTTCCCATTTGGTATATTTACATATAGTCATTGCAATTATCTTGGCAATCTGACAGTTATCTGGAAGCAACCCCCAGATGTTCAGAGTCGTGATAGTTCCGAAGATGTACGTGTTATCAATGACATTAAAGCTAACATGACCAAGTATGCTACAAGAACAATGAGAAGAGACTTTATAGATATGTATGGGAAATCAGTAAAAGCAAAGCCTGCCATACTACGGTCAGTATTTTCATTTCTTACAGGCTATAAAATGTCTCCGGAAAATGAACAAGAAGCTTCAGTAGTTGAACGAGTGTGTGAGTTTTTATTAAATTCTGATGATCCAGAACTAATTCTTGACCTCCGACAACATAACGGAAGGATTAAAAATCCAAAATTTGATCCTTTTTGGGATGAACTTGAAAAGTATCTACAAGAGAAGAGCGTGGTACATGAACGACGTCATACAGATGCCACTTACATGCCATTCGCCATTTCTATAACTGATTTGCGAGATCAGATTTTAGAGAGATTACCATCTGGGTCAGCAGCTCCATCACCATCATGGATCCGTTTGAATTTCTTGCCATCAAATCCTTATGTAAAATCAGCATTGAATTACACTGGTAGATATCATGTTAAATATGCTGTACAGCAGCGATTGCTTAGAGCTCAGCATGTTGATTCCCCATTTGCCTACTACCAGTATGACTTATTGAAACATTTTGCTGTGAAATGGAGAAGCGTCACTCTTATGCAGTGCCTAGATGACAAGGCTATCATCCCAGTAGGAGAGCCTGGAAAACCAACGGCAGCATGCAGCAGATCTCATAATCGTGGTCTTGTATCGGGCACAAATCCTCAGCTTTTATCACTTGATCATGACTATAACATCTGTGGACTTGTCCCATCTGTATACTTAGATGTAATTATCCCTTCTCAAGTAACAGAAACTTTTCATCGTGGTGATGTGCACATAACTGTAAAAGATAAAATATTTGAAGCATCGTCTCCTTTAAGACATGGCACTGAGTCATTAAAAATTGTTCGTGAAACTAGGTCACAAGATGGAGTACATAGTGATTGTCCTATAATTATTCGCTATACAGATGGTGGCCCAGACCATCGTACAACTTATACAAGTGTCCAGTTTGCTGCCATTCTTGAATTTATTGCGCTTGATCTAGACATGTTCATTGCTTGTAGAACCGCACCAAATCAAAGCTATAACAATCCAGCAGAACGTGTCATGTCACTGTTAAATCTTGGTTTACAGAATGTCTCACTGTGTAGAGCAGAAATGGATCCTGGAAATGAAATGCTCATGAAGTCAATGACATCTCTTAAAAAGATCCGCAACTGTGGAAAATCGTCGTTGAAATTAGCATTAAAGGAATCTGTCAACGTTACAATGAATGTAGTCAAAGATATTTTTTCCCGGTTGAATAGAAAACATGGGTGCGTGTTTGTTCATGATGCTTGTGACGAAACAGAGATTGCTGATCTTTTAACTATGATTAAGTTAGTCACTGATGAGGATATTGATCCCAAGCAGAAGTTTAACAAGAATGGGAAATTCCAAGACTTCATGTTGCGTCACTGCCGAGAACGGAATTATGTTTTTCAGGTTTGTATTATACTGAATTTTCAAAACTAATCTTCAAATGGACTCAATGGTCTCATGATTATTAACATGGCTAACTTGAAATCACAAGTGTTGTCACTGAAATAGGTTAATATTAAAGAAAAATATATTATTTAAATTAATTTGAAGCTTATATCTCTCAGCAGTGTTAGTCTTTTTGTTACATATTTAAAGAATTGCAATTGTTTAAGTGTACTAAAATAGTGAAAACTGAAACTTTTTCAAATTTTATTAAATATGTTATATTTTATTCCATACCTTAAGTTTGTTTAGTGAGGACTGTGTTCAGATATTATTATGTATATCATATCTTTCTTTTTCAATGCAAATATTTGTAGGCTTCTTTTGTGTAATATTTCCAGATAAAGAAATGTGATCTGCAAAATGTTGACAGTTGTCCATACTGTAGTCTTTCTCCACCCAGAATTCCAGAGGATCGTTACTGTTCTCTGCACTTTCTACCTGACCCTGTCCTTGATCAGGATGGAAATTACAAAAGCTTCGAAGAAGTATATGGTACTGAGACAAGTGAGAATGATAGACCATCACTAAAGGTGAAACCTGAAGCTTCTGATAGAGATAAACGCTTCAAATCTGTAATGGTGGCTGGTATGCACATAGTTGTAGCTTTAACACTTTTCTGAATGACAAAAGAAAACACATATTGATGCTTTTTCAAAAGATTTACAACAATATAAGTTCATAATGTTTTAAATGAATTGAATTAATAATGTTTGATTCTTTTGCTATTGACATATTAATGTGACTATTTGTTTCCTTTGTCATTCATAATTTCTTAAACATTTGCTTCTGTTACCAACTCCTCTTTTTAGCTGTATCTTACTTTTCACACATTGTATAAATATTACCATAATCATTAGAAAGTATCTATTTAACCATTTATAATGCACTATAATAAACATAACCTTGTAGAGCTAGATATGCATCCCCTCTTCAAAAAAACATCTGTTTACTCATTTACAAACCTGTAGTAGCTTAAGTGTGGCTAAATAGGCTTTGTTTTCAAATGCTTAATATTGAGCTTTGTATATCTTGTAGAGTTTAAAAATGCTGTAGCAGTGTAATAGAAAACTGCCTTTTTGAGGACTTTCATTTGGAGAAAATTCAATACATATGCTTCTATTTTCAACCATTGAAAGGAGCTGAATTAAGCAGTGAATAAAAATTTAATATTTTTTAATAATAGAATTGCTGAATTTAACAATGTCATAGAATATAAATTATTAGAATTCAAATCATAAGAAGATTTTGTACTTTAACATTACTTCAAAGCTCAATTCTAATGTTTTCAGGATTCTGGAAAAGGAAAGTTTAATTTTATTTTCTACAGGTAAAGTTCGTGGCTTTGTTCATTGTGTTGAATGTGGCAAGAGAAGGGTGGTGTATTGTTCAACCAGGTTGACACGACAACAAGATAACCTTATAATACGTGTTCAGGAAGAGATGATGTATGTTTGTGGGAACCCACTTTTTTCTGGTGGACCTATGGAAGATGTCTTGATTGTAAGAGAAGGGGTGAATTGTTCCTCCACCATTGAAACATCTTATTATGCTGGTGAGCTATTATATGAACTCTATTACAAAAGTTTTAAGTATTCTTGTATTGTACATATTATTTATACAAAGGACATAAAGTTTGTCCTCTGAGGCTTCTTAAATAAATAGGACAAAGAAAAAACAAATTATGTCTCAGTGAAGCACTTTTATTTAAATATTTAATACATACACATTTTAATAATTATAAATATACCAGGAGATCTCAAATTTTTTTGGGGAAAATACTTTAAAATAGTAACATGTTTGATTCCTTCAATTTAATACTGGTTTGACAGAAAGTTTATTTGGAGAGATTACTGACACAAACATTATTCTCTATTTTTAGGAATAACACAGATATTTGATGAGATTTGTTTTTACTGTGGTGACTTAGATGTAATAAGGAATGATGAGATCGCCCAGCTGAAAGAAGAATTTAGCATTGTCCGACCAATATGCAATACATGTTTCAATGTCAAACAACTTAAGCCCGCTACAAGAAATGCTAAAAAGTTAAAAAAGCATAAGAAATAGAGTTGACTGTATTATTAAACAGACACTTGTCTTTGGAAACTGTAATATATATATAAAAGACACATCTTCAAATTTAGTGTTCAAATGTTGAATATGTTGGTAAAAACAAACATGCATACTATTAAAGTATTAAAGGTCTTGTTGGCTCATTTTCCTTGGTTTCTTCACAGTAAAGACTAAAAACATTTATATTAAAATATTCCTATATACAGTATTCAGGAATAAATAGAAATAATAAGACTTTCCGATGTTTTTTTTTTCAAGAATTTTTTTTTCCCCTCCTCCTACCCTACCAGTTTTTGAAAAAAATCAGTAAACCAAAATATAAAAAAAATGGCCTAATGGTTGTAAAATAGTGTGTATGCAGATGATTTAAAATTTCTTAAACTAAAATAGGAAGTCAGATTGTTTTGAATTGTACTCTGTTTTAAATGATATACCCCATTTGATACAGAAATTCTTGAATATAATACCTGAGGCAAGTTATCCTTAAATACTTCACTGAATAGTATGGCTTATGTTAAGGTGATTGTTGGTATTGCAGCCTAGCTAAAGTTTAGGTTATATAGGTTTTAAGCTGGTTTTCCACCACACATGTGCTGTGAATCTGCTACATTACGAGGAGTGTTCAAAGATGAATGCATCTAGAATGTTATATTGTTCAGTATTGCGAAAAACACAAAGAAATGAAAGTTATTGGGTAGATATACATGTTAGCTTTACATTGATACCACATTCATTAAAATCTGTTCACTTTAGCTGTGTATAGCTTGCTATTCATTGTCTACTCGTATACTCTGGTACAAAAATGGCTGGTAGAAGATCAGAGTATGCCATTAAAATACGGTCTTATATTAAGAATCATTGTCTCCTTGACATAGGGTGTAAAGACATTTTTGATGAAATCTCTTCTGTATATGAACAAAAGGACATGTCTTTTTCATCAGTTATTTGTTGGTTTAATGAATTCAAATGTGGGTTAATTTCGTCCGAAGATGCACCCCATGCCCCTTGGTCTAAAACAGTAACGTCTGTCAAGATGGTTGCTTAAGTGACAGAAATAGTTAAAACCAATGCAAGATACACCACAAGGCAAATACCTAGTATTGGTGGCATCTCAATAGGAGCAGCTCATACCATTCTCAAAGGTGATTTGAAAATGAGAAAGATCTGTGCTAGATGGATTCCTCATTTGCTGACAGATGAGCAGAAAAGGCTTGCGCTCAATATGCTGTAAGTTGTTGCTTAGACAGTATCCAAATAACAATGCATGGTCTTTTGCAAATATCGTCACTGGTGACAGAACATGGTTTCATTTTTATTAGCCAAAATGAAAACACCAAAACAAGATTTGGGCTACAGTCTGGCAGAAGTCCATGTATTGCAAAAAGGACCATCAGTTTAAAGGAGGTAATGTATGCCGTTTTCTTTACAACTCAGGGTCCCGCCATTCAGGTTGCTGTTCCTAAAAGAAAATCTGTTGATGCGAAATTTTACAAGACAAGAGTTCTTCGAAAACTAAACAAATACTTTCGAAAACGAAGACCCCCAACAGGTTTGGGCAATGTCAGATTGCTGCATGACAATGCGTCATTGCACAATGTGTCTATAGTGCAAGACTTTCTGAAGCAGAAAAAATGTCGTTTTTGCTCCCCCATCCTCTGTATTCACCTCACCTTGCCCCTTGTGACTTCTTTTTGTTTCCACAGCTAAAAAAATTAGTTTCAATTCAGGTTGAAAATTTGTTCAGCAGAAACACCTCTGCCATGCAATATTCTAGTGTCTTCATAGTATACTTAAAAAAGACTATATAAAAATGCCTTCAAAGATAGGATCAGGAGACAGTAACATTGTATATCTGTTGGAGGTGAATACTTTGAGGGAACAAAATAAAAAATTCTGTGGAATCTATGAAGAATAAAATTTTACATGCTAAGATACATCATGCATTCATATTTGAACACTCCTTGTATCGTGATTTATACTTTGCAGGGTTTTTCTTTGCATTTAAAGCTTAAACAGGTATTCAAAGAATTAAATTCCATGCATTAAACTATAGTTGTTGTAACAACCAAAAGGAAAACTTAAAATCTTTTCATCTGAAACACCAAGCCCTGAGGGCACTAAATTTTGATGTTAGTTATCTTTAAAGATTTCAATGACTTATGCATAAGTGCCTTTAAATTTTTAACATTAAAGCGACTGAGCGATGTTTACACATATAGAAATTTGAGCTGTAATTGAGAAGAACATCTAGACTAGGTCACCGACTCATTTTTAGCTCACCTGAGCACAAAGTGCTCAGGCTGAGCTTTTCTGATCAGTATTTGTCCGTTGTCAGTCCGTCCGACCGTCGTCAACTTTTCATTCAAATGACATCTCCTCTGAAACCAAAAGGCCAAATTAAATTAAACTTGCCTGGGATGTTCCTATGCATGAAGCTCTACCAAGATTGTTCAAATGGTTCTGGTCCATTGCATTTCTGGTTCACTGGAGCTAAAATTAGATTTTAAAAGTTGGATCTTTAAAAATCTTTTTTTACGAAACCTCGAGGCCTGGAGCTTAGATATTTGGTATGAAACATCATCTAATGGACCTCTACCAAGTGTGTTCAAATTATGACCCTGGGGTCAAAACTGACCACACCCCAGGGCTCAGTTGATTTTACATAGATTTATATAGGGAAAACTTAAAAATCGTCTTGTCAGAAACCACAAGGCCTAGAGTTTAGAAATTTGGTGTTCAACATTGTCCTTTGGACCTTTACCAAGTTTGTTCAAATCATGGCTCCTGGGTCAAAAATGGCCCCGCCACAGGGGTCACATGTTTTACATAGAGTTATATAGGAAAAACCTTAAAAAATCTTCTTATCAGAAACCACAAGGCCTAGAGTTTAGATATTTGGTATACAACATTGTCCTTTGGACTTTTACCAAGTTAGTTCAAATCTTGGCTCCTGGGTCAAAAATGGCCCCGCCCCAGGGGTCACATGTTTAACATAGAGTTAAATAGGAAAAACCTTATAAAATCCTCTTGTCAGAAACCGCAAGGCCTAGAGTTTAGATATTTGGTATGCAGCATTTTCCAGTGGACCTTTAATAAGTTTGTTCAAATCATAGCCACTGGTTCAAAATAGGCCCTGCTCCGGGGGTCACTTGTTTACATAGAGTTATATAGGAAAAAGTTTAAAAAGTCTTCACATCAGAAACCAAAAGGCATAGAGCTTAGATATTTTGTATGTAGCATTGTCAAGAGGACCTCTACCAAGTTCGTTTAAAATCATTTGCCCTGGGTCAAAAATGGCCCCGCCCCTGTGGTCACATGTTTTACATAGAGTTATATAGGAAAAACCTTTTCTTTTCAGATACCACAAAGCCTAGAGTTAAGATATTTGGTGTACAGCATTGTCTACTAGACTTCTACCAAGTTTGTTCAAATCATAGTCCCTGGGTCAAAAAAGGCCCCACCCCAGGGGTCACATGTTTTACATAGAGTCATATAGGAAAAGTTTTAAAAATCTTCTTGTCAGAAACCACAAGGACTAATGTTCACAGCGGTTCCACTAGTTCCAAAAACTGAAGGGTCATTTTTCATCCGATGCAACTATATTTACCAAAATGCAGTCAAAAATACCTGAATTTAAGCTAAAATATACCTTATTGTAAGACAAAATGACCCTTCAGTCAAAATATCCGAGGGTCAAAATAGGGTCTTTTATTAAAATTCAGGGGTCAAAACCCTCTTCAAGGGTCAAATGGAAACCCTGGTTCAGATATTTGGTTTGCAGCATTGTCTGGTGGACCTCTACCAAGTTTGTTCAAATCATGACCCTGGGGTCAAAACTGGGCCCCCCTGGGGGGGTCATTTAATTTTACACAAGGATTTATATAGGGAAAACTTTAAAAATCTGCTGCTGGGAAACACCAAGGGCTATACCTTCAATTATTTGTTGTTATGTCTCCCGCCCAACCCTGCCCTTCTGATGGAGACATATTGTTTTTGCCTTGTCCATGGGTGTCTGTTTGTTTGTCTGTCTTTCATACTTTGTTTCCTTTCAATAACTTGAGTGCCAGTTGAGCCAAAGACTTTAAACTTCACAGGGTTATTGCCCTTATTGAGTACAAAAAAATTCCTTTTGTGTTTTGGGTCAGGAGGTCAAAGGTCAAGGTCAGAGGGACCTCTAGAGTGAAAACCGTTTCCACTCAATAACAGGATTACCATTTCACCCAGAGCCTCCAAACTTCATAGGATGATTTCTTTTACTAAATAGAAGAACCATAATGTTTTTGGGGCTAGTATGTCAAAGATCAGGGTCACAGGGACCTGTAGAGTGAATTTTTTTCTGCAGAGTAACTGTAGTACTATTACACCCAGAGCCTTCAAATTTTATAGGATAATTGTTTTAGAAGAACCCTATTGTTTTTAGGGTCCATAGGTCAAAGGTTAAGTTCACAAGGACCTCTAGTGTAAAAACTGTTTCTGCTCAGTAACTGGAGTACCATTTTACCAAGAGCCTTCAAACTTCATAGGATGATTTTTTTTATTCAATTAAAGAACCCAATCATTTTTGGGGTCAGTAGGTCAAAAATCAAGGTCACAGGGACCTGTAGAGTCAAAACTATTTCTTCTTAGTAACTGGAGTATCATTACACCCAGAACTTTCAAACTTTACAGGGTAATTATATTAGAAGAACCCTATTGATTTTGGGGTCTGTAGGTCAAATGTCAAAGTCACAGGGACCTGTAGAGCAAAACTATTTCTGCTAAAAAATTTGAGTACCATTACACCCAGAGTCTTCAAACTTATTGCAAACTTATTCAAACTTGCACCCATAAAAACCAATAACGATATTTGTAACATGAGCAATGAGACCAAGGTGAGCGATTTAGGGCCATCATGGCCCTCTTGTTTTGTTACAGAAACACATCACAATATAAAGTTTACATATTTTCATAGGTAAAAAATTTAACCTGTTTGTCACGGGGCAGATAATTTAGTTACATCATTAATTATAACAAATTGTGATATTAAGTAGACTGGCTCAGTGGTGTAAATCCTCACTGTATTTTTTATGACCGAAAGTGCATGGGTTAGAATCCTGGTGAAATCAGGTTTCAGTTTTCATGGTGCAAAATAGCAAAGTATTTTGATTTTTCCATAGTAAATTAACTTCTCTTAAAGTTAAAAGAGAAAAATAAGCCAGCTCAGTTCTGTGCGCCAGTCGCTTAAAAGATGCTTATTCATAAAATTGGGTCAAACTATGTATGTCAAAAGTCAAGGTCACAGTGGCCCAAATGTTTAGAATAATTTACACTGTAACTTGACAACAATTTGTTGTTTAGATTCTAAAGTTTGTTAAATGGGTGCACACATTGAATGAGTGACCCCTATTGATTTTTAGGTCAGTAGGTAAAAGGTGAAGGTCACATAGACCTAAACATTGATAACCATTTCATCAATGTAACTTGACAATCTTTTGCTGTATAGACTGACTTCAAACTTGACATAATGATTGCTCACATTGAGTGCATGATCCCCGTACATATTGAGGTTAATGTGTTAAGGTCAAGGTCATAGTGACCTTAATGTTAAGAATCATTTACACTCTTTTACTTGACAACCATTTGTCTTAGAGACTTCAAAATTCATATAATGGTTGCACACATTGAAAGAATGATCACTATTGATTTTGGGGTCAGTAGGTAAAAGGTCAAGGTCACAGTGACCTTAACATTCAAAACCATTTCAGACATGTAAGTTGTAACATGACAATAGTTTCTAGAGACTTCAAACTTTATCTGGTAAATGCACTCAATGAGTGGATGAACCCCATACATTTTTGGGTCAGTATGTCAAAGATGAAGGTCACAGTGACCTTAATGTTTAGAAACATTTACACTCTATAACTCGACAACCATTTTTCATATACAGTACGTGCCAGGAGGAACTCTCGTTTTCCTCGAGGTCGTAGCGGACTACCCATTCCTTAAAACACGACCAAATCCGCCGCATTTCGAGGATCACTGCCGCTGACATGGACACCAGATATCGCGACGGACGTCCGCTAAATGGTTCCGCGAACTTTTTCACAGGTAAGGATTGACGTATTGAGGCTCACAAAGTTCCTGATTACACACATTCATTTCGGCAAATTTTACGCTTTAAAATATCATTTAAATGTATAAAACTCTCATTCTGATGCATTTGTTTACGAATGCTCATATTTGTTAACGGAAGGAATTACAATTCAAACCCGAAAGTAATTGCTTCTCGGAACACCCTATTTTCAGAAAATAAATTGACTGGTTTTCGATTTACACGTGTTAAAACTGCTTTCCTGTATTTAAAGAAAACATACAACATGTAAACCCTACTGCGACATCTGTATCTTCGCTGGGCTTGACAAAATTATTGATCGATTTTGCTATACAATAACGAGCGTTTTCAACGACGGAAGTACACATTAACCTACACAGCAAATGTATTAGAAATTTGGTTTTAATTTTACCAAATTTCACATAATTGGCAGACGTAAAATGCACAGTTTCATTACGGTCATTTCATTAAATGTTCAGCTTATCCAGGTGAGTTATGACTCTAATTATTTTTGGGCTGGTCGTCAAATATCGCCGAGATATTTCGTGATGTCGAGACATCGAGGAAAAACATTTTTTTTACTTGATGTCGCGGCAGATATTTTTTTCCGCGTCCGCGAAATAAAGCGGAAAATGTGAGTTCCTCCTGGCGCGTACTGTAGTTTTCAAAATTCATATAATGGCTGCACACATTGAGTGAATGACCCCTATTGATTTTGGGGTCAGTAGGTCAAAGGTCAAGGTACCAGTGACCTTAATGTTGAGAATCATTAACACTCTATAACTCAACAACCATTTTCATATAATGTTCAGCTTATCCAGGTGAGTTATGACTCTAATTATTTTCGCGCTGGTCTTCAAATATCGCCGAGATATTTCGTGATGTCGAGACATCGAGGAAATACATTTTTTTCCTTGATGTGTCGGCAGGTATTTTTTTCCGCGTCCGCGAAATAAAGCGGAAAACGCGAGTTCCTCCTGGCGCGTACTGTAGTTTTCAAAATTCATATAATGGTTGCACACAGTGAGTGAATGACCCCTATTGATTTTTTGGGTCAGTAGTTCAAAGGTAAAAAATTTAATATTTAAAGCAAATCATTTAATTTTAAGCCTAATTCCTCCCTTATATCATTAATGCATCATGCTTAGAAAAAACACCTGTTGGGCATATAATGTTCGCCCAACAGTCCTCTTGTCAGTTTATTTTATTATGTTTCTTAGATAAATTGAGCTGTTATTCTTTTGAATTAGAATAAGGCAATATAACAATAAAAGGAAGTATGAAGAAATTTCGGACTCATTATTAAAAAAACAAATGTCTGAATATGATATTGTCTCACAGTTTATATTGGTATATAATGTATTTCTTTAGCTTACATTTTGTTTGTATGGTTGGAAAAAAAAATATAACTAGAGGTGAAACGATATGCCAACAGCAAGATATGAGATGTATCACAATACAGGAGTAGGGATACAATATGTAAAGCGATACAGTTTTCATCGAAAACAGACATACATGTAAAGAATATTACACTGGGACCTAAACTCACAGATACATTATACCATTCTAAAAATGTTTTTAAATCCTAATGAGTTTAGCAAAGCACTTGCTAAAATCCTCTCAGTTACAGTGTAAATGTATCTATCTGTCCATTCATCCATCCATCCATCCAACTCCCCTTTTGGGTATTATAGACCCTTCCAGAACTGATAAATTGACTGCCGCCATTATGAAGGTCACTTGACCTTCTGCCATTAAAGGACTGCTAAACCTTGCTATATGATGCTTTAGTTCCTTATCAATCTGTAGAACTTTAGCACATTTCAAGGTGGAATACTGCCTTATACTGAGTGAAACTTGTTGCAGAATAAACATCAATTTATTGTATCGTTATAACTTTTTTATGTCTTTTATTCCTGACTTGAAGATAGTATTGACTTTAATTATTTAACACATGAAAGACTGTGAAAAAAGACCTTGGACTGTTCAAAATGGAAGCTTGAGTTGTGCAAAACACATATTATATGTGCAAAACGCATATAAAAATATAGGACTTTTCTCCTTTTCGAAAGTTGGAACTAAAATTTGAAATATTTGAAAAACTCTGAAAGCTTACAAAATTGACAAAATTGAACATTTTCCTCATCAGCTGGCAGCCGCATATTTACTCTATTTTAACTATAACTTGTGTTATTCTTTGATATAGTTGCAAAATATTCTTGACAATAAGTATGTATTATTGAGCACTTCTTCATTTATTAATTTGTCTTTTGTATTTCGCGGTGTCCTGTGGTGAAGGAATGTGGTTACGTAATATCAGGGTGATCTACTGTTTTTGTTTTGATAAGTCACCGTTAATTGTCATTGTCAGTCTTGCTTGATCAGTCACTGTAAACCACTGTAATAACAAAATTTGCATTTGAGAAAATGCCTTAAGGCTATAAAACATGGGATTTATTTGTTCCTGATTGTAATATGAAATTTAAGAATATATAAAAATTATTCTTTCTAACAAGAACGATTTTCAAGACCGTATGAAATTTAGCATTACTGTCATATGGACCTTTTTTCTGTTCCTTTTTCTTGTATTTCGGGAAACTGTTTTTGCAAAGTATTGATATGTACAACATATGAGTTTGTGTATGCAGAAAGGAAATAATAGCTGCAAAGCACACGTTTATAAGATATTGATTAACAGTAATACGTTTTATTTTTCACATTGTTGTGGATATTTCATGTAATATGGAAAACAAAATTATAATGACACTTTTATAACTATCTTTTTAGTCAGATTTTTTAAAAACAGATACGTGCACTTTTTAAAAGCAGTTTTTTGTGAAATTCTGATAAAATAAAAAGAATTAATCTTCTGGAGAATATCACAAAACCTTTATTTAACAGTTCAATAGATTGAAATGTCAGCATAAAATCATTTACAAATATACTTTCTTTCAGTTAAACGATCATGGGATAGATCTTAGCTGACACTAACTGCTTCATGTTGTTTATATGAATCTGTTTCTCTAACATACAACGTTACAATCACATTAAAGCTATCAAAATAGGACTTTTTCTAAACTCCGTATTATAGTACTGCTTTAATCTGTGCAGTCCCTTAATGGCGGATGCAAGGGAGGTAATCAGGGAGGTACTAATTTCTGGAATGGTCTGTTAGCAGACAAAAATAAAATAAATATTCATGTTCATGTGTTTTCTGCTTTGCTATATGGACGTATGTCAAGAGTGATAAAATAGCTCTTAATTTTAAAGCTGAAAGAGTATGACACCATTATTAGCTCCACTTTCTGAAGAAATAAGTGGAGCTACTGTCATGACCCTCTTGTCGGCATCAATGTCAGCACTGGCTAACCTTTTCGTAAAGGTCATATTTTTGAGAAACAATCAAAGCTATTTCTTTCAAATTCAGAATATATGTTCACTATCAAAATATCTGAATTTCTAAAGGACAGATTTCCCTAAAATTTATTTTTGCAAAATAATGCCCCTTTTTTGTGGAACATATAATGCTTACTTCCCCATCCTCTGTCTGTTCGTCCATCCATCACAAAACTTGTCCAGACTACTCAGCAAAACCTACTGGTCAGATTTCATCCAAACTTTACAGGAATGATCAGTACAAAGTCTAGTTGTGCATCATTGGCATTTTCCAGCACAATGATTTTGTCAAAGTTATGGATTTTTATTCTTAAAGTTTGTCTGGACTACTCTTATACTACTGAAGGAATTTGAATGAAATGTTATAGGATTGAAAGGTACCTTAAGTACCTGGGAATATCTCATGGGTTTTTCAGTTGATTGATTTTTGGCTGAGTTATGGCCCTTAAATGAAAAAGGCGTGTTTGTGAAATAATGTTTTTTTTTGTCTAGCCAGCTTGGGCAAGCTGGACATAGTCATCACATTTGGTACCACAGTTCGGTATATATACGTGCGCCCGTCAGTCCATCCAGATTGCCTTGTCTGGGCAATAACTTCATTGTGAATTGAAGGATTTTGAAATACCTTGGCACATTTGTTCAACCTGATGATTTGTTTGTCGCATGCAAAATCCAAGTTCCCAGCTCAAAGGGCAAGGTCAAAGTACCAGGTCAAAGGTCCCAAATTTTGATAAAAGACCTTGTCAGTGCTTATCTGTGAATTGAAGGATTTTGATATACCTCGGCACATTTGTTCAACCTGATGAGTTGGTTTGTCGGGTGCAAAATCAAAGTTCCAAGCCCAAAGGGCAGGGTCACAGTGCCAGGTTAAAGGTCCCAAATTTTATGATAGACCTTGTCTGGGCCATTACTTCTCCCTACATGGAAGTTTTTTTAAACACCTTGGCAGATTTGTTCACCTTGATGAGACGGTGAGTTGTGTGCAAGACCCAGGTTCCCGGCTGAAGGTAACAGTGACAGCTCAAAGGTAAAAAAATTTTGATGATAGACCTTGTCCGGCCCATAATTTCTCAATGCAATGAAGGATTTTACAATACCTTGGCAGATTTGTTTACCTTGATGAGACAGTATGTAGCATGCAAGATCCAGATACTTAGCTCAGAGGTCAAGGTCACAGGGACAGCTCAAAGGCCCAAAATTTTGTGATGATATACCTTGTTTTGGCCATTACTTCTCCATGCATGGAAGAATTTGAAAATACTGTGATACATATGTTATGCTCCCTGAAAGAGACAACTTATAGGCCTGCCTTGTTCTTCCATCATCATCTTCCCACAGTTTCCATATCACTGTCCCATCCCAATTGGCAGTTTTCCATTGGTAGGCTTGACATGCTGCCCATGGGCATTCTAGTTTTCAATTAGGCTCTTGTTTGACTTAGCTTTTAATTTATTATCAAAGCACTGAGAAAACTAGTGTTAAGCTGGTTTAACCTCCCTAATATGACTGATCAGTATAATACCATGCCTTACCATACCCATACCATGACTTGCTAGCACCATATTGTGAAGAGAGCATTTAGAATTGCGATATACCATTTCAGGGAGTACCCTTACAGCCTTAGTTATAGTTAAAAAATAGAATTCTGAAAAATCAATGTTATTATAATTCCTAAATCTCAAGGTAAATGATGTCTTTTAAAGTATAAAATGAACAAGAAATGTTTGTAAAACATAAATGCCCCCCGGCAGCACCTAATTGCTTGTGGTTGGGCCAAAACGTTCTCTAGTTATTGATCAGAAACCGTTTTTTAAGGATCAAGTCCATGTGGCCTTGACTTTTGACCTAATGACCTCAAAATCAATAGGGGTCATTTACTGGTCATGACCAACCAGCATACCAAGTTTGGTGAACCTAGGTCAAAGCATTCTCTAGTTATTGATCGGAAACTGTTTTAGAGTCAAAGTCTCTGTGAGCTTGACCTTTTACATAATGACCTCAAAATCAATAGGGGGTCATCTACTGGTGATGACCAACCAGCATACCAAGTTTGGTGAACCTAGGTCAAAGCGTTCTCTAGTTATTGATCGGAAACTGTTTTTAAGTAAAAGTCTCTGTGAGCTTGACCTTTGACCTAATGACCTCAAAGTCAATAGGGGTCATCTACTGGTGATGACCAACCAGTATACCAAGTTTGGTGAACCTAGGTCAAAGCGTTCTCTAGTTATTGATCAGAAACCGTTTTTAGGATGAAGGTCCCTGTGATCTTGATCTTTGACCTAATGACCTCAAAATCAATAGGGATCATCTACTGAAGATGACCAACCAGCAAACCAAGTTTGGTGAACCTTGGTCAAAGCGTTCTCTAGTTATTGATCGGAAACCGTTTTAAGGATGAAAGTCTCTATGATCTTGACCTTTGACCTAATGACTTCAAAGTCAATAGAGGTCATCTACTGGTGATGACCAACCAGCATACCAAGTTTGGTGAACCTACGTCAAAGCGTTCTCTAGTTATTGATCGGAAACCGTTTTTAAGATGAAAGTCTTTGTGAGCTTGACCTTTGACCTAATGAACTCAAAGTCAATAGGGGTCATTTACTGGTCATGACCAAACAGCATACCAAGTTTGGTGAAGCTAGGTCAAAGCATTCTCTAGTTATTGATCGGAAACCGTTTTTAGAGTCAAAGTCTCTGTGAGCTTGACCTTTAACCTAATGACCTCAAAATCAATAGAAGGTCATCTACTGGTGATGGCCAACCAGCATACCAAGTTTGGTGAACCTAGGTCACAGCGTTCTCTAGTTATTGATCGGAAACCGTTTTAAGGATGAAAGTCTCTGTGATCTTGACCTTTGACCTAATGACCTCAAAGTCAATAGGGGTCATCTACTGGTGATGACCAACCAGCATACCAAGTTTGGTGAACCTAGGTCAAAGCGTTCTCTAGTTATTGATCGGAAACCATTTTTAGGATGAAGGTCCCTGTGGGCTTGACCTTTGACCTAATGATCTCAAAGTCAATAGGGGTCATCTGCTGGTGATGACCAACCAGCATACCAAGTTTAGTGAACCTAGGTCACAGCGTTCTCTAGTTATTGATTGGAAACTGTTTTTAGGATGAAGGTCCCTGTGATCTTGATCTTTGACCTAATGACCTAAAAATCAATAGGGGTCATCTACTGGTAATGACCAACCAGCATACCAAGTTTGGTGAACCTAGGTCAAAGCGTTCTCTAGTTATTGGTCGGAAACCGTTTCTACCTACAAGGTCAATGTGACCTTGACCTTTGACCCCTTGACCCCAAAATCAATAGGGGTCATCTGCTGGTGATGGACAATCATCCTACCAGTTTTGAAATTTCTAGGCCTAAGTGTTCTTTAGTTATTGGTCGGAAACCGTTTCTACGTACAAGGTCAATGTGACCTTGACCTTTGACCCCTTGACCACAAAATCAATAAGTGTCATCTACTGGTGATGGACAATCATCCTACCAAGTTTGAAGTTCCTAGGCCTAAGCATTCTTTAGTTTTTGGTCGGAAACCATTTGGTCTACGGACCGACGGACCGACCGACAGACAGACAAATGCAAAGCAATATACCCCCACTTCTTTGAAGAGGGGGCATAAAAAAAAAAAAATTCAGTGACCAAGAGGAGACCCCCTTCTGGAACCTCCCCTGCATGTCACCATAATGTGCTTCATCCAATGAGATAGCCTTTGGAGACAGAAAAAAAAGTGGCTGAAAAAAACTTTTAACAGTAATAGCTGATGCTGGGCTGTATTGAACAGGGGGCTTAGTAAGTTCGAGAAGTGGGTGCTTAAAAAGGTACTAGTACAAAGCCAGGTACTCTCTGGTGCAAGATGCAAGAAAACTTCATAAAATTGAAGCTGAAGTTTATTTTGCACATTGATTGTAAAGTCTGTACATGCCATTACATAATGTAAAAGAAATCTTAGTGCAAACTTTAAAACAGGTTTATTTATGAATTTCTCTCTGCAAAATAGAGATCTATGCCTATTCATTTGCAGGTCAAAATAGTTTTGTTAACTGCACATAATCTAACTGTACTTTATTGTAAAGTGTCTACATAATCAAACTAGTCAGAATTTATGTCCCCAGGTTACAAAATAGATATTGTAAGTGACATAATTGTTATAGGTACAGTAAAGAAAATCTTGTGAAATGTTATAACTTTAGCCTTTTTGTTGTTGTTTACGATGTCATTAATTTTTAACTTCATTTGTGGTGTTGGGATCCAGATTTTTTTATGGTGGAGGTGTTTTTTCATTGTTATTTATGGTTGAATTCAAATCATACTTGGACAAAACCAACATGTTGAATAATTCAAGTATTTGGACCTAAAAAATGACCTTCACTATCAAGGTCAGATTAATGATTTTTGCTAAAATTGTCAAATCTTTGTCATTATACAGGTTTGATTCTTACTTGGACAAAACAACACTTTCATTTGTATGACAAAACTGATATGTTGAACAATTCCAGTATGACCTTGATCTTAAGAATGATCTTGACCATCAAGGTCAAATTATTAAATTTTGCTAAAAGACCATAACTAGGGTTGGATACTGAAACCCGTTACCAGTATTTGTATCGAAATTTATTCTAAAAAGTACTGGTAAATACTGCTCCAAAAAGTACTGGTATTCTTATCGATACCTGCTTTATAAAAGCAACACAAAACCTCGTCATTTAACTAATGTCAGAAGCAACTCTCATCAAATGAGCCCCCACCAGGGCTCAATTAATTTTACATAGGCTTATATAGGGAAAACTTTGAAAATCTTCTTGAAAAACCACAAGGCCCTGAACCTCAAGATTTGGTATGTAGCAATGTCTAGTGGACTTCTACCAAGTTATTTCAACTTATACCCCTGAGGTCAAATTCGCGGCATCCCAGGGGTCAATTGATTTAACATAGGCTTATGAGACTTAAGATTTGGTATGTAGCAATGTCTAGTGGACCTCTACCAAGTTTGTTCAAATCATAGCCGCTCGAGGTCACAAGTTTTAAATAGAGTATAGAAGAAAATCTTTAAAAATCTTCTTGTCTGAAACCACAAGGCCTAGAAATTTAAAATTTGGCATGAAGCAAGCTTTATCAAGCTTTTTCAAATTATCAGATAAGGTTAAAAGTCACAGAGGTTAAAAAAAGATCCATTTACAGTACGTCATAGAGCCTTCATTTAAAGACCAATGTATTTGATATTCAGTATGTAAGTTCCTTGCGTGGACCTCTACCCATGGGTGAGGTTTGAGGTCACTTGGTCAAGGTCACTATAGCTTATAATAGATATTTCTACTTTCTGTCATAGAGCTTTTATTTATTGACTGATAATATATATACTTGGTTTGTAGGCAGCTACATATCTTTAATTAAAAAATGAAATACTGCTTAACAGCAGACCTACTGTCAATGAACTCACGTGAGCGATTGAGGGATATCATCGCCCACTTGTTTTATATCATATACTTTACAAGAAAAGCATTGATGCAAAGCATCAAAGGGCGTCCAAAGGAATGTTTAAAAGCAAGAAATGCAGCAAGAGACAATGAACTAGTAGATATCTTATGATCAGATATATTCTTATAAACTTTTCAGTGGTTAATTTGGATTCGCCAGGTTTGTAGGTAGATGAATGGATAGTCCAGGAAACCTTGCCGCAGTAGGATATTGATGTATTTTTTGACTGGCACATAATAAATATCCAAATGAAAAACGGGTGCCCGAACGTCTCGTAAATGAGACTAGATGAATGGGCAAACGAAATACATAATAACACACTAGTGGTTCATCCTGAACTTTGGTTGGTTTGCTAGAGATTAGAATATCAAATGTATTTTTTTGGAACATACAAAACAGTAGTCAAAATGTACTAAGTTTGTTTAATGTCAAATTTATAAAATGGTTTCTATTAATACTGGAAGTAGAACACACACTGGAAGAAACATATAGGACGAATGTCAGTGATGAAATTCAGGACTTTTTTGTAATACATGCCAACAAAAATAATGGTACATTAAAATATCAAGAATAAATTTGCATGGCATGTTGATATGTCAAGGGAAGACTGACTTTTAGACAGGTATGAGAAAAATGTCAAGAACTATTATTTGGCACAGTTCAGAATAAAAATTACAAAATCTCTCAATAATACACATGGTATTTGTGGGACAGAAATAAAGGAATATATTGCAAGACGAAAGTTTCTATTGTTAAATGTCACAGTATTTGGCAAATCAACATGACTAAGATACCTAATCATGCCCAGGTTTCCACTCATATCACCATAAAATCGATAGCCTTGAAACAAAATGGAATCAACTTCTTGCGACGAAAATTCGGGTCGATTTAGATATTCACAGTTAAAAAATGTCAGAAGTGCAATCAGGGCCATAGCTGTGCATTGCATGCCGCTTATTGGAGTAAAAATATGGCAACCTTGATGCATATTTCCTAAAAAAAAAACTCTTACTATCTTGACTCTAAGCTGCTGCAGCTCCAAAAAATGATGGGATATTGAAATCACGAGACTGTCTCGACCAATCGTAAAATATATATAGACTGTTTCTAGGCTTTCATTACGCTGACCTCGGGAACCAAACACCAAGTGCAATTTATTGTTGAATATGTTTGCATTCATTTCATTTCCTGCAAAATCCAGTTTGTTATTCATAACCATATAGCTCCAAAAAATCAAACTCCGCGCATCCGTTACGCTACGCTCATCTAATCCTGTAAGGGGAGATCACTGCGTAGGAGATTGCCAAAAAATGGCAGGATATTGAAATCACGTGACTGTCTCGATCAATTGTAAAAATATGTATAGACTGTTTCTAGTCTTTCATTGCACTACTCGGGAACCAAACACCAAAAAAAAGAAGTGCGCGATTAATTAACCGGAAAGAACCTATGGAAAGAAATATGATAATAATATCATTATAACAGTTCGTAATAAGAAATGGCTAAGGTTTATTTATTATCTTAAATATTTTTTTATAAATAAATTTGTAAAACGTGCAATTTATTGTTAAATATGTTTTCATTTCATTTCATTTCCTGCAAAATTCTCCAGTTCGTTATTCGTAACCATATCGCGACATGAATGACAGTCAATAACAACAACAACTACCCTTTCACAAAATCTTAACTCATTCCATACAGGGCGTCGCGCTTCGGCGCGAATGCCAACAACAGCACACAATTTACTATTAGCACTTCAGTCTCAAAATAATAGTTATTATTCCAATATTTCAATGAAAAATATGCGTTGCAGGCTGTCCAGCGTCCCTAAAATTCCTAAAAAATCCTATTTTTTTAGTTAGGCTAAAATTCCTGAAAAAAAAAAGAGAAAAATTCAAAGGGAATTTTGTCTTTTGTTATAAACATATTTATAACTTTGAAAATGTTTTCATTCTAATTATGTTTGAATGTAGTTTTTTTAGCTCTTCTTATTTAGGGCCATCATCGCCCACTTGTTTTATATCATATACTTTACAAGAAAAGCATTGATGCAAAGCATCAAAGGGCGTCCAAAGGAATGTTTAAAAGCAAGAAATGCAGCAAGAGACAATGAACTAGTAGATATCTTATGATCAGATATATTCTTATTAACTTTTCAATGGTTAATTAGGATTCGCCAGGTTTGTAGGTAGATGAATGGGTAGTCCAGGAAACCTTGCCACAGTAGGATATTGATGTATTTTTGACTGGCACATAATAAATATCCAAATGAAAAACGGATGCCCGAACGTCTCGTTAATGAGACTAGATGAATGGCAGGGCACTAAACAACTTTTGGGGACAGGTACCCATACCCTCAGAAAGGGGAATTTTGCATCATTTTAAGACAAAAAGGGGAATTTTGAGTTATATATGAGTTTTTTAGATCTAGGGTTTTACACTTACTTTTAGCACTATTTCCTACCATTAGGCCTACTTTCAATAGCTAGTATATCTTTTACTATAGACCTAACCAAATAAAAAATATAACATGAAGTTGTTCTTAAAGTATCTTTATTCTTCATTGTTTTGAATTGCTTGTACATATATCGGACCCATTGTCTGAATCATCATCACTAGAATCATGAGAATGGGAGTCAACTTGGTTATGGGAGAATACTGCTTTACGTTTTGGTGATTCTTTTTTAGAGACTGTAGTTGATGTTTATGTTGTGATTTCAGACAAAGATAATGCATGCTGCTTAAATAAAATGTCAATTTTCTTACACTTTCCTGATGTTTTTGACGTTATAGTTTTTTTGTAGTGGTTTTGATTGTGCGACATTTTACTTCGCAGCGGTAATATCCGAAAATTCCAAACGTATTCCTACCTGATCAGTTAAGATTAATTTCATTGGACATGAGAAATTAAGGGGAGGTAACTAGTGAAGAAATATAATATGGCTTCGTACTCAAAATTGTTCATAACCAAAGTAATTACTAACATTTTCGGTAATTTTTTTTTAGGGGAATTTTTTTCTGAAATAGGGGAAAAAAACATATAATCTTGAGAGGGGAATGGGGCCGATATTCAGCCCCAAAAATGGCCAAACGAGTGCCCTGAATGGGCAAACGAAATACATAATAACACACTAGTTGTTCATCCTGAACTTTGGTTGGTTTGCTAGAGATTAGAATATCAAATGTAATTTTCTTTGGAACATACAAGGGATCGTAAAATATGTATAGACTGTTTCTAGTCTTTCATTGCACTACTCAGGAACCAAACCCCAAAAAACGAAGTGCGCGATTAATTAACTGGAAAGAACCTACGGAAAGAAATATGATAATAATATCATTATAACAGTTCGTAATAAGAAATGGCTAAGGTTTATTTATTATCTTAAATATTTTTTTATAAATAAATTTGTAAAACGTGTAATTTATTGTTAAATATGTTTGCATTTCATTTCATTTCCTGCAAAATTCTCCAGTTTGTTATTCGTAACCATATCGTGACATGAATGACAGTCAATAACAACAACAACTACCCTTTCACAAAATCTTAACTCATTCCATACAGGGCGTCGCGCTTCAGCGCGAACGCCAACAACAGCACACAATTTACTATTAGCACTTCAGTCTCAAAATAATAGTTATTATTCCAATATTTCAATGAAAAATATGCGTTGCAGGCTGTCCAGCGTCCCTAAAATTCCTAAAAAATCCTTTTTTTTCAGTTAGGCTAAAATTCCTGAAAAAAAATGAAAAATTCAAAGGGAATTTTGTGTTTTGTTATAAACATATTTATAACTTTGAAAATGTTTTCATTCTTATTATGTTTTAATGTAGTTTTTTAGCTCTTCTTATTCAGAGTAGGCAGTTAAAAGCATTTGACCAGTGGATCCATTTATTCAAGCCCATATCATGGTCTTTTGGGGCCAAAGTATAGTTATAAAATTTCAAATTTTAGCCCAAGAATTTCTCTTATGTCCCCCAAAATTCAATATTTTAGCCCTAAAATTTCTTAAATTTTGCGCTTAAAATAAATTTGCCCTATTTTTTGTCAGAAGGTGCTGGAAAGCCTGGCATTGTTAAAAAAAATTATATATGTGTACATATATATGACATTCACCAATAAAAACATGGGTGAGCATTTCAAATTACTATATTCCATACTTGTTTATCAAATCGGTCTTTTGGGATATAAATCACTTTCAGAGATAACTTTAATCATTTTATACTTATGATTTGTTTTGTCTTTGGTGATCATGTGAACAATATTGGTTATCATGGCCTTCTTGTTTCATTTTGTAATTCCTGTAACTAAATTAGATTAGACAAGTGATATATGAAATTGATGCTGATTAAATTGAGTGGTTTAATATGTAGCTATAAATAGGCACAAGTATAAGATTTTATCAGTTAAGGTGATTTTATGTTTCACATTCACATTTCAGTTCTCTTTAGTAACCACTGAGATTTTGGAATTGATAATAGAAACATTTCTGTTTTGAAGATACTTATGCTAAAGTAGGTTTTTAAATAGAACTTTCATTGAAAATAAAAGAGTATGTTAATGTAATTAACAAAAACCAGCTAACATATTTTTTTTCCTGTTGGAGCCTCTGCATTTTTTTCCAAGGGGGCTTCTGAATAGAAACACTAAATTTTTGTTTTTGTTTTTGCTGGATATTAAATACATTGAGGTAAGATTTTCTTCTATAAAATACCTTTAAGGGGGCACTAATTATTGGGGAAACAAAAAATCATTGGTGTCCATGTCTCTTGGGTCAAAGTTAGCCCCACCCCTGTGGTTACTTGAATTAGATTATATTTATATCAGATCAATTTACTCCTACAGATTCGCCGTATTTTGAAAAGAAATTCCGCAATATGTAAAGCGGCAGAAAAATATGTTTTTTCGCAATTATTATTTTTAGCTCACCTGTCACGTAGTGACAGAGTGAGCTTTTCTGATCACATTTTGTCCGTCGTCCGTCTGTCCGTCCACAATTAGTTTGTTAACACTCTAGTGGTCACATTTTTGCCTCAATTGTCATGAAACTTGGTCAGGATGTTTGTCTCATTAATATCTCGGACGAGTTCGCACATGGGTTATCAGGGTTGGAAAACTAGGTCACAGAGCCCAAATATAGAAAAACCTTGTTAACACTCTAGAGGCTACTTTTTCAGTCCAGATATCCTGGAAATTTGTCAGAAAGGTTGTTTCAATGATTTCTAGCTCAAGTTCTAATATGGGTCATCTGGTTTCAAAAACTAGGTCACTGAGCCCAAAAATAGAAAAATCTTGTTAACACTCTAGAGGTTCCCTTTTCAGCCCAAATAATCTGGAAATTTGTCAGAAAAGTTGCTTTAAAGATTTCTAGCTCAAGTTTGAATATGGGTCATCTGGGTTCATAAACTAGGTCACAGAGCCCAAAAATAGAAAAATCTTGTTAACACTCTAGAGGTTACATTTTCAGCCCAAATAATCTAGAAATTCGTCAGAAAGGTTGCCTTGAGGATTTCTAGATCAAGTTTGAATATGGGTCATCTGGGGTCACAAACTAGGTCACACAGTCCAAATATGGAAAAACCTTGTTAACATTCTAAAGGTAACATTTTCAGTCCAAATAATCTGGAAATTTGTCAGAAAGATTCCATCGATGATTTCTAGCTCAGTTTCAAATATAGGTTTTCTGGGGTCAAAAACTAGGTCACATTGCCCAAATATTAAAAAACCTTTTTAACTCGCCAGAGGTTACATTTTCAGTCTAAATATCCTGGAAATTTGTCAGACAGGTTTTTTTGATGATTTCTACCTCAAGTTGGAGTATGGGTCATCTTGGGTCAAAAACTAGGTCACAGAGCCTGAAAGTAGAAAAACCTTGTTAATGCTCTAGAGGTTACATTTTTAGTCGAAATGTCCTTGAAATTTGTCAGAAAGGTTGTTTCAATGATTTCTAGCTCATATTTGGATATGGGTCATCTGGGATCAAAAACTAGGTCACATGGCCCAAATATTAAAAAACCTTTTTAACTCTCCAGAGGTTACATTTTCAGTCTTAATATCCTTGAAATTTGTCAGAAAGGTTTGTTTGATGATTTTCACCTCCAGTTGGAGTATGGGTCATCTTGGGTCAAAAACTAGGTCACAGAGCCCAAATATGGAAAAACCTTGTTAACACTCTAGAGGTAACATTATAATTCCAAATAACCTGGAAATTTGTCAGAAAGCTTAATTCTATGGTTTCTAGCTCAAGTTTGAATACAGGTCATCTGGAATGGAAAACTAGGTCATAGAGGGCAAATATCGAAAAACTTTGTAAACACTCTAGAGGCTACATTATCACTCCAAATGTCCTGGAAATTTGTCAGAAGGGTTGTTTTGATGATTTGTAGCTCAAGTTTGGATATGGTTTATCTGGGGTCAAAAACTAGGTCACGGAGCCTAAATATGGAAAAACCTTGTTAACACTCTAGAGGTAACATTTTCAGTACAAATAACCTTGAAATTTGTCAAAGAAATTGTTTCAATAATTTCAAGGTCAAGTTCGAATATCAGTCATCTGGGGTCAATTAACTATTACAATAACATGAATTTTAAGATTGTAATTGATTATTTTATTTAATAATTTGAGCAAAATAATTAATTATAATAAACATATAGAGTTACAAGAAAGACACTATATCTGGAATGTTTATTTTCAACATTAAATTTTTTTTGAAAAAAAAAAAAATCGAGTTATAGTCATGGTGTCGTTGTTATTGCAGTTCACGTCCATATAACTTAAACATTGATCATAATTTTTAATTCCCTGGTGGATTAAAATTCATAGTTGAACACAACAATCCTTTGGACAAGACCTTTAAGTAGATCAAACTAAACTTGACCGTGACTTTAAATGAGCTTTAAATTCAAGGTCAGTATATTGAATTTTGCTAAAATTGACCATAACTTAATTATCAAGAGGTGGATTGTCTTCATTCTTGGACACAACAACCATTTAGACAAGATCTTCAAGTGGTCCAGACTAAACTTGACCTTGAGTAAAAATGACCTTTACCTTCAAGGTCAAATTATTGAATTTTGCTAAAATTGACCATTATTTTGTTATTTAAGATTGGATTTGAATTAGACTTGGACAAAACAACACTTAAAATGACAAAGCTGACATGATAAATTATTCAGGTTTGACTTAAACTTAAAATGACCATGACTGTCAAGGTCAAATGATTAAATTTTGCATATATTGCATAACTTTGTTGTTTATGAATGGATTTGATTCTTACTTGGACAAAAAACAATTATGACAAAACCAACATACTGAATAACTCCGGTTTGACCATAACCTAAAAACTGACCTTGACCTTCAAGGTCAGATGATTGAATTTTGTTTTAATTGTCATACCTTTCTCATTTATTTATGGATTTGATTCGGACAAAACAACACTTATGGCAAATCTTACATTTTGATTCAATCAGATATGACCTTGACCTTTCAATGACCTTGACATTCAAGGTCAAATTATTGAATTTGCTTAACCTGGTCATAACTTAGTTATTTTTGGTTGGATGTTAATAATACTTGGATAAAGCAACACTTATGACAAAGCGGACATGATTAATTATTCAAGTGCAGTCTTTGAATTTAGCCACCGGACCGAAGGCCCAGTCCACCAAATTGGCGGACAGTCCAGTAAAAAATTACAAATCAGTGGTCCGACTGTCCAGTGAATATTAGTGCTGTTTTTTAGCTCGACATTTTTTGAAAAAATAATCGAGTTATTGCTATAGTGATAATGTCGTTGCATTATTCATCCAAAATCTTTAACATTGATCATATTTTTTTTTATTCCTTGATGGATTATCTTCATACTTGGACACAACAACCCTTTGGACAAGACCTTCAAGATGACTAGACTTAACTTGACCTTGACTCTTAAATGACCTTCATATTCAAGGTCAAAATATTGAATGCTGCTAAAATTGGCCATAACTTTATTATTAGTAGGTGGATTCTCTTCATTCTTGGACACAACAACCCTTTGGACAAGATCTTTAAGCAGACTGGACGAAACTTGACCTTGCCTTATAAATGACCTTCATATTCAAGGTCAAAATATTGAATTTTGCTAAAATTGGCCATAACTTTATTATCCCCCCGCCAAAGGCGGAGGGTATATTAGGAATTCCCTTCGTCCGTCCGTGCATCCGTGCGTCCGTCCGAAACAATTTTGTCTGGAGCATAACTCCAAAACTACTTGAGGGATTTTATTCAAACTTCATACACTGACAGAGCACATTGGTAGGTAGTGCAGTGTGCAAGTCCAATATATCTACCTTGCCTATTTTTAGAGTAACTCCCCTTGATCAGAATTACTTGATAAATTTTGTCCGGAGCATAACTCCAAAACTGCCAGAGGGATTTTATTCAAACTTCATACACTGACAGAGCACATTGGTAGGGAGTGCAGTGTGAAAGTGCAATAACTCTACCTTGCCTTTTTTTAGAGTTATTCCGCTTTATCAAATTTACTTGATAAATTTTGTCCAGAGCATAACTCCAAAACTGCCAAAGGGATTTTATTCAAACTTCATACACTGACAGAGCACATTGGTAGGTAGTGCAATGTGCAAGTCCAATAACTCTACCTTGCCAATTTTTAGAGTAACTCCCCTTGATCAGAATTACTTGATAAATTTTGTCCGGAGCATAACTCCAAAACTACTTGAGGGATTTTATTCAAACTTCATACACTGACAGAGCACATTGGTAGGGAGTGCAGTGTGCAAGTGCAATAACTGTACCTTGCCTATTTTTAGAGTTATTCCCCTTTATCAGAATTACTTGATAAACTTTGTCCGGAGCATAACTCTAAAACTACTTGAGGGATTTTATTCAAATTTCATACACTGACAGAGCACATTGGTAGGTAGTGCAGTGTGCAAGTCCAATAACTCTACCTTGCCTATTTTTTAGAGTTATTCCCCTTTATCAGATTTACTTGTTTTCATTTTAAAAATCCCAGCATATACATGTATATCTAATTCTTGAATTCTTGAACTTATTATCCCCCCGCCAAAGGCGGAGGGGATATTAGAAATGGTCTCTGTCCGTCCGTGTGTCCATCCGTTCCAGTTTTGTCCGGAGCATAACTCCAAAAGTACTTGAGTGATTTTCTTCAAACTTCATATACTGAAAGAGCACATTTGGAGGAGGTGCAGTGTGAAAGAATAATAACTCTACCTTGCCTACTTTTAGAATTATTCCCCTTTATCAGATTTAATTGAGAAACTTAGTCCGAAGCATAACTCCAAAAGTGCTTGAGAGATTTTCTTCAAACTTAATACACTGACATAGCACATTGGTAGGAAGTGCAGTTTGCAAGAACAATAACTCTATTTTTTGTGGGATTTTCTTCAAACATTATTACATTGAGTGTTTGAAAGTACAACCTTCAGGTAGCTTCTTCCCGGCGGGTGGATTAACCATGTGTAACATGGCTCTTGTTATTAATAGGTGGATTCTCTTCATGCTTGGACACAACAACCCTTTGGACAAGCTCTTCAAGCAGACTGGACTAAACTTGACCTTGACTCATAAATGACCTTCACCTTCAAGGTCAAATTATTGAATTTTGCAAATATTGATCATAACATTAGTATTTATGGTTGGATTTGATTTATACATGGACAAAAGAACTCTTATGACAAAAGTGACACGTTGAATAACTCAGACTTGACCATGACCTTAAAATTATTTGACCGTTAAGGTCAGATGATTGAATTTTGCTTAAATTGTCATAACTTTCTCATTTATCTATAGATTTGATTCATTCTTGGACTAAACAACACTTATGACAAATCCGACATTATGATTATTTCATGTTTGACCTTTCAATGACCTTTACAGTCAAGGTCAAATCATTGAATTTTGTTTAAACTGGCCATAATTTTGACTACTTTTTTTTTTTTAGCTACAGCAATTAAATTTGGACCATGTGCACAGTTTTTCGTTTCGATTTCAAAAATGTCATGGCATGACCTATATTTTTGACCTACTGACCAACTCTTTTGTTTTTTTAGCTACAGCAATGAAATTTGAACTGTGTGCACAGTTTTTCGTTTTGATTTCAAAATTTTCATGGCATGACCTTTATTTTTGACCGACTGACCTACTTTTTGTTTTTGGAGCTTTGGCAATGAAATTTGGACCATATATAGAGATTTTTGTTCCGATTTCAAAAACATCATAGCATGACCAATATTTTTGACCTACTGACTCTTTTTGTTTTAAAGCTACGGCAATAAAATTTGGACCGTGTGCACAGTTTTATGTTTCGATTTCAAAAATGTCATCACATGACCTATATTTTTGACCTACTGACCTAATTATTTGTTTTTAGCTACAGCAATGAAATTTGGACCGTGTGTACAGCTTTTCTTTTTGATTTCAAAAATGTCATGGCATGACCTATATTTTTTAACCTACTGACCTACTTTTTTGTTTTTTAGCTACAGCAATGAAATTTGGACCTTGTGCACAGTTTTTCGTTTCAATTTCAAAAATGTCATAGCATGACCTATATTTTTGACCTACTGACCTACTTTTTGTTTTTGGAGCTATGGGAATGAAATTTGGAGTATATATAAACAGTTTTCTGCTCTGATTTTAAAAACGTCATAGCATTACCTATATTTTTTACCTACTGACCTAGGTTTTTGTTGTTTTAGCTACAGCAATAAAATTTGGACTGTGTGCACAGTTTTTTTTTCCAATTTCAAAAATGTCTTGGCATGACCTATATTTTTGACCTACTGACCAACTTTTTGTTTTTGGAGCTTTGGCAATGAAATTTGGACCATGTATACAGTTTTTGTTCCGATATCAAAAACGTCATAGCATGACCAATATTTTTGACCTACTGACCTGCTTTTTTGTTTTAAAGCTATGGCAATGAAATTTGGACCATGTGTACAGTTTTTTGTTCCGATTTCAAAAAATGTCATCGCAAGACTTATATTTTTGACCTACTGCCCTGCTTTTTTTTTTAGCTTCAGCAATGAAATTTGGACCATAAGCACAGTTTTTCGTTTTGATTTCAAAAATGTCATAGCATGACCTATATTTTTGACCTACTGACCTACTTTTTGTTTTTGGAGCTATGGCAATTAAATTTGGACCATATGGACAGTTTTTTGTTCCGATTTCAAAAATGTCATAGCATGACCTATATTTTTGACCTACTGACCTACTTTTTGTTTTTGGAGCTATGGCAATGAAATTTGGACCATGTGCACAGTTTTTTGTTCCGATTTCAAAAAATGTCATTGCATGACCTATATTTTTGACCTACTGATCTTCCTTTTTTTTTTAGCTACAGCAATAAAATTTGGACCATGTTTACAGTTTTTTGTTTCCATTTCAAAAATGTCATCACATGACCTATATTTTTGCTCTTCTGACCTGCTTTTTGTTTTTGGAGCTATGGCAGTGAAATTTGGACCATGTGTACAGTTTTTCGTTTCGATTTCATTAATGTCATGGCATGACCTATATTTTTGTCTTACTGACCTACTTTTTGTTTTTGGAGTTATGGCAATGAAATTTGGACCATGTGTACAGGTTTTTGTTCCGATATCAAAAACGTCATAGCATGACCAATATTTTTGATCTACTGACCTACTTTTTTGTTTTAAAGCTACGGCAATGAAATTTGGACCATGTTTACAGTTTTTTGTTCTGATTTCAAAAATGTCATCACAAGACCTATATTTTTGACCTACTGACCTACTTTTTTGTTTTTTAGCTACAGCAGTGAAATTTGGACCATGTGCACAGTTTTTCATTTCTATTTTAAAAATGTTATCGCATGACCTATATTTTTGACCTCCTGACCTACTTTTTGTTTTTGGAGCTATGGCAATGAAATTTGGACCATGTGTACAGTTACTTGTTTCTATTTCAAAAATGTCATTGCATGACCTATATATTTGACCTACTTTTTGTTTTAAAGCTACAGCAAATTTTTCCCTGCATGGATCCTATATTCTGTGGGTCGGGTTTGAGGTCACTGGGTTAAGGTCAAGGTCACCATAGCTTATTATAGATATTTCTATTTTTTGTCATAGAGCCTGTATTTATTGACTAATATTTTACATGTTTACATATTTATATTTACATTATTTACATATTTTCAATTAAAACATGAAATACTGCTTAACAGCAAACCTCCAGCCAAAATACTCAGTTGAGCGATCTAGGGCCATCATGGCCCTCTTATATTAACCAGGTTTTCCGAAGGAAAAAACTGGTTATTGGATTGAGGTATGTCGGCGGGCGGGCAGGCAGGCGTAAACAATTTCTTCTGTGCGCAACTCCTCCTACATTTCTCAAGGGATTTTGACCAAACTTTCACAGAAGCTTTGTCATCAAGTGCCCTGGCGCATATTATCAGGGTTTTGTGATTTAATAATTTTTCACCTAATTATGGCCCTTTGTTTTTTTTCATTATATGGAATATATTGTGAACAATTTCTTCTGTGCGCAACTCCTCCTACATTTCACAAGGGATTTTGACCAAACTTTCACAGAAGCTTTGTCATCGAGTGCCCTGGCACATATTGGGGTTTTTTGATTCAATAATTCTTCACCTAATTATGGCCATTTGTTTTTTTCCTTATATGGAATTTATAGTGAACAATTTCTTCTGTGCGCAACTCCTACATTTCTCAAGGGATTTTGACCAAACTTCCATAGAAGCTTTGTCATCACGTGCCCTTGCGCATATTGTCGGGGTTTTGTGATTTGATAATTTTTCACCTAATTATGGCCCTTTGTTTTTTTTCCTTATATGGAATATATAGTTAACAATTTCTTCTGTGCACAACTCCTCCTACATTTCTTAAGGGAAATGACCAAGCAACATAATAATATTCTACTTTAATGGAATGAATATTTTAGTATTATGAATAAAATTGACTTGTACCTAAGTTTGTTGTTGGCAATAATATGCATATAATTAGATACAATTACCATTTCAGATCTGTAGAACTATGAAAGATACATATTAATGTTCATCTATTTATTATACATGTAAAAAATTAAAAAGGCCATAATTCCACCAAAAACATTTCAATTTAAAAAAAATGCTGACAATATGCACCATGGCACTTGATGAAAAAGCTTTTGTGGAACAATAATGTTGAAAACCTGGTTTCGTCGCATTGCAATGTTTCTTGTTATTGCTCATCTAGGTTAAAGGACTAGGTAAAAGAGACCTTATTTGGAAAAACCTTGTTTACACTATAGAGGTAAAATTTACAATCCAAATAACCTTGAAATTCGTCAGAAAGGTTGTTTTGGTGGTTTCTAGCTCAAGGTTGAATTTGTGTCATCTGGGCTCAAAAACTAAGTCACAGAACCAAAATAAAGAAAAACCTTGTTAACATTGCAGAGGTTACATTTTCAGTTGGAATATCCTGAATAGTTGTCAGAAAGGTTGTTTTGATGCTTTCTAGGTTATGTTTGAATATGGGTCATATTGGGTCAAAATGTAGGTCACAGAGCCAAAATATGGAAAACCCTTGTTAACACTCTAGAGGCTATATTTTCAGTCCAAATAACCTGGAAGTTGTTTTAATAATTTCTAGCTTAAGTTCGAAAATGGGTCATCTGGAAGAAAAATAGGTCAAAGAGCGCAAATATGGGAAAACCTTGTTACACTCTAGATGTAAGATTTTTGGTCCAAATTACCAAGAAATTTGTCATTTTTTTCTGTAATTTCTAGGTCAAGTTCGAATATGGGTCATCTGGGGTCAATTAATCAGGTCCATATCAATTTTGTTAAAAGCAGTCATACTCAGATGAGCAATCTAGGGCCATCATGGCCCTTTTGTATTTGTTTTTCACTGCTTTAAAATGACCAAGAAATGTCCATTTTCTTTTACCAAAAGACTGGACCCCCAGTGTAGGTGTTTGCTTCCAAATATTGAAAACCCCTCAAAACTGGATACTCCTGTAAACTAGATAAAAGGCTAAGTACCACTCTCATCTGGCTTGGAGAGGTTCTACTGTAGTTGTTTTCCACCAAGGGTAACAGGAATATATCTTTTATAACCCTCCATCAAAATTGCTCAAAGGATTTGAATCCTGCATAAGCTATAATTGGATTTTCATCAATATTTATCTTTAAATGACATCCACACAAACCACTACACAGTTTGATTTAAACTTAGGAGAAATTTTTTTATTGTGATTAATTGTGATTGTGATCGCTGGATGTTCATCATTTATCGTCTGTCTGTCTGTCCGTCCTCTGTTGTCTGTCTGTTCACATTTGCCTTGTGTATACAATAGAGGCTGTATTTTGGATCTTTATGAAACTTGGTCAGAATGTTTGTCTTGATGAAATCTAGTTTGGGATTATATATGTGTCATCTGGGGTCAAAAACTAGGTCACAGGGTCCAATCTTAGAAAAACTTCGTGAATGCAATAGAAGCTGTATTTTTCATCTGATTTTCCTAATGTTTGGTCAGAATGTTTGTCTTGATTGAGATCTAGGTTGGGATTGTATTTGGGTCAATCGTGTTCAAAAACTAGGTCACATGGACAAATCTTAGAAAAACCTTGTGTATGCCATAAAAGCTGTATTTTTCATCCAATTTTCCTAATATTTGGTAAGAATGTTTGTCTTTATGGAATCTTGGTTGGGATTGTATGTTTGTCTTTATGGAATCTAGGTTGGGATTTTATATGGGTCATCTAGGGTCAAAAACTAGGTCACGGGGTCAAATAGGATCACAGGACCTATTTTTAGAAGACCTTCCCTTCAGCTACAACAATGAAACATTAGATAATTTTGCATGCAGATTAATCTTTGACGGTGGATGATTTTGGCCTTAACCTACTTACGTACATCCTGATTTTTGAGGTTTCTGTGCAATGATTCTCAGGTGAGAGATATCGGGCCATCTTGGCCCTCTTGTTTAAATTGCCCTTTTTACCTCACTTGAGCAAAGTGCTCATGGGTTAGCTTTTGCATTATTGATTGTCTGGCATCCATTGTTTTCTGTCATCAACAATTTGACTAATTAATCAATTTCTCATCCTATACCTCTGAGCCTAGTTTGACAAAACATGCCTTGGATCTTCCTTGCATGAAGCTCTAAAAGTTGTTCAAAGTATTGAATTCCATCAAGAACTCTGGTTGGAAACAAAAAGGAAAAACTTTGAAAATCTTTTTATCTGAAACCACAAGGCCCTGAGCCATAAGATTCGGTATGTAGCATTGTCTAGTAGACCTCTATGAAATTTGTTCAAATTTTACCCCTTGGGTTATTTATGGGTCACTTGATTTTAAACTGGCTTTTATAGGGAAAACCTTAAAAAAAATCTTCTTGTCTGAAACCATAAAGCCAAGGGCTAAGATTTTTTCATGGATCATCAGCCCATGGTCTTCTGCCAAAGTTGTTCAGATTATGTCCCTGGGGTCTTGAATGGCCCAGCCCCTGATCTGCAGGGTCACTTGATTTTACATAAGTTTACATACGGAAGACTTTAAAAAAATCTTACCGCCTGAAACCACAAGACATAGAACTTAGACATTTTGTATAGAGCATCAGCTAAAAGTCTTCTACCAAAGTTGTTCAAATTATTGCCTTGCAATCAGAATTGGCCCCTGACCTAGGGGGTTCTGTTTGTGCAGAGTGTTCAAAGGTGAGCTGTTGGGATCATTGATTGTCTGACGTCCATCAGCGTGTGTCATGCATCAGTGCATCTTGCGTCATCAATAATTTGACTTGAACAACTTCTCCTCCTAAATCGCTAAGACAGCATTGACAAAACATGCCTGGAATATTCCTTGTATGAAGTTCTACTGAAGTTGTTCAAAGAATTGAATTCCATCAGGAACTCTGGTTGCTATCACAACTGAAAGGAAAAACTTTGAAAATCTTGCCTGAAATCACAAGGCCCTGAGCCTTAAGATTTGGTATGAAGCATTGTCTAGTTGACCTCTACTGCAGACCCATAGCCATTGTACTCATTGTAGTGACTCAGGGCCATCATGGCCCTCTTGTTAAGTAATATTGATATGCTTTTAATTAAAATGTGTGGAAGTTATGTGAATAGTGTCCTTTTTTATTAGCTCACCTGAGCTGGCTCAGGGTGAGCTATTAGGATCGATGAATGTCCGTCGTCCGTTCACATTTAGTTCGTTAACACTCTACTGGTCACATTTTTGCTCCAATTGTCACGAAACTTGGTCAGGATGTTTTTCCCAGTAATTACTCGGACGAGTTCGAATATAGGACATATGGGATCAAAAACTAGGTCAAGGAGCCCAAAAATAGAAAAATCTTGTTAACACTCTAGAGGTAATGTTTTTGGCCCAAATAATCAGGAAATTTGTCAGAAAGGTTGTTTCCATGATTTCTAGCTCAAGTTCAAATATGGGTCATCTAAGGTCAAAAACAAGGACACAGCCCAAAAATAGAACATTCTTGTTAATACTCTAGAGGTAACATTTTCAGCCCAAATAATCTGGAAATTTGTCAGAAAGGTTGTTTCCATAATTTCTAGCTCAAGTTCGAATATGGGTCATCTGGGATCAAAAACTAGGTCACAGAACCCAAATATGGAAAAACCTTGTTAACACTTTAGAGGTAACATTTTCAGCCCAAATATCCTTGTAATATGTCAGAAAGGTAATTTGGATGATTTTTAGCCCAGGTTCGAATATGGGTCATCTGGGGTCAAAAATTAGGTCACAGACGAAATATGGAAAAACTTTTTCATCACTCTAGAGGTAACATTTTCAGCCAAAATATCCTGGAAATATGTCAGATAGGTTGTTTCGATGATTTTGAGGTTGAGTTTGAATATGGGTCATCTGGGGTAAAAAACTAGGTCATACAGGCTGAATATGGAAAAATCTTGTTAACACTCTAGAGGTAACATTTTCAGCCCAAATATCCTGGAAATATGTCAGAAAGGTTGTATTGATGATTTCTAGCCCAGGTTTAAATATGGATCATCTGGGTTCAAAAACTAGGTCACAGAGCTCAAATTTGGAAAAACGTTGTTTACACTCTACAGGTAAAATTTTCAGCCCAGATATTCTGGAAATATGTCAGAAAGGTTATTTTGATGGTTTCTAGGTCAAGTTCGATTATGGGTCATCTGGGGTAAAAAACTAGGTCACAGAGCCCAAAAATAGAAATAGCTTGTTAAGGCTATAGAGGCTACTGTTTCAGTCTAAATATCCTAGCAGTTTGTCAGAAAGCTTGTTTGGTTGTTCACATTATTAGATGAGGTTAAAGGTCATGGAGGCTAAAAATAGAATTATCTACTGTACCTCATAAAGCCTTCATTTATAGACCAATATCTTTGATATTCAGTATATAGGTTCCTTGCATGGACCTCTACCCATGTGTAGGGTTTGAGGTCACTGGGTCAAGGTCAAGGTCACTATAGCTTATAATAGATATTTCTACTTTCTGTCATAGAGCCTTTTATTTATTGACTGATATTTTACATATTTGGTTTGGAGGCACTGCTGGATTTGTAGTAAAGAAAAAATGAAAACATAGGCAAGGAGAGTTTTATTTCGGTTGTAGTTGCGATTTTTGGTCTAACTAATTGTTGAATCAGGTGAATCATGAGGTTGATATGTAGGTATGGAAGTCTGTTGTTAAAGTTTACCCTCGGAAAATCACAGCTTTGATTTGATATTCATCAGTTATTTTAGGTTTGTCTGATATATTTTAGATGAGTTTGAATATGGGTCATAAGGGGTAAAAAAAACTAGGTCATATTGGAAAACCTTGTTTACCTTCTAGAGGCTACTATGTTTCATCTAAGAACTCAGTGTGATTTCTCAAGGTCAGGTTAGAATATAGGTCATTTTGAATCTAAACTGGTCACCACCTTACATCAGTGAAAACCTTGATATACACCAGAGGCCACAATTTTAGTTCAGCTATCATCAGACTCAACCAGAATGTTTTATGATCTCAAGGTCAGGTTCAAATATGGATCATATTGGCTAAAAACTAGGTCACCAGGTCATATCAAAGGAAAATCATTTTTACAAAATTGAAGCTACAAGTTTAGCCCAGTCTTCCAGAAACTCAATCAGAACATTTGCCATGAAGATCTACAGGTCTAGTTTCAATATTGGTAATATGGAGTAAAATATTATGTCATTTCAAAAGAAAAATGTGGTCAACACTTTAGAGGTCACAGATTTAGCCTAAAATTACTGAAATTCAGTCAGATTTTTGATGACTAAATATCGGTCATGGTGAGTCCAAACTAGGTCACACTAGTTGCCATACTTTTAGCCAATTGTTTTTCTTAATGATCTTAGGTTAAATTCAAATATGGGCCATGTGGTCAAAAACTAAGTGATCTCATACAGTCATGTAAAACCTGCTTTATACTGATTGGGATCACCACCAAAATTGCTCATCAAAAGAAATGTTGCAAGTGGTGAATTGCACACATGCAGACATTACAGATGTATCTCTGTTAAAGTTTTGGATACAAAGCTGTAAAAAATAAAGTGTTCAGCAATGAAATATATACATCTTGCTACAAAGCATTACAAAAAATCTAAAATGAGAATGTACACATTTCTAAAGGCAAAATTTAAAAGTAATGTTACAAAATACTTAACTCAGTGTCACTTTCAGTTGTGAAAGTTTCGAAAACAAAATAATACAAAATTACATTTTCAGCAGAGCAACAATAATGAATGCTTAAGAAAGAGATATAAGTGTCAAAAATCTTGTGTGTTAAAAAAATCTATATGCAAGACTAAAATCTTGTTAACGTTAAGTTTGAGATTTTAATAGCAGACTTCATTACTGACCTTTGGCAACTGAGATGTTTCAGTAGTAATCAGGTAACCAGTAATCTTGACCATATTTTTCTGAATTTTAGGTAAAGGTGTTTTCACAAAGAAAAACGTTCCATCTGTTTCATTTTCATAGTGAGTGAATTACAAAGAAGCTGTTAGAGGAGAATATGGAGTATCTGAAGGACTATGGTTCCTATCTACTTCATTTTTCAGAAAATTGTGGTGGTAAGGTTGACTTTATTTGCAGTCTGATTAATTGTTGTTTGTTTCTCCTGTTTTTATTAGCTCACCTGAGCTGGCTCAGGGTGAGCTATTAGGATCGATGAATGTCCATCGTCCGTTCACATTTAGTTCGTTAACACTCTACTGGTCACATTTTTACTCCAATTGTCACGAAACTTTTCAGGATGTTTGTCCCAGTAATTACTTGGATGACTTCGAATATGGGTCATGTGGGGTCAAAAACAAGGTCACAGAGCCCAAATATGGAAAAACCTTGTTAACACCCTAGAGGTAAGATTTTCAGCCCGAATATCCTGGAAATTTGTCAGAAAAGTTGTTTCCATGATTTCTAGCTCAAGTTCAAATATGGGTCATCTGGGGTCAAAAACTAGGTCACAGAGCCCAAGTATGGAAAAACCTTGTTAACAATTTAGAGGTCACATTTTCAGTCCAAATTTCCTTGTAATATGTCAGATAGGTTATTTGGGTGATTTCTAGCCCAAGTTCGAATATTGGTCATCTGGGGTCAAAAACTAGGTCACAGAGCCCAAATATGGAAAAACCTTGTTAACACTTTAGAGGTAACATTTTCAGCCCAAATATCCTTGTAATATGTCAGAAAGGTAATTTGGATGATTTCTAGCCCAGGTTCGAATATGGGTCATCTGGGGTCAAATACTAGGTCACTGAGACCAAATATGGGAACATTTTTATCACTCTAGAGGTAACATTTTCAGCCCAAATATCCTGGAAATATGTCAGAAAGGTTGTTTTGATGATTTCTAGCTCAAGTTTAAGTATTGGTCATGTTGGGTCAAAAACTAGGTCACACAGCCCAAATATGGTAAAACCTTGTTAACACTCTAGAGGTAACATTTTTAGCCCAAATTTTCTGAAAAACTGCCAGAAAGCTTGTTAAGATGATTTCTAGGTCAAGTTCGAATATGGGTCATCTGGGGCCAAAAACTAGGTCACACAGCCTGTATATTGAAAAACCTTGTTAACACTCTAGAGGTAACATTTTCAGCCCAAATATCCTGGAAATATGTCAGATAGGTTGTTTCGATGATTTCTAGGTCAAGTTCGAATATGGGTCATCTGGAGTCAAAAACTAGGTCACACAGCCTGAATATGGAAAAACCTTGTTAACACTCTAGAGGTAACTTTTTCAGCCCAAATATCCTGGAAATTTGTCAGAAAGGTTGTATGGATGATTTCTAGCCCAAGTTCGAATATGGTTCATCTGGGGTCAAAAACTAGTTCACAGAGCTTAAATTTGGAAAAACCTTGTTTACACTCTACAGGTAACATTTTCAGCCCAAATATACTGGAAGTATGTCAGAAAGGTTATTTTGATGATTTCTAGTTCAAGTTCGAATATGGGTCATCTGAAGTCAAAAACTAGGTCACAGAGCCCAAAAATAGAAATATCTTGTTAAGGCTCTAGAGGCTACTGTTTCAGTCCAAATATCCTGGCAGTTTGTCAGAAAGGTTGTTTGGTTGTTCAAATTATTAGATTAGGTTAAAGGTCACAGAGGCTAAAAATAGATTTATCCACTGTACCTCATAAAGCCTTCATTTATAGACCAATATCTTTGATATTCAGTATATAGGTTCCTTGCATGGACCATGAAATCAGAAAAGTTTCAGCTAAATATTGAATGAATCCTTGGGTCTAGGTAAGACTAACTTAGTGTGTGGGTTGGTCATGATTTGTAGATGACCTCTTTACATTTTTAAGTCACCAGATCAAAGGTCAAGGTCACAGTGACCTTGAAAACCAAAATGGTTGTAGTTAATAACTACTGAATGCTTTGGCCCCTGTTCACCAATCTTTGTATATTGGTAATTCATGACTAGTAGAAGTCCTTTTTAGCTCACCTGAGCAGGTAGTGCTCATGTTAGCTTTTAGGATAGGGATTGTCCGTCATCCGTCCGTCCGTCGTCCACAATTCATTCAAACTACATCTCTGAAACCACTGGGCCAAATTTGATGAAACTTGCCTGGGATGTTCCTTGCATAAAGCTCTACCAAGTTTGTTCAAATGTTTCTGGTCCATTGCATTTCTGGGTCACAGAAGCTAAAAACAGATTTAAAAAGTTGGATCTTTAAAAATTATCTTCTCCAAAATCACAAGGCCTGGAGCTTTGATATTTGGTATAAAGCATCATCTAGTGGACCTCTACCAAGTTTGTTCAAATCATGTCCCTGGGGTCAAATCTGACCCCCGCCCCAGGGGTCACTTGTTTTTAGCTCACCTGAGCACAACATATATGTATACAGTGGAACTTCCGAAAACCGGACCTTCTAAAAACCGGAAACTTCTGAAAACTGAACGATTTTCTCATTCCCGAAATTTCTCCTTCTGTTTTCTATGTAAATCATACTTCTGAAATCCGGAACTTCCGAATTCTGAATTCCGGACAATTTTTTCGTAAAATTTAGTTTAAATCAATGCAATTTTACTTCCAAATACCGGAAAAATAAAAAAGTGCAAAAGACACACAGACCTAAGATCGCAAACCCTGCGGCAAAAACTTCACGTATCTATCTATTGTTTACCAATTAGCGGTGATCGTTTATTTTGACATGCGTTAGAATAACAAGTTGTCAATTTGAAATTGACATGCAGCCGAATATATCGATAATTAGACAGTGGTAAATAATCAGAGCGATGATTTGTGGATTAATAACAGGTGTTTGCTACAATCAACTTTATGGATTAAATTGTAATTGGGGTGTCCTAAAAGCGTTATTAGTTAGCCAACTTTGGCCAATATGTTGGTTATTCTAATTGGCGTTTTTTTTTTTCAAACTGATTTAAACGTATGCAAAATGTAGCTTTGTTCTGAGATATAGAAACGTGTTTGCACATAATTTAGTATACAAGTATATGTATTTGAAAACAGGTGACATTTTTTCTAATAAAATATACATGTGTTGAATGTTTTCATTAATTTTAATTTTGCATTATGTTTCCCATGTTACAAACGCTGTTACGCTAAAAAAATGCTGACTGCATTCACTATCATAAAGAACCACTGGTGTTTGGCACCTGTACTTGTCCAGATCATTCATACTTCTGAATTCCGGAAACTTCCACAATCCGAACATTTTTTCCGGTCCCATGGGTGTTCGGTTTTCGGAAGTTCCACTGTATGTATATAATATAGTAAAAACTTAAAAAAATCTTCTCCTTTGAAATGACAAAGCCTAAAGCTTAGATATTTGGCATGAAATATTGTCTAGTGAACCTGTTCCAAGTTTTTTTAAATTATATCCCTGGGGTAAAAATTGGACCTGCCCGGGGTCATAGATATTCTTTATGTGCATATAGTAAAAACATAAGAAAATTATCCTCTGAAGCTTCAAAGGCTATAACTTAGATATTTGGCATGAAACATTGTGGACCTCTACAAACATTGTTCAAATTATTGCCCTAGGGTCAAAATTAGCCCTGCCCTTGGGGTCATGGGTTTTCTTTATACATATAAAAAAAGTGATCTCTGAAACAGAGAAAGCTAGAGCTTAGATATTTTACATTGAAACATTGTCTGGTCCCAAATCAAGATTGTTTAAATTAAAGCTTGGGGTCACAGTTAGGATGGTTGTTTGTCCGGTGTCCGTCAGCGTGCGTCGTGCGTCGTCAACAATTTGACTTAAACGACATCTCCTCATAAACCGCTGAGCCAACATTGATGAAACATGCCTGGGATATTCCTTGCATGAAGCTGTACCAAAGTTGTTCAAAGAATTCATTTCCATCAAGAACTCTGGTTGTTATAGGAACTTAAAGGAAAAACTTTGAAAATCTTCTTGTCTGAAACCGCAAGGTCCTGAGCCTTAAGATTTGGTATGTAGCATTGTCTAGTGGACCTCTACCAAGTTTGTTCAAATTATACCCCTGGGGTCAAATTTGGCCCCACACCGGGGTCATTGGTTTTACATAGGCTTATATAGGAAAAACTTCGAAAATCTTCTTGTCTGAAACCACAAGGCCCTGAGCCTTAAGATTTGGTATGTAGCATTGTCTAGTGGACCGCTACCAAGTTTGTTCAAATTATACCCCTGGGGTCAAATTTGGCCCCACCTCAGGGGACAATTGATTTTACATAGGCTTATATAGAGAAATCTTTGAAAATCTTTTTCTCTGAAACAACATAAGCCTGAGCCTTAATATTTGGTGTGTAGCATCGTCTAGTGGACCTCTACCAAGTTTGTTTAAATTATACCCCTGGGGTCAAATTTGGCCCCGACCCGGGGTCTTTGATTTTATATAGGCTTATATAGTGAAAACTTTGAAAATCTTCTTGTAGAAGGAGAGGTAACATTTTCAGTCCAAATAATCTGGAAATTTGTTAGAAAGGTTGTTTCTATGTTTCTAGCTCAAGTTCAAATATGGGTCATCTGGGTTCAAAAACTAGGTCACAGAGCCCAAAAATAGAAAAATCTTGTTAACACTCTAGAGCTTACATTTTAAGTCAAAATATCCCAGAAATTTGTCAGAAAGGTTTTGATGATTTCTAGCTCATGTTCGAAAATGGGTCATCTGGGGTCAAAAACTAGGTCACATAGCTGAAATATGGAAAAACTTTGTTAACACTCTAGAGGTAACATTTTCAGTCCAAATAATGCGAAAATCTGTCTGAAAGGTTGTTTCAAGTTCGAATATGGGTCACCTGGATTCAAAAACTAGGTCACAGAGCCCAAAAATAGAAATTTGTCAGAAAGGTTGTTTCAATGATTTCTAGCTCAGATTTGGATATAGGTCATTTGGGATCAAAAACTAGGTCACAGAGCCCTAAAATGTGAAAAGCATTTTAACACTCCAGAGGTTACATTTTCAGTCCTAATATCCTTGAAATTTTTCAGACAGGTTGTTTTGATGATTTCTAGCTCAAGTACTCATATGGGTCATCTTTGGTCAAAAACTAGGTCACAGAGTCCAAATATGGAAAAACCTTGTTAACACTCTAGATTTTAATTCCAAATAACCTGAAAATTTGTCAGAAAGGTTGCTTCTATGATTTCTAGCTCAAGTTTGGATATGGGTCATCTGGGTCAAAAGCTAGGTCACAAAGCCCAATATCGGAAAACCTTGTAAACACTCTAGAGGCTACATTTTCAGTCCAAATAACCTGGAAATTTGTCAGAAAGATTGTTTCAATAATTTCTAGGTCAAGTTTGAATATGGGTCATCTGGGGTCAGTTAACCAGGTCCATAGCAACTTTGTTAAAAGCAGTCATATTCAGGTGAGCGATACAGGGCCATCATGGCCCTCTTGTTTGATGTACAGCTATGAAATTTGGACCATGTGCACAATTTCAGATGTAGAAACGCACTTTGATGTTAGATGACCTAAATTTTGACCTGGTGACCTATTTTCTTGTTTTTTGATGTACAGCTATGAAATTTGGACCATGTGCACAGTTTCAGATGTAGAATTGAACTTTGATGTTAGATGACCTAGATTTTTACCTTGTGTCCTACTTTCTTGCTATTTATCTACAGTTATGAAATTTGGACAATGTGCACAATTGTATCGTCTATGCGCTTGACAAAATTATTGATCGATTTTGCTATACAATAACGAGCGTTTTCAACGACGGAAGTACACATAAACCTACACAGCAAATGTATGAGAAATTTTGGTTTTAATTATATCCCCGCTTCGAAGAAGTGGGGGGTATACTGTTTTACCCTTGTCCGTGTGTCCATCTGTTCGTCCGTAACAAATTTCCGTTGCAGTTTTCTCAGCAACTATAACATGCAGAAGCCTGATATTTCACATATTGCTGTACCCTATAGTCCCATATGGTGTAAAGCGATTTTATGCTCCTTGCTCATCTACTTCCTGTTTACCGAATATTTTTAGATTTTGTCACTATATAGGTGCATTACATCAACCAAACGACATCTTTATTTTCCGTCGCAGTTTTCTAAGCAACTAGAGCATGCAGCCGCCTGATATTTTGCATATTGCTTTATCCTATAGTCCCATATGGTGTAAAGTGATTTTATGCTCCTTGCTCATCTGCTTTCTGTTTACCGAATACTTAGATTTTTACACATAGTTGACATACATTCACAATTTCCGTCACAGTTTTCTCAGCAACTATAAGATACAGCAGCCTGATATTTTGCATATTGCTTTATCCTATATTCTCATATGGTATAAAGCGATTATATGCTCCTTGCTCATCTACTTCCTGTTTACCGAATACTTAGAAGTTACCAACACACAAGAAAGGAGGTTCACTTGATCGTGTTTTTGTGAATAAAGACTTCGATGAATCAGAAATCACAGATGTAGTACCTGTTCATTATTCTGACCATTTTCATATCCATCTAGCTGTGCCTTGGATGAAGTTGTATTAAGTTCAGGTAAATACTCGGAAAAATTTGACACTCTTTATACATATGACAAATGCAAATTACATTATGAAAGTCAAATTTCTGATAGCGGGGGTATCACTAGAGAGCATTAGCTCACAAATTTACTTGTTTTACCAAATGTCACATAATTGGCCGATGTAAAATGCACAGTTTCATTATGGTCATATCATTAAATGTTCAGCTTATCCAGGTGAGTAATGACTAATTATTTTCGCGCTGGTCGTCAAATATCGCCGAGATATTTCGCGATGTCAAGACATCGGGGAAATCCGTTTTTTCCTCAATATCACGGCGGATATTTTTTTCTCCGAGTCCGCGAAATAAAGCGGAAAATGTGAGTTCCTCCTGGCGCGTACTGCAGTGACCTACTTTCTTGTTTTTTGATGTACAGCTATGAAATTTGGACCATTTGCACAGTTTCAAATGTAGATTTGAACTCTGATGTTATATGACCTAAAGTTTGACCTAGTGTCCTACATTTTTGTTTTTTCACAATCTGATATTAAATTTGGACCATGTGTACAGTTTCAGCTATATAGAATTGAATTTTGATGTTAGATGACCTAAATTTTGACCAAGTGACCTACTTGTTTTTTATGTACAGCTTTGAAATTTGGACCAATTGCACAGTTTCAGATGTAGAATTGAACTTTGATGTTAGATGACCTAGATTCCCACCTATTGACTTACTTTCTTGCTTTTTTATCTACAGCTATGAAATTTAAACCCTGTGCACAGTTTCAGGTGTCGAAATTGAACTCAGACATTAGATGACATTTTGACCTAGTGACCTCCTTTTTGTTGTTTGATGTACAGCATTGAAATTTGGACCATATATATAGTAAAAATTGTTCAAATTCTTGTAATAAACCCTAGTTTTGTCCGTTTTTACACAAATGACAGTCTATCCTCAGGTGAGCGCTTTGGGGCCAATGGCCCTCTTGGATATAGAGTAATATCGGAAAAACTTGAAAAATCTTCTTGTCAGAAACCACAAGGCCTAGAGTTAAGATATTTGGTATGCAGCATTGTCTAGAAGACCTCTACCAATTTTTTTTATAAAAATGTCCCTGGGGTCACTATTGGCCCTGCCGGAGGGGCCACAAGTTTTTAATAGCAATATAGAAGAAAATCTTTAAAAATTTTCTTGTCTGAAACCACAAGGCCTAAAATTTCAAAATTTGGCATGAAGCAAGCTTTATCAAGCTTTTTCAGATTAATAGATTAGGCTAAAGGTCACAGAGGCTAAAAATAGATTTATCGTCTGTTTCTCTTAGAGCCTTCATTTAGAGACCAATATCTTTGATAATCAGTATATAGGTTCCTTGCAGGGACCTCTACCCATGGGTAGGGTTTGAGGTCAAGGTCAACATAGCTTTTAATAGATATTTCTACTTTCTGTCATAGAGCCTTTATTTATTGACTGATATTTTACATATTTGGTTTGTGACACTTACATATTTTCAATTAAAAAATGAAATACTGCTTAACAGCAAACCTACAGCCAAAGTACTCAGGTTAGCGATTCTGGGCCATCATGGCCCTCTTGTTAGTTTCTCAGGTCACCAGATCAAAGGCCAATGTCACAGTTCCATTGAAAAGCAAAATTGTTTCAGATCAATATTACAATAGAATCCATAGGTTTTGGTTTGTATGTTGCCCATGATTAGTAAATGGTCCATACACATGTATAGGTTTTTAGGGCACCAGATCAAAGGCCAAGGTCACAGTGACCCTGAATAGCAAAGTGGTTTCAAACAATAACTATAAAATGCTTGGAACCAGCTCCTCCAAATTTCATAGGCAGGTTAGTAATAGCTAGTAGATCATCCCTAGTTTTTGGGGTCATTAGTTCAGAGGTCAGGGTCAAATTGATCACTGACTGAATAATGATTTCTGTAGAATAACAAGAGAATGCCTGGGACTAGGGTCCTTTAACTTGCAGTGCTGTTGGTAATGATCAGGAGTTGACTTGTATTTTTTTGAGGTCACTTGGTCAAAGTTCAAAGTAAGAGTGACCATAAAAAAATGGTTTCAAATCAATAACTAGAGAAACCATGGTTATTGGCTTCACATACAAATGTGCTTGCTCTGCAGGTTGGTCAAGGCCAACTTAAACATTCATTTGATTGAATAAGAAAAGTGTTCATGATTTTAGTGTAAGTACCAGCTTTTCTCCTTTCATTGAAAAAGTTTCCTTTTCTCGAAGACTTGAACATTTCTGTCATATTTACATTTGAAAGCATCAATTATAATTAGTCAACATACTTGACATCTTAAAACTGTTTGTAATTTGTTCAAATAATATTTTGGTGAAATTTGAAACACATCCACTAGGTTTAATGTCAGACTTTTCACAATATAGACACTGAATTTTAATGCCAGAGATATATTAGTTTATAACAGTAGGTTTCAAGAATTAAAATCAATCCACATAGTTGCTGTCTGTCATTGTCTTCTAAAGTTAGACTTAGTTTCTGTTGAAAAGTTGTTTTTTTTAAGATCTATGAAAGTAAATTCATTTTAAAAGTGTTTGTATATATTTTCTTAAATTATAAAATAAAGAACCCAGTTAACTACTAGCAATAATGCTCATCAAAAATGTTATACTTGTCTCATGTTATACTTGGACATTTGACTTTGTTTTTTGGACAACTCTATTTTGCATTAGTCAGTTGTCATGGACAGCACAATTTCCAAAAAAATTATAGAGCCCTGTAAAGGCACCAGGGCAGCATGTGTTTTACAAACATATTTCGTCCAAGTTATGCCTCTCAGTTTTCCATATACAGTCTTGTTCTCTGAAACCCCAAGGGCCAGAGCTTAGATATTTGGCATCAAACTTTGTCTTGTGGACCTCAACTAAGATTTTTTTCAAATTAAGGTCCTCCAGAAAAAAATGAACCCACCCTTGAGACCATGGGTTTTCCTAAGTAAAACCTTCAGAAATCTCTATATCCCATATGGCTAGAGCTTAGATATTTGACAGGAATCATTGTCTATTGGACCTAAGGGTCAGGTTACTGAATTTTGCTTTCTCATTTTTAGTGTTAGCTCATCTAGTTTTTTTAATGAAAAAATTGAGCTAGTATGGTCAGTGAGATGTAGTTGGTGGTTGCAGCATGTAGTGCAAAATATTCAATGTACATGTACTTGATTACTCATTACCAAAGCAGAGGCGTGTTGGTGCTACTTTGTGGTGCTCTCGTGATATCATATTTTTTCTCTCCTATCAGAAACAAACAGGTAACCTTCAAGTACAAATATTCCTTAAAGAGCTACCCACCATAATGTAAAGAAGTCAAACACCATACATAGTTTTCAGAACCTGACAAGGAATTATAAATGTGATTCCCCCTAATTGTAATGATAAGTATTGTAGGATTTTAAAAAGAAATTATTCCCCATTATAAATTTGGCATGGAATATTGTTAATTGTTACTGATAGATACCACATCATGAAAATGTTGGACAAATAAATCAAACAGAAAACCAACTGTTGGATTGAGTAAGTGCAAATAATTGATTGGAAAATAGACATGTATATGTAATTGCATTACTAAAAGGTCTGCTGTCAAAAGATTCACAGGTACAAGATATTACACTGTTTTTATATATTTGAGATGACGCTAATTTAATGCTGTCTGTTCCAACTTCTTGCAATTGTTCTATATATTGAAATCAGAAGGAATGTAAAAAGCCATTGATAAAGGATGCACCATCTATTTGATAATCATTCTAATGTTTATTATATTAGAATATCTCTTGTTTTCAGAAGTTTTATGCTGTTGTTGTTTTTGTAATTTCAGGGCAGCAAAAAGGCAGTCAAAGAAAACAGAAAATATAAAGACTAAAATGAAAACAAAGGAAAGAGTGTATTTCTGAATATATTTGAGAAAAGTATACATCACTTCATTTTCTTTTTTTTAGAATTCCTTATCTAGAAAACTAGCACAGAAGCATATGCTAAAGATTGTGTGCATGGTCTTAGCTCTTAAGAATTTGTGTATTCATTTGTATTATTTATGGAAGTCCAATGTTTGAAAAATCCTTAGTAAAAAAACTGGTAAATGTAATCTATGCTATAGATTTTCTGCACTGTCTTTTGGACCTGTTCGATCACATTTTATTGTTTATGAAAATCAAATATATTTGAAGTTTAGGGTGTGTGTATAGGGGTGATCTTGTTGGTCAGTCTGTCCGTCAAACCATTACAATTTCCAGGTGATAACTCTTGAAGGAGTCAGTGGATTGTAATAATTTTTAGTACACAGGTGTAACATCATAAAATACAGGTCAAATTCAGACAACTTAATTTTTACAGAGAAATGGCATCTTTTTATATTCAGTTTGAAAAAAAAAAAAAGATTAACACATGATAATCCTTTAAGTAGTCACTGGATTGAAATTATGTTTGGTACACAGATGAAACAATATAAAGTACAGGTGGATTTTGAATTAAGATTCAGACCAATAAATATTCACGCAGTTATCTTTCTTTTCTGGATATTCTCTCTTGAAGGAGTACGTGGATTGTAATAATATTTTGTACACAGGTGTAAATTATAAAATACTGGTCAAGTTCAAATTTGGGTTCAGACAACTAAATTTTTACAGAGTTATGGCCCCTTTTCATCTTCAGTTTTGTACAAAAAAAATCATTTCCAGATGATATCTGTTTTAGTTGTCAGTGGATTAAAAGTATTTTGGCTACACAGATGTAACATCATTAAGTACAGGTGGAGTTTAAATTTTGGCTCAGACCACTAAAGTTTTTAATAGTTTTTCATTAATTTTTCATCTTCAATTTGAAAAAAAAACAACAAATGGTTTACACATGATTACTCTGTAAGGAGTCACTTGATTGAAATTATTTTTTGTTACACAGATGAAACAACATAAAGTGCAGGTTGATTTTGAATTTGGATTCAGACCATTAAATATCTGTATAGTTATTTTGCATCTGCTATTTTGCAAAGACATGGTTTCCAGATGAACTCTTTAATGAGTCAATGCATTGTAATTATATTTTGTATTTAAATGTAACATCATTAAATACAGTTTGATTTCAAATTTGGACACAGACCACTAAATGTTTACATAGTTTTGGTTTTCTTTTCATTTTACCAGTTTCAAACTTGTTTTGATGATTTAAAATCTTACTTAATACAATTATTTGTACAATGTTGTCTTTCTTTTCACTAGAGGTAATATCTTTTTACATGTTTGTTTTTGCCACAAAAGTGATTCCTGTCTCCATCAAGGACATCAGTAGGAGTATTTATTGCATTCAGCAATTATAGCTCTAGCTTTTAATGTTTATTGTAATCAAATGTTTTTGACATTTCCTTAGTAAGTAAGCTGGCAAGGTAATAATTTTATGCTTTAGATTTCTGAAAAGTCTTTGAATGTGTGCATTCATAGTGTGTTGTTAATGAGAATCAAATGTGTTTGAAAATTCCTTAGCTATAAAAGTGGTAATGTAATCTATGCTATAGATTTTCTGCACAGTCTTTTGGACATGTGCTATCATATTGTATTGTTTATAAAAATCAAATATGTTTGAAAATTCCTTAGCTAGTAAGCTGGCAAGGTATCATATACTACAAATTTTCTGCACAGTCTTTGAACTTGCAATTCATAATTTATAGATTATGAAAATCAAATGTTTTTGACATTTCCTTAGCAAGTAAGCTGACTAGGTAATATATGCTTTACATTTTCTGCTAAGTCTTTGAACTTGTGCAATCTTATTTTATTGTTTATGAAAATTCTTTTGCTTGAAGGCTTGCAATGTAATATATGCTATAGATTTTTTTCTGCACAGTCATTAAGCTTGTCATTCATATAATGTTTTTCATTGTTTATGAAAATCAAATGATTTTTTACATTTCCTTAGCAAGTATATATGCTTAAGATTTTCTGCAAAGTCTTTGAAATTGTGCATTTATATTTTATTGTTTATGAAAATCAAATGTATTTGAGAATTCTTCAGCAAAAAAAACAAGCAAGGTAGTATATTCTATAGATTTTCCACAGTCTTTTAACTTGAGCATTCATATTGTATTGTTATGTAATTGGAATGTATTGGATTATTCCTTAGCTAGTAAGTTGGCCAGGTTAATATATGCTAGATTTTCTGCAGTCTTTTAAGCTTGTGGCATCATACTGTATTGTTTATAAAATTTACTAAAATCCTAGCAGTGACCGGTAAATGTGCGAATCTTATTTCATTTTTAGCTCCACTTTTCGAAGAAATAAGTGGAAGAATTGTCATGACCTCTCATTTTTCATTTATTGTTTAACCTTTTTGTTAATGTCCATTTCTCAAAAAGTGTTAAAGATATTCTGTTTAGAATTAGAATACATGATCACCAGCAAGACCCCTACAAAGATTGATGGTACCCATGTTTTCTAGGGTAAAAATTAGCCCCACCCCAGGGTTCACTTGATTTTGCTTGTACTTATATATATAGAAGAAAATCTTTAGTCTATAAATAAACTATTAAATGACATCGGATGGGTGCTTCTCCCTTCCGACTGCGTTGATCGGGCAGTCGGTCTGTTGCAATTTCCTTGTCTGGAGTATAACTTGAAAACTAATGGTTGGAATTCAGTGCAACTTCATACAGTTGTCAAGCACATAGAGAGGAAGTGCAGTGTTCAAGAGCCATAACTCCATCTTCACTATCTGCACAGTTATTTATTACAATGAGAGGAAGTGCAGTGTTCAAGAATCGTAACTCTGTCTTCCCTAGTTGCAGAGTTATTCCTCATTGTTGGTTTTCCTTGTCCAGAGCATAATTTGAAAACTAATAGTTGGAATTCAGTACAACTTTATACAATTGTCAAGCACTGAGAGGAAGTGCAGTGTACAAGAGCCATAACCCCATCTTCACTATTTGCAGAGTTATTGCCCTTTGTTGGGTTTCCTTGTCTGGAGTGTAACTTGAAATTCAATGCAACTTCATACAATGGTCAAGCACAGTAAGTGGAAGTGCACTGTTCAAGAATCATAGCTCAATCTTCACTGTTTGCAGAGTTATTGCCCTTTGTTGATTTTCCTTGTCCTGAGCATAACTTGAAAACTAATGATTGGAATTCAATGCAAATTATACAGTGATCAAGCACAATGACAGGAAGTGCAGTGTACAAGAGCTATAACTCTATCTTTACTATATGCAGAGTAATTGCCCTTTGTTTGATTTTCTTGTACGGTGCATAACTTGAAAACTACTAATTCGAATTCATTGGAACTATATACAACGGTCAAGCACAACAAGTGGAAGTGCTATGTACAAGAGGTTTAACTCTATCTTCACTATTTGCACAGTTATTTCCTTTGTTGGTTTTCCATGTCTGGGGCATAACTTGAAAACTGATGGTTGGAATTCAATGCAGCTTCATACAATGGTCAGGCACAATGAGAGGAAATGCAATGTAAAAGAGCCATAACTCCATCTTCAGTATTTGAACAGTTTTGCCCTTCATTGATTTTCCTTGTCCGGAGCATAACTTGAAAACTAATGGTTGGATATCAATGCAACTTCATACAATGGTCAAGCACAATGTCAAGAAATACAATGTACAAGAACCACAACAACCTTAAATTGCCCACAACCATCTATTTCAATTCTTTTACATGTATTCTGTTACTAATAACTTCCTCAGTTCTGAAACAGTCTTGTGGGGTCATTAATCAGATTTAGTGATAGCTTAATAAAAGTTTTTTTTATTTTTTGATATGAAGGTACTTGTTTCATTCACCCCCCACCCCTCTATAGTTTTTCCATCACCAGGTCAAAGGTCAAGGTCACAGTGAGCTTGAATAGCAAAACTGTTTCCAATTCAGGTTGTTCAATCCTAGTATGTAAGTAAGACATAACCAATAACCAGTAGGCGACACCTATAGTTTTATTAAATCAGGACAAAGGTCTAGGGCACAGTGACATTGAATAGCAAAACGGATTTTGGTGAATAGCTATAGAACTTTAGTCCCAGGACGTTCAAACTTAATGTGTAGGTTGGTAGTGACAAGTAAATGAGCACTATAGTTTTTCAGGTCGAGATGTCAAAGGTCAAAGGTGAGATTGACCTTGAACAGCAAAACGGTTTCCATCAATAACTTTAGAATCTTTGGTCCCAGATTCCTTAAAGTTAATATGTAGGTTGGTCATGACTAGCAGATGACCCTTAGTTTTGTAGGTCAAAGGCCAAGGTCATAGTGAACTTGAAAAGCAAAATGATTTCCAGTTAATAACTTTAGAATGCTTCGGCCCAGGTTCCTCAAACTTGGAATATAGGTTGGCCATGATCAGTAGATGACTGCTATAGCTTTTCAGGTCAAAGATCAAGGTCACAATGACCTTGAATAGCAAAACAAATGTCCCATCAATTACTTTAGAAAGCTTTGGGCCATCTTCTCAAAACTTCATATGTAAGTTGGTCATGACAATTAGATCACCCCAGTAGTTTTTATGGATTTTAGGTCAAGGTCACAGTAGCCTTGAAAAGCAAAACATCTTCTGCTGAGTATCTAAGGAATACTTTGGCCCAGGTTCATCAGACTTAGTAAGTAGGTTTGTCATGATCTGTATATAACAACTATCATTTTTCAGGTCATTATGTCAAAGGTCAAGGGTCACAGTGACCTTGAAAAACAAAATGGTTTCCAATGAATAAGTGTAAAATGCTTGGGGCCCATTCCTCAAATTTTGTATATAAGTTGTTCATGACTTGAAGATGAGCCTTTAAGTTTTTCAGGTCACCAAGTCGAAGGCCATGGTCACAGTGTCCTTGAATATCAAAGTGGTTTCCAATCAATGGCTATTGAACGCTTGGTCCCAGCTCCTCAAAACTTCATGGCTCCTCTAGGGATAAGGCATTAGGGGAGCACATGTTTTACAAACATCTTTTTTTCTCAATTTTTTCACTTGGGCCTCTGGTTTGCATTAGCCTATAATTTATTATGCAGCGCTGAGAAAAGTGGAGCTTGCTGTCAGCGAACAGATCTTATCTTTTGTTGTTATTTGCTGATGATATTGTAATATTAGGTAAAACCTCTCAAGAATTGCAAATTTAAAAAAAAATATCTATGAACTGTTTTCAATTATATAGGCAACTTTACTCTGAATCAGGAATAAATTGCAGGTAAAGCAATAAGACGCTAATTGTTTTCTTTTAAATTGTAAAAGGTTTAGTTTTAAATCTAAGTTTTATGTCAGCTATTAAGATTCTTCTGTTGGATCAGTTTTTGAATTATATGTCAGAAATACAGGGCTTTACAAAATCAAAACAAATAGAGAGGATACATCTGAAATTTGCAAAAAGGTTTATGTCAGTAGGAATTAATTCCTTATCAGTTGGTGTTATGGAAAGTTACGAAGGTATCCTTTATATATATATATATATATATATATATATATATATATATATATATATATATATATATATATATATATATATATATATCCCGTTATATATGGATATGAAAGTATTGGTTTAAGTTATTAAGCACGGCCAATATCATTTTTACGATCAGTTTATGATTTATCTTTAAACAATAGTAATAAGGGATTATGTAATTGGGTATCAAATGTTAAACATCTTCTATGCGATTTGGAATAATCCTTATGTTATGGACTCTAAATACTTTATCCAGATATTTAGACAACACATTATTGCTTGTTGCATTCAAGGGCTGCATGTATCTAAGAGAACAAGTTTTGTGCTAGAATAATATGATGTGTGTAAAATAAATTTTAGATTTAAAGATTATCTTGACATGTTGCCTGATTATTTGAGAAGATTAATAACTAGACTAAAGATTTCTGCACATAGTCTCAGAAAACAAACTGGTAGGTATGCTAAAAATAGAGTACCAAGAAATGAACGATACTTTCATTCTTTTTCTTTAAGAGATATAGAAGACGAATTTCATTTTATTAGCTCGACTTCTTTTGAAAAAAAAATCGAGTTATTGTCATAGTCATGGTGTCATTGCCGTTCCCGTCCGAAAACTTTAACATTGATCATAATTTTTTTATTCCTTAATGGATTATCTTCATACTTGGACACAACAACCCTTTGGACAAGACCTTCAAGATGACCAAACTAAACTTGACCTTGACTCTTAAATGACCTTCATATTCAAGGTCAAAATATTGAAATTTGCTAAAATTGGCCATAACTTTATTATGAGTAGGTGGTTTCTCTTAATTCTAGGACACAACAACCCTTTGGAGAAGAACTCAAGCTGACCAGACTAAACTTGACCTTGACTCATAAATGACCTTCATATTCAAGGACAAAATATTGAATTTTGCTAAAATTGGCCATAACTTTATTATTAATTGGTGGATTCTCTTTATGCTTGGACACAACAACCCTTTGGACAAGACCTTCAAGCTGACCAGACTAAACTTGACCTTGACTCATAAATGACCTTCACCTTCAAGGTCAAATTATTGAATTTTGCTAAAATTGACCATAACATTAGTATTTATGGTTGGATTTGATTTATACTTGGAAAAAACAACACTTATGACAAAACTGACATGTTGAATAACTCAGATTTGACCATGACCTTTAAATTACCTTGACCGTCAAGGTCAGATGATTGAATTTTGCTTAAATTGTCATAACTTTCTCATTTATTTATAGATTTAATTCAAACTTGGACTAAACAACACTTGTGACAAATCCGACATTATGATTATTTCAAGTTTGACCTTGACCTTTAAATGACTTTGACGGTCAAGGTCAAATCATTGAATTTTGTTAAAACTGGCCATAATTATGTAATTATGGTTGGATTTAAATCAGACTTAGACAAAACAACACTTTTTCGTTTCAATTTCAAAAATGTCATCGCATGATCTATATTTTTGACCTACTGACCTACTTTCTGGTTTTGAGCTACATCAATGAAATTTGGACTGTGTGCACAGTTTTTTATTTCGATTTCAATAATGTCATCGTATGACCTATATTTTTGACCTACTGACCTACTTTTTGTTTTTGGAGCTATGGCAATGAAATTTGGACCATGTCTACAGTTTTTTCTTCCGGTTTCAAAAACGTCATAGCATGACCTATATTTTTGACCTACTGACCTACTTTTTTGATTTTTAGCTACAGCAATGAAATTTGGACTGTGTGCATAGTTTTCCGTTTCAATTTCAGAAATGTCATAGCATGACCTATATTTTTGACTTACTGACCTACTTTTTGTTTTTGGATCTGTGGCAATGAAATTTGGACCGTGTGCACAGTTTCTCGTTTTGAATTAAAAAATGTCATGGCATGACCTATATTTTTTACCCACTGACCTACTTTTTTTTTGAGCTATGGCAATGAAATTTTGGACCATGTACACAGTTTTTTGTTCCAATTTCAAAAATGTCATATCATGACCTGTATTTTTGACCTACTGACCTATTTTTTGTTTTTTAGCTACAGCAATGAAATTTGGATCGTGTGCACAGTTTTCTTTCCGATTTCAAAAATGTCATTGCATGACCTATTTTATTGACGTACTGACCTACTTTTTGTTTTGGAGCTATGGCAATGAAATTTGGACCATGTACACAGTTTTTTGTTCCAATTTCTAAAACGTCATAGCATGACCTATATCTTTGACCTACTGACCTACTTTTTGTTTTTTTAGCTACAGCAATGAAATTTGGACCATGTGCACAGTTTTTCCTTCCGATTACAAAAATGTCATTGCATGACCTATATTTTTGACCTTCTGACCTACTTTTTGTTTTTGGAGCTATGGCAATGAAATTTGGACCATGTATAGAGTTTTTGTTCAGATTTCAAAAGCGTCATAGCATGACCTATATTTTTGACCTACTGGCCTACTTTTTTGTTTTAAAGTTACGTCAATGAGATTTGGACTTTGTGTACAGCTTTTCGTTTGGATTTCAAACATGTCATCTCATGAACTATATTTTGACCTACTGACCTCCTTTTTGTTTTTGGAGCTATGGCAATTGGTCCATTTCTGTGATATGCATCATTACATTAATAAAAATTTCTTTCATCTTTGAACTCAGGTTAGTGTTTTAGGGCCACTGGCTCTCTTGTTATTTAATACTTGGACAAAACAAGGCTTATGACAAAACCTACATGTTAAATTATTCAAGTATGACCTTAAATTTAAATGACCTTTACAATCAAATTTCTAATTATTGCATTTTGCTTAAATAGCCAAACTTCTGGTTTTATGGACGGATTTGATCTATACAGGGACAAAACAACACTGAGAATAAAAGAAACGTGTTAAACAATTCAAGCATTACCTTGACCTTTAAATGACCTTGACATTACTTAACTTGGCTATCTTTTTGTTGTTAATGGATGTAGTGTTTTCATGCTTGGAAATAACTACTTTTTAGACAATACCTCCAGAGAAGGTTAAACTGAACTTGACCTAGACCTTTAAGGTCAAATTTCTGAATGTTGCTAAAATTTGCCATAACTTTCTTATGTATAAGTATATTTCCAAATGATGTTTCATTTGAAATCCCTTCACCACAATGTGCTTCCTCTGATGTGTTTGCCTTTGGAAATAGAAAAAAGTCGAGCGTGGCCCCCGCTTGCGGTGGCTCTTGTTATTATATGCCCTGGTTCTACAGATATTAGAATACTTTGTATCAAAATATATTATTTCGTCTTCCAAAGTGTGTATAAGTCTATTACATTGTTGCAAAATAACAATAAAACGTATTTTATTTAAATTAGCAGTTTAATACAAAAATGTAATGGGTATTAGAACTTCGAACAATGTTCAGTTATAACACATATATGTTCAGTTATAAAACATAAATTGGGATATTGGCTAAAATGGTACAACCTCTGTAAACACATGTTAAAATTCTGATCAATTAGTTTTAAGTAAATTGTTTTAAATGTTCTTAATTTGATTATTTCATTGATTGCAATGACATGTATATTGTAAAATTGTATATTTATGATTATTCATATATGATGATGTACTATGTACAAATCAAAAGGAATAAATTTATGTTCTGTTTTATTCTTATTTGTTCTGATATGAAACCTAGCTCTATTTGTTTAAATGTCATGAACATATTCTATATGGTTTTAAAGAAAAAAAAAAGTATGCTGAAATTCGGAGTCTAGCAAAAATGCTATGCTTTTGTTGGGGTTTAACGCCAGTTTAACAGCTAAGGTCATGTCCCCGTGGTCATTCCACCTAACCAGTGTTCGTGGGTATTCAACCAGTTTGCTTATCAATTTCTCCGCAAGTGACTGACTACTTTCTCACTTGCTTCAGAGGTGAGGGACAAATGACATATAGATCATTACCACAGAGAAACTTTGCAGGCCCTAATGGGGATTGAACCTGGATCGTCAAAACTGACAATCCGATGCACTACCGATTGAGCTAGCCGGGCCGGCACATGGAAATTCACAAAAAGACGCAAGTCAACAGCCATTACAATATTGAGTTAATAAGTTGTTGTGGTTGTGACATCTTGAAACAACCCGAACATATTTACTTAAACAGTGGCCAAAATTAAATTTCTTATGTCAGAAACGTTAAAGTAAGAACAAGGATGAAACTATTCAAACAACCATTTGTTCTGATTGTCCCTAACGAAGAACATTAACTATCTATTGCAAGATGTTTTGTGTTAATGTTTATCAAATAACCTTTGGGATTTCAAAAATGACAATGTATCAAAAAAAATAGACTTGAGTAAATAGATCACTTGTAGTTTTAAAAAGACGCAACATTCTTGTAAAGCTATTTAAGAATTGCGAAATAAAATCAACTTTTTTTGGAAATGACTTGAAAAGCTGTGCGTTCACAAAGATTATTTAGACAACTGCTTTCCTTGGCTTGTATATTAAAATACCAACTGTAATCCTGAACGAACACAGAAACTTGAAACTATTTACAACCATTAAATAACTACGTCATTAATTCCTCTGATTAATAGTGCCGCTTTCAACAATGATTGTATTACGTATATTTACTAATAAAGGTTGACGTTTTCTCCGGCAAAATATTATAATATTAACAAAGAAACCTTGTACAATTGTTAGATCTTTTGTCTATAAAAAATAGAAAATATTTACACAGGAATAGTTTGCAACTGATCAAATCTCAAAAACAGCTCACAGGTTACTTCATACCGTTTACAAAACTATCAATATGGTTCATTAAACTATTTTCACCAGTTCAATTGAAACAAGAAACATGAATGCATGCAGGACACATAATCATTTCAATTAACCGTTTCATCTGAATTAAGACCTGAATTAATTTCCTTAACAGTGAATAGAATTGCTTTTGGACTCAAGCAAATATGCCATTCTGTTGTAAATGAAATACAAGTTCGACCTTTTGTCTATAAATGCAACATGATAATTAAAACAGTAGTTGTGTCAGACGTATTTAAAAATGTTGATATAGAATGATTTAAAAAAAGCAATTGTCATGTTAAAAAATCCGTTAAACATACATTGATGTACTAGGGGTGATCTAGAATAAACGTTATTGGAATTGTAACTTCGAGAAGAAACACTTAATATCATAACGAAACTTCGCCGAGAAAAGATACCATTTATTCAGACTCTACATTGCATATTTCAGCTAAACAGAACCTGTAACAAAAAATATAACAAACACTAATTTACCATAACACAGTCATACGGGGCAGGTCTCCAACTTCAAAACGCCATAATGTGACCTCACTTTTCTACACTGTCACGCTGACTTGTCAAACATTTGATATGGCACTTATTTGATATACCTTGCAATCTATTGTTCAATCATGTCTCTGTTCCATTCCTCATCAAACGAGGCAACAACACGCTGAATTGCGAGAGCCAGTTCACCGAAGTTTATGAATAGATTTTTTTTCTAACACTTGCAAATATTTCATTCTATTGTCAATGAATTGCCAGTTTGACATTTTGTCCACATATGCCACATAATAATTGAATAATTAGTTGTGTGGAATGTCTTTTTAAACACAGATATAGAATTATTGGAAAACAGTCATTGTCAGGTTAAAAACCCTCTTAAATCTTCATTGATGTGCCAGGTGTGATCCAGAATTAGCGGTACATGCATTTTGACTGTGAAAAGCAACTCTTCATATCTTAACGGAACTTCGCCAAGCGAGACTCATTTTACCGAAGTCATCATAGTGTAGCTTTTCAATGCTGATTATACTATCTGTTGTTTAACTATAAAATTCAGAACTTAAACACGTCAATATTTTGTGATTCGACCTTTTATCCAATTTATCAAGACACTTGTAATAAATTAATTATATGTCTTTAAAAGATGCTATGTCTCATTTTAAAATCGGAGCCGGAAAATGTCACTTCAAAACACGATTGTATGTTTGTATGGTTAATTTGAAATATTCAACAAATACATATCTGGCAGCAAATTTAACCTCATGCCCAGAATCATTTCATGAGATTGAAATGGTACTACCGGAAGCTTCATGTAGCACATCACATGTTTGAAGGAACACAGACACTTAAAACTATTAACAACCAAAAACTAACTACATCATTATTTCTTCTTTGATTCAGTTGCCATCAGTTGTTTTGACTTCAATAGTGCCTCTTTCTACAATGATTGTATTACAGGGGATAGCTTTTAAGAAAAAGTTAGTACTTCGACGTTTTCTCTAGCAAAATATATAAAATATTAACATAGAAATAGTGTACAATTGTAAGACTTTTTCTCTTTTGAAAATTAGAAAATATTAACGCAGGAATAACGAGCAACTATCCAATCTCAAAACAGCACACATGTTACCTCGTACCATGTGCAAAACTATAAATATAATTGATTTTAATAAACTACTTCACAAGTGAAATTCAATCAATCAAATATAAATTACACGTGCAGGACACACAGTCATTTCAATTTACTGTTTCTTCTTAACTGAGGCCTGAAGTGATTTCGCTTATGATGAATAGAATTGTTTCTTAAACTTGCAAGTATGTCATTCTATTGTAAATCAATTGCCAGTTCGACCTTTTGTCTACACATGTCACATGATAATTAATACAGTAGTTATGTGAGACGTACATGTATATAAAAACGCAGATATAGAATAATTAAAAAAGAGCAACTGTCATGTTAAAAATTATTAAACGTTCACTGATTTGAAAAACATTTCAATGCTGATTTTACTATTTGCTTTTTAACTATTACACGCAGTACTTAAATACGTCAATTTTTTGTGATTCGACCTTTTAACCAATTAATCAAGACGCCTGTAGTTATTATAAATATTTATTTTAAAAAAGATGAAAAGTCTCATATTTAAAAATCTGAGCCAGATAAAGTCAGTACAAAATATGAAGGTATGTCAGTACGGTTTATTTTAAGTAATCTACTTAAATATTTTCTGAGGTAAATTCGACGTTATATCCAGAATCACTTAATACAATTAAAACGGTAACTATCAAAGCTTCTTGTAGCAAATCAGAACTGTGAACGAACACAGTAACTTAAAATCATTTTTATTACTACGTCAATATTTCTTCTTTGATTCAGTTACCATAGGTTATCTGGACTTCACTAGTGCCCCTTTCAACAATGTATGGATTACAGGGAATAGTTATTAAGAAAAAAAAAGTTATTGCACGTTTTCTCCAGCAAAATATATATGTACTATAAACATAGAAATGGTGTACAATTGTTAGACGTTTGTCTTATAAAAATACTAAAATACTTACGCAGGAATCATAAGCAACTATTCAAATCTCAAAACGGCACAAATGTTACTTTGTACCATGTACAAAACTATAATTATAATTGATTGTAATAAAGTACTTTCACCAGTGAAATAGAAACAATCAAATGTCAATTATGCGTGCACGACACATAATCATTTCAATTAACCGTTTCTTCTCAATTGAGGTCTGAAGTGATTTCCTTAATAATCAGAGATCAGATAACATTTATTCTCTAATTGCAGGTTTGAATAAAATAGAACCTGTAACAGAAAGTTCTGTTCAATCACGTTGACTGGTCACACATTTGATATGCCTTGCAATCCATTCTTCAATCATGTCTCTGTACCATTCCTTATCAAACGAGACAAAAACATGCGAGGGACAGTTGACCGAAGTGATTGAAATTGTACCCTTCAGATGAAGATTTTACTTTTTGTTATTTAATTATTACACGCAGAACCTAAATACGTCACTATTTTGTGATTCGACATTTTAACCAATTTATCAAGACGCTTGTAATAGATATTTTTCTTTTATTTTTATCATATGTTATGTCTCATATTCAAAATCTGAGACGTAAAGAGTCAGTACAAAAGATGATAGTATGTTGGTACAGTTAATTTGTAGTAATCTACAAATATATTTTCTGATGAAAATTCGACCTTATGTCCAGAATCTTTTGATGCAATTGAAATGGTAAATAATTTTTTATCAAAGTTTCATGTAGAACATCACAAGTTTCAACGAACACAGAAACGTGAAACAATAACAACCACTTAATTACTATGTAAAATTTCTTTTTTGTTCAGTTGTAATTAGTAATTTTGACTCCAAAAGTGCAAATTTTAACAATGATAACATTATAGCGGTATAGTTATTAACAAAGGTCTCGTAATTCAACGTTTTCTCAAGCGAAATATATTGAATATTTACGTTGAAATAGTGTACACTTGTTAGAACTTTTGTCTTATAAAAATTAGAAAATACTTACGCAGGAATAATGAGCAATTACTAAATTTCAAAACAGTACACATAATACTTCGTACCATGTACAAAATTAAAAATAAAAATATAATTGATTGTAATAAAATACTTTCACCAGTGAAATTAAAACAATCAAATATAAATTATGCGTGCAGGACACTTAATCATTTCAATTAACCGTCGGTCTGAAGTGATTTCCTTAAAATAAATAATAAAAAGAATTGTTTCTTACACTTTCAAATATGTCGTTCTTTTGTAAATGAATTGCTAGTTCGACCTTTTGTCCATAAATACCACATGGTAATTAACACGGCAAGTATGTGCGACGTATTTAAAAATGCAGATGTAGATTGATTGAAAAAAGCAATCTTCATGTTTAAAAATATAACTTAAACATACACTGGTGTACTAGGAGTCATCCAGAATAAACGGTATTGGAATTATGACTTTGAAGAGAAACTATTCAAATCTTAATGAAACTTCGCCGAGATAAGGTAACATGTTTATAGACTCTATATTGCAAATTTCAGTTAAATAGAACCTGTAACAGAAAGTATACAGAACACTTATTTACCATACCACAGTTATACGTGACAGGATTCCAACGTCAAAGCATCATAATGGACCTGACCTTTCTATACACTCACGTTGACTTGGCATACATTTGATATGTTTTGCAATCCATTCTTCAATCATGTCTCTGTACCATTCCTTATCAAACGAGGCAACAACACGCTAGAGCCAGTTGACCGAAGTGATTGAAATTACACCCTTCAGATGGTGATTTTACTTTTTGTTGTTTAACTATTACATGCAGAACTTAAATACGTCAAAATTGTGTGATTCGACATTTTAACCAATTTATCAGGACTCTGGTAATAGATATTTTTTCTTTCATTTTTATAATATGTTATATCTCATATTCAAAAATCTGAGTCGTAAACAGTCAGTACAAAAGATGATAGTATGTTAGTTTAGTTAATTTGTAGTAATCTACAAAAAATAATATATTTCCTGAAGATAATTCGACCTTATGTCCAGAATCTTTTGATGCAATTGAAATGGTAAATAATTTTTTATCAAAGTTTCATGTAGAACATCACAAATTTCAACGAACACAGAAACGTGAAACAATGACAACCACTTAATTACTATGTAAAATTTCTTTTTTGTTCATTTGCAATTAGAACTTTTGACTCCAAAAGTGCCCATTTTAACAATGATTATATTATAGAGGTGTAGGTATTAACAAAGGTCTCGTAATTCAGCGTTTTCTGAAGCAAACTATATTGAATATTTACGTAGAATTTGTGTACACTTGTCAGACGTTTTGTCTATAAAAATTAGAAAATACTGACGCAGGAATAATGAGCAATTACCAAATTTCAAAACAGTACTAATGTTACTTCGTGCCATGAACAAAATAAAAAATAAAAATATAATTGATTGTAATAAAGTACTTTCACCAGTGAAATTAAAACAATCAAATATAAATTATGCGTGTCGGACACTTAGTCATTTCAATTAACCGTCGGTCTGAAGTGATTTCCTTAATATAAATAGAATTGTTTCTTACACTTTCAAATATGTGGTTCTTTTGTAAATGAATTGTTAGTTCGAGCTTTTGTCCACAAATATCACATGGTAATTAAAACGGCAAGTATGTGCGACATATTTAAAAACGCAGATGTAAATTGATTGAAAAAGGCAATTGCCATGTTTAAAAATATAAGTCAAACATACACTGATGTACTAGGGGTGATCCAGAATAAACGGTATTGGAATTATGACTTTGAAGAGAAACTATTCAAATCTTAATGAAACTTCGCCGAGATAAGGTAACATGTATATAGACTCTATATTGCAAATTTCAGTTAAATAGAACTTGTAACAGAAAGTATACAGAACACTAATTTACCATATTACAGTTATACGTGGCAGGATTCCAACGTCAAAACATCATAATGGATCTGACCTTTCTATACATTCACGTTGACTTGTCATACATTTGACATGTTTTGCAATCCGTTATTCAATCATGTCTCTGTACCATTCCTTATCAAACGAGACAAAAACACACTAGAGACAGTTGACCGAAGTGATTGAAATTGTACCCTTCGAATGGCGATTTTACTTTTTGTTGTTTCATTATTACATGCAGAACTTGAATACGTCAATATTTTATGATTCGACATTTTATCCCTTTAATCAAGACGCTTGTAATAGATATTTTTCTTTTCTTTTTATAATTTGTTATGTCTCATATTCAAATCTGAGTCGTAAACAGTCAGTACAAAAGATGATAGTATGTTAGTACAGTTAATTTGTAGTAATCTACAAATATATTTTCTGAAGAAAATTCGACCTTATGTCCACAATCTTTTGAGGAAATTGAAATGGTAAATATTTTTTTTTATCAAAGTTTCATGTAGAACATCACAAATTTGAACAAACAAAGAAACGTGAAACAATAACAACCACTTAATTTCTATGTACAATTTCCTTTTTCTTCAGTTGCAATTAGAAATTTTGACTCCAAAAGTGCCCATTTTAACAATGATTATATTATAGGGGTGTAGTTATTAACAAAGGTCTCGTAATTCAACGTTTTCTGAAGCAAACTATATTGAATATTTACGTTGAAATAGTTTACACTTGTTAGACGATTTGTCTTATAAAAATTAGAAAATACTGACGCAAGAATAATGAGCACTTACCAAATTTCAAATCAGTACTCATGTTACTTCGTACCATGTACAAAATTAAAAAATAAAAGTATAATTGATTGTAATAAAGTACTTTCACCAGTGAAATTAAAACAATTAAATATAAATTATGCATGCAGGACACTTAATCATTTCAATTAACCGTCGGTCTGAAGTGATTTCCTTAATAATAAATAGAATTGTTTCTTACACTTTCAAATATGTCGTTCTTTTGTAAATAAATTGCTAGTTCGACCTTTTGTCCACAAATACCACATGGCAATTAAAACGGCAAGTATGTGCGACGTATTTAAAAACGCAGATGTAGATTGATTGAAAAAAGCAATTGTCATGTTTAAAAATATAAGTTAAACATACACTGATGTACTAGGGGTGAACCAAAATAAACGGTATTGGAATTATGACTTTGAAGAGAAACTATTCAAATCTTGATGAAACTTCGCCGAGATAAGATAACATTTATCTAGATGCTACATTGCAAATTTCAGTTAAATAGAACTTGTAACAGAAAGTATACAGAACACTTATTTACCATATCACAGTTATACGTGGCAGGATTCCAACGATAAAACATCATAATGGACCTGACCTTTCTATACACTCACGTTGACTTCTCATACATTTGATATGGTTTGCAATCCATTATCTAATCATGTCTCTTTACCATTCCTTATCAAACGAGACAAAAACACGCGAGGGACAGTTGACCGGAGTGATTGAAATTGTATTCTTAAAATGGCGATTTTACTTTTTGTTGTTTAACAATTACATGCAGAACTTAAATACGTCAATATTTTGTGATTCGACATTTTAACCAATTTAGCAAGACGCTTGTAAGAGATATTTTTCTTTTATCTTTTAATATGTTTTGTCTCATATTCAAAATCTGAGACGTAAACAGTCAGTACAAAAGATGAAAGTATGTTAGTACAGTTAATTTGTAGTAATCTTCAAATATATTTTCTGAAGAAAATTCGACCTTGTGTCCAGAATCTTTTGATGCAATTGAAATGGTAAATAATTCTTTTATCAAAGTTTCATGTAGAACATCACAAATTTGAACAAACAAAGAAACGTGAAACAATAACAACCACTTAATTTCTATGTACAATTTCCTTTTTCTTCAGTTGCAATTAGAAATTTTGACTCCAAAAGTGCCCATTTTAACAATGATTATATTATAGGGGTGTAGTTATTAACAAAGGTCTCGTAATTCAACGTTTTCTGAAGCAAACTATATTGAATATTTACGTAGAAATAGTGTACACTTGTTAGACCTTTTGTCTTATAAAATTTAGAAAATACTGACGCAGGAATAATGAGCACTTACCAAATTTCAAAACAGTACTAATGTTACTTCGTACCATGTACAAAATTAAAAATAAATATATAATTGATTGTAATAAAGTACTTTCACCAGGGAAATTAAAACAATCAAATATAAATTATGCGTGTCGGACACTTAGTCATTTCAATAAACCGTTGGTCTGAAGTTATTTCCTTATTAATAGATAGAATTGTTTCTTACACTTTGAAATATGTGGTTCTTTGGTAAATGAATTGCTAGTTCGACCTTTTGTCCACAAATACCACATGGTAATTAAAACAGCAAGTATGTGCGACGTATTTAAAAACACAGATGTAGACTGATTGAAACAAGCAATTGTCATGTTTAAAAATATAAGTTAAACATACACTGATGTACTAGGGGTGATCCAGAATAAACGGTATTGGACTTATGACTTTGAAGAGAAACTATTTAAATCTTAATGAAACTTCGCCGAGATAAGGTAACATTTATCTAGACTCTACATTGCATATTTCCGTTAAATAGAACTTGTAACATAAAGTATACAGAACAATAATTTACCATATCACAGTTATACGTGGCAGAATTCCAACGTCAAAACATCATAATGGATCTGACCTTTCCATACAGTTACGTTGACTTCTCATACATTTGATATGCTTTGCAATCCATTGTTCAATCATGTCTCTTTAGCATTACTCATCAAACGAGACAAAAACACGCGAGGGACAGTTGATCGAAGTGATTGAAATTGTACCCTTCAAATGGCGATTTTACTTTTTGTTGTTTAACTATTACATGCAGAACTTGAATACGTCAATATTTTGTGATTTTACCAATTTATCAAGACGCTTGTAAGAGATATTTTTCTTTTATTTTTATCATATGTTATGTCTCATATTCAAAATCTGAGTCGTAAACAATCAGTACAAAAGATGATGGTATGTTACTACAGTTAATTTGTAGCAATCTACAAATATATTTTCTGAAGAAAATTCGACCTTATGTCCAGAATTTTTTGATGCAATTGAAATGGTAAATAATTCTTTTATCAAAGTTTCATGTAGAACATCACAAGTTTGAACGAACACAGAAACGTGAAACAATAACAACCACTTAATTACTATGTAACATTTCGTTTTTGTTCAGTTGTAATTAGAAATTTTGACTCCAAAAGTGCGCATTTTAACAATTATTACATTACAGGGGTGTAGTTATTAACAAAGGTCTCGTAATTCAACGTTTTCTGAAGAAACTATATTGAATATTTACGTAGAAATAGTGTACACTTGTTAGACGATTTGTCTTATAAAAATTAGAAAATACTGACGCAGGAATAATGAGCAATTACCAAATTTCAAAACAGTACTAATATTACTTCGTGCCATGAACAAAATTTAAAAAAAATAAATTATGCGTGCAGGACACTTAATCATTTCAATTAACCGTCGGTCTGAAGTGATTTCCTAAATAATAAATAGAATTGTTTCTTACACTTTCAAATATGTCGTTCTTTTGTAAATAAATTGCTAGTTCGACCTTTTGTCCACAAATACCACATGGTAATTAAAACGGCAAGTATGTGCGACGTATTTAAAAACGCAGATGTAGATTGATTGAAAAAAGCAATTGTCATGTTTAAAAATATAAGTTAAACATACACTGATGTACTTGGGGTGATCCAGAATAAACGGTATTGGAATTATGACTTTGAAGAGAAACTATTCAAATCTTAATGAAACTTCGCCGGGATAAGGTAACATTTATCTAGACTCTACATTGCAAATTTCAGTTAAAAAGAACCTGTCACAGAAGGTATACAGAACACTTATTTAACATATCACAGTTATACGTGGCAGGATTCCAACGTTAAAACATCATAATGGACCTGACCTTTCTATACACTCACGTTGACTTCTCATACATTTGATATGTTTTGCAATCCATTGTTCAATCATGTCTCTGTATCATTCCTTATCAAACGAGACAAAAACACGCGAGGGACAGTTGACCGAAGTGATTGAAATTGTACCCTTAATATAGCTATTTTACTTTTTGTTGTTTAACTATTACATGCAGAACTTGAATACGTCAATATTGTGTGATTCGACGTTTTAACCAATTTATCAAGACGCTTGTAAGAGATATTTTTCTTTTATTTTTATAATATGTTATGTCTCATATTAAAAATCTGAGTCGTGAACTTTCAGTACAAAAGATGATAGTATGTTAGTACAGTTAATTTCTAGCAATGTACAAATATATTTTCTGATGAAAATTCGACCTTATGTCCAGAATCTTTTGATGCTATTTAAATGGTAAATAATTTATTATCAAAGTTTCATGTACAACATCACAAGTTTGAACAAACACAGAAACGTGAAACAATAACAACCACTAAATTACTATGTAAAATTTCTTTTTTGTTCAGTTGCAATTAGAAATTTTGACTCCAAAAGTGCCCATTTTAACAATGATTACATTATAGGGGTGTAGTTATTAACAAAGGTCTTGTAATTCAACGTTTTCTGAAGCAAACTATATTGAATATTTACGTAGAAATAGTGTACACTTGTTAGACGATTTGTCTTATAAAAATTTGAAAATACTGACGCAGGAATAATGAACAATTACCAAATTTCAAAACAGTACTAATGTTACTTCGTACCATGAACATAATTAAAAATAAAAATATAATTGATTGTTATAAGTACTTTCACCAGTGAAATTAAAACAATCAAATATAAATTATGCGTGCAGGACACTTAATAATTTCAATTAACCGTCGGTCTGAAGTGATTTCCTAAATAATAAATAGAACTGTTTCTTACACTTTCAAATATGTCGTTCTTTTGTAAATGAATTGCTAGTTCGACCTTTTGTCCACAAATACCACATGGTAATTAAAACAGTATTGGAATTATAACTTTGAAAAGAAAATCCTCATATACTTATGAAATTTTGGTGAGCTATGGTATCATTTAATTTTTTGATTCTACATTTAAAATGTCAGTTTAATAGGACCATTTACAATTACTAATCTAAAACAGTTTTACGGGGAATGTCACCAAAGTCAGAACAATTTTTTCCACATGACAATTTTGACAGTAGTTGTGTGAAACGTTTTCCAAAAGGTAGATATAGAATAATTGATAGAAAGTCATTGTCACCCCACTCTTAGACATTGATTGATGTACGAGGATTTTTTTTCAGAATTAAAGTTGCAGGCATTATGACTTTGAAAAGAAACTTTTCATATCTTAAAGAAACATTTCCGGGCAAGGCTCAGTTTACCAAAGTCATCAATTTGTAGCTTTTCAATACTGATTGTAATATTTGTTGTAAAACTATTACAGTCAGAAATTAAATACGTTAATATTTTGAGATTCGACCTTTTATCCAATTTTTTAGACGCTTTTAAGAAGACAATTTTATTGTCTTTTAAATATGATATGTCTCATATTTTTAAATCGTACCCCGAAAAGGTCAGTACAATAGATGTAGGTATGTTAGTATGGTAATTGTTTTGAAATCCACTAATATATTTTCTGAAGTAAATTCCACTTTATATCCATAATCGTTTTATGCGACTGAAATGGTAACAGTAATCAAAGCTACATGTAGCACATTAAAAATTTGACCGAACTCAGAAATATAAAACCATTACCAAGAACTCAATATCTACGACATTATTTCTTCTATTGATTTTGACGTCAATAGTGCCCTTTTCAACAATGATTTGATTACAGGGATAGAGTTATTAAAGTGTTTTATAACTCGGCGTTTTCTCCAGCAAAATACCTGTAATATTTAGATAGAAATAGTGTACGACTGTTAAAAGTTTTGTCTCATATAATTTAGAAAATATTAACACAGGTATAACGAAAAAATTTTTCATATCACAAAACAGCACAAAAATTCTTTGGTACCATGTTTAAATCTAAAAATAAAATTTATTGTAATAAACTAAGTTCAATAGTGATTTTCAAGCAATGAAATATTTATTATGCGTGAGGGCATATCCGTGATAATTTAAACAGTTGTGTGAAAGGTATTTCAAAAACGCAGACATGGAATGATTGAAAGAAAGTCATTGACACCCAAAGTCATCAATTTGTAGCTTTTCAATGCTGATTGTATTATTTGTTGATTAAGTCTTACAGTCAGAAATTTAGTACGTCAGTATTTTGTGATTCGATTTTTATCCATGTTTAGGACGGTTGTAATTAAACAATTTTTTCTATCTTTTAAAGATGTTTAGTCTCATATTTTATAAAATCTTAGCCGGAAAAATTCAGTTCAAAGGATGAAGGTATGTTTGGTTAATTTGAAGTAATCTACTAATATATGTCCTGAAACAAAATCGACCTTATGTTCAAAATCATTGTATGCGGTTGAAATGGTAAATGGCATTAACAGTATTTGAATTATTACTTAGAAAAGAAAATCCTCAAATACTTACGAAACTTTTGCTAGCTATGGTATCATTTTTTTTATTCTACATTTCAAATGTCAGTTCAATAAGACCATTAACAACAATATACACTTATTAATCCAAAACGGTTTTACGGGGAAAGTCACCAAGGTCAGAACAAATTTTCCACATTATAAATTAAACAGTAGTTGTTTTAAACGTATTTCAAAACGCAGATATAGAATAATTGAAAGAAAGTCATTGTCACTCAACCCTTAAACATTGATTGATGTGTGAGGATTTTTTCAGAATTAAAGATGCAGGCATATTGACTTTGAAAAGAAACTTTTCATTCCTTAACGAAACTTTCTCGAGCAAGACTCAGTTTACCAAAGTCATGAATTTGTAGCTTTTCAATGCTGATTGTACTATTTGTTGTTAAAATATTACAGTCAGAAATTAAATACATTAATATTTTGTGATTCCACCTTTTATCCAATTTTTTTTCAGACGCTTGTAATTAGACAATTTTATTGTCTTTAAAGATGTTATGTCTCATATTTTTAAATCGTAGCCGGAAAAGGTCAGTACGTATGTTAGTACGGTAATTGTTTTGAAATCCACTAATATATTTTCAGAAGCAAATTCGACTTTATATCCATAATCATTTTATGCGATTGAAATAGTTATTATCAAAGCTACATGTAGCGCATTACAAAATTGACCGAACTCAGAAATATAACACCATTACCAAGAACTAAATATCAATAGTGCCCTTTTCAACAATGATTTGATTACAGGGATATAGTTATTAAAAATGTTTTATAACTCGGCGTTTTTTCCAGCAAAATATATATAATATTAAGATAGAAATAGTGTTCTATTTTTAAACGTTTTGTCTTAAGTAAATTAGAAAATCTTTACGCAGGAATAACAAGCATTCTTTTTTTCCATATCTCAAAACAGCACCAAAGTAACTTGGTACCAGGTCCAAATCTAAATTTAAAAATTGTTATAAACTTATTTCACTAGTGATTTTCAAGCAATGAAATATTAATTATGCGTGCACCTAATCATTTCAATTAACCATTTCTTCAGTATTAAAGCCTTAAGTAATTTCATTAATAATTTAATGTTATTGTTTTTGTCTGATTACAATAAGTCATTCTGTTGTAAATGAATTGAAAGTTCGACCTTTTGTCCACATTTGCAACATGACAAATAAAACAGTGAGCCAGAAATAGTCAGTTACAAAGATGAAGGTATGTTAGTACTAAGTTATCTACTTATATATACTCTTAAGCCAATTCGACCTTATATAAAATGTTATGCGAAGACAATGGTAATTATCAACGATTCATGTAGCACATAAGAGGTGTGAACGATCACAGTAACTTAAAATAATTCCATTGATTTAATTTACTTAGTACGTCATTTTTTCTTCTTTCTTTGGTTCAGTTACCATGCGTAATCTTGACTTCTATATTGCCCCTTTTCACAATGATTGGATTACAGTGGTACAGTTATTAAGAAAAGATTAATAACAGATGTATTTGGCGTTTTCTCCAGCAAATAAAGATAGTATTTACAAATAAATAGTGTACGTTTGTGATAAAAAATATAATTCACTGACATAAAATATTTTCACCAGTGAAATTGAAACTAAGACATAAACATCATGCATGCGAAACACATAATCATTTCAATTAACTGTTTCTTCTGAAGTAAGGCCTGAATATTATTCTTTATTTGCGATTCGACCTTTTATCCAAATTTTCAAAACGCTTGTCATTAAACAATTTGTCTATCTTCAAAAGATGTTATGTCTCATATTTAATACCTGAGCATTAAAACGTCTCTACAAAACACGATGGTTTGTTTAAACGGCTTATTTGAAGTATTCAACGAATACATATATCTGGAAGCAAATTCGACCTAATGTCCAGATATATCTGATTGAAATGTTATTTATGAAGCTTCATGTAGCTCATCACACGTTTAAACGAACACACAAACTTGAAACTTTTAACAACTTCTATATAATTACATCATTATTTCTTCTTTGGTTTGACTGTCATCAGTTATTTTGACTTCAACAGTGCCCCTTTCAACAATAATTGTATAACAGGGGATAAAAACTTACAAAATAATAGAAATTCCACGTTTTATCCAGCAAAATATAATATGAACATTAAAATAGTATACAATTGTTAGAAGTGTTGTCTTACAAAAGTTAGAAAATATCTACACAGGAATAATGAGGAACCAATTAAATCTCAAAACAGCACACGTGTTACTTCTCACCGAAAACAACACTGTAAAATATAATTCATTTTAATAACTACTCTCATCAGTGAAATTGAAACAATCAAACATACATTATGCGTGGAGGACACATAATCATTTCAATTAACCGTTTCTTTTGAATTGAGGTCTGAAGTGATTTCCTTAATAATAAAAAGAATTGTTTCTTTCACTTGAAAATATGTCATTCTCCTTTTACTGAATTGCCAGTTCGACCTTTTGTCCACATATACTACATGGTAATCAAACCAGTAGTTATGTGAAACCAATTTAAAAAAAACAAAAAACCCGCAGATATAGAATGATTGAAAAAAGCAATGTTCATGTTAAAAAGAAACGTAAAACATTAATTCTTGTGCAAGGGAGATCAAGAATAAACGGTATTGAAATCTTATTGAAAGTTCGACGAAATAACACAGCATTTGTTCTGACCCTGTATTGCGGTATATATAGAACCTGTATCAAAAAGAATACAGGAAAAATTGAATATAAAACACTTATACGGGGTAGGTGTCCATCATCAAAACGTCATAATGGACCTTGCTTTTCTACACAGGCGCGTTGACTTGTTACACAATTGATCTGCTTGCAATCCATTATTCATTCATGATTCTGTACATTTCCTGATCTAATGGGGCAAGAACATGCTGAATTTCGAGAGCCAATCTAAAAAAGTCACCGAATCTGTAGCTTCCCAATCGTGTTTTTTCTTTTTGTTATTTAATTTTAACATTCAGTTTTTAAATACGTCAATATTTTGTTATTCGACCTTTTCACCAATTTATCTAGACACTTGTAGCCATTTTGTTTATTTACTTTTAAAAATTGAACCAGAAAAAGTCAGTTCAATACATGATGGTATGTTAGTACGGTTAATTTGAAGTAATCTACAATATTATTCCTCAAGCAAGCTAATTCGACTTTATGTCCAGAATCATTTTTTGGTAATTATCAAAGCTTCATAAAGCACATTACTTGTTTGAACGAACACAGAAACTTAAAACCATTTATAACCAATAAATAACAACGTCATTATTTCTTATTAATTAAAGATGTTATGTCTAATATTTTTAAATCGTAGCCGAGGAAGGTCAGTACAAAAGATGTAGGTATGTTAGTACGGTAGTTGTTTTGAAATCCACTAATATATTTTCAGAAGCAAATTCGACTTTATATCCATAATCATTTTATGCGATTGAAATAGTTATTATCAAAAGTAGATGTAGCACATAACAAAATTGACCGAACTCAGAACTATAAAACCAATATTATTTCTCAAGCTAATTCGACTTTATGTCCAAAATCATTTTATGGTAATTATCAAAGCTTCATAAAGCACATTACTTGTTTGAACGAACACAGAAACTTTTTTATTTTTTTTATTTATTTGCCAGGTGTTATTTTGACGTCAATAATGCGCTTCACAACAATGATTTGATTACAGGGATAGAGTTATTAAAAAGGTTTAGTAACTTGGCGTTTTCTCCAGCAAAATACATATAATATTAAGATAGAAATAGTGTACTTTTGTTAAAAGATTTGTCTTAAGTAAATCAAAAATATATTTACGCGGGAATAACGAGCATTCTTTTTTTCCATATCTCAAAACAGCACAAAAGTTACTTGGTACCAGGTCCAAATCTAAATTTAAAAATTGTAATAAACTAATTTCACTAGTGTTTTTCATGTTTTTCGTGCAAGACACATACTCATTTCAATTAACCATTTCTTCAGTATTAAAGCCTTATGTAATTTCCTTAATAATTCAATGTTATTGTTTTTGTCTGATTACAATAAGTCATTCTGTTGTAAATGAATTGAAAGTTCGACCTTTTGTCCACATTTGCAACATGACAATTAAATCAGTGAGCCAGAAAAAGTCAGAAAAAAGAAGGTATGTTAGTACGGTTAAGTTATCTACTTATATATACTCTTAAGTCAATTCGACCTTATATCCAAAATCATGTTATGCCATTAAATTGGTAATTATCAAAGCTTCATGTAGCACATAAGAGGTGTGAACGATCACAGTAACTATAACTTATTACATTCATTTAATTACAACGTCTTTTTTCTTCTTTCTTTGACTCAGTTACCATGCGTAATCTGACTTCTATATTGCCTCTTATCACAATGATTGGATTACAGGGGTACAGTAATTAAGAAAAGATTAGTTACAAATGTATTTGGCGTTTTCTTCAGCAAAATTAATATAGTATTTAACAAAGAAATAGTGTACGTTTGTGATTAAAAAATAGAAAATATTAACGCATAAATGGTGCACTACTGTTCAAGTTTCAAAACAGCACAAATAATATTTCTTACCCTGTACATTATAAAAAATATAATTCACTTTAATAAAATTCTTTCACCAGTCAAACTGAAACTATGGCGTAAAAATCATGCATGTAAGACACATAATCAATTCTTTAACTGTTTCCTCTAAAGTTAGGCTTGAATTAATATTCCTTATTTGTTTTTGACATTTTATCCAATTTTTCAAGATGCTTGATATGAAGCAATTTGTCTATCTTCAAAAAATGTTGTGTCTCATATTTTTACATCTGAGCAGGAAAAAAATCAAAAGAAAAGATAAAAGCATGCCATTACTGCTAATTTGAAGTAATCTGCTATTACAATATATTTTATGAAGCAAATTCGACCTTATGTCCAAAATAACTAAATGCAATTGAAATGGTAATGATCAAAGCTACTTGTAGCACATCAGAAATGTGAACGAACACAGTAACTTAAAGTTATTTGCAACCACTTAATTACTGTTTCTTCTGAATTTAGACCTGAATTAATTTTTGTAATAAATGAAATTACCAGTTCAACCTTTTGTCCACATATTATATGCCATATGATAAGTAAAACGGAAATTGCGTGAATCGTATTTTGAAACGCAGAATTAAAATAGTCATCGTCATGTTTAAAAAAAAACACTAATATTTACATATTTTGAAACGCAGATATAAAACGATTGATAAAAGTCGTTGTCAAGTTCATAGAAACCCTTAACAATTCATTGAAGTACGAAGAGTTATCCAGAATTAAAGGTACAGGCATTATGAATTTGAAAGAATTTCTGCATATCTTAAGGAAACTTCGCCGAGCGACTTTCAGTTTACCGAAGTAATCAATTTGAATATATACATTTTGCTGTTTAAATATCACATTCAGAACTGGAATTTCTCAATATTTTGTAATTCGACGTTTTATCCAATTTATCAAGACCCTTGTAATAAAACAATTTGTCTATCTTTTGAAGATGTTATGTCTCATACTCTAAAGTCTGAACCGTAAAAATTCAGTTCAAAAAATAATATAATGTAAATACGGTTAATTTGAAGTAATCTATTTATATATTTCCTGAAGCAAATTCGACCTTATGCCCAGAATCATTGTATGCGGTTTCAGTTGTTACTATCAATGCTTAATGTAGCACACAAATGTTTGAAAGAACACAGAAACTTTAATTAATTCACAACCACTAAACAACTACGACAGTGATTAATTCTTTGATTTAGTTTCCATCAGTTATTTTGATGTCAGTAGTTCCTCTTTCAACCATGACTGTATTACAGGGGTATATTTATAAAAAAGTTTAGTAAATCAAAGTTTTCTTAGGCAAATTATATACAATTAATATAGAAAAAGTGCACAAGTCTAACACGTTTTGTCTTTTTTAAAATGAGAAAAAAATTAACGAAGGAATAATGAGCAATTTTTCAAATCTCAAAACAGCACAGTTAGTACTTCGTAACGTCTACAAAACTATAAATATAGGTATTTGAAATAACTTGTTTGTAACAAGTGATATCCAAACAATGAAATATAAATTATGCGTACAGGGCACATAATCGTTTCAAGGAAATGTTTCTTTTGAACTAAACCCTGAATTAATTTCCTCATCGATGGAAGGAATTGTTTTTGATACTGCAAATATATGTATGTCATAATTTTGTTAATGAATTGCCAGTTCGACTTTTTGTCCAAATATGCAACATGATAATTAAAACAGTAGTTGTGTGAATCGTATTTCAAAACGCAGATATTGAACGATTGAAAGGAAGTAATTGTTATGTATACCCGCTATCCATCTTGACCTTTTTACATTGATTGATGTGCGAGGATTCAAGAATTGTAGGAACTCTTCATATCTAAACGAAACTTCGCCGAGCGAGACTACTATTTGTTGATTTGCTTTTTGCAGTCAGAAATTGAATACGTCAATATTTTGTGATTCGACCTTTAATCCAATTTTAAGAGGCTTGTTACAAAACAATTTGTCTATATTTTACTGATGTTATGTCTCATATTTTAAAATCTTAGTCGGAAAAAAATCCGTACAAATCACGTCCCCAACGGTAAAACGTCTAAGTGTGACCTTTTTTTTCTATACAGACACGCCGACTAGTCACACATTTGATATACCTTGCAATCCATTGTTCAATCATGTCTCTGTATCATTCCTCATCTAAGTAAGCAACAACATGCTGAATTGCGAGAGCCAGTTCACCGAAGTCATCGGGTCTGTAATCTTTCAATGCTGATTATAGTTTTTGTTACTTACAGAACTTAAATACGTCAATATTTTGTGATTCGACCTTTTATCCAATTTATCAAGACGCTTGTTACAGTATTCATTAAAATTATTTTTTTTTAAAGATTTTATGTCACAAATTTAAAACTCTGTGCGAGAAAAGGTCAGTATCAAAGATGATGGTATGTTAGTACGGTTAATTTGAAGTAATCTACAAATATATTTCCTGAAACAAATTTGACCTTATGTCAAAATCATTGAAATATTAATTATCAAAACTTCGTGTAACACATCACATGTTTAACAAGCACAGAAGCTTAAAACTAATTACAGCCACTAAATATCTACGTCATTCTTTTTTCTTTGATTCCATGCATAATTTTGACTTCAATAGTGCCCTTTAAACAATGAGTGGATTGCAGGGGTAAAGTTATTAAAAAGTTTAGTAATTTGGCGTTTACTCTAGCAAAATGTATATAAAATTAACACAGAAATACAATTGTTAGACATTTTGTGTATAAAAAGCAGAAAATATTTACGCAGAAATAGTGCACAACTGTTCAAATTTCAAAACAGCACTAATATTCCTTCGTACCGTCTTCAAAAATATAAATTAAATTAATGGAATAAACTACTTTCGAAATTGAAATTGAAACTATGGAAATAAAATCTTGCGATCAAAATACATAATCATTTCAATGCTGTTAATACTATTTGTTGTTTAAATATTACATCCGGAACTTAAATGCGTCAATATTTTGTGATTCGACCTTTTATCTAATTTATCAAGACCCTTGGCAATTCACAAGATATGTTGTCATCTTCACATCTAAATCAAAAGTATTTTTCTGGCTTTTAGTTTTATAAATACGTTTTCAATTTTAAGCAATTATCTCAAACACTTTTTTTCAAAATAAATAAAAACATAGGGTTTTAAAAATGCAATTCGTTTTTGCCCAGAAAATTAACAAGAGGGCCATGATGGCCCTATATCGCTCACCTGAATATGACTGCTTTTAACAAAGTTGCTATGGACATGGTTAATTGAACCCATATTCAAACTTGGCCTAGAAATTATTGAAACAATCTTTCTGACAAATTTCAAGGTTATTTGGACTGAAAGTGTAGCCTCTAGTGTTAACAAGGTTTTTCGATATTTGGGCTCTGTGACCTAGTTTTTTAATCCAGATAATCCATATCCAAACCTGAGCTAGAAATCATCAAAACAACCTTTCTGACAAATTTCCAGGACATTTGGACTGAAAATGTAGCCTCTAGAGTGTTTACAAAGTGTTTCGATATTTAGGCTCTGTGACCTAGTTTTTTAATCCAGATGACCCATATTCAAAGCTGAGCTGGAAATCATAGAAGCAACCTTTCTGACAAATTTTCAGGTTATTTGGAATTAAAATCTTAACTCTAGAGTGTTAACAAGGTTTTTCCATATTTGGTCAATGTGACCTAGTTTTTGACCAAAGATGACCCATATTAGTACTTGAGCTAGAAATCATCAAAACAACCTGTCTGACAAATTTCCAGGATATTTGCACTGAAAATGTAACCTCTGGAGTGTTAAAGTGGTTTTTACCTTTTAGGGCTCTGTGACCTAGTTTTTGATCCCAGATGACCCATATCCTAGTCCGGGCTAGAAATCATTGAAACAACCTTTCTGACAAATTTCAAGGACATCTGGACTGAAAATGTAACCTCTAGAGCATTAACAAGGATTTTCTACTTTTTGGCCATGTGTCCTAGTTTTTGACCCCACATAACCCATATTCAAAACTGAGCTAGAAATCATTAAAACAAATTTCAAGGTTATTTGAACTAAAAATGTTACCTCAATGCGTGTTTACAAGGTTTTTCCATATTTGGGGTCTGTGACCTAGTTTTTGACCCCAGATGACCTTTATTCGAATCTGAGCTAGAAATCATTAAAACATTTTTTCTGACAAATTTCGAGAATATTTGGACTGAAAAGTAGCTTCTAGAGTGTTAACAAGTTTTTTGCTATTTTTGGGCTCTGTGACCTAGTTTTTGATTTCAGATGACACATATTCAAATTTAACCTAGAAATCATTGAAACAACCTTTCTGACAGATTCCAAGTTATTTGGACTGAAAATGTTACCTCTAGAGTGTTAACAAGGTTTTTCCATATTTGGGCTCTGTGACCTAGTTTTTGACCCCAGATGACCCAATTTTGAGCTTGAGCTAAAAATCATCAAAACAACCTTTCTGACAAATTTCCAGGATATTTGGACTGAAAATGTAACCTCTAGAGTGTTAACAAGGTTTTTTCTATTTTTGGGCTCTGTGACCTAGTTTTTGAACCCAGATGACCAATATTCGAACTTGAGCTAGAAATCATAGAAACAACCTGTCTGACAAATTCCCAGATTATTTGGACTGAAAATGTTACTTCTCCTTCTACAAGAAGATTTTCAAAGTTTTCACTATATAAGCCTATGTAAAACCAATGACCCCGGGGTGGGGCCAAATTTGACTCCAGGGGTATAATTGGAACAAACTTGGTAGAGGTCCACTAGACAATGCTACATACTAAATCTTAAGGCTCAGGGCCTTGTGGTTTCAGACAAGAAGATTTTCGAAGTTTTTCCTATATAACTCTATGTAAAACAAGTTACCCCTGGGGCGGGGCCATTTTTGACCCAGAGGCCATGACTTGAACAAACTTGGTAGAGGTCCACTAGACAATGCTGCACACCAAATATCTAAGCTCTATGCCTTACGGTTTCTGACAAGAAGATTTTTTAAGTTTTTCCTATATAACTCTATGTAAAACAAGTTACCCCTGGGGCGGGGCCATTTTTGACCCAGAGGCCATGATTTGAACAAACTTGGTAGATGTCCACTAGACAATGCTGCACACCAAATATCTTAGCTCTATGCCTTACGGTTTCTGACAAGAAGATTTTTAAAGTTTTTCCTATATAACTCTATGTAAAACAAGTTACCCCTGGGGCGGGGCCATTTTTGACCCAGAGGCCATGATTTGAAGAAACTTGGTAGAGGTCCACTAGACAATGCTGCACACCAAATATCTTAGCTCTATGCCTTACGGTTTCTGACAAGAAGATTTTTAAAGTTTTTCCTATATAACTCTATGTAAAACAAGTTACCCCTGGGGCGGGGCCATTTTTGACCCCAGGATCATAATTTGAACAAACTTGGTAGAGGTCCACTAGATGATGCTTTATACCAAATATCAAAGCTCCAGGCCTTGTGGTTTCTGACAAGAAGATTTTTAAAGATCCAACTTTTCAAATCTGTTTTTAGCTCCTGTGACCCAGAAATGCAATGAACCGGAACCATTTGAACAAACTTGGTAGAGCTTCATGCAAGGAACATTCTAGGCAAGTTATATTAAATTTTGCCCAGTGGTTTCAGAGGAGATGTCGTTTGAATGAATTGTGGACGATGGACGGACGGACGGACGGACGCCGGACAATCAAGGATCCTAAAAGCTCACGTGAGCATGCTCAGGTGAGCTAAAAATGATAATTGCATTAGGTGACTAGAAATAACATGTAATGTTTAAATCAAATTTCTGAAAAAAATCGAAAAGTAGCAGAAAGTCTTTACTGTCATCTTAAAGATATTTCAAATACAGCTGTAAACAAACAATGCATGGTCATATAGTACTTAATGAAAAAATAGTAAGACATGAAATTCTATAAAAAAAGATTCAAAGTTACATTTGTTCACATTTTGATCCTTTAAGCTATATATGATACCTATCTCAGGAATCGCGACCGATGATAAGCACACCGTTTAACAAAATTGAGGTTCTCACTATATCTGTAAATACTTAAAACAGACCAAAACTTGATAAAAACGCATGATTTTGCTGTGAAAGGCACATTAACAAACTGCCCCTAAGTGGTTTTGTATTATGTAAAATATTTCATATGTAAAAGAAGATCTAAAAAAAAAATGGAAAGAAAGTGGAAAGAAAGTGGTATTTTTAAATCAAGAACGACAAATATTGATAAATTCGACTATGCGTACAAATCGCAGTTAGTATTTTCTTAAAGTCGAAGTATATCTTGTCTGACTTTAAGTCGAAAAAATTCCTTGACTTAAAGTCGAAACTTTTTAACGACTCATCCTTTGTTAGAAATGACATCCTCAATCAGTAACACTTCGCAACTTAAGTATGAGGGACAAAGATCATGTTGTCTTTTTCTATAGTATTATATACAGAGGTCGTAGAAAATGTTCTACCTTATGTACGCATTATAAACATATATACCTCGTTTCGACCTTTAGACGAAATCATAACTATATATATATATATATATATATATATATATATATATACATATATATGTGTGTGTTTGTGTGTGAAACACACCCATTTAGTTCTTGTTTTATATCTAGTCAATATTTATGCCTATGTGTCTTTCACTTGATATTTTCTAAATTATGATATACAATTTTTTTCAGGGAATTGCTTTGTTCTAATGCTGGAAAATGTTATTAACCCTAAACCAATTCTATATTATTATATTTATTGCAAGAATCATGTTTATAATTAATAAAACATTCTGTTAATTACGGTATGTGGTTTGTTCCTCTTTCTTTTTGATTTCTTTGGAATTTTATAAAGTAACCAGATTGTAACTGTCATCAGCCAAGGGTAAAGCCTTTACACAGTTCAAAAGAGCTTGAAAACCTTATGCATGATTGTGTGTACTTTTCATACAGTATGATAGTCCTTTACGGACAAAACGTTGACAAGTCAACCGCTAAATATTGTAACATACTTCAACAGTGCAGTGATAGCTCTATCAAAATTTGTTCTACTGTAATAAAGACACTTGTTGTCAGTATTGTACACTGCAAGGTTAGAGATTTCCTAAAGTAAATGACAAAAACAATTTTAGTTCCAACTCTCACGTGTAATCAATAATACTTATAAACACATGGTAAGCACAAATATTAGTATGAATTATGATATTAATGACAAGAAGTAATTATATGTGGAATACATCATTTGTTGTTATCAACAATATAATATGGTCCACAGTTTATCTCCAGTGCTAACACTTAACTTGTTTTGTTTGTTCACAAACGAGACTACATTTGATGTCAATTTAACGATTTTCCTGTCCAAATAAAATCAAGATCCTATACCTTACGAACAATTGATAGACAGTTGGAAACAGCCTAGTTGGAAGTGAGTCATACACGCACAAACTGTTACCTTATCGACGAATGATAGGCAGTTGCAAGTTAGTAAGATATGCACAAACTGTAAAAATTTGTTCAACCAAATCTTGCATAATTAATCTGATTACGCGTTCCAAATGGTAGAAGCATTTAATTCTTTGTATAATTCGTTCAACATGAATTCGTGCTTTTGAAATATTCTCAGACCGAGTTGCCTCCTGCTTACTTATTTGTGGCCGATTTCGTCCTTTAAATTCTGGCATTAACAATTTCACACCTTTCTTTTTCAGATCACCACTAATATTAAATCCACGGTCAGCCATGACTGTCTGACCAGAACTTAAACCATCCAGAAGTGAATCACTATACAATGTAATGTGTTTGTCTGACGACCTGCCTCCCCAAGCTTTCGAAACATAATTCACTGCCAAATACGGTGAAAGCCCCACTAAAAATTTCACTGTATCATGGTGCTTGTAGTTTGAGAAAGTCCTTTTCCTAGCATCTAAATTTGCTGCTCTTTGTACCATGAGTTCCAGGGTTTCCACTGGCCAATTTTATTTTTCCGCCAATGGGGAGGGTTCCGGGAGGGAGCTCCCGGCAGTGGGAGCTCCCGGCCGTTGACAATTTTTCAATTTCTCATTTTTAAAAACTTAATTTATAGGTTATAACAGGTTACTAAAATTGACATCACTTCTAATATTACAGCATTTACCAGTTCATTCCACGGCACAGAACAGAGAGAGAGTCATTTACTTTCATGTGTAAGTCTAGAGGAGCCCATCCTCTGTAAGTATTAGATTCTTGTTTGTATTTTTGTATTCTTGTTCCTTGTAATGCAAGGATGATGAATGTAAGGTATAGATAATGTAATCTTTTAAACTGCCAAGTGTCAGTTACAGGGAAATGTTCTAAATGCAATCAATTACTTTTAAAATTTGTATGAATATTCTTTGTGATATGTATGGTTATCTGCTTATGACATTATAATTTATAAAATACGGATTTAATTCATTAGCAGTTTATTTATAATTGTGTTATCTTTTTTATAGGACGAAGATTGATTTGCCGTACAAATTTTGGCAAGCAAAGAGTCGTCTTTGCTCCTTAAATTTGAAAGATGTCTTGCTTGTGAAATTGTGAAATTAAAGATGATGTGTACTAAAACTCCAGGACTCACTTGGTCATTAAACCCAGCCCCTGGTATTACACAACATATCTAGAGCTTCAACTGTTACGAATATTTTATGGCATTAAAGCATTTTAAAATGATAAATCTAATATTTTGCTGACTTTAATTTTCTAAAATCTACATACATCACATCAACAAATTACAATTGATTTATCATTATCAGGGCTCACACTGGCTTAAAAAATAATAGCCAATATTCTTAATTTAAAAAAATGATAGCCAAAAGTTCAGGTATATTGATACCTCCACTGTTTTGTTAGATCTACATAAAACCATGGCTTTAATTAGCGTATAGAAATTAAACTTGCAGACATTCACAGAATACAGCCTTTTTTTCTGAATCACTTACTGAAAAATGGCATCATCACCAATGTACTTATATTTTTTGTCTTTGTACTAAAGATTTTTAAACAGAAGATTGCTTCTTTTCGTTTTAAATAATTATAAAAAAAAATCGGAGTCGCGAAAATATGTGACAATTGAAAAATTTTCTGTTTTATGCAGAAATATACACAATTTTGGTTGTTCTATATTAAATTGTGTGGGAGTTAATACTTTTTAATTATTTTAACATTGCTTTCCACTGGCGATGTAATCAAGCAGCCTAAAACAAATTTCAAAATTTGCAATTTCGGAGTGTAATTCTCCCAACATGTGACCGTCGACAATAAGGTCAAATTGACATGTAATGGCCGCTGGCAGTAACACTTTTCACAACTTTCATCTGGATTTATCAATCAGCAATCTATTAGGGCATTCTTTTAAACTATACATCGGAAAAATATTTTTTTTTATGCTTTTTTTTCGCCACTTCCAAATATTTTTCTGCCATTTGCGAAACTGGCGAATTGCAGCGGAAACCCTGAGTTCTGTACAGTCTATCATTATTTTCAAGTCTTCAAAACTATTGAAGCACTCCGCTTTCTCTTCCTCACTACTTTGCATTTCGAACAGTAATTTAAAAAAATGTTAATCCATGTGCTGAACAACCTTGAAATGTGTGCTGGGCTGGTGTCAAAAGTGTGTGCCAAGTCTTCATTGAAATTTCCAGTCTTTAGCTTTGCTAGAACAATGAATATTTCTTCTTCAATTGTGAATTTCCTGTCTGGCCCTTTACTACTTACAGGAGATTCAGTTGAACTGTTAGTTGATTGTCCTCTCCAGTAAGAAACACCTGTTGGTTTGATTCTTAACTTTAGATAATTACACAATGCTGCAAAAACAGCATAATTTGGCAAGCTTGTGTAAAACTGGAATTTATCGTCATTATCTTTTACATTTTCAAGTCGTAACTGTTTAGACTTAAGGATTTCATTTTCTTTCTCCAAATCCAACAATTTTGTCTCCTGACTGCAATTATCTACTGAGGAAGAGTTTGTACTAACATAGTCATGATCTTGGGGGACAACTGGAAAGTGAAGAATCCTCTGAGCTTTGGGCCGACCAGGTCTTTCTCCAGACTGAGATTTTAGTTTTCTTCCGCTTGACAATGATGGAGTATGTGCATGAACACCTTAAAAAGAAAGAAATATGCATCCTATCATCAGGATAATATTCATTCATTGAGATGTTGTGATTAACAATGTACAGGGTAGGGTGTGAGTGACAGTGCCAACTACAAGTGTTCCTTTTTCTCTGCTAAGTAAACATCTAGCATAAAACAAGCGGGTACAATTTTTTTTTGGTCACCATGACAACAGTGGCAACTTACATCAGATTATCTGTGAGCAGTATTACTGTATTAAGCCAAAATCTTGCAGAAACTGAACTTAATAAAAATGTGAATATTTTTTTTGCTTCATCAGCAGTTCTAAGTCCTGTCATGGTAACCAAATGACCTTGACCTATATAACAATCCGATACCATATTCTTCCCCTCGGAGCACCTCTGGGGCTATATAGTTTGGTGTCCCACAGAAAGTGTTTGTTAGGTCACCTGGCCATAGGTTCTCCTGTCACAAAGTATAAAACAATTAACATGTAAGATCACTTGTTCACCATTAACACTCTAAACTGTGAATCCATTTCTATCAACGACTTTCTTATGCTATCTTGTCCTTACTTTTAAAAATAATATTTATTTGTAGCAGAAAAATGAAAATCTTGGCTTTCAATCCAAAACAGGACTGTAATGTAAAATTCTTTTTTTAAATACACAGTCAATAAGTTTCAAGCCCACAGTTCTTCAAAGCATCATTTGACTTCCGTTTCTGAAGTGTCAACCACAGAAAAGAATGGACTGAAGTGGATTCACAGAAATTAAATTTTTCTAAACTTATTTGCAAAGAAGACAAATTATCATCTGTTTCTTTAACCCAGCTCTTAAGAGAACAATCAAAATGGACAAACATATTCAAGCAAAATGTAAAACCCAGTACATGTAGTTCTATTTTTCTCTCTGTGTCTTCTTTACAAACATCTCTACAGCAAATGAGAAGCATTGTTACCAAGCAGCAACTCTAGTAAACATACTTCTCACTATTACACTACCTCTACCAGTGATGATTATATGACCTTGACCTCTAGGTGTGAAGGTCATGACCTATGACCTACCATAATCCTCTCCTCGTAGAATCTCTGGGGCTATGTAATTAGGTGTTTCACAGAATGTGCTGGTGGCATCTCCAGGCCAGAGTCCTTCCTAGATATTGAGGTAGACAGCAGCAACATGTGATCAAATATGTGTCATGGTAACCATGGTGATAAAAAGTATATGCTCATGAAAATATGACAAATTAAAAAGGGCAATGAGAAAGTCCTGTCAACTAATATACATTTTTCCAAATATACAGATTTTGAGAATGGGGTTTTAAATGACCACATTCCTTGACTACAGAAAAACACAGTAAGAATGACTTTTTTATACATATAACAAAGGTGAAATCATATCTGAGATGCACAGTGTGTCCTGAAAGCTAAAAAGAATACTGACATGTATGCATCCAGGTCTTATGTTTGCCATAGAAACAGACAGCATATATGACAAGAACACACAATCTGCCTTCAGCAAGAACATACAGCTGACACCGGCTGCACTGACACAAGTATCAGAATGTACATGTAGAGATTATCTACTTATTCATTGCTGCCCATATGACCAATGCCCCCTGAACATTTTAGTTATTTCACATTGTGAGGATAGTACAAGATAAGGCATATTATTGGAGAGTCTTTCACGTGTACGGAACTAATACATGGGACCCTAGTTCTGCAACCATTTAAAAAGACGTCAGTGGAGGAGTGAGAGATTAAACTCTTCACTCCTAGATTAAGAGTCTATTTCTTCACAACTTGACAAAAGATTTATGCCCAGAGATGTAGAGTGTTTCTGTTTTATTATCAATACAAAGAAATACCACAATTAAATAATAGGTTGGAAAATCACAAAGATAGTCCATTTAGGTTAAAGTACTTGTAATATGGTCATCAGAAATCATGTAATGTAGCTGATGAAAAAAAATGAGGTATTTTCAAATAGAACATATCCACCGTCATCACTTCCACAGAGAGTTGTCTTAACCTACCTTACACATTCCATAATCTGTGAGTTTAATATGTCCATCTGAGTCCAGTAATACATTGTCCAGTTTCAGATCTCTGTACACAATACCTGAAGGGGAGAAGAATATGTCAGCTCAGCAATTATCCTACTGACCTTAGTCACCTTTGCCAAGTCTCATGTAAGCTGATTACCATACAGTACAGTATAAAGTCAAAACTTTTTAAAAATATTTACAGGAATCTACAGATTAAAATAAAACTTTGTGCAAATCAAGTAACATGGTTTGGATGGACTCATCCCAAGAATCAATAACGTAGCCTTAACAACAGTACTAGGAAACAAATAAATCTGCATTTAGAAGCAAAAGGCTTATCAAGGACACTGTTTTGTTCCCCTAAAAATGTACTAGGCTAGTTGTAGAAACTCTACTGTTTTTAAAATGATTCAGTGCTCAATATAAGACATTACCTCTCTGATGTAAATAATTCAATGCGAGGACAATTTCAGCAGAGTAAAATCTTACGTGTTCCTCTGGCAGTCTATGCTGTCTTTGCATATGGAACATGAGGTCTCCTCCATTCACAAACTCTATCACAAAGAATAACCTACAAACAGATAGCAGTCTGAAGTCACTCCCTGGCACTTACATGTTTACCAAAGGACAGATTTCATCATGCATAACATTTACATCCTTTTTAAAAGCCTATCTGAATAAACTGTAATAATACATGTCAGGGCTCTAGAAACTTTCATATCTCAATCAGTCTGAGGCCAGGAAGGTAAAATTCGGTTAAAACCGATAAATTTATGGTTTTCTGGAGCCTTGACACAAGTACCTATAGGATTTAATTAACACTATATGACTATACTGGAAGTTCAAATCTTCTCTCTGGTAAGATTCTACTGGTGAAAGGGCATAACAATTTAGTATACTGAAAACCACTTATTAAATACTGAAAATATTTTTTTTACCATTTATATTACTTAGGCCAAAACTTTTAAAAAATATTTAATCCATAATAATTACTTAAAACTGTCATTCATGAAATTCAAGATGTAACAAGCCCTATATTCGAATGAATGCCATGCCCCTGGCAGGGTTAAAGTTTAGTGACAAACAAACAAACACACAGACAGACCAAAAACAATATACCCTCCCTCTGGAAGGCAGACATTATCTCAGAGTAGCATTGCTTTACCTGCTGGGCGTCTGGAAACAGGAATGCAGCCCAACAAGGAATGGGTAGTTTGTCGCTGTCTCAAACACATGCTTCTCTGTCTGAACCCAATCTATGTCCTGAAAACAGGTCAATACCGTCATAACTAAAGCAAAGCTTCTAGGGTTGAAAAATGCTGCTGATTAAACCAGTTTCTGATAAAAATGATTTAAGATTCAGTTTCACTTACAAAGAAAAAATTTACTAAAATAACAGACTTTAAATATGTTACAGTATTCTATTAACAATCATCTAATTTTTTCACAATCATACGGCATTCATTATCTTTGTAATAAATTTAGACCTGACTCAGTTCTCCGACCCATGAAACCGTAGTCAATATGCATTTAGCTGATTCACGAGATTGATTTTAGCTGTCTGAATAAGAGGAATGTTCATTACAAGAACAGTTAAAGCAGATATGTGAATCCTGTTATCTTAATTTATTCATCTTTGTAATAAAAACTGGGTCAGTAACATCTATAAGATTCACCTATGTGAAACCAGACAGAAAATGGATGTTTACATTTTACTCATGTTGTTTGATTAAAGCTCAAAAGAATTCATTTTACATGGTTTATTAACCTTAAATAATAATTAGTTTATATTCAAACAGGTTTAAAGAAGGAAGATCACATTGACAGTTATTAGCACCACATCTGATCAATTCAAACAGCATGAACTAAATGCACTTTACAGACAAATGAAATACGATAAATTCTAAGTAGAGTATCTATCATGTCACAGCTCTCAATTTAAAAATTAATTGTGGTGTAAGGTGGTTATACCAAGTCAATATCACAGTACTTATACAGAACAGAGAATGAAGTCAATATCACAGTACCTATACAGAACAGAGAATAAAGTAAATATCACAGTACTTATACAGAACAGAGAATAATGTATACCTCATCATCATTGACAAGTTCCTTCTTGATCACTTTCATTGCATAGAGACGTTTTGATCTTTTCTGTTGCACAAGTATCACCTTGGCGTAACTTCCTCGACCAATCACACGTAGAATGTTAAAGTCATCCAGAGTCACCATCTTACTGCTGTCACCTGCTGACGAGGCCTAAAACATCCAACATTGAATATGGTTTATGTTTCCAGCAGTTAAAAACATGGATGATTAGCACTTTATCTTTACACATAAACATTATAAATTGATTGTTGTTTTAGTAAGTCTTAAAAAAAGGAATATTGGTATCAGAAAATTAATTTTCTTGGGTATTTACTGTTGTTCTTCACTTTTTAACCCTTATCATACTGCAGACAACTGACTCTGCCTTTGCGACCAGTGCAGACCATGATAAGCCTGCACATCCATGCAACCTGATCATGGTCTACACTATTCACCATTCAGTCAGTAAATTCTCAATAAACACCCCTTTAATCAATTAATGTCCAACTTGAAAGATGGACAAGTCAATTTTAGATATTTAGCATGATAAGGGTTAAACTAAATATATTATAAAGTATCAGATACCAACTCTGCAAGCTATAAACATGGTCATGTTAACACTTAACACAAATTCAATCATCTTCATAACAAGGAAACAATTATTGATGTAACAATAATGGGTTTGTGCTGAACTTTGATTGCTGTATCTCTATTTCCCTGCTCTTCACCAGTGTATAAATAGTGAAAATACTATAGCTAAGCTTCCTCTATAATTATAGTCTGGAGTGGTAACATTACAGATTCAAATTTGTGACAGCTCATAAAAATAGATTAATTTATACTGAATGGAAATACTACTTTATCATTTCTTACACAAAATACAATTGTGAGTACTCTCATTAACCTAGTATTATCATATGTTCTACTTTAACCAATTTTGACACTTGGATTTTGTTTGTAAAAAAAGCCATGTATCTTTAGATATGGACTGTTGAAATTGAAAATATTTAAAGTAATTGTTAGTAAAAAAAAAAAAAAAAAAAAGATTGAAAGTTTCTGAAAACACAGCTTTTCAACTGCCTGTTACCACTGTACAAGCATCATAACTTTAAGCATGGAGGTCAATCAGATAGATACAACAGTGATACAATGGTGAAGAGTAAGGGATGTTCTCCACATACAACAGAAAGATCCAACAATAAGTATCCATTTATCTTTTGACATTTAAAACAACCTTCACTTATTCAGAAAAGTATTTTCAGTTATTGTCAGGAAAAGTCATTCCACTAATTGAAAGAAACAAGTCAAGCCTATATGCACTGATCTCTAGATAAAGCTTTTTTTTTTGTTTTTGTTTTTTACTTAAATCCAAGATAGCTGGACTTCACACTGCACAGCCAAAGAAAGAAAGAAACAGGATACAGACAGAAAGGCTTGCTCATAATAACTTGTATCTAAATTGCTAAAATAATTGGCAGCTAGCTTGCATGAAAGCCCAATCATTATCTAACCAAATTTAAAGCTATAATAGTAAACATCTAACTAAAATGATTTTCCATGTCACAAGCAGCTTTCTGTATGAAATGACAAATCCAACTCACTTCAGTGACTGTTAAAGACAAAACTGAGAGGGGTAAAGGAAATTTTCAGTGAAGTAAAAAAAAAAGGTGAAATCTAATTTCTCTGAAAGCAAAACTAGTGAAGAAAAGTGAAACTATTATTGCTAAAAGGAAAACAAGAGAGCCATGATGGCCCTATATCACTCACATGAGTATGACTGCTTTTAACAAAGTTGTTATGGATGTGGTAAATTGACCCCAGATGACCCATAGAGCTAGAAATTATCGAAACAACCTTTCTGAAAAATTTCAATGTTATTTGGACTGAAAATGTTACCACTATCTAGAGTGTTAATGTAACCCGGAAAAATCCACCTGCCCCGTGCTGGGTTTGAACTCGGGTACCTTCGATTACTAAATGGACACTCTACCATGTCGCCATAAAAGCTAGCTGATAGGCAAGGGAGTACAAGTGCTGTATTATACCTCTGCTACATACACCCTCTCCTTCTTAGAATTCGTCCTCCACTGGAGAACTAGTGATATCTGTCAAGCTCATCCCTTAGATGGTAAGTTATGTGTTATGTGCAATGTGTAATGTGTGTCATTTGTAGCTATGCATTACTATGTGCCCTGCAGGTCTGTCTGTAGTCTGTAGTTTTAACTTGCTGAAACCTTAGGAAACTATATATGTATTGTTTAAGGTAGAATATCTGAATAGATGTTTTGGCCACTAGAACTATCGCTGAATGCGATTCATACCCCCACCAATGATCTTGACAGAAGACGACATGGAAAGGTGGTTAAGGGAGTAACTTTAGTGGCACAAATACATATACATAAAAAGAAATTATCTCTGGTGAAAAAAAAAAACAAATTGTACAGGTAATAGTATAAATATATATTGTCAAATCATGTTCGAAACAGTTACAAATAACCTTTTATTTTCGTGAATATCTGTTCTAGTTTCAGAAACATTTAAGTATTAATGGTTATAAGTTTACATAGGGGTAAAGGAAATTTTCAGTGAAGTAAAAAAAAGGTGAAATCTAATTTCTCTGAAAGCAGAACTAGTGAAGAAAAGTGAAACTATTATTGCTAAAAGGAAAACAAGAGAGCCATGATGGCCCTATATCACTCACATGAGTATGACTGCTTTTAACAAAGTTGTTATGGATGTGGTTAATTGACCCCAGATGACCCATAGAGCTAGAAATTATCGAAACAACCTTTCTGAAAAATTTCAATGTTATTTGGACTGAAAATGTTACCACTATTTAGAGTGTTAATGTAACCCGGAAAAATCCACCTGCCCCGTGCTGGGTTTGAACTCGGGTACCTTCGATTACTAAACAGACACTCTACCATGTCGCCATAAAAGCTAGCTGATAGGCAAGGGTGTACAAGTGCCGTATTATACCTCTGCTACATACACCCTCTCCTTCTTAGAATTCGTCCTCCACTGGAGAACTAGTGATATCTGTCAAGCTCATCCCTTAGATGGTAAGTTATGTGTTATGTGCAATGTGTAATGTGTGTCATTTGTAGCTATGCATTACTATGTGCCCTGCAGGTCTGTCTGTAGTCTGTAGTTTTGACTTGCTGAAACTTTAGGAAACTATATATGTATTGTTTAAGGTAGAATATCTGAATAGATGTTCTGGCCACTAGAACTATCGCTGAATGCGATTCATACCCCCACCAATGTCCTTGACAGAAGACGACATGGAAAGGTGGTTAAGGGAATAACTTTAGTGGCACAAATACATATACATAAAAAGAAATTATCTCTGGTGAAAAAAAAACAAACAAATTGTACAGGTAATAGTATAAATATATATTGTCAAATCATGTTCGAAACAGTTACAAATAACCTTTTATTTTCGTGAATATCTGTTCTAGTTTCAGAAACATTTAAGTATTAATGGTTATATCTGAACATTTTCTAAGCCTAAAAGGGGCATAATTTGTGTCATAATTCAATGGAATTGTAGAATTTTCGTCATCTGAGCTTGCTTGTAACCATTCATATACATTTTAAGTTTCAAGTAAATATCTGTTCTGGTTTAAGAAATATTATAGTAAATAAATTTAAAGACATAAAAAATGGACTTAACTTTGTCAAAATACAATACAAAGTTATCCCCTCTCCCACTTTTTTTAGTTATGAAACTTGACCTGCATATGTTACTTGCGACACTTCGTATATATTTGAAGTTTCAAATGATTATCTGTTCTAGTTTTAGAAATATTAAAGTACATGTTAAAATTTCAGAACATTTTCTAAGTCAATTTTTGACCTTCAAGTGTGGCCTTGACCTTAAGCTGGCACAAGGGTAAGATGGGTTCTGCACATTGCCCAGTTGGGGTGAACATTTGAGTCAAGTTTGAAGAAAATCCTTCCATTAGTATAGAATTTATAGAGCGGACACCACATATTGTCTAGTATTGATTGTAAGTAAATTAAAAGACTTGAAAAGGGGCATAACTTTGTCAAAATGCAATACAGAGTTATGAAACTTGACCCGCATATTTTACTTGTGATACCTCATATATCTTTTAAGTTTCAAGCAAATACCTGTGCTAGTTTCAGAAATATACAAGTACATGTTAAAATTTAAGAACATTTTCTAAGTCAATTTTGACCTTCAAGTGTGACCTTGACCTTAAGCCGGCACAACGGTAACATGGGTTCTGCACATAACCTTGTTGAGTTGAACATTTGAGTAAAGTTTGAAGAAAATTCTTCCATTAGTATAGGATTTATAGAGCGGACACGATATATTGTCTAATATTTAATTGTATGTAAATTTGAAGACTTAAAAAGGGGCATAACTTTGTCAAAATGCAATACAGAGTTATGAAACTTGACCTGCTTATCCTAATTGTGACACTTCATTTATATCTTAAGTTTTAAGCAAATACGTTTTGTAGTTTCAGAAATATTCAAATACATGTTAAAATTTAAGAATATTTTCTAAGTCAATTTTTGACCTTCAAGTGTGACCTTGACCTTAAGCCGGCAAAAGGGTAACATGGGTTCTGCACATCCCTTTGTTGAGGTGAACATTTGAGCCAAGATTAAAGAAAATCTTTCAATTAGTGTAGGACTTACAGAGCGGACACGACATAATGGCTAATATTTGATTGTTTGATATTTGACCTTCAATTGTGACCTTGACCTTGAGCCGACACATGGGCAACATGGGTTCTGCACATCCCCTTGTTGAGGTGAACATTTTAGCCAAGTTTGAAGAAAATCCTTCAGTTGGTATAGGATTTATAGAGCGGACACGATAATGGAGACGGACGGACGCGACAAAGCGAATCCATTATAGCCTCCCCCCCCCCCCCCACACACATTTTATGGTGGGGGTATAATAAGGTGTTTCAGTATGTTATATTATGAATTATATATTTGTGTGTAATATATATGTTTAAGGTGTTTAAACAGTATGATATATGGATTTTATCCTTGATTTTCAGAGCATAATCACATAATATAGATGAGATGTAGATGTAACCATAACCGTGATGATAGTCTGTATCTATATTAAAAATTAGTGAAACTTGGAACAGTCTATTTCCTTAATAATCACCAGAACCCAAAGATTTGGAGGCTTGGGACTCTTTAATATAAAAAGGGCCAGATCCAACCCCGCCACATCTGGTGCCCACCGTGGGACTTTCTAAGGGTGCCATCAAACTGAAACTCGTGAGTTATTTACGTTGGGCGCCAAATGTAACCCGGAAAAATCCACCTGCCCAGAGCTGGGTTTGAACTCGGGTACCTTCAATTACTAAGCGGACACTCTACCAAGTCGCCATAAAAGCTAGCTGATAGGCAAGGGAGTACAAGTGCCGTATTATACCTCTGCTACATTAACAAGGTTTTTCCATATTTGGGCTCTGTGAACTAGTTGTTGACCTCTGATGACCCATAACCGAACTTGAGCTAGAAATCATCGAAACAACCTTTCAGACAAATTTCCAGGATATTAGGACTGAAAAAGTAGCCTCTACAGTGTTAACAAGGTTTTTCTATTTTTGGGCCTTGTGACCTAGTTTTTCATCCCAGATAATCCATGTTCGAACTCATGCGGTGAATTACTGGGACAAACATCCTGACTAAGTTTTATGAAAATTGAGGCAAAAATGTGACCACTAAACTGTTAACAAACTAAGTGTGGACACCCGATGGACGACAGACGACGGACATTCAACTGATCGATCCTAATAGCTCACCATGAGCCTACGGCTCAGATGAGATAAAAATAAAAGGTGAGCTTCAACAAAGTTAAAAAAAGAATGATAGTAAAGTGAAACATAACCTCAACTGAATTCAGTGAAAGCCAAACATTAACAAAACAGACAAGACCACTACAAGCACTGTTATCTCATTCATTCATTTCAAACGCCACACCCTGTCTAGACAGGACACAATGTGAACATACAAAAATACCTCATTTTTATCTAACGACAACTCCACCGCCTCCTCCTATAGTTCCGCAGCAAAATAACAGACAAATATACCAGTTTTTACACAAAAGAAATATTCTATCCCGACGTTACGATACAGCTGGAATGTGTAAGAATCTACCCTACTTCATGAAAACGTTGAAACAGTCTGTTATATCAATTGTGTCTTGCTTATGAATACAGTCCCACTTCATGTGTCCTAGTAAAATTATAGGAGCATTTAAATACTTCTAGAACAAAAAAAAATCAACTGAAGTCTTCATAAGTTTTATGAAAATCCTTTTTTTCTCCTCTACATTAAAATACTGGTGATTTTCCTGCAACATCCTCGACAGAGAACAAGTCAACGTGCAATTTTAAAAGTTTTTGTTTTAATTGCATAACTGACTTTACCTCTTTGCCAACATCTATCTGTGTTGTGGGTGTGGATTCACCATTTGCCTCATTCACCTGTGCTTGTCCTTGCCCTTTGTCTACATAAGGAGGCGGGGCCTCTCCCTGTGGCTCTCTCTGAACCTGCTGTCATTGAAAAGCATTGCCCTTTAGCACATTATAGGCAATTATATTATACACTTTCTCTTTTTTAATCTTTTCTTCCAAGGGATTTTTGACAGAACTATTTTCTTTAAGGCAATTTTTTTTAAAAAAATGAGGAATTAACCCAAACAGAATGGTCTAATTTCAGTTGTTGTTTCTTACAAGTCAATAAATAAGAACATTTTACTTCAAGTATCTTTCCAGATTTCAGCTTCAAAAAGTATAACTATAGAACTTGACATCTAACACTTCATTCCATGTCAAAACAGCTGACATTTTATTGATAAGAGGCCATGATATAAACTTTTTTCCAAATATGACTCTTGAGCTCTTTAAAATTCAAACTAGTTTACATAATGTCATCCCACGTGCCCCAAATTCAAACTAATTTACATAATGTCATCCCATGCGCCCCAACCTTTGCCTTCAACAGGATAAGTACCATGACTTTATAACACTGATTAACTTAAAATCTTTGTACATGAGCTCATAATGAGAAACTGACTCCCATTTCAAACCCCATGGGTTAGATAACTCTAGCTAAATTCCAACCAACTAGGTGGGAGCTAATGAGAGCCAACTGTATCTCAAAGATTTGCAGGTACAGAAATGAAGTGGTAATGAAATAAATGTCATACCAGGGGTGGTCTTGCTGTTCCACACTGTATTTTGACAAGTTTATGGCAGCGTTTATGTACAAGTAATTTACACTGTATACATTTGTACCCCTGTCTGCCAAGACCCCAGATCAGGTCATGGCAAAACTCGCACACAGCTTTCTGAAATTATATACAACAAACCTACCATAACAATTCTGCATTGAATTTCAAGGTAGGTTAAGCAACTTCAAATCAATTGTAAAAAGTTTACATTGAAGAAAAAATATGTTTTCTGACACTGGACTTTTTTTCATGCTATTCACGAATTTCACAAAATGAAAAAATGCAGCCATATCAAAAAAAAAAAAAAAAAAAAAAAAAAAAAAAAAAATGAAATTTCTTTCTTTCATAATAAATCAAATTTTGGATAAGTTTTAAAATGAACCTTTAATTTAAACTTGAATCCAACTGTGCACTTAGGAGAGCTGAGTTGTCAGCGGAAGTTCTGTACAGTTCAGTGTCATCAATGTACATCACAGTAACATGAACCAAAAAACAAAGGGAAGTTACCCTAGAGAAGCGTTTTGGCTGAAACAGATGACCATTGACCCTGTAAAGTTTTCTCCATCTTCTGGCACCGCGTCTGTACATGTTCCTGTCCTCTCCTACACATAGTAATCCCGGGGCCGCAGGTACGTTTGGAAAAACTGGCAATAATAAAGTCTCATTGTAACACGACCACCCAACAAAGAAACACACAGTCATACAAATGCAGGGTTTGATAACTTTGCGGTTACAATATACACCAGAAGATGTAATGGCTGAGTGACATTCAAATAAATCTTTAGGCAAATGTACCCAAACCCATCCAGCCGATACATTGGTACAAATACTGAATGCAAGTAGCATTTTCTATCATAAGACTGACATCATTCACAGACAGTAACCAGCAAACAAGAATAAGTAACAATAACATATGTGCAAACATGCAAAAGTGAGCTAAACTCATCTTTAACACTTCTGTTTAAGCCAGCATAAAAACTTATCTAATACACATAATGACTATGGCAAATTATCTATATAACTCTACATGATGCCCAACAATGACCTAAGTGTAAAAACTCTCCTATACATTGATAAATATATTAATTTTTCTGATGACTGTTGTCAGACAGTTGCTCCAATGTCAGCAGTATGAATGTCAAAAAAATGAGACTGTATTTTGACTAGCATTGCAAAACCGAAGTGTCACTACCTTACTACAATGACAAAACAGCGTAAGAATAAGTCTTAAAGCAATTTTACCAAGCAGTCCACGTAATTGTGATGTGGGTTTAAAATTGAATACAAGCGCAATTAATAGTAAAAATAAATATTGAAATATGCATTATTATCACTCATTTCAAATCTATTTACTTTGTTTTTTTTTTTGTAATAGGGGAGATAACTCAAAAGGTTCCAACTTCCTTGTCAAGACAGACAATAAGAATGGTAGAGGAGTATTAATCCCAGAAACCCTCTTGCAAAGCAGTCATATTAATTTACCAACATTTCTCTCTTTCAACCGTCCATTTCTAATGGGAAAAAAAGGTGACATGGTAGATTACTTGCTTATGAGAAAAAAAAGAAGAATGAAATGTGTTACCATGTATGTTTATTTCCGAGTCTTTATTTAATTCATACAGTCTAATTGCCTCATCCAGTTCTATTTGTGATGATACTGTACATGGCAGGGCTCCCGAAAACCGAAAATTTGCTGGTTTTTACCGAATTTTATCTCTATGGACCGATTTCGATGTCCAAATGTAACCCGGAAAAATCCACCTTCCCCGAGCTGGGTTTGAAATCGGGTACCTTCGATTACTAAGCGGACACTCTACCACGTCGCCATAAAAGCTAGCTGATAGGCAAGGGAGTAGAAGTGCCGTATTATACCTCTGCTACATACACCTCCTCCTTCTTAGAATTCGTCCTCGAATTCCTGGAGCACTGAATGTCTGTGGGACTTTCTAAGGGTGCCATCACATCTAAACTCGTGAGTTATTTACGTTGGGCGCCAAATGTAACCCGGAAAAATCCACCTTCCCCGAGCTGGGTTTGAACTCGGGTACCTTCGATTACTAAGCGGACACTCTACCACGTCGCCATAAAAGCTAGCTGATAGGCAAGGGAGTAGAAGTGCCGTATTATACCTCTGCTACACAAAAGTCCTTAAAAAATCGGTCCAGAAAATTTCCAAAAAAAAAAATGTGTCCAACTTTTCAAAAAACAGTCAAAATCTCACACCAAAACCTCAATTGATCGCTAATCCGGTACTTCACACCTATCATAAAACTGTCACTGTTGCCCGCGGCAATTATCGCCAATTAACTTGTAAAAGTGTGCTTGATTTGCAGCCGGCTAAATATAATTTCATCGAAATCATACTCCCCGCAGCGGTTACTTCCCCTGACCAGTACAGAAAACAGTTAAAGTAGAAAAGCGTGACGTAACCGGTGCGAGGAGTGTGCATCAAAATAGGCGATAACTGTCGTCTGCTTAATTTCATTAAGGGCTTAATAGTAGTTGTAGTGGCTAGCTGCAGCACAAAGCACACTTTAAAATATCAGTGACTAGTTTGACGTTGTAAAATTAGCTCTAATTCTACTTTCGCTTTGAAAAACACATATTTTCGCGATGTCAACACTATCATAACTCAAATTGTTCTTTGCCCTTAAATTGTTTCTATTTTTTTTTTGTTGGTTCTTGGTCTCTGGGGGGGGGGGGGGGGGGGGGACCGATTGAGATTTCAAAATTTTAGGAGCCCTGGTACATGGGTCACCTGCAATTTTCCACAGTAAATTCATTGTTTCAACATTTAACATGTCACATTAATCCTTCGATGAAAAATTGTCCAACAAAAATTACAGAAATGACATGAAATGCACATGTGTCAATGTTCAAGTGTTATATAAGTAAAGTTTCTGTCATTTATTGTTATTTCATCTTAACTACTTAAAGTTTCAATCCACTTTTCTTTGTTAGCTCTATAATATAGATTTATAATGGTAGTATAATCCTTGGTGAATGCTGAAAATATATCATACCATTTACTTCCTTAATTACTTATAAACCAACTGAACATGCAAAATGTGAACTGAAATTACAGGTTTCAAGATCTAGGCAAGCTTGCACTACATGAACATGTTTATAAATACATTGTATGTATCAAAAAGATTAAAGAAATAATTCAAGCAAAACTGGCATTAAACCCCAAAACAACCAACCAATTGTTGTTGTTGTTGTTATTTTCATCTTGTAATGTGACAACTAGTCTAGGTACACTTAACTGCAATCATATCCTAAGTTATCACAAATAACTGTTAGACACTCTTACTTTATTTACTCAAAGCCTACAAATTAAAAAACACAAGAGGGCCATGATGGCCCTGTATCGCTCACCTGAGTATGACTGCTTTTAACAAAGTTGCTATGGACCTGGTGAATTGACCCCAGATGACCCATATTCGAACTTGACCTAGAAATGATTGAAACAATCTCTTTGACAAATTTCCAGGATATTTGGACTGAGAAAGTAGCCTCTACAGTGTTAACAAGGTTTTTCGATATTTGGGCTCTGTGACCTAGATGTTTCGACTCCAGATGACCCATATTCAAACTTCAAGAGCTAGAAACCATAGAATTAAGCTTTCTGACAATTTTCCAGGTTATTTGGAATTAAAATAATACCTCTACAGTGTTAACAAGGGTTTTCCATATTTGGGCTCTGTGACCTAGTTCTTGACCCAAGATGACCCATTCTCCAACTTGAGCTAAAAATCATAAAAAAAAACCTGTCTGACAAATTTCCATGATATTTGGACTGAAAATGTAACCTCTGGAGTGTTAAAAAGTTTTTTACATATTTGGACCATGTGACCTAGTTTCTGATCCCAGATGACCCATATCCAAACTTGAGCTAGAAATCATTGAAACAACCTTTCTGACAAATTCCAAGGATATTTGGACTAAAAATGTAACCTCTAGAGCGTTAACAATGTTTTTCTACTTTCGGGCTCTGTGACCTAGTTTTTGACCCCAGAAAACCTATATTCAAAACTGAGCTAGAAATCATCGATAGAACCTTTCTGACAAATTTCCAGGTTATTTGGACTGAAAATGCTACCTTTAGAATGTTAACAAGGTTTTTCCATATTTGGACTCTGTGACCTAAGTTGTGACCCCAGATGACCCATATTTGAACTCGATCTAGAAATCCTCAAGGCAACCTTTCTGACAAATTTCCAGATTATTTGGGCTGAAAATGTAACCTCTAGAGTGTTAACAAGATTTTTCTATTTTTGGGCTCTGTGACCTAGTTTTTTAACCCAGATGACCCATATTTGAACTTGTGCTAGAAATTTTTGACGCAACCTTTGTGACAAATTTCCAGATTATTTGGGCTAAAAATGTAACCTCTAGAGTGTTAACAAGTTGTTTCTATTTTTGGGCTTTGTGACCTAGTTTTTGAACTCAGATGACACATATTCAAACTTGAGCTAGAAATCATAGAAGCAACCTTCCTGATAAATTTCCAGATTATTTGGTCTAAAAATGTTACCTCTAGAGTGTTAACAAGGTTTTTCAATATTTGTGGATTGTGACCTAGTTTTAGACCCAAGATGATTCATATTTGAACTTGACCTAGAAATCGTCAAAGCAACCTTTCTGACAAATTTCCAGATTATTTGGGCTGAAAATGTAACCTCTAGAGTGTTAACAAGATTTTTCTATTTTTGGGCTCTGTGACCTAGTTTTTGAACCCAGATGACCCATATTTGAACTTGACCTAGAAATCATCGATAGAACCTTTCTGCCAAATTTCCAGGATATTTAGACTGAAAAAGTAGCCTCTAGAGTGTTAACAAGGTTTTTCTATATTTGGGCTCTGTGACCTAGTTTTCCAACCCTGATAACCCATGTTCGAACTCGTCTGAGATATTAATAAGACAAACATCCTGACCAAGTTTCATGACAATTGAGGCAAAAATGTCGCCACTAGAGTGTTAACAAACTAAATGTGGACGGACGGACGGACGACAGACAAAAGGTGATCAGAAAAGCTCACTCTGTCACTACGTGAATACTGTATTTGCTATCAAACTGAACAAAGCTTTGAGCTACAGTTGTTGATAAGCAACCAAAAGCTAGCACTATAGTTCATATACATACAATCATTACAGGGCTATGCATAATGGTTATGAAAAAATCCAGTTTCTGAGAAACTATACACAGCTATAATCTGAAGTTGCTCAAGATTTACTAAGAGCTAAGAAATACCATACATAACTATTGTGGTGGAGGTATAGCCAGGCACTTCTACACCCTTGCTTATCAGATCTTTTATTGTAATGTGATAGAGTCAACTTTGCGATCTAGCATTCATTTGATGGAATCCAGCTTGTGCCAAGTGGATTTTCTCCAAGTTAAACAATGCCTGACAGCTGTCTTAACATTATACAGCTGAGAACTAAGCCTAGTGACAGAAAGTTGCTGACAAACTATACATAGTTAACTTAACATTTATCATTATCAAAATGCTTAACAGTAAATATACAACAAAAAGTACCCACCATCTTCGTCCACCCATTTCACAGTGAAAGGCTGTTTGTCATCAAACTTACAGATGTCCTTGATCTCAGCACAGAAATCTTCATAACTTATCTCACATGTGATAGCCGTGATTAAAATATCTCTGTAATAGATAAGACATTAACAATTACGTTTACAGTTTAGATCAAGAAAAAACCATGACTGGATAAAGCTTCTGTATCAGCTTTTCTGACCATACACTTCAATTTTTGGGAGGCTGACACATTACAACACAATTGTCTACCTCACCATGACAAAACTTACAATCCAGGAAAGAAAACCTTTAAAAATTCTGCTTATATTCAGTAACACAGAACAAAGTTATTTCAAACCATCTCACAACAGGAGAAACTATCACAGGTTCAGCCATGTGTATATGTATCAATATGACCATTCCCCAAAAGCACTACAAAAGCTGCCAAATGCTTTTTTTTCAAAAGTGTGAAACACTGCTCACCTACTGTACTGAATAAAACAAAGAAGGAAACGTTTGCTGGAGTAACAGACAGTGATCAATATAGGGAATTACTCATACAGCCTGACTGCAGATAATTCTGCACTGCCTTAACAATAATTCTGTATAAATATTGTAATTTAGTCATTTGAGACCTTCTGTAATACCAAATGAAAGTCTCTGGGCAGAAAAAGTATTGATACTTCTCTGTATATAATATATAACAGTCCAACTTCTACCTAGGGTCACTAGTACATAATCCATAGCCAATATGGTTAGTTTTAGCATATATTTGGGTGTAATAAATATCATTCATGGTAAGCATTTGCACAAAACTGCTTGTGACCAATACAGATTCATATACACTGATGCAAGTAGTATGTTTATAAAAGTCTACATACTGGCTAACAAATCTATATAAAACCTGTCAATTTATTTTGAAATTACATGTACTGATCACCAATACTGGCTTCCCACATGACTGACATCACATGAGGAAGTTAGTTATTTTAGGTTGTGGGTGCAAGATACAGAAAGCATCCCATTTTGAAGTGTTTTGATTTAGTAAATACCAGCTTATAATGGGGACATTTGTGGATTATCTACCCTGAATACTGTCTGATAATACACTGGTCCTTCCATTTGGGTTCCTCTGCTTTTATCCCTATTTTCTCTTTTGGTATGTTGATAATTAAGCCTAATTATTTGCAACAGTGGTAGTCAGATTACACATTAAGTTTAGCAACATGTTTTTTTAACACCATTATTTTTGTTTTTTGATAATCCTTACTTTTTATTTAATATATAAGTGACAACTTTCACATCTAAAAGTCAAGACCATCACAATCAGAAACAAGGACAAAGTCAGAGGATTCCAACTGAAAGGACCTATGTGCTATTTGGTCTACCTTTGATGTTATCTGAGTAAGGGAGATAATTTGTTATCAGGAATGTCCCTAGTTCTATAACTACAACATCTGACAACTACATCAGAGAACAGATTCTATGACTCCATGGTCTACAGCCTTAGTTTTTGATGTGGGAGGACCTGAATTCAAATCCAGCTCATGGGTGGTCTTTCTCAAGATGTATGGCATCTTTCTGTTACAAACTTTCATGTTCATAAGAAGAGACACATCTGGTTAAGTTACATCTACATACTCAAAGTATAGTACCAATACATGGAGCCTCCATCTAATGTCTCATTCAAAAGAAAATAAGTTCTTGTGGAGGTGCTGAAGATCAAATTCACTAGCCTTATTAATTTGGCATTGGCAGTTTGACCCATTTTATAGATATAAAGACATTGCCTATCAAAAATTTTCTCGATCTCTCTATGACAAGTCTAATTAGTTGAACTACAAACTCACAACTGGATAACCAGTCCAGCCTATTACATGTATCACTGGGTAACAGATCTGCCGGTACTTAACTCTAACAGTGGATGAAGTACACGGTGACCTGATTTATATTACAATAATAATTTAGTTTAGTCAGGAAAAAAATCATATTCAAGTATACAATAACAAGCATTTTGACTTGTGAATGTTACCTTTTCACAACATTTGTTTGATTGTCAACCTTTTGGTGCATCAAAGTTTGATCAATCAATTTGAGAAAGACAATTACATACACAACTCATCTGTAGCAACAAAGGATAGGGTTATACAAGTATTAGCATTTCCAAAAATGCTTGAAATCGCCATTCAGCCATGCATTTCGTCTTATCCATAGATGAATGTATTTCATGTTCTTCATTCATTAATTTGATAATCTTACAACATGCTTTGCACTGAAAAGCGAAGTTATATTTGATAATTTTCACACAGAAATTATAAAGTAGATTAAATATACATTGTAATTTTTATTGTAGCTTGACTATTTTTGAAAGCAGACAATTTGGTTTCTTAATGAAAAACATATCGCCCTAACCCTAATGAAGCATATATAAAACACGGAAAAATCCTGATCAAACTCCTCACACCGGTTAAGTCACGCTTTGCTACTTTTACTGTACTAATCAGGGGAAGTAACCCCTGCGGGGAGTTTGTATCCTGATTAGAACCGCCCGGAAGCAAGCATTTATTTTTTTCTTTAAGTGCAAGTTTTGGAAAAAACAAACAAACCATACTCTTATTTAGACTACATTCTCTAGTTAAAAATGACATGTAGCAAAAAATATTGCGATTATCCTGTGTTTATCCTACACCAGCCTGAAGACTGGTCCTGAGATCGTACATTCATGATGGTATTTTTCAGTTGTAAGAATAAGTAACCCGACAGACATGGCGGTTGGGCGAGTCCATTTACGCATCCCTTTCAGAAGAATTTTGACGTCCATTTTGTTATCATGTGATATGAAATGCTTTGCTTTGATTGGCTAAAGGCAGGCGGTGTACAGGCAAAACTGTTCAAATCTTGTTAATTGTATATATCGCCGTCCAGGGACGGCGATAATAAATATCTAGATAAGCTGCCCTATAATATTCAAGGTCAAATCATTTTTTGCCACTGCTTTCTGACATGCATTAACCCCACCTTTATCAAGTTGATAAGCTTCATAATACTAATATCAATTTTATCAATATGCAACTTCACCATAGTTCATTTTAACAAAAGGGTTATTTTCATATTCACGAAATTTGAGATATTTCCCCTTCCACTATACTCAGTCCGTATGTTGCAGCCTAATTCTTGGTATGAATATTCAATAACAGATATCAGTTTATAAGAATATTTCAGATTGACTTTTCCCATTTCTACGTTGTACTATCAGCTAATTCAATGACAATTTCTCTACTGCTGCTTAAAATATTAATTACATGTACCTATTCAAAAACTCATAAAGCTACTAGTGATTGTATAATTATGTGTGTAATAATTCCCTTAAAATTCTTCATTCTTTAGAACATGCCTTTTTGTCTATAACAGGGTTCAAATTTAGCGGTCGCAAACTCGCAAAATGCCAGCGAAAATGAGAAAATGCGAGTGCAAAATTTTAGCACTCGAAATAATTTGCGAGTGCGGCGGAAAATCAGCAGACATCCCAAGTTCTGACTTATCCGAAAATCCATGTTTGCCAGTGCGTGAAAAAATGGAAAAAATGTCCCTAGCACCGGTCACGTGATCGCTCTACTTGTAGACGCTCAATGTTCATCCGATATTAAAGCGCGTAGATGACTAAGACTATTTGTTTACAGGTATGAAACCACCAATTCAGTCTAATAATGGCGTCTAGAAATAGTTCTCAGTTTTCTTGGCTATTTTTAACATTTTTGCCCTAATCTGTGTATTTTTTTGCTGGAATCGTTTTATTTGACTATTTCTGATAGTGTGGTAGCAATTTTATGCTCATATGCATTCAGAATAGAATTCACAATGTGAAATTGTTTCACATACCCCAATCTGAAAATTAGCTCAGATTTTTTGTTAATTTTATGGGTAAGTTCACATGAGCAGAAATATCTTTCTTGTTTGAAACACAACTCCCACTTTTCTTGCTATTTTTCATGAGTACAGATATAGATCTACAAGAATATGTAAGTTAAAGCTATTTAAAAAAGGTTTTGCTATGTTTTACAGCTCTGTGAACTTTATGAATTTTATATAGAATAAAGAAGGAATCTATTTGGTGGTTTCACACCTACATGTATTTGTCATACAGTCAGTGATTCAACTGTTTGTCCGCAACTTTTCACATTTTGTAAATATTGCTTAGCTAGTAGAAAATTGATTTTGCTAGTAGAAAAAATGGTCACTAGCAAATATTTGCCAGTAGACAAAAAAGTTAAATTTGACCCCTGTTATAAATAGAATTTGACAGTATTGTAACATTTAAACTACAGATGAACAGATTCCAGCAACAAAATCAAACTGCATCATAAAGATGTGAGTTTTTTTGTTTTTTTAATACTATGATTCATTTCCTTAACTTTTCAATTATCCATACACAACATAATTCAGAAAACAGTTTGGTGCCAAAAATGAATGAATGCAAAATCAGTGTAGATCTAAATATTTCTTATTAAATGAAGTTAAATCTGAAATGTCCTATATTGCCTCAAAAGTAGATTTCTACCACACTGTTTTCAAGTAAACTTGTCTCTATGCCTCTTACAGTAATTTTTACTTTATCAAGCTTTGATCTCAGTTTTCTAGCTTTACTGTTGTGGAATCTGAGCTCAGCTACTTTCACAATCTCATTAAAATTACATCCTAATTTGAGATTGGGTACTTCCATAGAAAAACAAACAGGTGCATTTTCCACAATTATAAACCAATGAGCAGGCACAAATTAGTGACACATGGCAGTACCATCACTTCCTGCACAAGGATAATATTGCAAAACTGTTTATTACACAGAAATGGAAAAAAAAAAGAGTTATGTACATGTGTGTTTTGATCCTGAAAAAAATTATCACTGTGACCTTGACACACAATGCTTTTTCCAAAGCAATCCCTTCATCTGTATCAAGGGTCTGCAATCTATCATGTCAACACTAGGTCATGCATCATACAGGCATAATTTTGACTTTTTGACATCTGTGACCTTGTACACAGATGAACTTGGACATAACCCAGCCATCATTGTAATGACTAGGTCAAACAAAATTAAAGTAGACTTACATAGATAAGCAGTACTGCATGATGTCCATTTCTTAGTCAATGTACATTTATGTAATTTAATTCTTCTGCTTTTCCCTTGTACAAAAATACAATTTCAAATTATAATATAAATGAATACTATTCAATAAACTGAGGCTTTAAATGCTTAATGACTTACCCATTATATCCAACTCGCATACGTATATCATTATCCATATCTGAAGCCTGCTGTGTCGGCATGGTGACAGTCGTCCTGGTAATGTCAACTGAAAAACATACAAAAATTATTCTAAAATATATGATTTAAATGCTGGTAAGAATACAGGTTAAATGAAACAATACACATTGCTTATTACCTTTCTTCTGTCATATGTGCTCAGAGATTTTTTTCTCTCTTTTTAGCAGTATATATGCATGACAATATTTTAGTTCAAAATTCCATACAGTTCTTTTGTTTTTACATTTTTCTTCATAAACACATGGGCACATTTATGGCACTGAGAATGAGGTAAAATATAATCTCAAAATATGCCTAAACTCTGAAAAGTTCAAATATGATGCAGCACTGTCTGAAAATCTGTTGCACTGAAAGAATATCTCATTCTACCAGTCTAATTACTCTAATACCTTGATATTTTATTAAAGATAGGTACTGGTAAATACTAAGATTCTTTAGGACATTTCCAAAGACTCTGGCCACCTCTGGAAATTCCCTTTCAATCCTTCCAACAAAGACAATTCTCATTTCATAAATTTCATTGAGAAGTTATTTGTCTTCTTACAAAAAAAATCTTTCTATTCCTTATGAGATAAGTATTTATTTGAATCTATTTTTTCTCAGCTGTACTTGATACTCATACATATATGTAAACCTAAATGATTTACCATATTTCGCCATATATAACGCACAGGTTTTTTGTTATAAAAGGTACCATATTTTTAGTGCGTGTTATACACATGACCAGAATTTCAGGCATTTTTTTTAATCTGTGATTACTGGTCTATTGTTTGCCAATTAGTGTTGATTAAGGTTGACTAATTTCTCTTTTATTTGTCAATTACTGTCCTTTTACATTGAGATATTTGAGGTGTTGAGAATTTTGAGAAGGTATTGACATGTTTGATCTAGAATGTTTCGCTAATAAATTGAGAGAAACAAGTAGAAACATCATTGCTATAATCCTGTCATATCTCTCAAATTGTCTTACCTTCACAAATTGTCTTGTGAGAGTGATGGCGAGTTTGACGGGTTTGACGCATCGAACATCAGGGATTAGACACATGCTGTTCACATGCAGAGATACAACGGTCATTTTTAGGACCAACCAATTTACCAGAAAGAAATACCACATATCAAATTGTCTCACTTTTGGCTCAGGTTAACCTGCTAGCAGATTTTCCCGCCAAAGTCGGAGAAGTGCCGGCGCGATTTTTTGGTGGGAGTTAGGTACCCAACAAAGCGTTTTTTGGCTCAAACGAACTAAAAAAATCGGTGCGCCTTATACATGACCGTGCATTATATATGGCGAAATATGGTAGTTGTGAAAATCACGAAAAACAAGATTTGGAAAAAAATCAAATTATTTCACTCCACCCACTTTCCCCAGTACAATTTTATCTAAAGCTAACTACAAAACAGCTTTTATCCAATCCAAATTTGTCTTGTGATATGTGGTTTCTGAAATTGGCCAATTTGGATACACATTTGCAAGATTTGAAGAAATTGGTCGTAGTTTGCAACTCTAATTATAATAACTGTGGTTTTAATATGCCTTTGAAGGCTTTAAAGATAAGTGTATTTTATGCCTTCTGTAATGTGTTCTGCATCTAATCATGTAGATACTTTAAATAAATGAAAGAAATAGTGATGTGTTTTAAAAAACCTGAGGATTATCCTGGAATTGCTGGTGAAAAGGGGGATGGTTTTGCATTCTTTACACACTGTAATTCACATTTTGGAGAATATGCCTTTGAAGGCTTTAAAGATAAGTGTATTTTATGCCTTCTGTAATGTGTTCTGCATCTAATCATGTAGATACTTTAAATAAATGAAAGAAATAGTAAAACACACTGTAATTCACATTTTGGAGTATTTAACAGTACCGGTAGACATTATGAATCATTTTATATGATGTCTTATATATAATAACAGGCTAACATAATCTTAAAGAAACAAATATAGCCTGTAATAGTCTAACAAGTTGAACAAGGCAATCAGCAATTCCCCCTGAGTGCTGAAAAAAGTTCATATGTATGCTCATATAAACAATGATCCCTGAAAAGCTTACTTTTCTCATTGTAAGGGACAGGTGACAGATGTAAAATTATTATTATGAAATGTGCAACTGAGATCTACAATTAATTTTATTGCTATACCTTTGCTTGTTTATGAAATAAAGCACTATAAACATAGCAGTTTTGTCAAAAACACAGTTATTCAGTGATCATCATCGTACCGAATTTCGGGTGGTATCAGTGCAAACAGACTTGATAAAAACACTAAACATGAATTGCATTGCACTCTACTTGGACAATATTGGGATCTGGATATAAGGTTTCCGATCTTTTCTTAATATTAACTTCAAAATGTACGGTTAAATATTGTGCTTTTATCAAGTCGTGACAGATTTTTTACAAAAAAGAAAAGAAAAACGTTTTGAGTTGTTGTCTTTTACTGGTCCACTTGCAAAGAAAACTTCTGTTGTTGAAAAATAAAGAATAAATATTATAAAAGGTGAATGTTTCTTCTTTCTTACAAATTTTAAATTTTGAAAATCAGCCCATTATTGAAAAAAAAAAAGACCCACGTTTTTGTACACTTGCTGCGAGCATTGAATACCAACTTTCCGCTAACCAACGATAGATAATTACAAAAAAAAGAGAAAAACATATTCAGTTGTCATCTTTTGCACATCAGCTTGCTAGAAAAACTTCCGTTATGGAAGTAAAAAAAAAAAACAAATAACAAAGGTTAATGTTTCTTCTTTCTTGCAAATTTTTTTTTTTTTTAAAATCGGCCCATTACTGAAAAAAAAAATACTGATGTTTTTGTAAACTAGGTGCGAGCATTGCATGCCACGTTACCACTAACCAACGATACAGGCAGCAATAAAAAACAAGAGGGCCATGATGGCCCTGGATCGCTCACCTGAGTACTTTGGCTGTAGGTTTGCTGTTAAGCAGTATTTCATTTTTTAATTGAAAATATATAAGTGCCTTCAAACCAAATATGTAAAATATCAATCAATAAATAAAGGCTATATGACAGAAAGTAGAAATATCTATTATAAGCTATGGTGACCTTGACCTCGACCCAGTGACCTCAAACCCTACACATTGGTAGAGGTCCATGCAAGGAACCTATATACTGAATATCAAAGATATTGGTCTATAAATGAAGGCTTTATGAGGTACAGTAGATAAATCTATTTTTAGCCTCCGTGACCTTTATTCTTATCTAATAATGTGAACAACCAAACAAGCTTTCTGACAAACTGCCAGGATATTTGGACTGAAACAGTAGCCTCTAGAGCCTTAACAAGATATTTCTATTTTTGGGCTCTGTGACCTAGTTTTTGACCCCAGATGACCCATATTCGAAATTGGGCTAGAAATCATTGATACAACCTTTCTGACATATTTCCAGGATATTTGGGCTGAAAATGTTACCTCTAGAGTGTTAACAAGATTTTTCCATATTCAGGCTGTGTGATCTAGTTTTTGACCCCAGATGACCCATATTCGAACTTGACCTAGAAATCATCGAAACAACCTATCTGACATATTTCCAGGATATTTGGGCTGAAAATGTTACCTGTAGAGTGTAAACAAGGTTTTTCCAAATTTAAGCTCTGTGACCTAGTTTTTGACCCCAGATGACCCATATTCGAAATTGGGCTAGAAATCATTGATACAACCTTTCTGACATATTTCCAGGATATTTGGGCTGAAAATGTTACCTCTAGAGTGTTAACAAGGTTTTTCCATATTCAGGCTGTGTGACCTAGTTTTTGACCCCAGATGACCCATATTCGAACTTGAGCTAGAAATCATGGAAACAACCTTTCTGACAAATTTCCAGGATATTTGGGCTGAAAATGTTACCTCTAGAGTGTTAACAAGGTTTTTCCATATACAGGCTGTGTGACCTAGTTTTGGACCCCACATGACCTATATTCCAACTTGAGCTAAAAATCATCTTAACAAGCTTTCTGACAGTTTTTCAGGAAATTTGGGCTAAAAATGTAGCCTCTACAGTGTTAACAAGGTTTTACCATATTTGGGCTGTGTGACCTAGTTTTTGACCCCACATGACCCATATTCAAACTTGAGCTAGAAATCATCAAAACAACCTTTCTGACATATTTCCAGGATATTTTGGCTGAAAATGTTACCTCTAGAGTGATAAAAAGGTTTTTCCATATTTCGTCTCAGTGACCTAGTTTTTGACCCCAGATGACCCATATTCGAACCTGGGCTAGAAATAATCCAAATAACCTTTCTGACATATTACAAGGATATATGGGCTGAAAATGTTACCTCTTAAGTGTTAACAAGGTTTTTCTATATTTGGGCTCTGTGACCTAGTTTTTGACCCCAGATGACCCATATTCGAACTTGAGCTAGAAATCATGGAAACAACCTTTCTGACAAATTTCCAGATTATTTGGGCTGAAAATGTAGCCTCTAGAGTGTTAACAAGAATGTTCTATTTTTGGGCTCTGTGACCTAGTTTTTGACCCCAGATGACCCATAATTGAACTTGAGCTAGAAATCATAGAAGCAACCTTTATGACAAATTTCCAGATTATTTGGGCTAAAAACATTACCTCTAGAGTGTTAACAAGGTTTTTCTATATTTGGGCTCTGTGACCTAGTTTTTGACCCCAGATGACCCATATTCGAACTTGAGCTAGAAATCATGGAAACAACCTTTCTGACAAATTTCCAGATTATTTGGGCTGAAAATGTAGCCTCTAGAGTGTTAACAAGAATGTTCTATTTTTGGGCTCTGTGACCTAGTTTTTGACCCCAGATGACCCATATTTGAACTTGAGCTAGAAATCATAGAAGCAACCTTTATGACAAATTTCCAGATTATTTGGGCTAAAAACATTACCTCTAGAGTGTTAACAAGATTTTTCTATTTTTGGGCTCCTTGACCTAGTTTTTGATCCCATATGACCCATATTCGAACTCGTCCGAGTAATTACTGGGAAAAAACATCCTGACCAAGTTTCATGACAATTGGAGCAAAAATGTGACCAGTAGAGTGTTAACGAACTAAATGTGAACGGACGACGGACGACAGACGACGGACGACGGACATTCATCGATCCTAATAGCTCACCCTGAGCCAGCTCAGGTGAGCTAAAAAATATTGATTAACTTAGATATATTTCAAATATACAAGTTAGAGTACAAAATTAATGCCAGTGATGAAATATGGAGTTGCACGGTTAACATTAATCAAAAGAAAAGTAATGCAGATCAGACATTCATGTATGGTTGATTAAGATAGCCCCACTACTAGTATTCTTCAAGTCAATCTTAAATACCATTCTATGATGTAGGTGATCATTTTCACCAAAACACTGTACAAAAGAGTAGTATTGTACTTTCATTTCCAGTTGTAAGATGCTTCGTTTCTTGTCATTTGCTATCATTATATGAACAAAACCATTTTAGAAAAAATGTACATTGCACTGCCCACTGAACATCAACCTACTTAAAGTTTGAGAAAATTTGATTAATGAAATCTACATCAAACTTTGAACCAGTACCTGCTGTCTGTGATCGTTTTGTTTCACGTTTTTTGATGCTATTTCTTGGAAATATACTTGGAATAAATGATGCACTATGAGGACTGTGTGATCTTGATCCTGAAATATAATTTTAACTTGTTTGTCATTCAGATAAGCAAGCTAGGCTAATTTCTAAATAAGTGCTAACCACAAGCATTAAGTAAATAAGGATACTAACAAAATCACTGACTACTTTCAATTTTCCATCGGTCATTTAAAAATTTGTAAAGATCACTGCACTTATATATTTGGAAACAATTGTAGCAATTGCTCAAAGAGGTGTCTTAAGAGGTTTCTTAACATCAGCAGTTTCTCTGAAGATGGTAATCACTTCAAAAAAGTGATGTATTCATCATTTCTGTTGTCAATCAAGATTAAGTAAAAACAAACATTGTAAGTATGATTAATTACATTACAACACCTAAATATTAAAGATAAATACTTCAACTAAAATATATACCTCCAACAAAATGGACTGAGCACACTCGGGAATGAGTTTTTGATTCAAATGGAATAACCTTTCCATTATCCATCAATTATATCACGTCTTATTCTGTCAAGCCAAATCTTCTTCTGCTTATCATCTTTAGGGAACCTATAAAATGATATTTTCAGCCCCTGTCTCTTGCATCGGCCATGAGAATTAGTACAGCCTGGAACATAGCAATATGCACCAACATACCCCTTGTAACCGCCTGCTATTCGAGGTGAACGTGGAGGGCCCTCCATCCTCTGAAAGTATAAAATTAGAGTTTTTATCTTCCTGTTCCAAATAGTGAATTATTACTGGTAATAATAACATGCATTCTTTTATTTTCATCAAAAATCCTTTCACAATTATATGAATGGAGATTTATAAGGTTTATTGAGAAATTAACGCATATTTAGTAAATATATTAAAAATCTTCTTTAAAGTGGTACCTATTTCAGAAATATCGGTTACACTGAACACCAAAATCTACTTTGGACAGAAATCTACCGAATTCTACTTTGCAGGACCGAAATCTACACAGTACGGCCAAGATATGGCATTATTTATTACTTTTTTTTGGATATTATTAATTAGTTAATATATATATGAATATATACTCAAAATTTCAATATTGTAAGTTTTGTATTTTTAGAGTTTGAACAAATTTTATATTATTATGTTACAGGCGGTGTCTAAGTGAGCGTGAGAACAACGAATGTATGGGAAATCACGACGACTTATTCTGGCGACTGCATAGATCCAGTTGTAAAGTTTGATTTTGAAAATTTTATGGAAAAAGAGCTTGTTCTTTTTTATTTTGTCTTTAATGAACATATTTATAAAATTTTATGAAGATATTTATAAGTATTTATAAAATTGACAAATTGTAACCAAAATGGATTCAGTGATGTGTACAAATAATAATTACGTTATAATGAACAGTTATAGCTATCAAATTAAATTGTCACGAAATCAATGATTAAAGAAATGCATTTAAAAAGGAACATTGCGATAAGCAAAATTATAATGTTTTCGCAAACTGAAGCCGCCATGCACTATGTCCCGCGTTTTGCACGTGCATCTTACCTGCTGGTGTTGCAGTTTAGCTTTCTTTTATCATACAGTTTTGTAATTTGATAATGATGAGTGGGTAAATATTTATAATTTGAAAATTTCCTTCTTCTTTTCAAACTTTTCAAAGTTGTTTTGATGTATTAAGACGTGATGGAAACCCTTTTTTTTAATTTACTCGTAAATCAAGAGTAATATCCCAAAAACGTATTTAAATTCGATCTTCTAACCCTCAATATGCATAAGTTCATCGCAATCATGGAGTTTCCTTGTGTTGTTTGTTTTAAAGAATGTCTACATGGCAGCATAAATTGCCCAAATTGTAAAAACTGTGTTCATGCCGAATATGCAAATTTCGTTGTAATTCATACTGCTGAAGTAGAAAAATATTCTCAAAAAAGTATTTGATATGTTAAGTACATATTAAAATGTATTAAAAACATTTTCGCTGAATATGATTTTAATAATGATTACACAAAAGCTATCTAAGTGTCCTACTGGTATACGTTCTAAGTCTAAGTCACGTGACAACAGTGCACGCGAAAGTCACTTTGGTGCTTTTTTCAGTAAGGGCCGATATTAAGTTAATAAAATATATACGCTGTATTAGAAGACAACAAGTGTTATATACATATATTATTTATTTTTCTTGACATTCGATAAAAACTGAATTATACATTATAACGTTTAACGAATTAATACTTAAAGATTTACCATCCTGCCTTTTTATTTGATGTACTATTGCTCTGTATTGATGGCCACTATGTGTATTGATCAAGATTACTATTTAGGAATTGCTTTTTGAGTTTATTCATCTTCTGTGTATGTGTCGAACGTTGTATAGCGGGGAGTTCACTAGCTAAGGTGACAATGTCTTAACTAGGTTATGTTAGCCTGGATGAATGCAACTAGACTTGCTGCGCTTCTCGGACTTGCTACGCTTTCTCGAGTTGCTGCGCTTCTTAGACGTGCTGCGCTTCTACGACTTGCTGCGCTTCCTCCAGTTGCTGCTTCTTAGACTTGCTGCGCTTCTAAAGCACTGCTTCTTGGTCTAAATGCGCTTACTGGTCTACCACTGCTTTAGTCTGGCTGCGCTTCTTGCGCTTCCTGGTCTTACTCTGCTTCTTGAGCAGTGCCTTAGACAATTCTGAGAGGTCTTCCCTTGGGAACAATATTTTTTTTTTATTCCCGATCTCACATAAAGCGAATATCAGGTTTTCTTTATTTCAAACCCACATATATAAATAAACAGCGCGAACCGGATAGAAACAACAATAACGTGACGTCACAATACAAAAATGGCGTCGCGTCAAAACATGTCATTGTGTTTCTTTCAAAATACTTAAATGAGAATTTCAGACATTAGAATAAACGTATCAATTAGAAATAAACTGCAAAATAATCATCCCAAAAAGTTCTTTAAAATATCAAAAATATTATGTTAACCCGGTTCGTGCTGTTAAACAATAAACAAAAACATAGCAACATTATTACAATACAATTAATCTTGACAATAGCCCCCTTTTTTAAGGAAATATATATATATATATTTCCAAACAGCAAGGCAAGATTAATTTCAGCTTTTCTTCATTTGCTGCAATGGTTTCTGTAGTGATTTGCGTGTCTTGATTACACTTCTTACGATCGTCACATGAACAGCCACACCTCGCTTCACCATAGCTCGTACCAGGCCCGCAGAAACCGGTCACTATATTGTTTAACGCTTCACGTGTATATGGATAACCTTTCACCAATGCTCCAAACACAGGCGCCACTTCCACAATACTAAACGACCTTTGAACTACCCGTCGGGAGGCACACCCGCGCGGTCCGCTAATCTCAGAGATTTTGCACTGCTCTTCCTCCTGGACTCCACGTCCAGACAGCGCTTCATCCGCCTGCAGCTTCGTCATATCCGCTGCAGACTTTTCCTCATCTATTCTCGGCACCCACATCGGATCAGGGGAGTCTCTTACCCCTTCCATATTGCCTAAGATGAGATCGCAGATGAGTCTCTCCGGAACCATTACTTCGATTTCCCCCACGAAGTATGGCGTGTCTACCTGTACCTTGGCAATAGGTACGACCTTCGCCTCTCCGTCAATGGTTATCATAACCGTTTGCCTATCCAAGTACTGACTTGGCTTTACGAACGTCCTTCTTACTGCTGCCAACTCACAGCCAGTATCTCTTAGGACCTTTACTTCTTGTGAGTTCACAAGTCCTCTTCGTATGTCAAGGTTTCTTGAACCCTCAATATTTTCTATGGTGCAACCGCCGGAAATCACAGGGAGCAGTTCTCCATTTTTCAGCTTCAGTTGCCCATTGCTAAAATTTTTTGTAAGTACGGCATCTTTCGTCTCGGCTTGCATACATGCAGCAGAAATTCTTTTTATATTTTTCTGCCCTTCTTTGTTTGGCTGTTTGTTTCGACAGTCCCTGGCAAGATGACCTTGCTTCCTACAGATGAAACAAGTTTTCGGCTCTTTCCTAGGAACACTTACATCGCCAGATTCATGCAACGTATCATCCTCTGTTTCGCTATCACTTCCCTTTGAAGTGCTGCTCAGAGCTTGTTTTGAAGAGGTAAACTTCCCGCCGTGCGCTTCAACGTACTGTTCTGCTAGTCTGGTGACTTGCTCCATCGAACTCGGAGCTCTCTCTTTCAGAAATAATGATAATTCTAGGGAACAACTCCTGATGAATTGCTCCCTTATCATTAGGTCACATAAAGCTTCAAAGGTACTCTCAACACTCGCCATCTCTGTCCAACGAGTAAAGTATCTTCTTAGTCTGGCAGCATACTGGAATACAGTCTCTCCTTGGTCTGCCTTACTCGTCCTAAACTTGGTTCTAAAGCCTTCTTCAGTGAGCTGGTAACGCTTCAAAACAGCAACTTTTAGGGCTTTATAATCACTCGCTTCAGATGGAGGCATGCTCGTGTAGACCTCTAAGCCTTTTCCAGTTAACAGCGAACTCAGACTCACCGCCCACGTATCTTCGCTCCAATTCTGGCTTCTTGCGAATCTCTCAAACCTTTCAATATAGGCATCCATATTATCTTGCTTCTCATCAAACTTCGGCAACTTCGGCCGTAATGCCTTGGTACTAGTCTCACTCGTACCGCTATTCGCCCGAAGTCTCTCTATCTCTAGCTCCCGCTCTTTCATCTGTAGCTGGAACTGCATTTCCAACTTTCTTCTTTCATCTTCTCTTCTTTGCAATCTTTCCTCTCGCGCTAACACTTCTGCTTCCTTGTCTCGAATGAATACCGCTAGGTCTTGTCCCGTCAGACCCAGTCTCTCACCCATTCGAAACCACTCTTCGTAATTCATGTTGCTTCCAGACATAGAACTAGTTTTAACCTTCTTGTAGTGATCCCGGACGAGCCCCCAGTTGTCGAACGTTGTATAGCGGGGAGTTCACTAGCTAAGGTGACAATGTCTTAACTAGGTTATGTTAGCCTGGATGAATGCAACTAGACTTGCTGCGCTTCTCGGACTTGCTACGCTTTCTCGAGTTGCTGCGCTTCTTAGACGTGCTGCGCTTCTACGACTTGCTGCGCTTCCTCCAGTTGCTGCTTCTTAGACTTGCTGCGCTTCTAAAGCACTGCTTCTTGGTCTAAATGCGCTTACTGGTCTACCACTGCTTTAGTCTGGCTGCGCTTCTTGCGCTTCCTGGTCTTACTCTGCTTCTTGAGCAGTGCCTTAGACAATTCTGAGAGGTCTTCCCTTGGGAACAATATTTTATTTTATTCCCGATCTCACATAAAGTGAATATCAGGTTTTCTTTATTTCAAACCCACATATATAAATAAACAGCGCGAACCGGATAGAAACAACAATAACGTGACGTCACAATACAAAAATGGCGTCGCGTCAAAACATGTCAATGTGTTTCTTTCAAAATACTTAAATGAGAATTTCAGACATTAGAATAAACGTATCAATTAGAAATAAACTGCAAAATAATCATCCCAAAAAGTTCTTTAAAATATCAAAAATATTATGTTAACCCGGTTCGTGCTGTTAAACAATAAACAAAAACATAGCAACATTATTACAATACAATTAATCTTGACAGTATGTATGTATGCTTTTACAAATTTTTATCTCCATATAATTACATGACTGTGTCCTAAACTTATTTTGGCAATATGCTCAAAATGTTAAATTTTTTAGTCTGTTTTTCATTCATAAACTGTACTTATATTTCTTAATCTGATGCTTTACATCATATGCCTTATATTGCATTTATTATATTTAATATTTTTAGCATTTGTATTTTGATTTGTTTATAACTTTACAAGTACTTTTCCTTTTGCATTTACCTTTAAATTGTTTTAATCAATGTTTGTTTTATCAATTTCTTATGTTTTTCTTTTTGCAAAGCTTCATGTCTTTCAATAATAACAGTTATTTTTTAGGCATTCTATCTTTTTGATGTACCAGTATTGAGCATTTCGTATTGTTATTTCGTACACTTCGATGTTTAATGTTTTAAATCTGTAAAAATTATCGAAATCGGGTTCATTCCTTATCTATTCAACTGAATTAAATTTATTTTTTGTTCGTTTCCGTAGATTTTTTTTCAATTAAAAAAAATTAATAGGCCATGTTCCTCCTCGTTGTGTGGCCTGGATATTAATTTTCGTGTTTTCGTGAACAATTATGGGTAGGTCTATTTTGCTGACCAGACCTAGCTGACCAGCTGACTGCTGACCAGTCAGCAAGCTGACCACATAGTCTATTTTGCTGACCAAATTCTGCTGACCAGGTATATATTGCCATGGAAACAGGCCTGAGGGTAAATATGGACTATAGTTTTTTTCTTTATTTATAGCTATTTTTATTATTAATCACTATCCTATATAAATATGATGTTGTTAATATGGCAATTTATATCTATTTTAATATCTATTAATAATTATATTACTTTATATTTATGTAGTTATTTGAAAAATGAAGGTGTGACTTTAACATTTATTTTAAGCTTGATACAGAAAGTGTGATGGAAACTGATAATATATATTTAATATCATTGTCAATTTATTTATTTTTTCATTTTGTATTTAGTGGCAATTTTATATCTATTATTATTTTATTACCTTATATTTATGTAGTTATTTGAAAAAAGTAGGTGACACTTAAACATTTATTTAAGCTTGACACATAAAGTGTGATGGAAACTGATAATATATTTAAAGGGGCTGTGCTCCAGATGACACAAAAAAGTTTTCTTGTATTATAAATTTCTTGTGATATTTATGATTAATGCTTAAAAACTGACAAACTTACAAAAAATAAGTCAGGTAATCACATAATAAATTGATTTTTTTCCTTTCATAGTGCTATACCGTAACGCGACGGTATAACTATATTGTATAAGATTTAAAATAAACAATAGTTATTTCACATGCGGCGATAGTGGTGACAGTTAAAGCGTTGTTAATATTTTGTTTACATGAGGGTCCAGAGTTCAAATCCGGCTGGAGCGAATATATTTTTTTTGTTCTATTTTGACTTTTATAATCAGTTTTGAAGTATGATATAATGTTGTTATAATCTCACAGCATCTAGATATTTTAATTTAAGTAAAAAAAAAATTTATATCAAATCTGGAGTTCAGCCTCTTTAATATATTGTCAGTTTATTCATTTTTCATTTTGTATTTAGTATTTTCAAATTCTATAGGTAAGATCAGTATTTTTAAATCAGTTATTGTTGTGATTCTTTTTATTTATTGGAAAACTGTAGGTTCAACTTCAAGAATGTTCAAATCTCGATAAATGAAATGATGTTTTAAATATATTCATTTTACATAATTTACTTTTGTATTTAGTATTTCCAAGTCCTGGATAAGAACAGTAATGTGTTATAGTTGTTTTTCTCTTTTTCTCTGAGAACAGGTCTGTGGGTATACTGACCTTTTTTCAAATAATAGCTAATATTATTTAACTAGATTGATTCTGTACTGTGTATTGAGTAAATTTAATAATCTTAAAGATTCGAATTGCGTATCTCTGTGATTATTTGTATAGTAAGTGTTGATAAAAAGAATGAAATGTGACAGGAATACTTAACACATGCATTGTGCAGCAAAATAACAACAAATATGACTTACATATTAAAGTAAAGATCAGTATATGATAAGGCCAAAACAAAATAATATTGTGGTTCCGGTAACCCGACCGACCCTATCGTTTTGGCGCCGACCCTAAATTATTTTATGCCATTTGCTGCTTCATCGACCGAATCGAGTATTTTCCCGTGTACGGTATACGGAACGGTACGTGAATCAACATGTAGTAATTTTCACGAATGTATAGTTCTTACGATCGCCGCTAGCAAAACAAAAAAACATGGAAAATGGCGTGTTCGGCAGTGACTGTTCTGGCACTTACATTTGTTAAGTGTCGGCACATGGACAAAAAGAATATTATGAAAACCGTGCCGCATCATCGCCTTATCAGCGAGGTGTTTTCTGAGGTGCATGACGACCGAAGACAAATTTCAAAGCAAACAACATTCTCGGCCAAATGCAAACGATCTCTTAGCGAAAAAGAAGAAGGTTTTGATATAGAAGGTAAGATTAAAGTCAAGCGAAAGGCTGTTAAAAGTAATGTATATCATTTCGAATATTAATGATATAATTATGGTGTGTTTCACCTGATACGATTTGTGTATCTGATAGACAATATTTGGCAACGTTTCCTTTTTCCGGAATGATACACGTTGTATATTTTTGAAAATGTTTATGTAAAGGTGCATATATGCCTTTTACAGTATAATCTTTAATATTTCATTTTATTTATGTAAACAGAAATACTATAAAGATAGAATAAAATAATATAAATATTTAATATTGAAAGCCCATTTATATAATGCTTTTATATATGGCACATGAGTGTATATCAAAATCTCCATCGCTCATAATCCTCTTCTGACACTGATAAAATTGGGGATTTTGAGTGCCCCCAATGCAGGCATATAAACCATCCTTTGTACCCACCATTACTGAAACCCTAATAGAAAAAAAAATCATTTCAGGATGTATGACAATTGTGGAAAAGTTTGATGTAAAATGTATCGAGTTCACATGCTTGGAAAAAATGGATGAAAATCCTGAACCATTATTGATGTCCGTACTACAAGAAACAAACAAAAAAAACCATCAATGCATTCCAGATGTTGATGGCTGGAGGGAGAGGTTTTCCTGAAAAGAAAGCTTCAAGGTTTGTACTGTAATTTTATACGAAGAGAGAAAAGGCATTGAATGTTTAAGATCTTCAACTTAGCCAAAAGTCAATACTGACTATACTAGGCAGGCGCGTGTCAGGAACATTAAAATTATAAAAGATAATAAAGAAAATAAGATTTAACTGAAGATATTACTTAAACATTTATTTTGAATGCTTAAAATCTATAAAGCTTGTTTAGTCAACTGATAAAAGCTGGCAAAGTTGGGGTAGCCTTAATATCGGTCGGTAATTTGTTTCAGAGTCGTATAGTCCTTGGGAAAAATGAATCCATGTGATGTTGTGTTTTTGATTGTGGGATGAGGAATTTGTTGTTTCCTGTGTTTGTTAGGTGATTGTGATTGACATTGACCTGTTTGTTTTTTATTTTGTGTAGCATCACCAGGCTGGCATGGTTTCGATCTAGATCTGACTGTTTTGATATAAACTTCTGACATCTAGTTATCTTTTTTTTAAAGTAATGCTATTACAGTTTTAATATTATAACTAAAACTTGTTAACCTTAAGTTAATAAATTACAAATACAATTCAGTGTAAAAATAAATTGCTATTTTTCAGTTCTGGACTTTCAAGCAAAGATCTTCTCTACAATGATTTGGTTGATAGTTTTATAGAGCAGAAACTGGACTTCCCAAAATGCACACCAAAAAACACAAGACAGCTACTTTATTCAGGTATTTTGAAATTTGCTTTTATAATAATAAATACAGAATGAAATTTTCAAGGAAATAAAAAATGTTTTTCTTACTGATTTCTGACAAAGTCTATATTATATATTAAATTGATTTATATTTCTTAAGCAGGTGTGAGGTAATATTAAAACATTTTTAAGAAAAAATTTTTGCATATGATACTGCCATTTCATAATACCTTATTCATATCCATCTTTAATATTTAAAAAACAAAACAATACTTTAAATATTAAATAATTAATACTGATTTCATTGCTGTTGCAGTATAAAAAATATGTGAGTATATTCAATATATACTATATACTATATTGATTGTATAGGCAGCACAGTATTGCTTAATTTTTTATATAGTACAAATGTACATGCTTGCTCTGTAGATTTAATATACAGTGAAAGGAAAAAGAAAGTATACATTCAACAAAAAACTATATTTAATTCATTTCAAAGCAAAACAATAAGAAAAAATCAGTTCATTTTCCATCACATGAATAAACTTTATAGCCAATAATGAAATAATTCTAAAAACCAACATGTATACTTTCCTTTTTCTTTCAGTGTGCATGTAGTACATAGTAAAAATGTACATGCTTGCTCTGTAGATTCTAAAAGCCTACTAAACTTTTCAATATTGATATAAATCTGGTGATGGTGTGATATATTCTTTCTGCTAAATATGGTTGTGGTGAGTCTAAATGGTCTCTTTTTATATAAATAATATTAATCCTTTTGGGGGCCTCTGTGGCCGAGCGGTTATGGTCATGGACTTGCAATCTCTCAGACCCTCACCACTATGGTTTGAATCTAGTCTGGGTACTTTGGATTTTCTTGTGACAAAGCCCTTCAGTTGGCTTGCGGTGGGTCGGTGGTTCTACCCAGATGCCTCTGTACACTCTAGGTTTCCTCTGCCTGTAATTAGCTTGACGTCCCCATATGACTGAAATACTGTCGTTGCGAATGCAAACCCCAAAAACCAAACAAACACACTCCTTTTAACATGTGTCCAATGTTTGTGCTCTGTAGATAAAAATCTGAGCTTTCTTGTTTTATACTGAATATTAATATAAATGCCACTTAATTTTAAATATATCTATTCTGACATCTCATACAAATATTTGTCAAACATAGGTCTACATTCATTTAATTCATTCCCTTTCCTGTTTCCTTCAAAAGATATATGTGTTTTAAACATTCATTTCACATGCTACAAATACTATTATTAATTAGGATATGTGTTATATGAATGGACCTCTTTTGGAAACAACCTATTAAAATACAAAATTCTTTGCAATGAAAAAATTATGAAGTACATAAATAGATAGTTTACTGTTTTACCACAACTCACTCATTGTATAAATGAAGCTTTTAATATTGACTTGTCTATTTCAGGTTCTTTGTAATGCACTATGGTACATAACAAATCAGCAGGACATTATCAGTGGAGCTGCTTTGAAAATTAAAGAAGTCATACCAGTTCCACCTATGTTGGGGAAATATACCGGGTATAATGACACTAAGCGTAAGAAGCTTAAAGAACTCCCCATGGAGTGCAGAACAGTTGGATAGTCACAGCCAAGCAATATACAGTATCTTACTAAAGCCTGTGGTGAACAGTACTGCACAGTGGAAGGTTGCTGCAGAAGAAATACGGCATCTTGCAGATTGTTTAGTGTTTTACAAAGACTACCTTCTCAGGCAATCTGATAAATCCCGTCACTATAAGCAAAGCGACCATCCTGCTAGAACAATTGACAGTCACGCAACTCTAGATCATAGAAACAAAACAATACTTGCTGTCAAAAATAAGTACATGTTAATTGATAATGTTATGAAGCAAAAAGATCTGTGTGACCCTGTAATTTTTGATGAAGATTCACATTTAGATAAACCTTTTGTTGATAACATGCAGAGGTTGAGATATTTTGATGAGCTTCAGCTTTCATGTCCCATAGACTTGATAAAATTTTGTCCTGGAGGGGGAACTGTTACTACTCACTGTATTGTAAAAGTTAATAGCAGTAGGTCAGAGGCTCAAATTTTCACTGATGGGGCAAGAATGGTTCAAAAGTTAAGACCACATTTGAATGTTTGTCATAGTAGAGCACAAAAAAAGGCATTTAAGGAAAAGCTGAATAATATTGTTAAAACAATCAGTTGCAGATTTCATATACAAGGAGCTGACTATGGACTCCTCAGTAGCTGAACATCCAGTCACTCAGGAAAGACTTAGGCTCATTTTTCTTGGAGAAAAGGGCCTATTAGCAGATTTAAGATGTCTTAACCCAGGAAGACCAAGTGGAGCATATGATGTTTTCTTTTCACATCTAGGTGCCATTGTTGAAGAAAAGACTGCTGCAGATGAGAGGCGGCATAATGTATCTCACCTTTCAGAATGGCTCTCATTAGAAGACCTTATAAATAAAGCTGTCGAGAGATGTCCACCTGAAACACCTGTGCCATCAAAGAGTTTGGTAAGACTCCAGTTCTCTCCAAAAAACCCCTATGCTCGAACAGCTTTGAACTTCACCTCTAAGCTTGACGTTCAGCATAAGATTCAAAGACGACAGTTACGCTTATCCCATCCAGACCAACATTATTGCGCTGCCCAGTTGAAATATTTCAAAGAGAAAGCTATTGAGGTTAAAGAAGAAACCAATTTATTCTTTTGTGATGACAAGGCTAAAGTGCCAGTGGGAGAACCAGGAGCTCCTGTGTCAACTGGGGTAAGAGGAAGGCAATCCATTGCAGTTACTTCAACTACCATGTGTGCTATGGATCATGATATGACAAAGATGTCATTGACTCCATCTGTGACGCTGAAATGCTGTATACCCGAGACTGTGGATAAATCCTTTGTTAAAGGTAAAGTTTTTACTGTAATAAATGATTCAGTATTTCAACAGTCTAATCCTTTTCGGCATGCTGCTGTCCTAGCAAAGATATTGAAAGAAGACCAGAAAAAGATACTGATGAAGTTCACAGATGGGGGGACAGATCAGAGGAACACTCTTGAGGCTGTTAAATGCTCATCAATATGTTCATTTTTGGAACTAAATCTGGAAATGTTAATTCACGCAAGATGTGCGCCTGGTCACAGCTGGACCAACCCTGCTGAAAGGGTTATGTCTATTTTAAACATTGGGCTGCAGAACTGTGCCTTGGAGAGGGAAAAGGGGGATGAATTGTTAGAGGCAGAGCTTAAGAAGTGTGGAAGCATGGCAGACATCAGGGCTAAAGCTACCAGAAGTCCAGACTTTAAGTTAAAGTATTCTGCACTCGTAGAACCAGTACAAGCTGTGGTGAGGAATAGATTCACACGCCTTAAGCTAAAACAGAACAAATTGAAGCAGTGGACCCAGTAAGTTTTCTTGAAATAGATATATTAAAGCGGCACTTGAGAGAGAAATTTCCGGACTTGGACGATACCAAATTGCAAAAAGTACATACAAAGAAAGTAAAGTCCTACAACACCTGGATAGCAGACCACTGTCGTGAAAGACACTATTCTTTTCAAATAAGAAGATGTAAAGATGAAAAATGTTGCTTGCCCCCAGATTTGCCAGAAGAACTTTTGCAGTGGCTTCCAGATCCAGTATTGGATGAATTCAACCCAGACCATTACAAGAAATATGAGGCAGTGAAACATGAGGAAACCACAGAAGAAGCACGGCCTTCTTTGAAAAATATTTCTGAACAGAAACAGAGAAAAAAGCATAAAGATAAACACAATGAACCTCTGACAGAACAGCCAGGCATGTCTGCAGTTGAAACAACAAATGCAACTGATAATCATGTAGTAATGGAAGATAATGCTGACCGGTTGGTAAATGAAGTTGCTGAACAGCCAGTTTTTGGAGAGTATGGTATCTGTACAACTCAAAATGCACGAACAGTGGTCACTTGTATTGAGTGCAGGAAACCACGAGTATTGTACTGCAAACACCGTCTGTCTGAACGCCAACAGTTCTCTCTGATTAACTTGCTCAGCGACTGATTACACTTGCGGTGCACCAATCACCCCGCCAAAACATAACCTTCATGGAAAAGTAATGACTCGTGCAAATCTTACTTGTCTGTCTTTGATTGAAATTCCATATTATGGAAGCGACATTGGTAGGAAAGACATATGTTCTTACTGTGGCATTCAGCAGGGTATCATTTGTCCAGAATTAAAGAAAAGGTACAAATCTGTATTGCCCTTGTGTGATGACTGTAAAGAGAAAGGTATCTTACCTGCAGTAAGTCGCCCTTATGGCAAACAGTAAAATATTGTACAAAAACTTAAAAAATTAATCCATCCATTTTTATCTGAATATCAGGAACTACTTGGTTGTTTTTTTGTGTTTTTTTTTTTTAATAGTGAGATTAAAATCATTCATTTGTGACTGTCTTTTTATTCCAGGGAACATGTCTAATACTGTCATATTTTTCTGTGTTCTGGTGTAACAATTAATATACTGGTAATATATGATAGTGGTATCCTATTCATCTATTCATATTTAATAGATGTCCAGTTTTAGCCGAAATAAAACATTTCTAAAAAATAAAATATTTTTCCTACCTACCTACCCTATTTTTTTTCAGCAAGTTACCAGAACCACATTATTATTTTTTTTTTGCCTAATTGACAAACAGTAGTTGTAGTATTGTATATCACACGTGCTAATCCAATCACTGGCGATTAAAGAAGTTGTTTTATCGCCTTTAAATAATAATAATCCATTCCGATAAAGTCTTAATAACCTGCAATCAGTTATCATTAGTAAAGTACATGTTAATACATGAAATTTCATTCTTAATAAAGAAAGAATATTCTGAAAAAAAGACTATATTGAAAAAATATATCAATAGAAATGAAATGTAAATACACAAATCTATTATGAAACATAAACAACGATAGCAATTTTGAAATTAATAAAATTGAAAAACTTAAGGTTTATATACTTTTTCGAATTAAATTCAAAATAGAGTAATAAGTGTTTGTTTTTCATGCATATTAGGTGTTCAAAGGTATATTATAATAATTAAAATCATTTCTATTGATATATTTTTTTCGGCAAAATAGTCTTCCCTTTATTAAGAATGAAATTAAAGTTTCATGTATTAAATTGCACGTTTCTAATGATTACTGATTACAGGTTATTAAGACATTATCGAAATGGATTAGTATTCTTTGAATGATTGACATAATTTATCAGTTATCACATTGGTTTATAAACATGTCTCTTGATTACATCAACACCTTAAGGCGATAAAACTTCTTTTTTAATCGGCAGTGATTGGATTAGCACGTGTGATATACAATACTACAACTACTGTTTGCCAATTAGTCCAACATTGCTTTTCGGTGTTTCCACTATTTTTAATAATATGGGAAAGGAAATAAAATACAAAAGGGAACAATTTATCATAATTTAACACTTTATTTGCAAACAATATTACAGAATTGATAGCGCTAACAACGTTCAAACATTGAAGTATTAACGTACGAAAATAATATTGATAATGTTAATAAAAATATATGGTATACCAATTATTTGTGACTGAATTTTATTTATAGTTTCAAAACCATTTTCTATTTCGTTGTGATTCTGTTGTTGCATATAAATTTGTATAAATGATTATGATTTATATTATACTAACTGAGAACATATGAAAAAAAAAAAGAAATGCTTTTCGGTGATGATACATTTACGCTATAGGACCGAAAAGCACTCGCATATGCTTAGTAGTATCTAAAAACAGATCATTATCTATAAGTTATTTCATTGCTTTGTGCTCAATAAAGCCTGTCAGAAAAAAATGTAACCAATATAAAAGAATACTGATAAGGTTTATGCTAAAAAATTGCTCTTCGGTGATGTTAATTTTTTTAACGGGACGGGAAAGCACTCGGGACAACTATATGGCAATATCTTCCATGTCTATAAAACCTCTTTTTATCTGTATTTGGGACTAATTAATGTATTTTTTTTAATTTAAACAATAAATAAAATTAAGTAAAAATTGCTTTTCGGTGATGTGCGTTTAAATTTAACGGGACCGGAAAGCACTCATTATGCAAATATACCTCAGCTTTCGTCAACTTAATGATGATTTTGGTAAATAATTCATTTTATTTTATTGAAATATCATTAATAAATCTATTTGTAATACTTAAAATGCAATAAAACATTATTTTCATGTGTTTTAAATAGAAAATTGAGTGCTTTTCGGTGATGTGCGTTTCAATTTAACGGGACCGGAAAGCACTCATTATACAAATATACCTCAGCTTTCGTCAACTTAATGATGATTTTGGTAAATAATTCATTTTATTTTATTGAAATATCATTAATAAATCTATTTGTAATACTTAAAATGCAATAAAACATTATTTTCATGTGTTTTAAATAGAAAATTGAGTGCTTTTCGGTGATGTGCGTTTCATTTTAACGGGACCGGAAAGCACAAATATACCTCAGCTTTCGTCAACTTAATGATGATTTTGGTAAATAATTCATTTTATTTAATTGAAATATCATTAATAAATGTATTTGTAGTACTTAAAATGCAATTAAACATTATTTTCATGTGTTTTAAATAGAAAATTGAGTGCTTTTCGGTGATGTGCATTTCATTTCAACGGGACCGGGAAGCACTCATTATACAAATATACCTCAGCTTTCGTCAACTTAATGATGATTTTGGTAAATAATTCATTTTATTTTATTGAAATATCATTAATTAATCTATTTGTAGTACTTAAAATGCAATAAAGCATTATTTTCATGTGTTTTTAATGGAAAATTGAGTGCTTTCCGGTGTTTCGGTGCTTTCCGGTGCTTTCCCGTTTTTCCATGTACCGAAAATTATTGAAATTTGTGAGCGTGAAAATATTACAATGACAATCACTATAAAAAGGTAGTTTTGAAGTACACAATGCAGATCCATGTAAAATTTATTAATAAAACTAACATATCAAGTAAATATAATTGTTGGGAAGGTCTATTTTGCTGACCAGACCTAGCTGACCAGCTGACTGCTGACCAGTCAGCAAGCTGACCACATGGTCTATTTTCCTGACTAAATTCTGCTGACCAGGTATATATATTGCCATGGAAACAGGTTTGAGGGTATATATGGACTATAGTTTTTTTTCTTTATTTATAGCTATTTTTATTTTTAATCACTATCCTATATAAATATGATGTTGTTAAAATGGCAATTTATATCTATTTCATATCTATTAATTATTTTATTACTTTATGTAGTTATTTGAAAAATGTAGATGTGACTTTAACTGGAAACTGATAATATATTTAATATATTGTCAGTTTATTTATTTTTCATTTTGTATTCAGTGGCAATTTTATATCTATTAATTATTTTATTACCTTAATTATATTTATGGAGTTATTTGAAAAAAAGTAGGTGAGACTTAAACATTAATTTTAGGCTTGATACATAAAGTGTGATGGAAACTGATTAATATATATAATATATTGTCAGTTTATTTTTCGTTTTGTTTATAGTTTTTTTCAAATCCTACAGTGATGAGTTATTGTTTTGTAACTATTGTCTAAAGCAGAAGTTTATTGAGCTGCAGATCTTGCCCCCTTTTTCAGAACATTTTCATGAGAGCACGTATTTGACACAAATGTTTTCCTATATAAATAAATAAGGTTATAAGAACTTCACACACCCGACTGCCTTTAGGTTTCGGTTCAGTTGACGAAACTTTCCCCACCTAGCCTTAGAGGCCCTATATACCTAATTGTTTTATTAGGTATATAGGGCATATGAGGACATGCAGTACAAGTTTGTGTCAAATACCTGTGAGTTACACCAAATATTGCTATGTAATAAAAGTTTTAATGTCATTTTGTTTATTGTCTGTAGGCAGGTGAGAAGAAGTCCTTAAGAACAAAAAATTGACATTTAACAAGGCCAAAAAATAATAATAATGTGGTTCTGGTAACATGCTGAAAAAAAATAGGGTAGGTAGGTAGGAAAAATATTTTATTTTTTAGAAATGTTTTATTTCGGCTAAAACTGGACATCTATTAAATATGAATAGATGAATAGGATACCACTATCATATATTACCAGTATATTAATTGTTACACCAGAACACAGAAAAATATGACAGTATTAGACATGTTCCCTGGAATAAAAAGACAGTCACAAATGAATGATTTTAATCTCACTATTAAAAAAAAAAAACAAAAAAAATAACAACCAAGTAGTTCCTGATATTCAGATAAAAATGGATGGATTAATTTTTTAAGTTTTTGTACAATATTTACTGTTTGCCATAAGGGCGACTTACTGCAGGTAAGATACCTTTTTCTTTACAGTCATCACACAAGGGCAATACAGATTTGTACCTTTTCTTTAATTCTGGACAAATGATACCCTGCTGAATGCCACAGTAAGAACATACGTCTTTCCTACCAATGTCGCTTCCATAATATGGAATTTCAATCAAAGACAGACAAGTAAGATTTGCACGAGTCATTACTTTTCCATGAAGGTTATGTTTTGGCGGGGTGATTGGTGCACCGCAAGTGTAATCAAAGTCGCTGAGCAAGTTAATCAGAGAGAACTGTTGGCGTTCAGACAGACGGTGTTTGCAGTACAATACTCGTGGTTTCCTGCACTCAATACAAGTGACCACTGTTCGTGCATTTTGAGTTGTACAGATACCATACTCTCCAAATACTGGCTGTTCAGCAACTTCATTTACCAACCGGTGACTATCCAACTGTTGTGCACTCATGGGGAGTTCTTTAAGCTTCTTACGCTTAGTGTCATTATACCCGGTATATTTCCCAAACATAGGTGGAACTGGTATGACTTCTTTAATTTTCAAAGCAGCTCCACTGATAATGTCCTGCTGATTTGTTATGTACCATAGTGCATTACAAAGAACCTGAAATAGACAAGTCAATATTAAAAGCTTCATTTATACAATGAGTGAGTTGTGGTAAAACAGTAAACTATCTATTTATGTACTTCATAATTTTTTCATTGCAAAGAATTTTGTATTTTAATAGGTTGTTTCCAAAAGAGGTCCATTCATATAACACATATCCTAATTATGCCCCCTCTTCAAAGATATGGGGGTATATTGCTTTGCATTTGTCTGTCTGTCGGTCGGTCCGTAGACCAAATGGTTTCCGACCAATAACTAAAGAATGCTTAGGCCTAGGAACTTCAAACTTGGAAGGATGATTGTCCATCACCAGTAGATGACACCTATTGATTTTGGGGTCAAGGGGTCAAAGGTGAAGGTCACATTGACCTTGTAGGTAGAAACAGTTTCCGACCAATAACTAAAGAACACTTAGGCCTAGGAACTTCAAACTTGGTAGGATGATTGTCCATCACCAGTAGATGACCCCTATTGATTTTGGGATCAAGGGGTCAAAGGTCAAGGTCACATTGACCTTGTAGGTAGAAACGGTTTCCGACCAATAACTAGAGAACGCTTTGACCTAGGTTCACCAAACTTAATGTGCTGGTTGGTCATCACCAGTAGATGACACCTATTGATTTTGAGGTCATTAGGTCAAAGGTCAAGCTCACAGGGACCTTCATCCTAAAAACGGTTTCCGATCAATAACTAGAGAATGCTTTGACCTAGGTACACCAAACTTGGTATAATGGTTGGCCACCACCAGTAGATGACCCCTATTGATTTTGAGGTCATTAGGTCAAAGGTCAAGCTCACAGTGACCTTCATCCTAAAAATGGTTTCCGATCAATAACTAGAGAACGCTTTGACCTAGGTTCACCAAACTTGGTATGCTGGTTGGTCATCACCAGTAGATGACCCCTATTGATTTGGAGTTCATTAGGTCAAAGGTCAAGCTCAGCGGGACCTTCATCCTAAAAATGGTTTCCGATCCATAACTAGAGAACGCGTTGACCTAGGTTCACCAAACTTGGTATGCTGGTTGGTCATTACCAGTAGATGACCCCTGTTGACTTTGAGTTCATTAGGTCAAAGGTCAAGATCACAGAGACTTTCATCCTTAAAACGATTTCCGATCAATAACTAGAGAACGCTTTGACCTAGGTTCACCAAACTTGGTATGCTGGTTGGTCATCACCAGTAGATGACCCCTATTGATTTTGAGTTCATTAGGTCAAAGGTCAAGCTCACAGGGACCTTCATCCTAAAAATGGTTTCCGATCAATAACTAGAGAACGCGTTGACCTAGGTTCACCAAACTTGATATACAGGCCCAACCACAAGCAATTAGGTGCTGCTGGGGGGCATTTATGTTTTACAAACATTTCTTGTTAATAATAGTATTTGTAGCATGTGAAATGAATGTTTAAAACACATATATCTTTTGAAGGAAACAGGAAAGGGAATGAATTAAATGAATATAGACCTATGTTTTGACAAATATTTGTATGAGATGTCAGAATAGATATATTAAATATTTAGTGGCATTTATATTAATATTCAGTATAAAACAAGAAAGCTCAGATTTTTATCTACAGAGCACAAACATTGGACACATGTTAAAAGGAGTACCGGTATGTTTGTTTGGTTTTTGGGGTTTGCATTCGCAACGACAGTATTTCAGTCATATGGGGACATCAAGCTAATTACAGGCAGAGGAAACCTAGAGTGTACAGAGGCATCTGGGTAGAACCACCGACCCACCGCAAGCCAACTGAAGGGCTTTCTCACAAGAAAATCCAAAGTACCCAGACTAGATTCAAACCATAATGGTGAGGGTCTGAGAGATTGCAAGTCCATGACCATAACCGCTCGACCACAGAGGCCCCCAAAAGGATTAATATTATTAGCTCGACTTTTTTTGAAAAAAAAAAATCGAGTTATTGTCATAGTCATGGTGTCATTGCCGTTGCCGTTCCCGTCCGAAAACTTTAACATTGATCATATTTTTTTCATTCCTTGATGGATTGTCTTCATACTTGGACAAAACAACGCTTTGGACAAGACCTTCAAGATGACCAGACTAAACTTGACCTTGACCCTTAAATGACCTTCATATTCAAGGTCAAAATATTGAATTTTGCTAAAATTGGCCATAACTTTATTATTTGTAGGTGGTTTCTCTTAATTCTTGGACACAACAACCCTTTGGAGAAGACCTTCAAGCTGACCAGACTAAACTTGACCTTGACTCATAAATGACCTTCATATTCAAGGTCAAAATATTGAATTTTGCTAAAATTGGCCATAACTTTAGTATTAATAGGTGGATTCTCTTTATGCTTGGATACAACAACCCTTTGGACAAGACTTTCCAGCTGACCAGACTAAACTTGACCTTGACTCGTAAATGACCTTCACCTTCAAGGTCAAATTATTGAATTTTGCTAAAATTGACCATAACATTAGTATTTATGGTTGGATTTGATTTATACTTGGACAAAACAACACTTATGACAAAACCGACATGTTGAATAACTCAGATTTGACCATGACCTTAAAATTACCTTGACCGTCAAGGTCAGATGATTGAATTTTGCTTAAATTGTCATAACTTTCTCATTTATTTATAGATTTAATTCAAACTTGGACTAAACAACAGTTGTGACAAATCCGACATTATGATAATTTCAAGTTTGACCTTAACCTTTAAATGACCTTGACGGTCAAGGTCAAATCATTGAATTTTGTTAAAACTGGCCATAATAATGTAATTTATGGTTGGATTTGAATCAGACTTAGACAAAACAACACTTTTTCATTTCGATTTCAAAAATGTCATCGCATGACCTATATTTTTGACCTACTGACCTACTTTCTGGGTTTGAGCTACAGCAATGAAATTTGGACTGTGTGCACAGTTTTTTATTTCGATTTCAAAAATGTCATCGCATGACCTATATTTTTGACCTACTGACCTACTTTCTGGGTTTGAGCTACAGCAATGAAATTTGGACTGTGTACACAGTTTTTTATTTCGATTTCAAAAATGTCACACCGCATGACCTATTTTTTTGACCTACTGACCTACTTTTTGTTTTTGGAGCTGTGGCAATAAAATCTGAACCTTGTGCACAGTTTTTCGTTTCGAATTCAAAAACGTCATAGCATGACCTATATTTTTGACCTACTGACCTATTTTTTTTGTTTTTTAGCTACAGCAATGAAATTTGGACTGTGTACAATTTTTTTGTTTCAATTTCAGAAATGTCATAGCATGACCTATATTTTTGACCTTCTGACCTACTTTTTGTTTTTGGAGCTGTGGCAATGAAATTTGAACCTTGTGCACAGTTTTTCATTTCGAATTCAAAAATGTCATGGCATGACCTATATTTTTTACCTACTGACCTACTTTTTTGTTTTTTAGCTACAGCAATGAAATTTGGACTATGTGCACAGTTTTTCGTTCCGATTTCAAAAATGTCATTGCATGACCTATATTTTTGACCTACTGACCTACTTTTTGTTATGGAGCTATGGCAATGAAATTTGGACCATGTACACAGTTTTTTGTTCCAATTTCAAAAAGGTTATATCATGACCTTTTTTTGACCTACTGACCTACTTTTTTGTTTTAAAGCTACGGCAATGAAATTTGGACTGTGTGTACAGCTTTTCGTTCGGATTTCAAAAATGTCATCTCATGACCTATATTTTGACCTACTGACCTCCTTTTTGTTTTTGGAGCTGTGGCAATGAAATTGCATTGGTTCATTTATGTGATATGCATCATTTCATTCATAAAAATTTCTTTCATCTTTGAACCCAGGGTTAGTGCTTTAGGGCCATTGGCCCTCTTGTTTATTAATGCTTGGACAAAACAAGGCTTATGACAAAACCCACTTGTTAAATTATTCAAGTATGACCTTAACCTTTAAATGACCTTTACAGTCAAATTTCTAATTATTGCATTTTGCTAAAATAGCCAAACTTCTGGTTTTATGGACGGATTTGATCTATACAGGGACAAAACAACACTGAGAATAAAAGAAACGGGTTAAACAATTCAAGCATTACCTTGACCTTTAAATGACCTTGACATTACTTAACTTGGCTATATCTTTGTTGTTAATGGATGTAGTGTCTTCATGCTTGGACTTAACTATTTTTAAGACAAAACCTCCAGAGAAGGTTAAACTGAACTTGACCTAGACCTTTAAGGTCAAATTTCTGAATGTTGCTAAAATTGGCCATAACTTTGTTATGTATAATTACATTTCCAAATGAAGTTTCATTTGAAATCCCTTCACCACAATGTGCTTCCTCTGATGTGTTTGCCTTTGGAAATAGAAAAAAGTCGAGCATGGCCCCCGCTTGCGGTGGCTCTTGTTTATATAAAAAGAGACCATTTAGACTCACCACAACCATATTTAGCAGAAAGAATATATCACACCATCACCAGATTTATATCAATATTGAAAAGTTTAGTAGGCTTTTACAGGGTTGCCAGCACTTTGGTGAAATAAAATTCCCTGACTTTTCCCTGACTTTTCACTGACCAATTCATGTTTTTCACTGACCAAAATCGTCAAACACATAAACGGCCTCCTGACCTCCCCTATAGCCGTCCAATCCTCCCATTATATTTTTTGCATGTAAACTTGTATTTATTTTCCAAAATATAAAACATTTACATCAAAGTAATGATTCAAACATTGTGTTCTACTATTCTTAACTATTTCTATTCAAACACAGCGTGACTGTTGGTCAGTGAAACATGTGAAACATATGACATGAAAATCAGAAGAATCATAATATAAGCATCTGTATTAGAAATCACATAAGTCACTCTTTCCTTTAATTTAATTATATTATCTGCCATCAAATCCCTTTATTAAATGATATAAAGAAACCGCAACACCTGAAACAAGGATAATAATCTGTAGATTAGAATATAATGTCAGGTAAATTCTCTTTTCTGGTGTCATATTCCTACAATACTACAGAAATTACGTATTAGTCAGCTCTGGAGGCAAGGGTTGCAAAGCCTTTCAGTCTTTAAGCTGAATGATGTTCTAAGGTAAATAATGGGTATTATAATCACTAAGTTAACATATAATGCTTCTTAATATCACAGTTTACTGTTATTTGAATTTAATGCTTAACTGTGAGAGTGATAAAGTCAAATATTAAATGCCTAAAGACTGCCATAGCCAAGTAAGACCTTCAATGCGTATATTTTTCGACCTTTGAAATAATTTTCCCTGACTTTTCACTGACTTTTCAGGATTTTCATTTTTCACTGACCAAATTTCAAAATTCCCTGACAATTCCCTGACCTTGAAAAAATACCCAATTTCCCTGACTTTTCAAGTCCGCTGGCAACCCTGTTTTAGAATCTACAGAGCAAGCATGTACATTTTTACTATGTACTACATGCACACTGAAAGAAAAAGGAAAGTATACATGTTGGTTTTTAGAATTATTTCATTATTGGCTATAAAGTTTATTCATGTGATGGAAAATGAACTGATTTTTTCTTATTGTTTTGCTTTGAAATGAATTAAATATAGTTTTTTGTTGAATGTATACTTTCTTTTTCCTTTCACTGTATATTAAATCTACAGAGCAAGCATGTACATTTGTACTATATAAAAAATTAAGCAATACTGTGCTGCCTATACAATCAATATACTCACATATTTTTTATACTGCAACAGCAATGAAATCAGTATTAATTATTTAAAGGTCATGTGACACGACTATAGCAACTTCGTCTATTCAAAATAATCATAATGTACTGATTAAAATGGTTTAACTGCGAAATTATGAAAATATTGATTTTGATAAGAAAAAACGTGTTTTTGATGATCGGCTGTTTCCGCTTCGACATCGGTAGTTTCCGCCGCATTTTTTGACTGTGACGTAGATTTATCCCTACTGTACCAGGCAGTAGTGCAGAATATCACTGCTTATAACAGATCCGTTTTTAAATGAAAAAATAACACTATACCACAAGTGCAAGAAACACGATAAAGGCACACTTATAAAAATAACATGCTATAAATTGTAAATTAAATAAAATAATGTGATTACTTCTAGCTTTTTATAAGTAAATTCAAACTTTGTGCCGGGAGAACGTGTTGTAATTTACCTTAATAAATATTAATAAATATTCAAATTTCTTCCATTTTTTGTTCTATATCAAACTATCTCCTCCACGTTTTTACATGCTGTGTAACACTTCCTCATTTGATGTTTACGTCATAAACAAATTATTTTTCATTTAAGTGTAGTAAAATTGAAGTGAATATAGGATATCTAATGTGTTTACATTTGTCACTGGAATGAAAATTCACACTACAGTGTATTTTCACGTTGGGATATTGTTTGAAAAATAATAATATGGCATGTCCATCAAGTAGAAATTTGTGTCTGCTTATAAATTAATATCCAATGAAATGTCAAAGATCCATAAATCACGCCTTATACTGTGGGATTTATGCAATGAACCTGCCCAAATGGGACCCTTGTATATTCTGTATAGCTGTCAAAACAAAGCAATTATCTTTTTTATGACCCCATCAATGATAAAGTTGAGACAAATAGCAAAATTTTATGGCAAGTGATCTTACAAATTGATTGTATTACTTTTGATCAGTCACACTTGTGAAAACATTATGTAATAGCTTGTTCCAATTAATATGTCTGAATGGTTAAGAAGCTTCCATGAAGATACATATTTTAATTAGGTAATTAAATGTAATGGATCTATTTATGATGAAAATAAAAATCATTCGACTTCTAAATGTGAACAAATTATTAAAACAAAACCAACAAAAAACCAAAACAATGTGTTTGTGTTATGATTTTGACATAGTTTCTTGAGGGCTTCTTCATATTATTTGTTCTTTGATCATTATTTTTTTGTTTTCAAAACAAAAGTAGAATGAATAAGCCAAAAAAATAAAGATATGCATTTATAATGAAAAAATATATAGATCTAGTCAAAGATTACTTAAACGTCCCTCAGGCAAAATATACCACAGACAAATAAGCAACACATCACTGTAAGGAGAATGTTTTTATAGAAAATAAAATCTCTCAATTGGAGTTAGTTAATCAAGTCTTCCAACAAACTGCATCGGATAAAAATAAGCCTGTTCAAAATCTTTTTGGATCAGTTACTTGAAAAATATCTCTTAGCCTAGATATTTTCACTGATGTATCTTTTAATTCTATAACCCTGATTAAACTAGCCTCTTTATAATATTGCTCATTGGCTTCGTAATTCCATCAAAATTTCAAATTATTTATATAAAAATCTTCAGTGTATATTCATGATGTTAGCTTAACTTGTTCAATTTTGATTTTTTTTACTATATTCAGTCTACATTTTCACTTTCCATCATAATTTTAAAGTTTTTGTTAACAATCCAGGCAGCTGTGTAAAGTGGCAAGAGATAAATGTGCGTCACTTCCGGTTTCGCTCGTGACAGGTGCGCGCGACCAAGTGCGTAAAATATGGATTTTAATTTGCAATAAAAACATCTTTAAGATGAAAATTACCTGCGGAATTTTGTATAACAGTCATAGTTAGATATTTATTTTTCGCTCATATGAAAATTTCGAGTTCAAAAATTCGTGTCACATGACCTTTAATATTTAAAGTATTGTTTTGTTTTTTAAATATTAAAGATGGATATGAATAAAGTATTATGAAATGGCAGTATCATATGCAAAAATTTTTTCTTAAAAATGTTTTAATATTACCTCACACCTGCTTAAGAAATATAAATCAATTTAATATATAATATAGACTTTGTCAGAAATCAGTAAGAAAAACATTTTTTATTTCCTTGAAAATTTCATTCTGTATTTATTATTATAAAAGCAAATTTCAAAATACCTGAATAAAGTAGCTGTCTTGTGTTTTTGGTGTGCATTTTGGGAAGTCCAGTTTCTGCTCTATAAAACTATCAACCAAATCATTGTAGAGAAGATCTTTGCTTGAAAGTCCAGACTTCAAACCAGAACTGAAAAATAGCAATTTATTTTTACACTGAATTGTATTTGTAATTTATTAACTTAAGGTTAACAAGTTTTAGTTATAATATTAAAACTGTAATAGCATTACTTTAAAAAAAAGATAACTGTCAATTGATCTTGTCTAGATGTCAGAAGTTTATATCAAAACAGTCAGATCTAGATCGAAACCATGCCAGCCTGGTGATGCTACACAAAATAAAAAACAAACAGGTCAATGTCAATCACAATCACCTTACAAACACAAGAAACAACAAATTCCTCATCCCACAATCAAAAACACAACATCACATGGATTCATTTTTCCCAAGGACTATACGACTCTGAAACAAATTACCGACCGATATTAAGACTACCCCAACTTTGCCAGCTTTTATCAGTGGACTAAACAAGCTTTATAGATTTTAAGCATTCAAAATAAATGTTTAAGTAATATCTTCAGTTAAATCTTATTTTCTTTATTATCTTTTATAATTTTAATGTTCCTGACACGCGCCTGCCTAGTATAGTCAGTATTGACTTTTGGCTAAGCTGAAGATCTTAAACATTCAATGCCTTTTCTCTCTTCGTATAAAATTACAGTACAAACCTTGAAGCTTTCTTTTCAGGAAAACCTCTCCCTCCAGCCATCAACATCTGGAATGCATTGATGGTTTTTTTGTTTGTTTCTTGTAGTACGGACATCAATAATGGTTCAGGATTTTCATCCATTTTTTCCAAGCATGTGAACTCGATACATTTTACATCAAACCTTTCCACAATTGTACCAATTGTCATACATCCTGAAATGATTTTTTTTTCTATTAGGGTTTCAGTAATGGTGGGTACAAAGGATGGTTTATATGCCTGCATTGGGGGCACTCAAAATCCCCAATTTTATCAGTGTCAGAAGAGGATTATCAGCGATGGAGATTTTGATATACACTCATGTGCCATATATAAAAGCATTATATAAATGGGCTTTCAATATTAAATATTTATATTATTTTATTCTATCTTTATAGTATTTCTGTTTACATAAATAAAATGAAATATTAAAGATTATACTGTAAAAGGCATATATGGAGCTTTACATAAACATTTTCAAAAATATACAACATGTATCATTCCGGAAAAAGGAAACGTTGCCAAATATTGTCTATCAGATACACAAATTGTATCAGGTGAAACAGACCATAATTATATCATTAATATTCGAAATGATATACATTACTTTTAACAGCCTTTCGCTTGACTTTAATCTTACCTTCTATATCAAAACCTTCTTCTTTTTCGCAAAGAGATCGTTTGCATTTGGCCGAGAATGTTGTTTGCTTTGAAATTTGTCTTCGGTCGTCATGCACCTCAGAAAACACCTCGCTGATAAGGCGATGATGCGGCACGGTTTTCATAACATTCTTTTTGTCCATGTGCCGACACTTAACAAATGTAAGTGCCAGAACAGTCACTGCCGAACATGCCATTTTCCATGTTTTTTTTTGTTTTGCTAGCGGCGATCGTAAGAACTATACATTCGTGAAAATTACTACATGCTGATTCACGTACCGTTCCTATACCGTACACGGGAAAATACTCGATTTGGTCGATGAAGCAGCAAATGGCATAAAATAATTTAGGGTCGGCGCCAAAACGAATAGGGTCGGTCGGGTTACCGGAACCATAATATTATTTTGTTTTGGCCTTAGTCAAACATTGCTTTTCGGTGTTTCCACTATTTTTAACTGAATTTTATTTTCAGATTCAAAACCATTTTCAACTAATTGATTATTTTGGTAAAATTATTCATTTCATTTTATTGAAATATCAGTAATAACTCTTTTTTTAATACTTTAAACATTATTTTCATGTGTTTTAAAAGAAAATTGAGTGCTTTTCGGTGATGTGCATTTCATTTTAACGGGACCGGAAAGCACAAATATACCTCAGCTTTCGTCAACTTAATGATGATTTTGGTAAATAATTCATTTTATTTTATTGAAATATCATTAATAAATCTATTTGCAATACTTAAAATGCAATAAAACATTATTTTCATGTGTTTAAAATAGAAAATTGAGTGCTTTTCGGTGATGTGCATTTCAATTTAACGGGACCGGAAAGCACTCATTATGCAAATATACCTCATCATTCGTCAACTAATTGAAAATTTTGTTAAATTATTCATTTCATTTTATTGAAATATCAGTAATAACTCTTTATTTAATACTTAAAACATTATTTTCATGTGTTTTAAATAGAAAATTGAGTGCTTTTCGGTGATGTGGGTTTCATTTTATCGGGACCGGAAAGCACTCATTATGCAAATATACCTCATCTTCCGTCAACTAATTGAAAATTTTGGTAAATTATTCATTTCATTTTATAGAAATATCAGTAATGAATCTATTTGTAACACTTAAAGCGACCGACTCACAAAATTTTGCTGAAATTTTTTATTCTTTCAAATTTAAGAGGATTTATTATACTATGGAAAAAATATAATATTATGCTTCTATACACCATGAAAACTGAAAAAAAAAGTTTTGACTTTACCAGGATTCGAACCCACGACCTTTCGGTCAGTAAAATATAAAGCAACGACTTAGACCACTGAGCCACGGCATCTAGTTATTAGATTGCCTCAAAATTAATGTTATAACTAAAGTATTTACCCTGTGACTAACGGGGTAAATTTTTTACCGATAAAAGTGTGTAAAACTTTATATTTTGATGTTTTTCTGTCACAAAAACTGATTCAATAACTTAGTTTAAATATGTTCTTCACGATTACAGCAAGAATTTCAAGATGTATAAACATTTTCTTTTTATCATCGTCTGTGAGTCAGTCGCTTTAAAATACTATTTTCACGTGTTTTAAATAGAAAATTGAGTGCTTTTCGGTGATGTGCATTTCATTTTAACGGGACCGGAAAGCACAAATATACCTCAGCTTTCGTCAAGTTAATGATGATTTTGGTATATAATTCATTTTATTTTATTGAAATATCATTAATAAATCTATTTGCAATACTTAAAATGCAATAAAACATTATTTTCATGTGTTTAAAATAGAAAATTGAGTGCTTTTCGGTGATGTGCATTTCAATTTAACGGGACCGGAAAGCACTCATTATGCAAATATACCTCATCATTCGTCAACTAATTGAAAATTTTGTTAAATTATTCATTTCATTTTATTGAAATATCAGTAATAACTCTTTATTTAATACTTAAAACATTATTTTCATGTGTTTTAAATAGAAAATTGAGTGCTTTTCGGTGATGTGGGTTTCATTTTATCGGGACCGGAAAGCACTCATTATGCAAATATACCTCATCTTCCGTCAACTAATTGAAAATTTTGGTAAATTATTCATTTCATTTTATAGAAATATCAGTAATGAATCTATTTGTAACACTTAAAGCGACCGACTCACAAAATTTTGCTGAAATTTTTTATTCTTTCAAATTTAAGAGGATTTATTATACTATGGAAAAAATATAATATTATGCTTCTATACACCATGAAAACTGAAAAAAAAAGTTTTGACTTTACCAGGATTCGAACCCACGACCTTTCGGTCAGTAAAATATAAAGCAACGACTTAGACCACTGAGCCACGGCATCTAGTTATTAGATTGCCTCAAAATTAATGTTATAACTAAAGTATTTACCCTGTGACTAACGGGGTAAATTTTTTACCGATAAAAGTGTGTAAAACTTTATATTTTGATGTTTTTCTGTCACAAAAACTGATTCAATAACTTAGTTTAAATATGTTCTTCACGATTACAGCAAGAATTTCAAGATGTATAAACATTTTCTTTTTATCATCGTCTGTGAGTCAGTCGCTTTAAAATACTATTTTCACGTGTTTTAAATAGAAAATTGAGTGCTTTTCGGTGATGTGCATTTCATTTTAACGGGACCGGAAAGCACAAATATACCTCAGCTTTCGTCAACTTAATGATGATTTTGGTAAATAATTCATTTTATTCAATTGAAATATCATTAATAAATCTATTTGTAGTACTTAAAATGCAATTAAACATTATTTTCATGTGTTTTGAATAGAAAATTGAGTGCTTTTCGGTGATGTGCATTTCATTTCAACGGGACCGGAAAGCACTCATTATACAAATATACCTCAGCTTTCGTCAACTTAATGATGATTTTGGTAACTTGTTCATTTTATTTTATTGAAATATCATTAATTAATCTATTTGTTATACTTAAAATGCAATAAAACATTATTTTCAAGTGTTTTTAATAGAAAATTGAGTGCTTTCCGGTGTTTCGGTGCTATCCGGTGCTTTCCAGTTTTTCCATGCACCCAATAATTTTTACATTTATTAATATAACTTTTTTACTAAGTAAACTTTTCAATTGAAAGTTGTTTATAATGTAATCTATCATAAAACACTCAAACATTAAGAAATAATGCCATATCTTGGCTGTACTGTGTAGATTTCGGTCCTGCAAAGTAGAATTCGGTAGATTTCGGTCCAAAGTAGATTTCGGTGTTCAGTGTAGCCCAACAAATTGTGCGCCACGGCTCTTTATTATATAGATGGTCGCCCTTCGCGCACAACCCACTTACGATTCAAAACAATGCGGAAAGTTTTTCTTCTATGTGTATATGCCAGCGACCAGAATCTCGTCGCTAACTTTGACGGCTTCAAATGTATAGTTACACTCAATATTTCTTGAAATAAAATACATAGCTGTAAAGCTTATTCCAAACTGAATCAATATAAGAGAAAATAGATAAGAAAAATTTATGTTTTTTATGCATTACACTTATAAACCCTACACATGTCAACATGTTTTTGTTGGACACCGCTAAAACTCTACCTGACGGCAGTTTATCGATCGGTTTTATTTTTAAACCTCAACGGGTTGAAATATGTACTGCGGGAAATCCGTTGTTAACGCAGTCAATTGAAAAGGGGACTATCGTAGTTTCTACAAGATTTTTTTTTTTAGTTAGCATAAAGGGATGATATGAATGAAACTTAACCATGTTATGTATATTTGGATAGCTAAATACATGTATGCGAGTCGTTAATATTGTTATTTTCAAAGAGAATTATCTTTATTTGTATACATAGCATGTATACATATTCACATAGAGCTATAGGAAGATATAAAAGCGTCATACACAAAAAATCTGTATCAGCGATTAATTATGCCGCAAGTTCATTATTTTTGTGAGATTTTCTGAGACCATGTTCCGTCATATTGAATTTGCACAGAGTAAATAGGGAAATTTCTTTTTGTACCAGGCAAAAGTCAGTACAATGTGTTAAAACATCTCTTGTATTTCTGAACAAAATACCATAATGGCAATTCAGAACAACATATGTGGGTTATTTCGGACGGAGGTATTTTTTTTATAAAGCACTCTTTTTAATTTACAACACAGTACTACATTGTAAATATAATTTATTGCATTATCAAAGAACTCTGCTCCATAAATGGAAACATTTTAACAAGAATTTAACGAAAGCTATGTTTGCCAAAACGACGTCACTGCACCATTGCAACTTTTGCAATTTTAAACATTTAAGGGCCTTAGAAAAATAGACGATATTTCCACTCAAGTTATACCCACATAAGATCCCATATACTGTGAATGCTGACTATAGACCGTTCCATAATTGATAAATTGACCGCCCCCATGTCGAAGGTCACGTGACCGTCCGCCATTAAAGGACTGCTAAACCTCGCTATGATGCTTAAGTTCCGTATAAATCTGTATAACTTTAGCACATTTCAAGGTGACATACTGCCTTATATCGCGTGAATTTTGTTACAGAATACACATCATTTTATTGTATTATTATAGATTCAAAGGTTTTGCGCATTATCATACTGATATTCCGAAAAGGCATGGAAAATGGCAAGTAAACGTCCTAGGTTAATATTAATTAAGCTGTTTCTTTCTCTAGCCAACGCCATTCAATAATTGTGCAACACGCTTTGCCCTGTCTAGTTTTTTCGAGCACTGTTTGGTTTTCTGGCACAGTTTTTTTTTAATATCTACTTTAATGTTATTGTTGGCTTTTGAAAAACTTTGAAAGGCCCGACCTGGCTTTTTTCTCGGACGTGAGATTTTCCTCTCGAAGAAAATCTACAAAGAATTCCAAATTCTCCTATCTTTTTTAGATCTTCTCTTTTCCATGGCGTTTCCCCACATCTGTCAGGTCGCCATATATCTTGTCAATCACATTCCCCAATCCGCCGGTCAGTTTTCCGTGTCTTTCGAGAGTTAGGTTACGGTGTGAATAAAAGGAATGTCCAATTTGTGCGTGTACAATGTGTTTATGTTGTAGTGCCTGTAAACCACTTTGAATAAAATGACTTAACATCTTATAATTCCAGGACGTAATGTTCAATATTTGTCCTCTCTTTTCGGTCACTTATATGAATAGCTAAGCCTTATCTATTTCCACGTTCCGTAAAATTTACTTGTAACTGTCCACAGGAAACAAGCACTTTCAAAAATTTATTTTTAAAATCGATCAGAATTTCAAACATTTGATAAAAGCAAAGCTGTATGTTTATCACTTGGCCTCAAAATAACCTTTACTTAAGCAGGAATTGAAATTAAATCGAGTTTGCAGTTTGCCCTAGTTTCGTATCCAATCAGAGAGGCCATATTCAGTTTAAATTTGAAAAATATATCGCATAAAATAATCTGTATGAAAAAATAAGTGACTTATTTTCTTTGATATGAACAGCGCGTGACATGTGGTATGTGGGCGGAGTTATGCAAAATAGCTAGAATAACATACGGGCATTATAAACTGAACTGTACATGTAGAAAAAAGCCTCGTGACAACTTGAATGACAGGCAATCGACATCTTTCTGGAAGCTAGAGGTGTCAATCAAAATGAAAGGGCGGTCTTAACAAGACTTTAGAGGACGTGCGTACATGACAAACTGTAAGCAAGTTATTGGTCTTCGCTCGCAATAAATTCCATAAAATTCTATATATAACAAATAACTTATACGTATTGTGCGTAATTTTTGTATTGAAGGCATGCACGCAATTAGAAAACATCTTTAGAAAAATATTTATGGATAAGCGAAACAAACCATATATGGAATATCTTTATAACTCAATATGGATGATATGATAATCATATAGGATATTGTAGTTTAAACTTAAAAAGTAAAGATGATATAATTTGGATAGGTGAAATAAATGGCTCTAGGTTCAAAATATTATTATGTCAGGCCTGATTACACTAAATAAATACTAGACGCTACGAAAATCAAATTATATTTAAATGTTCATTAAAGAAAAAAAACACAATATACAGGAAAGGGAATAGCAAATTTTAATTTTACTTAACATTACAAAATTGTTGACAATATACATTAGGAATCGTGTCCTTGACTGGTGGCAATTTAAGTTTATTGAATCCTATCTTTACAATAAAAATCACAAAATCAAAACTGTGACATGTTAAGAATGTGTGATGTATGTATTAATGTAGAATAAATAAATGGAGTAAATACAAAAGTTTCAAATTTATAGTTTCAGAAAAAAAAAAACAACAGAAAATTTGTATTACGTCTATACGATAAAGCGCTTTGTGTGCGATTTAACGCGTACAGTCTCCCGGAGTGTACTAATATGTTTAAATTAAAAGAAACGTTTTCATTGGTTACAGCGTTTGCACATCCACATGTAAACAATCGGTACCTAATTGGGTTTAATATGTAATTTAAGTTAATATTTGTCATTTTATAAACATTTTGAGGACTAATTATGGTTTATATCAACAAATGAACATGCCAGTGTGAAAATTTTCATGTTGCAATGAAAAAAATGGAATTTAAATCAGTTCGATTTCCGACACAGTTTTGAATCTAACTGGTTGAGACGTAAAGGCCGACATCTATGTAATATCAGTTTGTAAATCGGTCGGTCTTGCAGTCGAAATATTGAGACTAGTGTTCAGTGCAACCCCAGAAATATCACTGGTTATCCTTACATCCTTACAGATCCTTACAGAAGGATCCTTTCAGATCCTCTTCTGGCAGTAGGCTTGGAGCCTTTTGGGCCAGCTCCTCGTTATCATCACTCAGGTTTTCGTCATAACTCCCGACTATATGTATCGGTTCCCTATAGCTGTATTTTATAGGTTGATCTTTTAAGAACTTATCCAGCCGTCTTTCAAATGAAAAAAATAAAAAATAAAAAATGTTTGTTTCATACTCTTTTTGTTTATTAAACTATTTTTACAGGGCATTGCAGTTTAAATAGAAAAAATAATTTCTTATTAAATATTATTTATAACAAAGGTACAGACACAAGACAGAATCAATATGTTGATAGCTTAAGACACTACAACCCTCCCGTTGAAAAATTTACCCCACCCACTTCCCTCACCACAATATATTTGAAGTTTTCGGTCTGAAAAACTAATTTATATCAATAGATTGCATTCGGTACTGATCGTGATGATTAAATAGTTTACAGATATTGCTTTTTAACTTACCTTAACGACTAATCTGTGCGTAAAATATTTAATATTTTGCTGAAAATATGCGCCACTGATGTTACTAAACCGGAAGACCTTCAGCCGCAAAGGATTATGGGCTACCGGAAAGTCGGTTTTTCCCTTCCAGTTTTGCATTCAGTGCGTCTTTTTTTGCACTTTCCTATTTCCCCACGCTCACATTGCAAAGAAAATGACACATGAAGTTTCACTTTTTTTTGCATTAGAAAAAACATAAAAAAAAAATGTTTTATATGAGATCAAATTCATAAACACAACCTTTGCATAAACGTGATCGAAAGTGAAGTGGATTTATGAGATCAGCGAAGTTGCAGTAACCGTTCCAGGAAAACTATTTTTCCGTCTTTAGACTTTACTTTCGGGAATTGGCGACAGGTGCGCGTCTGTGTAAGACGAAAGGATTAAAAGTAGTGAGGAGACTTCAAAATTAAATAGTGAGGCTGGATAAAAAGTATGATAGAGTTAATCATACAGCATTACAGGTGATATTCTTTAAAACCAGATAAAAACGTTGTTTCCAGTATTCAAGGGTATAGAGGGGAACGCAAAGACTGCTTGACCCCTCAAGTTTTGGCTGCATTACTAGGAGGCTGTTCCATATTACCACAGTGCTGGGGAAAAACGAAAACTTATAGAAGTTTGCATTTAATTTAGTATGTAATTGCAAAACAAACATCAAAACAATATGTAAGAAAAAAACGGTCTACTGTTTGAAAATCAAAATGACTCAGATTCAGAACATCAAAGCTATTTTAATTGGTTTCTTCATTGCACAATGTGTCTGTGTAGGTAAGTTCATTTCTGCTTGCTAATTTTGCTTAAAGATCTTACTTCGGCGCCAGGAGGAACTCACATTTTCCTCTTCAGGGTTGGCACCAATCGACCGCCCCTGGTTTTAACCAGCGGTTTTAACCGGTTAAAACCGTCCCGGTCAATACTCCCCCAAGTGGTCAATACTGGTCAATACTGGTCAATTGAACTTTTTTCAAGATTTTTATAAAAGAAAACAAACCATTAAACATTTATTTCATTTCTAATCAAGTTACAAAGTATGTGCTTGTATTAGAATTCATACTAATAAAATAAAGAATGAAAATTTGCAACACACAACAGTATTCCAACAAAAAGATTTAAACTTTTAGCACACAGTATTCCAACAAAATGATAGAAACATTTAGCACCACCATGTCCATAACCATACATATCTGTTCTGGCATAAACATTAAAAATACATGCTTAAATAGCAATATTTCACACTGGTTAATGACCAGTTCTACCAGTCAAGCTCATCATTACCTCTAAGGAAGCGGTAACACACAATAAGTTTTGCTGCTCTCTGAATTCCTAGTCTATTCCTAAGTTTTGTTTGTACAGTTCCAAAGTTGGAAAAGATCCTTGTTGTTTATTGGACCAGGGAACATGTCAATTCAGATGCTAATATGTTTATTTAAGGATTATCCAATAACCATAAAGTAGGTGTTATACACTTGTCAATTACCACTTGTGTATGACAAAGGATGGTCAGGACACTGAGGGGTCATGACTTGCACTTCTATTGTTTATCGAACATGGGAACATACCAATTAAAATACTATGTTTACTTAAGGATTATCCAATATTAAACCATAAATGAAGTAACATCTAGGCCCTACCAATGTCTGTTGTAAGGGCCTAAAGGATTTAACTGTTTTAACATGATTCTAAGAACATTATGGACAGTTTTGTAGTGAATAAAATTGAATTGACCAGTATTGACCAGAAATGACCACTATTGACCAGTATTGACCAATAATGACCAGTATTGACCACCGGCCCGGTCAATACTCAATCGACCGGTCAATAAGCCAACCCTGTTCCTCTTGGGTGCGGATGAGGAAACAAATATTAGAATGTAAGACTAGCAACCACAGTCATTCTTTTTATGTTGTCTTTTCTGTGTTTTAACTATATAAACACATTCTACGAAAAATAACAAGCACCAAACTTTTTAAATTTTGAAAATATCTTTAAAAATAAAAAAAGTTATAAAGATTTGAAATTTTGTAAATTAGTCGTTTTTCTAGAAATTTTCTCTTATATATGCTATGAAGGTGTAATAGGATACGTTTTTTATCTATTCAGTTTTTTACTAACAAAATTCCATTTTTGATTATCTTCTAAATTGTTTAGTTACGGCAATTGTTATTGGTTGTTTTTTTTTTTTTACAGCTCACTTCATCCCGATTTTCTTGTGCCTTTTTTCTCTATATAAGCCAGTGTTCAGCGTTATTAGTTGAGTTGGTACTGGCCTTCCCAGGTCAGTACATCCAAGGCTTTCTGCCTTAATTTAATAAAGACACTATAGTCTTTGAAAATTCAAACAAGTGTTTAATTTAAGAAAAGCTTGAATTAAAATATTTTTCCATATCTCTAAAATAACTTGATTATCTAACCATAAAATTAATAGAACTAAGTAGTAAAATTAAAGAATATAAATAAATACCACTCGTCAGTAGATTGTGTTTGTCTTTCATGGAAACGTCCTATTTCCTAAATCAAAGTCACTGAAAACTTTACAATCAGTATTCACCGTGTCACCGTATTCAGACTTATGCTGAACAGTCATTTGGCCAATAAACTTTATTTTTTTTTTGTCTGGTCCACGATAGACTTCAGTTTATCGGGTTCGAACTGAACCTGGCTTAGCCCGCTACCAAGGATTGTTTCTTTGAATTGAAAACTGAGCTTTGGAAAACCGGGCTATTACAAAGGTGTAAGTCGCGATCGCGGAACCAAGTCGTTGAAAATTTACTTTAAATCTTCATATCTTTTTTGTATGTCAAGATATCTTTCTGAAATTTTGCATTCTTATTGCATTTTTCCTGTAGATTCCAATTCTGGGGTTATTTTTTAGGTGGGACTGATACTTCTTCCTTTATTTCACTTTTGAATGGAGGCATTAGTGCAAATATTTCTGCGACAATGAAGTCTTTCTTAAATGCTTGTCGCTCCTTTCATTTTTCAAAATATTTTGTTGAAATTTGGCAGCCTCACTGAACTGGTCTTGCAGATTCAAATTCTGCTACTATTTGTTACATATGACTGATACCTGTTGCTAGAAATCTCTTTTTGTAACAGGCTTCTCCTTCAGTTTTTATTACAAAACATTATACTGATTTTTTTTTTGTTTTTTCTGGTATTGTTTGCCATGCTTCATCACATCTCTAATACAAGACAGAAACGAAGACAAATTTAAATTCTTACATATTTAATATGTTATCAATTTTATGTCATTCAACATTATTTTTTACAGGCATATCTTTATAAAGCTACACGTACATATTGTCAAAATGAAATAAAAGTTGCAATGTATAAATCAAATGGAGTAATGTTACATATCAAGTGTTTTGATAAGCTGTTACTATAAATGTACATATTAGTGGCGGCGTGGCCGAGTGGTTAATGCGTCGGACTAGAAGTCGAAGGATTGCTAGCCGCACGGGTTCAATCCCAGTCAGGGGCAAGCCGTTGTTTCCTTGAGCAAGAAACTTTACACTCATTGCTTAGTACTGGTTAGTTCCAGGAACGGATTCGAGAGTGTGTCTATAAGCTAAAAGCTTCCTACACAATCGAACTAAAATAACTTTGGTATAAACTAAATGTACATATTTACAAACTGAAACAAAAAGTCATTTACAGTTTCAGTCAGTTACTTTTAACAATGTATTGGATGTTTCAAAACATTTTACTTCAGAAAACTTTTCTGTCTTAAGAGCAGTGACAAAGTCACAAATATTTCATCAAGTCATTCAATGATTCAGCAAAAAAAGTCACTTCTAAACTGACTAAAAACAGTATTCAAGTGTTCATGCTCACTAAAGAACCATTGTCTACCACTATTCACACAGTCTGGGATAAGTTTATCTCCAATAACAAACTAGTGTTGTATCTATAGCTTGATAGTGGGGCGCTGCGCCCCGCCATTTTTGAAGAGCGCCCTTCTGCCCTAAATCTCTAACACTCTGCCCTTTTCCCACTAGCGCCCTTCTGTCCTTAATCATAAATGTTAATCACCACAAATTCTGCCTTTGTTTATTCAGTGTCTATGTTTTCCTAACTTACTTGTGTATTCTAATTAGCAAGACACGCAGCGACGCATGTATACATACCCTACAGCGACTGCCGAAAAATCAATAATCAAGCGTGCACTGGGTCCTGTATCATTACCAATCAGTTAGCGGATTAATGTCTGGATTGCCATTACAACAAAAACTTGTTATTTAAGGTGATGAATTGATTAGTTAAACAATACAGATGACAAATGATGTAGGTTTCGTTGATTGGGAATATAACAAGTGTTTGTCGTCACTATCGGTAAACACAATAAAACTTGTGAAAAATAAACTAAAACTTAATAAAACCATTTATCTTTTTTGATTTTTTGATTTTAATTGTCCACCCATCCAATTTGTCATTAAAAGTCATTCTTACCAAAAAATTAGAAGCACTAACATCTCTGTCTGCATATACAATACCTTCCGTAAAACGAAAGTTGGCTCAGTTAGAAAAGGAACGGGCAAAAGCAGCGAAAACGAATCACTGTTTCGCCGATCTTAAAACAAGTCTGTTTCTAGCCTTCAGAAGTTAATTATGAAACGTGTTTGTTTACAAAAAACTATACATGTGTCAATTTTCACAATTAAGCGTCCAAGATTGGTATCGGTTGTGTCAAAATGTACGTTTTCAGGATGCACATGCGTTTTTGCGCCAAAACACAGGAAAGTTCGTTTGTTATAAATGTTAATAAGAAATAAATATTTCACCTATATATGTAGTTTTAACGAGTGGACTGTTAAATGGTCATTTACATATCGAACTTTAATTGATAATTTTGTCAAATAAAACTGTTGATACAAAACCGAACGAGTATTCCGATCCTAATTTAATTGAACTCCAGCGTAGCGCTGTTTTTGCCAAATATTTATTCTGTCTTGACTGTTTTAATGACCGAGGATACTTGTTGAACATAAATCAAGAATAAATTAAATAAAACCTAAGAATAGAACTAAGCATTTGGCAAAATAACAATTGAAAATAAAGTTTTTAACGTTTATTCGCCGATATTTTTGTTAACTACAATATGTAAGCCACGGCGCTTTAGAAATAAATTGATATATGACCGACTACACGAGAAAAAGGGCACTCGGACATATCTTTTTGAAAATGACCTTTTTACTAATTATGAACAAACGATATCACAGGATTATTGTCTGAAAATTTCAGCTTCCTGCATAGAACACATACGATACTCTATTATGCTGAAGAGAGACAGGTCGTGCAAAATTGGTATTCCTTAAAATAACGTCACATACGCTAATTTGACGTCAGATTCTATTCAAGTTCGGCTGGCAGTAAATCATTATTAAAGATTTTATGTATTTTAATTTCAGCTATTTTATTGTAAAATTCTATGCCTTTTCAATTTATCCCATCTTTTTACAAAACTATAAACATTATCATTCAATGTTGCGTCTTATTCAGGTAATATCATTTTTACTTAAGTAAAAACTGTTTCCATCAACTGTTGCCATGGTAATGGTAATCAAGAAATTTTATACAATATACACATTTTTATGAAGGACAATATTCAGACTATCAATTTTTTACTTCGACTTTGTTTTAGAATAGGATGAAAAATTTGTCGTTTTTTGTTAATTTTCAATTCAGTATATTTCAATATTAAAACAAATGTCCGAGTGCCCTTTTTTCCGTGTCGTGTGTCATATAGGACTGCAAAGGAAACATCTATTTGTCTTGATACTATTTTATTTTCTGTACAATTTATCATTTGAACATTGCATATCACCATCGTGATAAGTGTATGATATTTCGGATAAATTAATGGGCTAGTATAAAACGCTGACGCGAAACGCTGACAATATACAATAAGAGGAAAAACGCTGACGATATAGATAAAGAACAATTTTAGAAAACGCTGACAACATAGATATAGTGTGTTAATGGAGTTCCTACACTGTCATATATAGTAAAATAACTGATGTATTAAAATCAGTACTGATCCTTTAAAAAAAAAAAAATCATTTGATGAAAAAAAGATGATAATAAAAAATGAAGAGAGAAAAAATGAAATTTAAAAAACAAAGTCGCTCACTAAGTTAAAAGTTATTTTTAAATTCATTTTGAATGAACTTTAGTATTTGTTTGTGGTGGAATTGGCAATTGAAAGATTTAATTACCTTAAAAAAAAGACAGTAATAAAAAAATGAAGAGAAAAAAAAAAGAAATTTGAAAAACAAAGTAGCTCACTTAATCAAAAGTGATTTTTAAATTAATTTGAAATAAACTTAAGTATTTGCTAGTAGTGGAATTGGCAATTAAAAATTTAATTACCTTATAAGCTTGTAAAAGTATTTGTCAACTTTGAGGAAAGAGGAAAAACGCTGACGATTTAGATAAAGAACAATTTCAGAAAACGCTGACAAAATAGATATAGAATGTTAATGGAGTTCCTCCGCTTTCATATATAGTAAAATGACTTATTATTAAAAATTAGTTCTGAGATTTTAAAATTGAAAATGTCATATGACGAAAAAAAAAAAAAAAAACAAGAAAGAAAAATAATAAGAAATGAAGAGAAAAAAAGGAAATTTGAAGAACAAAGTACCTCATTTAATCAAAAGTGATTTTTGAATTAACTTAAATTAGGGCCGGGAATTATATTCGAATATTCGTAACACGACCAAATATTCGAACGTTGAGAAACAATTACGAATATTCGAAAAAAAGAAATGTTTTGATTTTTTTTTCATTTTTTTTTTTTACTTTTAAATTTCAAAGATCGTAAATTAAACCCTTGACCTTCACTTGACCAGGTGTTTATATGTTTGTATATCGCGTGTCAACGATTATCGCCAATAACCTGTGAAAAGTTTGGGGTATAGTTGATCGAAAGGGCACCCGTTTCACAGTTTGTAATTTACCTGTCTAACAGTTTATAATGTAATATTTCCGACTTTAATTATCTTACTTTATTGTTTTCTGTGCTTTAATCTTTCCGATCAATCGATAATTGTGTTAATTTTTGTGAAGAGGAATAAATCACAAAGTGCTCAAGGTGAGCTTTTGTGATCGCCTGATGTCCGTCGTCCGTCCGTGCGTGCGTGCGACGTCAACTTTTTCTTCAAACAACTTCTTCTCCTGAACTGCTGGGCCAATCTTCCTGAAACTTGGCAGGAATGTTACTTGCATGAAGCTTTACAAAATTGTTCAAATGGTTCAGGTCCATTGCATTTCTAGGCCACAGGAGCTAAAAATAGATTTTCAAAGTTGGAACTTTAAAAATCTTCTTCTCCAGAACTACAAAGCCTGGAGCTTAGATATTTGGTATGAAGCATCATCAGGTGGACCTTTACCAAGTTTGTTCAAATCATGACCCCTTGGTCAAAAATGGCCCTGCCCCAGGGGTGACTAGTTTTACTTAGAATTATATAGGAAAAACTTAAAAAATCTTCTTGTCTGAAACCACAAGACCTAGAGTTTAGATATTTGGTGTGCAGCATTGTCCAGTAGACCTCTACCAAGTTTGTTCAAATCATGGCTCCTGGGTAAAAAATGGCCCAGCCCCGGGGGTCACATGTTTTACATAGAGTTATATAGGAAAAACTTTAAAAAATCTTCTTATCAGAAACTGCAAGGCCTAGAGTTTAGATATTTGGTGTGCAGCATTGTCTAGTAGACCTCTACCAAGTTTGTTCAAATCATGGCTCCTGGGTCAAAAATGGCCCCGCCCCAGGGGTCACTTGTTTAATATTGAGTTATATAGGAAAAACTTTAAAAAATCTTCTTGTCAGAAACAGCAAGGCCTAGAGTTTAGATATTTGGTGTGCAGCATTGTCCAGTGGACCTCTACTAAGTTTCTTCAAATCAAAGCCACTGGGTCAAAATAGGCTCCACCCTGGGGGTCAATTGATTTTACATAGGCTTATAAAGGAAATCTTTAAAAGCCTTCTTCTCAGAAACCACAATGCCTACAACTTAGATATTTGGTTTGAGCATTGTCTAGTAGACCTCTATCAAGTTTGTTCAAATTATGTCCCCTGGGTCAAATTGGCCACGCCCCAGGGTTCTCTTGATTTACATATAGTTATATAGGAAAAACATGAAAAATCATTTTTCTCCGAAACTTATAGGACTAGACCTTAGATATTTGGTGTGGAGTATTGTGTTGAGAACCTTTACCAGTATTGTTTATATGTTGGCCCCGGGGTCAAAATTGGCCCCACCCGGGGGGGGGGGGCCCTTAATATGTAAAAAAGGCAATATTTAAAAATCTTCTTACTGGAAACCTCAATGCTTACAGCTTAGATATTTGGTATGCAGCATTGTCTAGTGGATGTCTACCACGTTTGTTCAAATAATGTCCCCTGGGTCAAAATTAGCCACGCCCCAGGGTTCTCTTGGTTTACCTATTGTTATATAGGAAAAACATGAAAAATCATTTTTCTTCCAAACTAATAGGACTAGACCTTAGATATTGTGTTGAGAACCTTTACCAGTATTGTTTATATGTTGGCCCCGGAGTCAAAATTGGCCCTGCCCCGGGGGCCCTTAATATGTAAAAAAGGCAATCTTTAAAAATCTTCTTACTGGAAACCTCAATGCCTACAGCTTAGATATTTGGTATGCAGCATTGTCTAGTGAACCTCTACCTAGTTTGTTTGAAAAAGGTCCTCGGGGTCACTATTGGCCTTGCCCGAGGGGTCACAAGTTTTAAATAGCAGTATAGAAGAAAATCTTTAAAAATCTTCTTGTCTAAAACCACGAGGCCTAGAATTTTATAATTTGGCATGAGGCAAGCTTTATCAAGCTTTTTGAAATTATTAGATTAGGTTAAAGGTCACGGAGGCTAAAAATAGATTTATCTACTGTACCTCATAGAGCCTTCATTTATAGACCAATATCTTTGATATTTAGTGTAAAGGTTCCTTGCATGGACGTCTACCTATGGGTAGGGTTTGAGGTCACTGGGTCAAGGTCAAGGTCACCATAGCTTATGATAGATATTTCTACTTTCTTTGACTGATATTTTACATATTTGGTTTGTAGGCACTTACATATTTTCAATTAAAAAATGAAATACTGCTTAACAGCAAACCTACAGCCAAAGTACTCAGGTGAGCGATCCAGGGCCATCATGGCTCTCTTGTTTGTTTTTTAGCTACAGCTATGAAATTTGGACCGTGTGCACAGTTTCTCATTTTGAATTCAAAAATGTCATGGCATAACCTATATTTTTGACCTACTGACCTACTTTTTGTTTTTGGAGCTATGGCAATGAAATTTGGACCATGTACACAGTTTTTTGTTCCAATTTCAAAAATGTCATAGCATGACCTATATTTTTGACCTAATGACCTATTTGTTTTTTTTTTTTAGCTACAGCAATGAAATTTGGACCGTGTGCACAGTTTTTCTTTCCGATTTCAAAAATGTCATTGCATGACCTATATTTTTGACATCCTGACCTACTTTTTGTTTTTCGAGATATGGCAATGAAATTTGGACCATGTACACAATTTTTTGTTCCAAGTTCTAAAACGTCGTAGCATGACCTATATTTTTGACCTTCTGACCTACTTTTTTGTTATTTAGCTACAGCAATGAAATTTGGAACGTGTGCACAGTTTTTCGTTCCGATTTCAAAAATGTCATGATTGCATGACCTATATTTTGACCTACTGACCTACTTCTTGTTTTTGGAGATATGGCAATGAAATTTGGACCATGTACACAGTTTTTTGTTCCAAGTTCTAAAACGTCGTAGCATGACCTATATTTTTGACCTACTGACCTACTTTTTTGTAATTTAGCTACAGCAATGAAATTTGGACCGTGTGCACAGTTTTCGTTCCGATTTCAAAAATGTCATTGCATGACCTATATTTTGACCTACTGACCTACTTCTTGTTTTTGGAGATATGGCAATGAAATTTGGACCATGTACTCAGTTTTTTGTTCCAATTTCAAAAACGTCGTAGCATGACCTATATTTTTGACCTACTGACCTATTTTTTTTTTTTAGCTACAGCAATGAAATTTGGACTGTGTGCACAGTTTTTCGTTCCGATTTCAAAAATGTCATCTCATGACCTATATTTTTGACCTACTGGCCTACTTTTTGTTTTTGGAGCTATGGCAATGAAATTTGGACCATGTATACAGTTTTTGTTCAGATTTCAAAAACGTCATAGCATGACCTATATTTTTGACCTACTGACCTACTTTTTTGTTTTAAAGCTATGGCAATGAAATTTGGACTGTGTGTACAGCTTTTCATTCCCATTTCAAAAACGTCATAGCATGACCTATATTTTGACCTACTGACTTCCTTTTTGTTTTTGGAGCTATGGCAATGAAATTGCATTGGTCCATTTCTGTGATATGCATCATTACATTCATAAAAATTTCTTTCATCTTTGAACCCAGGTTAGTGCTTTAGGGCCATTGGCCCTCTTGTTTATTAATACTTGGACAAAACAAGGCTTATGACAAAACCTACATGTTCAATTATTCAAGTATGACCTTAACCTTTAAATGACCTTTACAGTCAAATTTCTAATTATTGCATTTTGCTAAAATAGCCAAACTTATGGTTTTATGGACGGATTTGATCTATACAGGGACAAAACAACACTGAGAATAAAGTTAAAATTAGACTTTACGGTTTGACAATAATAAAGAATTGTCTGTAAAATGGGTCAAACCATCAACACCAAATTGATTAGGGTAGTGGTCAGAGTGATCTGGGAGAGAATTGAATTGGTTTTGCAATAATGTCTGCATGCACTTTGTAAAGAAAACTCAAAGCTACTGCTTGAGCAATTTTAAGAATAATAACAAGTGTAACACATTATAGCAAGGAAAAATCGAACAGTATCTACAGTGGTTCTCAGGTGAACAATATTATGTCTCTCTTGTTACTTAAATTTGTTGAAACAATTTGGTGAATGCTATTATTATTTCCCATGATTTATCGTTACACATCCTTTAACCTGGGATTGCTTTTTATACCCAAAAGTACAGGAGTGAGTGATCTAGGACTATGTTCACCCAGCTGTTTTTAAATGTCATTCACAGAGTGAAGAGAAAGTTTCTGTCTATTCAGATTTGTTTTGCTTTCTTTAAAGGTGGTTTATACTTATCCTGTGATAAAGTTGATCCAGTGCAGCCATCAAACTTAACGTGTACATGTAAACACACAAGTGATATTGGGATCCTTTGGTATAAAAACAATAAGTACATGACTGATTGCTTCCTGAAGTTAGAAATTTGTTTAGGGTACACCGGATCCTTCATAGTGAACAGTGTAGCCAAGGAGTACAAATTTTCAAAGGATTTTTATAACTATTCAAGTTGTGATGTGTATACTTGTCGAGATATGTATCAGCCTGAAGTAAATGTTTATCAGAGAATTGCAGTACAAGGTAAGTCTTTAATGTTTATTTTTATAGAACAGAGCAGAACATATCTTTTATTTCACCAAGGTATTGTACATTCTAACACGATCTATAAATAGCCTGTATATACAAAGAAGAAATTAAACACGGGTTATCCTGCAGTATACCACTCGCGTGCACTTGTTGTTTTCGCTGGTACGTGAACCACCGTCACCCCACATATAAAATTTTTATGAATGAAAGTCACGTGATGTTTGTAAATACTACCGTAGGAATAGTAGTATTACCGGCGTACAACAACAACAAAGTTCGACTGCAAAATGGCACAAAAAGCCAATTTACTTAGAATGGGCACAATTTGTGAAATAATAATAGCCGAGCAATGTTTTCTGTCAATAATCCATGTAAACGTTACTTGTGTCTACATTGAAATTCACACACGTATGCCGACTTTCGTGTAAGCGACCTTGTGACGTTTTAAATATGCTATTTTTAGCATCTGAGAACATGAACATCTTTTATTTGTTTGAACATTTAATTTATTAGTATATTGCAATTTTAGTTCGACATAAAAAAAAAAAAAAATTATCAACTGATGAAAAGTTTGTTGTTTATTTGTTCATTTATTGGATTGATCAACTTATTATGTGGAAGCCAACTCTTACATATATTAAGGGAGGAAATTTTAACGGCCAAACCCAGGGGCATACTGGGCAAGTGTTTTTACGATCGTAAGAAGTAGTTAACACTTATTTCACAATGTGGTTTATAGTTTGGTCGTGTTAGAATCGAAATAATAAGTATCCAGTTGTGGTTTAGCGTAGAATAACCCACATCTTTTGTTCTTATGGCCTACGGCCTTCGTGATATATTCCTATGCAAAAGAACTCAAAACGTGGGTTATTCTACGATAAACCACCACTGGATACTTATTATTTCTTAAATACAACATGGGTTTTTGAAAGATTGCATAACAAAATAAACATGTTACTATATTTCCAGTTCAAGGTTTAAAAAATGTGTTTGCCCGTCTGCTCTTGTAAGCAAGAGAGCATACAAAATGAGAACATATTTCAGATGTAGCAGGTGTAATAGTGTGGGAGGATACAAAACTACAGTAAATTGTCTTTGTACCTGTATTGTTGATAAGTACTGCATACATTCAACAATTTACATATATATATTGAATCACTGTGAATAGACAGTCTGGTCATATGAACTGGTTATTTAGTATACGATTACTGTAGTATTAAAGAGTACTAGAGAAATTTAAAAAAAATTCTGAGGAATAATTTTATCATTTTAAATTGAATTTAAAGTGTTTTGAAGAGCTTTTTCTGTGGAATTCACATTCATGGATAGAGTTATTGTGTCACCCTTTCGAAGAAACGATGCATAGGGTTCACTTTGTCCATTGGTCCTTCACGAAAACTTAACATTGGTATAATTTTGCCATTTCTTAATATTTCCTCATCAAACTTTCAAATTATATTGCTTACAACAACAGGGTCATGATGATGCCAAAATCTTTAGGTCAGGGTCACATTTGACAGAGTTATGCCCCTTTTCAGAAAAACTTAAGGCTGGTTATAACTTTGCGATTTCTTAATATTTCCTCATCAAACTTTCAAATTATATTGCTTGCAACAACATAGTTGTGATGATGCCAAAATCTTTAGGTCAGGGTCACATTTGACAGAGTTATGCCCCTTTTTGTACTGGATTTTGTCACGAAAACTTAACATTGGTTGTTAAGGTCATTTCTAAGAAACTATCAAAGCTATTTACTTTAAATTAAGAATACATGTTCACTATCAAAATGCAACACTATTTATTGAGGGCAGATAACCCTCAAATTTAATTGTAAAGTTATGCCTCTTTTTCAACAAAATTTCTTGGTTAACCTGTTTGTTAATGTTCATTTCTCAAAATGTGTCAAAGATATTCCATTCCAACCTGGAATACTTGATCACCAGCAAAACACTTGCAAAGATTGTTGGTACCGATGTCCCTAGGGTCAAAGTTAGCCCCAGCCCCAGGGGTCACTTGATTTTGCTTATACTGATATATAGGAAAAATAACTTATGGCTCCTGGGTCAAAAATGGCCCAGCCCAGTGGCCACATGTTTTACATAGAGTTATAGAGGAAAAGTTTTAAAAATCTTCTGGTGAGAAACCACAAGGCCTAGAGTTTAGATATTTGATTTGCAGCATTGTCTAGTGGACCTCTACCAAGTTTGTTAAAATCATGACCCTGGGGTCAAAACTGGCCCCACCCAGGGGGTCATTTGATTTTACAAAAGGATTTATATAGGGAAAACTTTAAAATCTGCTGCACTGAAACACCAAGGGCTATTCCTTCAATTGTCCGTTGTTTTGTCTCCCCAAACCCGCCCTTCTGATGGAGACATATTGTTTTTGCCTTGTCCATGGGTGTCTGTTTGTCTGTCTGTCTTTCATACTTCTTTTCCTTTCAATAACTTGAGTACCAGTTGACCCAAAGTCTTCAAACTTCACAGGGTTATTGCCCTTATTGAGTACAAAAAATCCCTTTTGTTTTTTGGGTTAGTAGGTCAAAGGTCAAGGTCAGAGGGACCTCTAGAGTGAAAACCGTTTCCACTCAATAATTTGAGTACCATTACACCCAGAGTCTTCTAATTTATTGCAAAAACTTATTCAAACTTGCACCCATAAAAACCAAAAACGATATTTGCATTGAGACTCAGGTGAGCGATTTAGGGCCATTTTGGCCCTCTTGCTTTCTTTCATTATTTTTTTTTTTTAAATATGTAGGTACTTGACTAGGTAGGTACATGTACTACTTGGCCACTGGAGCTAAAAATAGGTTTTCTTCAATATATGGCTTCAAGTGACATCTCCTCACAAGCTGTTATCATGAAATTGCCTCTGCCCCATGGATTTTTTTGGTATAAAATATGAGATCTTTGAATATCTTCAGTTAGGAAATGTAATGTTGAAATTATATAGTTTCAGTTTGAAATGTTAGTAGCCCAGATTGTTTCATTTATTAGTGGGACATACCATAAAAGTAACTAATGCTATAGGGCATATTTATTTTACTGGCTAATTTTAACTGACTTGCTTAACGGCAGACCCTCAGGCAAAGTACTCAGGTGAGCGATCCAGGGCCATCATGGCCCTCTTGTTTTTAACTTTGTGTACCTTTGCGGGAAATCAGGAATTTTTATCTCATCACTGGTATTTTAAGTTTTATCCAGAAGATGAACTTGTACACCTATTTAGTATTACTTTTTTCAGTTTTAAGTAACTGCAGTGTAAACATTAATGCTAAGCCAAAAGAACCTGCTTCTGCCCTCACAACTCTTGGATATAGTTGTACCCCACCCACAAAACCTTTTCCTAAACCTGACTGGATACGGAAAAAATGGATTATTCCTTTCCCCTAAAAACCTTTAAGGGTAAAGGGATAAGGCTTATCTAGACATTTTAACTGGTTTCTCATAGTTGCTGGTGATATTGAATAAAATCCAGAACTGGCAGCCATAAAAGCTTGCCATAATTGAAATAGCTGTACAAACCCTGTGAAAAGACTTGATAATAACCTCCAATGCACAGAATGTGAAAAACTACAATTGAACTCAAGATGCCTGGGGATAAGCAAAAGCAAATATAAGAAATTAAACGATTCCTCTTAAAAAGGGTTTTGCAAAATTGTGTATGTCCATGTGGGATTTGTTTCCCAAGGTGTTTACAACTCTGACTCAGCAACAGAATGTGATGACAGCAAACTGTGTATCCACAATACATGTGCTGTAATATCTGAGGTAGAACAACACAAGGTTTTCCAAGCTACAAACTGATCATGGTCATGTCCAACTGCAACAAGGATAATGTATCTACCTCCTTCTCAAACCTTGCATATAATCTGGAAACACGGAACAAATATGAACTTCTAGATTGTCTAGATGAGCTCGCTGAACCAGTGAAGATCAACATAAACACTTCAAAAATAGTAAAAGGACATAACCTTAAATTTATCTCCCTTATTGTGAATGGTTTATGTGGCAAGAAGCTGGAAATAAAAGCTTTCCTGGACACTCAAAAGCCAGATATTGTCGCTATACAGGAAACAAAAATTGACTCCTAAGTTAAATACAGTGAACTTATCCCTGAATCATTAGACTATGATATATACAGAAATGATAGGAATCTACACGGCGGTGGTAGGATGCTCCTTATCAAATCAGAAAAGGAATCAGAGTCAGTGTGATGCAAAACGTCCTTAAATGGAAAGGAACATTTTGTAAGTAGCTGGTATAGACAGCACTCTGCCCCAACAGATCACATTTATCATCTAAAATCTCAGTTTGACTTAATAAGAGAAAAAGTAAAATCTAAAAGACAAGCACAAATACACATCCTTGGTGACTTTGATTGTAATGAAATTGACTTTTACTTGTTTCAAACCATATAAGAAGCAGCCCAAAAGGACTTCTATATTCCGAATGTGACTACAATGAAATTCAGAAGGATATCTCACACTTCAGTAAAGAAAAATACTTCAACAGATACCAAAACAGTCATGGCCTTGAGGAAAATTGGACTTTACTAAAAGACGCTATAAATGTTAAGAAAAACATACCAACAAAAGCGAACAAAGGATCCAAGTCATTACCATGGATATCAAACAAAATCAAACTGCTTATAAAGTGAAGGAACAGAACTCTTGTGAACTAGAAAAAAAACTGGAAGTGATAGACAGACTAAAGAAAAAATGGCAAAGCTGGTAAAATCTGAAGTAAAAAATTCTCACAACAACTACATAAATAACTTGATTGTTGATATTAAAGATGATGCTAAACCCTTCTGGAAATATATAAACAGACAAAAGTCAGAAAAATCTGGAATCCCCCATTCAAAGCTAAAAAATAGATCAACAGTGAATAGTGATGAAGATGCATGTAAAGCAAAAATATTAAATGAACAGTTCAATGGTGTCTTCACTAAAACTGAATTTTCCCTATATGAAATGTGTGTCAAATGTTATGGGCAAAATAATAGTTACGCTGAAAGGAGTTGAAAAATTACTGAATAATTTAAATGCGTCAAAAGCTGTGGGTCCTGAGTCACTACACCCTCATATTTTGAAGGAAATATTATCTTATATCTCCGAAGTACATGCTCATATATTCCAGCAATCTCTTGACGTAGGCTCAGTACCAGAAGATTGGAAAATGGCAAACATGTGCCCTATCTACAAGAAGAATGATAAATCCTGACCAAGTTACTACAGACCAGTGTCACTAATATGTAAAAGTTGCAGACTATTATAGCACGTGATCTACTCAAATCTCATTACCCATTTTGAAAATTTGATATTCTGAATAAAAGACAACATGCATTTCATAAAGTACAAAGCAATAATAGATGACTGGGCTCATTCCATTGAACACAACAAACAAACAGACATCTTTATACTTGATTTCAAAAAAAAAACAAAAAAAAACATTTGATAGAGTCCCTTAAGAGTTACTTAAATCTAAACTATATAAATACGGTGTTCCCAAGAATATTTCAAATTGGATTGGCTCCTTTTTAGTGAATAGGAAACAATGTGTCATTGTAAATGCTGAAAAATCAGATCTATCTAATGTACAAATATCCTGGACGTTTGTCAGAAAGGTTGTTTCAATGATTTCTAGGTCAAGTTCTAATATGTGTCATCTTGGGTGAAAAACTAGGTCACAGAGCCCAAATACAGAAAAACCTTCTTAACGCTCTAGAGGCTACTTTTTCAGTCCAAATATCCTGGAAATTTGACAGAAAGGTTGATTTCATGATATATAGCACAAGTTTGCCAAGTTTGGGGTCAACAACTAGGTCACAGAACCCAAATATTGAAAAACTTTGTTAACACGCCAGAGGCTACATTTTCAGACCAAATATCCTGAAAATTTGCCAGAAAGGTTGTTTTGATTATTTCTAGCTCAAGTTTGAACATGGGTCATCTGGGTTCAAGAATTAGGTCACAGAGCCCAAATATGGAAAAACCTTGTTAACACTCTAGAGTTAACAATATCTGTCCAAATAACCTGGAAATTTGTCAGAAAGGTTGATTTGATTATTTCTAGGTCTGGTTTGAATATGGGTCATCTGGGGTCAAAAACTAGGTCACAGAGCCCAAATATGGAAAAGCCTTGTAAACATTCTAGAGGCAACATTTTCAGTCTAAATATCCTGGACATTTGTCAGAAAGGTTGTTTCGATGATTTCTAGCTCAAGTTTGAATATGGGTCATCTGGGGTAAAAAACTAGGTCACAGCCCAAATATGGAAAGACCTTGTAAATATTCTACAGGCAACATTTTCAGTCCAAATATCCTGGACATTTGTCAGAATGGTTGTTTTGATGATTTCTAGCTCAAGTTCATACATTTGTATATGGGTCATCTGGGGTCAAAAACAAGGTCACAGACCCCAAATATGGAAAAACTTTGTAAACACTCGAGAGGCAACATTTTCAGTCCGAATATCCTGGACTTTGTCAGAAAAGTTGTTTAAATGATTTCTATGAATATGGGTCATCTGGGTTCAAAAACTAGGTCACAGAGCCTTAATATGAAAAACCTCGTTAACACTCTAGAGGTTACTTTTCATTCCAAATATACTGGAAGTTTGTCAGAAAGTTGTTTCGATGAATTCAAGCTCAAGTTTGATTATGGGTCATCTGGGGTCAAAAACTAGGTCACAGAGCCCAAATATGGGAAAACCTTGTTAACACTCTAGAGGTAACATTTTCAGTCCAAAATTAATAACCTGTAAATTTGTCAGAAAAGTTGTTTCAGTAATTTCTAGTTCAAGTTCAAATATGGGTCATCTGGGGTCAATTAATCAGGTCCATAACTAATTCTGTTTAAAGCAGTCATACTCAGGTGAGTGATCTAGGGCCATCATGGCCCTCTTGTTTCTGTAAATTTTGTTTATTCATTTTCGACCAGAGCACTGAAATTTCAGTACTAAATGTGTAAAGTCATTTTTGTTTTAATAGGAGTTGGGAGGGGGATGGGGAGAGATGGGGGTGGGGGTGGGCTTTGCTCCTCTGACACCCTACCAAGGTGTTGTCCTGGTCCTAGAGGGGGCCTAGACCCCTTGCCAAATATGTTGTTTTAGTTAGCACATAATGTTGCCTGCAGTTATGCAAATGTCTAGTTCAAATTACATCCAGTGATTGTAAACTTTTTTTCCCGAATTTCTGTACTTTAAACACAGCCGCTGACAATCAATTATCATTACATCATTAGTTACATCTTAAAGAAAAAATCTTCAGTGTTTATGATATGTTTCTTACATGTGAAGGAATTCATTTATGTCAATATTTATTTCAGACTCTACTTCAGTTTCTGCATTGAATATCAGTGAACCAACAACAAACCATACTAGTGGTTTCATTGGTGTAACCACAGAATGTATCTATGGTGCCTCTTCTGAAGTAACAGATTTGGACATTCAGTGGTTAGTTGTAATGGTAAGTTGACCAACAACTAGAGTGTGTGGGTGTGAAGGCACACGGGAGTTTTTGAGTTAGAGATGGAATGATATCAGCAAACAAGTGAGGCATAGAAAAGAAGTGTAACATACTTTCTATATTGACTCATATTACCCAGTCTGAATCATAGATAATATAATTGCAACCGTGCCCTTGGGCCAGCCGACTCTTGGGTTTGGGGACTCTGGTGGTAGAGCTTGTACCGGTTATGGGGAATAAGTCTAGAGCCCCTTTGTTGTCCAAGTTAAAGGGTTTAGGGATCCACACTACACCTTATGTGCAGAGTGTGGAAAGCTGAATAGTAAAGGTCAGTGAAAACATAAATCGTTTCTTCTGTTCCAATATTTTCTTTAATAGATGTTCAATGGTATTTCATCAAGTTTTGTAATATTCAGTTATTGTAATTCATATAAAATCAATGTTCCCTTTTTCCTAATCCTTTGACAGTCACTATATTTCTAATTTTAAATCTAAGTTCATAAATAATTATTTCTATTCCTATCCTTTGGCAGTCTGTTTACAGTCTTTCCTTATCCAACGTTAAACCAACTCTGAATATCTGATGATGATGAATAAAGTGTTTAATAAGCGTCCGTCCGTACCATCAGGATACTTTATGTGTGGACCCCGGAGAGTGATTCTTCTCTCCAATAAAGAAAAAATGTTTTGATTGCAAAATGGATCAAATTTTGAAAATCATGACAAGAGATTGCCATGGAAAATTTTAAGATTCCAAAACAGTTCAATTTTAGTTATATAAATATGACCCAAGCAGCATGGCTAATTCAGCCAAAATTGTGCTAGAGTCAGCAGATGTACCTGGAATGGAAGTTGAATATCTGAATATCTGTTACTAGGAGAAATTTTAAGTAAACCATTTTACCCAATGAAATAAAAGTTACATGAAAGAAAACTGACCAATAAAAAGATTCCAAGACATCAATAAGGCTTAATTTTGTAGACAGGGAAATACAGTACGTGCCAGGAGGAACTCTCGTTTTCCTCGAGGTCGTCCCATCCGGACTACCCATTCCTTAAAACGCGACCAAATCCGCCGCATTTGGAGGACGACCGCTGCGGACAAATATCTCGGCGGACGTCCGCTAAATGGTTCCACAAACTTTTCACAGGTAAGAATTGATGTATCGAGGCTCACAAAGTTCCTGATTACACGCATTTTGGCAAATTTTACGCTTTAAAATATCATTTAAATGTATAAAACTCTCATAAAACTCTTATTCTGATGCATTTGTTCACGAATGCTCGTATTTGTTAACGGAAGGAATGACAATTCAAAACCGAAAGTAATTGCTTCTCGGAACAGCTGACCCTATTTTCAAAAAATAAATTGACTGGTTTTCGATTTACACGTGTTAAAACTGCTTTCCTATATTTGAAGAAAACATACAACATGTAAACCCATGGAAATCCGTTTTTTTCCTCGATATCGCGGCGGATATTTTTTTTCCGCGTCCGCGAAATAAAGCGGAAAATGTGAGTTCCTCCTGGCGCGTACTGTAGCCTTATGGCTTCTCACCTTGATAAATAATAATAAAGTTTATTTACTAAACAAAGAAATTGCCCCAAGCTGTGAAACTGCCAATCTGTCTTAAGATAAACTTTGTTATAAGAATTTCCTGTCAAAACTTGTCACCTTTTACTTTTAGTGTGAATAACTTATTTCCTTAAGTTACTTGAAAGGTCTTACAAATAAAGACTTTACTTTTGAAAAAGTCATAATAAAAAAAACATGTTAAAACAACATTCACACAAACATACATACCAAACAATTTTATATTGTTAATATTTACAGAATTTATCTATTATTTTATTTTTCATTATTTTTCTATTTTTATTTATTTATTATTTAATAAAACATGAGGTGAAATATGCCCACTGTGACATAATTATTCACAGTGTTTATTGAAATGAACTGACCAAAAGGGTTATAACAAACTGTTATTCTATATAAAGAGGATTTGGCCACAAAATGTCCAACACACAGAGAAAATATATCTGAACCACTTGGAATGAACTATGTTTGTTAAACAGGCATTGTTAATTCACTATGTTGGATTGGCAATTATACCTGTTGAGGTTATAGAGCTGCACACAATCCAGCTTTGAAATATGCTCTTGAGACCAAGATAGAAAGAGGTTGACATTTTTGCCAATTAAAGCAAATGTGCACTCACCCTTAAAAGATTAACTCTTCATTTATGGTACAATTTGACTTTTTATAGCTCTACACTTTTGTGCAGTGTGTGCTGTTGTATTACTGTATAAGTACTTATTTCTAGGGGAACTTTATTTCTGCTATATCTGTGGAAGACAACGAGACTGCAGAAATTAAAGCCGTTCACTCTGGATTGTGTTGGTACATTTGCATGTTACATTAAAAAAAACAACTGGTTTGTCTCTGCAGACTTGTTAATGCGTCAACTTGTACATGTATATAATGTGATGATAACAATATCAGTTTATTTTGAAATGGAAAGTCAATGAACTGTCAAATAAATGTCATTTAATCATCACAGCTAGCTGTCATCTGCTTTATATATTTTTTTCTAAACAATGTACACTAAACTGCAGAAGTAAAACATCAATGATGGTTGATGTCGCCACATAATATTTTATGCAGAAATTCAAGACCCCCTTGTTTTAACAAAAATCGCAAAATATATCTCTAAAGCCCGCAGAATTAAATACTTATACAATATGATGGGTGACTGTCTCTCATTTATCTGTCAAACTTTATCAACATTTCAAGGCAAACAACTAAACACTTTGGCCAACTTTAATGAAACTTCAGAAGAATTTCCTCTCTTAGCTGGTCTACTCTCAAATTTCTTAAAATTAAATGATTCCATTTAACACTCTGTTTGCCATGATAAAAAAGCTTTGAAAATCTCTTTAGAAATCACTTGCCGGATTTCTAAATAGTTTACAAATATTTTCCTTACATGAGCTTTTAATTTCAATTTTTTCAAGAAATTTCGGTCCTACATAAGGCAGGGCTTTTATAACCATATGGAAAACTTTGACAATATTTTCAAAAACTTGTCATGATTTCAAAATAATTTTACAGAAATGTGCCTTATGCGGCATTTAGTCTAATTCCTTTGCCAGGTTGGTCCTTCAAAACATAACTGACAATGCAGTTTCACTTCATGACTACATGGAAAATGTTTTTAAAAGTTCGTTAGAAACTGTTGACTTAATTATTTCACAAGAATGTTTCTTAGCTGGTTTCTTGTCAAATTCATTTGTGTAATGTTAGTAAAAGAACTTGGCTGATGGGGTGGGGCATGTTTTCACTACATGACCATATGGAAAATTTATAAACCCCTAACTGGATTTCAAAATATTTTCACAGAAAATTAATTTTCCTGTGGTGGCCTAGGATTAAATTCTTTCAAGTGAAGTTGGTTCATTGAAAAACAAAAATCTTGACAAACAGAGGTTTGGCAAGTTTTCACTATTAGACTGTAAAGGAAACTTTGAAAATCTTCTTGGCCAGATTTCCAAAGAATTGTTCCTTAGGTATCCCTGTACCATATTCAGTGGAGTTATGTTAATTGGTTCAAAGATATTTCAAAACACTTAGACAATTTTGAAAACAGATTTTAAACTTGACATACTGTCATTGATTTTGTTCTTTTTAGCTCACCTGGCACAAGGTGCCAGAGTGAGCTTTTGTCATACCCCAATGTCCGGTGTGCGTCGTGCGTCGCGAGGTGTCAACAATTTCATTCAAACAACATCTCCTCTGAAACCACTGGGCCAAATTCAATGAAACTTGCATGGAATGTTCCTTGCATGAAGCTCTTCCAAAGTTGTTTAAAGAATTCAATTCCATGCAGAACTCTGGTTGCTATGGCAACTTAAAGGAAAAACTTTGAAAATCTTATTGTCTGGAACCACAAGGCCTGTAGCTTAGAAATTTGGTATGAGGCCTCATCTGGTGGACCTATACCAAGATTGTTCAAATTATGACCCTGGGGTCAGGACTGGCCCCGCCCTGGGGGTCACTTGAATTACAAAGAGTTATATAGGGAAAACTTCAAAAATCTTCTTGTCAGAATGTGCAAGGCATGGAGCTTAGATATTTAATGTTTAGCATTGTCTTGTAGACCTCTACCAAGATTGTTCAAATCATGGCCCCTGGGTCAAAAATTAGCTCTGCCCAAGGGGTCACATGCTTTACATATAGTTCAAATTATGACCCTGGGGTCAGAACTGACCCCACCCAGGGCTTACTTGATTTACAAAGAGTTATATAGGGAAAACTTTAAAAACCTTCTTGTAAGAAACTACAAAACATGGTGCTTAGATATTTGATGTTGAGCATTGTCTTGTAGACCTTCATCAAGATTGTTCAAATCATGGCCCCTGGGTCAAAACTGGCCCCGCCCAAGGGGTCACATGTTTTACATAGAGTTATATAGCAAAAAAGTTTTAAAAACTTCTTGTCACAAACTGCAAGGCCTGAAGCTTAGATATTTGGTAGTATGCACTGTGACCACAGTGGGGTCATCCCCCCTCCCCTTGGGGGTCACTCCCCCTCGCCCAAAAAAATGATTTTCTCATGTTTTAATATGTTTGCTATTGCAATAAAAATTTCTACAGTTTTTCAAAATGATTTCAAAAACATTATTCCTTGATCTATATTTTTGACCTACTGACCTACTTTTTTGTTTTTAGCTCGACTTTTTTTTTAAAAAAAATCGAGTTATTGTCATAGTCATGGTGTCGTTGCCGTTGCCATTGCCGTTGCCGTTGCCATTCCCGTCCGAAAACTTTAACATTGATCATATTTTTTTTATTCCTTGATTGATTATCTTCATACTTGGACACAACAACCCTTTGGACAAGACCTTCAAGATGACCAGACTAAACTTGACCTTGACTCTTAAATGACCTTCATATTCAAGGTCAAAATATTGAATTTTGCTAAAATTGGCCATAACTTTATTATTAGTAGGTGGTTTCTCTTAATTCGTGGACACAACAACCCTTTGGAGAAGACCTTCAAGCTGACCAGACTAAACTTGACCTTGACACATAAATGACCTTCAAGGTCAAATTATTGAATTTTGCTAAAATTGACCATAACATTAGTATTTATGGTTGGATTTGATTTATACTTGGACAAAACAACACTTATGACAAAACCGACATTATGATTATTTCAACTTTGACCTTGACCTTTAAATGACCTTGACGGTCAAGGTCAAATCATTTAATTTTGTTAAAACTGGCCATAATTATGTAATTTATGGTTGGATTTGAATCAGACTTAGACAAAACAACACTTTTTCGTTTCAAAAATGTCATGACCTATATTTTTGACCTACTGACCTACTTTTTGGTTTTGAGCTACTGCAATGAAATTTGGACTGTGTGCACAGTTTTTTATTTCGATTTCAAAAATGTCATGGCATGACCTATATTTTTGACCTACTGACCTTCTTTTTGTTTTTGGAGCTATGGCAATGAAATTTGGACCTTGTATACAGTTTTTTCTTCCGATTTCAAAAACTTCATAGCATGACCTATATTTTTGACCTACTGACCTACTTTTTTTTGTTTTTTAGCTACAGCAATGAAATTTGGACCGTGTGCACAGTTTCTCGTTTGGAATTCAAAAATGTCATGGCATGACCTATATTTTTGACCTACTGACCTACTTTTTGTTTTTGGAGCTATGGCAATGAAATTTAGACCATGTACACAGTTTTTGTTCCAATTTCAAAAATGTCATAGCATGACCTATATTTTTGACCTACTTACCTAATTTGTTGTTTTGTAGCTACAGTAATGAAATTTAGTGTACAGTTTAGTGCACAGTTTTTCTTTCCGATTTCAAAAATGTTATTGCTTTACCTATTTTTTTGACCTACTGACCTACTATATTAGGAATGCCCTTCATCCGTCCGTGCGTCTGTGCGTCCGTCCGAAACAATTTTTTCCGGAGCATAACTCCAAAACTACTTGAGGGATTTTATTCAAACTTCATACACTGACAGAGCACATTGGTTGGTAGTGCAGTGTGAAAGTGCAATAACTCTACCTTGCCTTTTTTTAGAGTTATTCCGCTTTATCAAATTTACTTGATAAATTTTGTCCGGAGCATAACTCCAAAACTGCCAGATGGATTTGATTCAAACTTCATACACTGACAGAGCACATTGGTAGGTAGTGCAGTGTGCAAGTCCAATAACTCTACCTTGCCTATTTTTAGAGTAACTCCCCTTTATCAGAATTACTTGATAAATTTTGTCCGGAGCATAACTCCAAAACTGCCAGAGGGATTTTATTCAAACTTCATACACTGACAGAGCACATTGGTAGGTAGTGCATTGTGCAAGTGCAATAACTCTACCTTGCCTATTTTTAGAGTAACTCCCCTTTATCAGAATTACTTGATAAATTTTGTCCGGAGCATAACTCTAAAACTACTTGAGGGATTTTATTCAAACTTCATACACTGACAGAGCACATTGGTAGGTAGTGCAGTGTGCAAGAACAATAACTCTACCTTGCCTATTTTTAGAGTTATTCCCCTTTATCAGAATTACTTGATAAGTTTTGTCCGGAGCATAACTCCAAAACTACTTGAGGGATTTTATTCAAATTTCATACACTGACAGAGCACATTGGTAGGTAGTGCAGTGTGCAAGTCCAATAACTCTACCTTGCCTATTTTTTAGAGTTATTCCCCTTTATCAGATTTACTTGTTTACATTTTAAAAATCCCAGCATATACATGTATATCTAATTCTTGAATTCTTGAACTTATGGTCTCTGTCCATCCGTGTGTCTGTCCATTCCAGTTTTGTCCGGAGCATAACGCCAAAAGTACTTGAGTGATTTCTTCAAACTTAATATACTGAAAGAGCACATTTGGAGGAGGTGCAGTGTGAAAGAATAATAACTCTACCTTGCCTACTTTTAGAATTATTCCCCTTTATCAGATTTAATTGAAAAACTTAGTCCGAAGCATAACTCCAAAATTGCTTGAGCGATTTTCTTCAAACTTAATACACTGACATAGCACATTGGTAGGAAGTGCAGTTTGCAAGAACAATAACTCTACCTTGCCTATTTTTTGTGGGATTTTCTTGAAACATTATTACATTGAGTGTTTGAAAGCCTTCAGGTAGCTTCTTCCCGGCGGGGGGATTAACCATGTGTAACATGGCTCTTGTTGTTTTTGGAGCTATGGCAATTCTACTACTTTTTTTGTTTTTTAGCTACAGCAATGAAATTTGGACCATGTGCACAGTTTTTCCTTCCGATTTCAAAAATGTCATGGCATGACCTATATTTTTGACCTCCTGACCTACTTTTTGTTTTTGGAGCTATGGCAATGAAATTTGGACCATGTATACAGTTTTTGTTCAGATTTCAAAAACGTCATAGCATGACCTATATTTTTGACCAACTGACCTACTTTTTTGTTTTAAAGCTACGGCAATGAAATTTGGACTGTGTGTACAGCTTTTCGATTGGATTTCAAAAATGTCATCTCATGATCTTTATTTTGACCTACTGACCTCTTTTTTGTTTTTGAAGCTATGGCAATGAAATTGCATTGGTCCATTTCTGTGATATGCATTATTACATTCATAAAAATTTCTTTCATCTTTGAACCCAGGTTAGTGCTTTAGGGACACTGGCCCTCTTGTTTATTAATACTTGGACAAAACAAGGCTTGTGACAAAACCTACATGTTAAATTATTCAAGTATGACCTTAACCTTTAAATCACCTTTACAGTCAAATTTCTAATTATTGCATTTTGCTAAAATAGCCAAACTTCTGGTTTTATGGACGGATTTGAGCTATACAGGGACAAAACAACACTGAGAATAAAAGAAAGTGTTAAACAATTCAAGCATTACCTTGACCTTTAAATGACCTTGACATTACTTAACTTGGCTATATATTTGTTGTTAATGGATATAGTGTCTTCATGCTTGGACATAACTACTTTTTAGATAATACCTCCAGAGAAGGTTAAACTGAACTTGACCTAGACATTTAAGGTCAAATTTCTGAATGTTGCTAAAATTGGCCATAACTTTGTAATGTATAATTATATTTCCAAATGATGTTTCATTTGAAATCCCTTCACCACAATGTGCTTCCTCTGATGTGTTTGCCTTTGGAAATAGAAAAAAGGCGAGCGTGGCCCCCGGTGCGGTGGCTCTTGTTTAGCTACAACAATGAAATTTGGACTATGTGCACTGTTTTTCGTTTCGATTTCAAAAATGTCATCGAATGACTTATATTTTTTACCTACTGACCTACTTTTTGTTTTTGGATCTATAGCAATGAAATATGGACTGTGTGTACAGTTTTTTCGTTTCGATTTAAAAAACGTCATATCATGACCTATATTTTTGACATACTGACCTACTTTTTGTTTTAAAGCTACGGCAATGAAATTTGGACTGTGTTTACAGCTTCTCTTCCGATTTCAAAAATGTCGTCTCATGACCAATATTTTGACCTACTGACCTACTTTTTGGAGCTATGGCAATGAAATTGCATTGGTCCATTTCTGTGATGTGAATCATTACATTCATAAAAATGTCTTTCATCTTTGAACCCAGGTGAGCGCCTTAAGGCCATTGGCCCTCTTGTTTTTTGGAAGTTACAGCAAGGAAAAATCAAGCAATGCAAGTATCTACAGTGGTTCTCAGGTTAGCGGTATTGGACCATCATGGCCCTCTAGTTAAAGTCTATAATGCAGATGAGTGAAGACAAGTAATAGGTATTCTGAAAGTCTGTTAAACAGATTTCCCTAATCTAGAAATGCAATGTTTGAAAAATAAATCTACTCAGGGTGACTGTGGAACTTGTGCCTTCTTAGGCATTCTAGAAAAAAAAAATCAATTTAAGATTCCAGACACTTTCCTTGTGTGTTTGTTTTATTACAAGCTCAATGTACTGCACTGGTACATGAGACCATTGTTTAACACCTCATCTAAGGGTTTTTTTTGAGGAAATGTGTTGGACTCACCTTGAACTGCTTAATAAAATGTACAAAGTTTTTGTATTAGGGTTGCACCATTGATTCATTCCTGTAAGGTGTTTGAGTTGTATTTAATTTTCATTTTGCTGTAATTATAGGGAAGTGTAGAAAAATCTTTCAACCCAATGAAAACAACAACAAAAACACACAATGGATCATGCCAACTTTGTGACGGAGACAAGGCAACACAGTTCATTATTGGTTTTTACCACAAAGAGGAAATGGGATGTCAAGGAAAGGAAGCTAAAGTCCGAATTATTTTGAGACACAATGGGATCTCTTCTGAACCTTTGAACATCACAACCAGGAATGTTTATTGTGTATCTGGTATGAATCTATCCTGTACACTGTCTAGTTTCACTCAGTCAAGAATATATACATAAGTATATCTGGTATAATAATTTCCTGTACACTGTGTAGAACTGTTTACTGATTATTGTTTCGGCACATTTATTTTAATGAAAACCTTCCAACCTTCAGAGACAGCCAAAAGAAAATACAGCTAGGTCGAAATATATTTTCTCTAAAATTTATTTCTTTTCAAACTCAGTGTTATCTCATAGAAAGAGTTTTTATTTGCAGATAGTCCGTATTAGATTATTGATAACTTTTTGCATTTAAAAAAAAAATTGGATATTTGTTTTTCTGAACATGACATTTCGTATCATGAATCATCATGTAAGTAAATTTACATTAATATATGAATCTTAGAGGTTGACTGAAACACTAAAGTTTCTCTTCCTTGTTTTCAGATCAGACTGAAGATGGACCTACAAGTAGGAGGAGTATAATAACAACCATTGTGATTGTCATCTGTGAATGTCTATTACTCCAGTACAGTGTTTTAGTATTGATGTTACATAAACGTAGGAAGAGAAACACAAACCCTCCAGGTAATACTTCTTGTTAAGTAAATTTAGAAGAGATGCATTTAGTAGGATTTTTAACATACAGTTGTTAAAAATGACAGCATTAACAGTGTATCTTTTAGATTGTAATGACATCCATTTTGTATAGAAGAAGTCTTTAATTAGGAAATGATAGTAACAAAATGGTAATGTATAATTACTTAATAGGAATATGTACAGAATAGCTATAAGTTACAATTTTCTGCTGCAAAATAGTCTGTTATATTATGTAATTATGTTTTCTGTCATCTTTATCAGATGTTTTGCACTGCATTACTTCCCATGAAAGACTTTTCCTAATTGTATAACTATATTACTTGTGCCTGTGTACATAAAGATTAACCACCAGGTTATTATCGAAGAATATGTATGTTGGTGTCTGCTCTGCAACTCATTTTCACATCTAGCTGGGCTTAAAAGCTCTACACACTTTGATTCTGAGGTTATGATTGTATTTAAAACATTTTTTATTTAGGTGATGAATCATCTTGCTTCTTTGTAAGAAGAAATCCTGGCATGAAAGAGAATCATGACACAAGTATTGAAATGAAAGGTTTCATAGCGACAGATAATAAAGAAGGTATTCTTATTGATAACCCTATGACAAAGGAATTATCTTTACCTTTTTTGCATAATCTATAAAAACAAAAAGTTCAGATCATAAAAAACCCAACACCTGAAAGATCTAGACCATATAAAATCAGTTTGTTTATTTTCTCCACAAAATTTGAATCTTATGACATGTTATGAATTAAGAGAGGCAAATAATAAAAGATAATGAACAGGATGAATATTGTAATTTATTAGAATAGCCAGTTTCAGTAGAAGTATCTGAAAGTAATAATTTGTATTTTATCTCATCATGCTAAATGATAATGAATTATCCTTGGTATGTATCTAACCTTAGTATGTATTCACTTCTTTAAGAAAAGAATGATCATCTGATAGATTACATTATATTTGCTAGATTTAAATTTAAGTATCAACTGTTATTTGTCAGTTACAAGCTAGTAATTAAATAGTCGTTTGAAGTGGACTGTTCTCGACTGGCCATATTTGACTGGGCTTTTCTTTTTATATGCCCAAAGGGGGCATATTATGTTATGGTCCAGGGCGTCCGTCCGTCCGTCAGTCTGTCCGTTAGCAATTTAGGTCCAGGGTGTCCGTCCGTCCGTCAGTCTGTCCGTTAGCAATTTAGTTTCTGGAGGATAACTTTAGTACTCATTGGCCTACAGTCCTTTACCTTCATGTGATTATTGCCCACATTGAGTGAATGACCCCTGCTGATTTTGGAGTCAGTAGTTCAAAGGTCAAGGTCACATAGACTTTAACATTGAAAACAGTTTCTACCATATAACTTGACAATCATTTGATACAGAGACTTCAGACTTTATATCATGATTGCATACATTGAGTGGATGACCCTTATAAATTTTGGGGTCAGTATGTCAAAGGTCAGGGTCAAAATGACCTAAATGTTTAGAATCATTTACACTGCGTTACTCGGCAACCATTTCTCATGTAGATTTCAAAATTCGTGTAATGGTTGCACACATTGAGTGAATGACCCCTGCTGATTTTGGGATCAGTAGATCAAAGGTCAAGGTCACATAGACCTTAACACTGAAAACCATTTCTGCCATGTAACTTGACAATCATTTGTTCTAGAGAAATTTCTTTCATGATTGCACACATTGAGTGAGTATATCAAAGGTTAAGGTCACAGTGACTCTAATGTTTAGAATCATTTACACTCTATAACTCGACAACCATTTTTCATAGCGACTTCAAAATTCATATAATGGTTGCATACATTGAGTGAATGACTGCTATTGATTTTGGGGGTTAGAAGGTCAAAGGTCAGAAAATTCAAAATTTAAAGCAAATCATTTAATTTTAAAGCCTAAGGTTTCCTTACTTATATCACAAATGCATCATGCTTAGAAAAAACACCCTTCGGGCATATAATGCTTCACCCAGCGGTGCTCTTGTTTAGGCCTGTAGATAACCTTAAGGTATTTGAATACTAATAAACATTTTGTCAGTCCTCATTGAATAGAGATCTTTTTTAAGAAATATACTAACCTATGACAAAATATAGACAATATAAGACACCATGGAAGTTTCAAGAAGTCACTAATATTCAGTTTAAACCTCACCCAACTTAATGGGTTAATAAGGTATAGAGAAACATTTTTTCTCAGAATGACCATTAAAACAAGTCTAACTTGGTATATAATCATTCATATTTTGAAGACCTACTGACTGCTGACAAAAAGCAAATGAATTGAAAAGCAGAAAGTGAGGAGAAATGAAATATGATTATAAACATGCCACAAATTTATCCCATCCACTTTATAATGAGGGGATGTTATCAGTGTAAACTTAAACATAAATCTTTGGGGCTTTGAATTAGCTACTGTAACAATTAATTTTATGCCCCCCCCATCGAAGATGAAGGGGTATATTGTTTCGCAAATGTTGGTCGGCTGGTATTTCCAATTAATATCTACAGAACTCTTGGATCCACCTTATACTTGGTTTTTAAGTTGGTCGCATCTAGAATATTACCTCTATAGGTCATTAGGTCAAAGGTCAAGGTCAAGATGTTCCGAATTTTATATTTAATCTGAAAGTAAAATGGATAAGAAACTATATACTACATGAAGATGGCAGATGTTATAAATCATTGAAAGTTCTGTGAAACAATTATACCTAGATTAAAAAATGAATTTTGGAAAGATGTTTTGACAGCTTATAAATGTTATGTAAATAAATATAACATCGAAACAACTGAACAGCTGGTCAACATGCCCTTATTCTATAATAGCTCTTTCCTCAATAATAAACAATATATATATTTGCCGGAACTATTTAATAAAGGAATAAGATATGTTAAAGATGTAATAGATGATAGGGGAGAGTTTGTTGGCATTAGATACTTGGAAAATGTTGTTGGGAAAACAACTTCCTAAATATTATTGGATTACAAAAGGCAGTGACCTCATACATAAAAAAATAGTATCACTTTAGTACTGAACATCACAATCCCAGTATTATGTGCTACCTTAAACCACTGTTATTAAATCAAGATACAAATACATTTGTATACAAATCATTTATTACTAATAATGGTACACCTTAAGTCAGCGAATAATGGATTAATGATTTTAGGAATGAAAATATTGATTGGAAAAATCTTTATAGCCGGGTATTTAAATGTACAAAAGACTCATATATTCAGTGGCTACAAACAAGAATACTTCGTAGAATATTGCCAACTAACTCTCTTTGATAAGGATAATAATTTATGTACCTTTTGTGGGACACAAGAAGAAACATTAGGCCATCTATTTTTGGGAATGTCAAAATTTGAATAAAATACTTCAATATATATCTGGAACATTAGTTGAAATAGGGTATAATTGTCCCTTTACAGAATTAAAAGTTCTATTAGGCTCAGGAACAGTAATTATATATTATAGACATATTATTATTAGATACAAGAGGTACATATTTTTATGCTAAAATAATAAAACCAATCCAAGTATAAATGGTTTTCAGAAAAGTTTAAAATTCACCTGGGAGATATATATATATAGTTCTACTAAGGCATCAGATCAAGAACTGAAATACTGGTCAGTTGTAAGATCTTTTATCAATAGCATAAATAATTAATATTTACAATCTTACTTTTATTGAACAAGCTTGAATAATTATATGCAAGCATTATTTAATTACTCAGCATTATATCTAAGTAATCTGCATAGAAATTTGCCATTCATGTTAAACCAATAGGATATATTACAACAGTATAAAGAATAATCATATTTCAGAGGATTGTTTTAACATCTGCCTCATGTTTTTGCTGTTTATTATTTTATTTCACTTTAATTTATTCATTTTTTGGTCAGGTTAACCTTTGATAAGATATAAAGTATGTTGGTGCCTCATATACAATATATCATAGTTATTTTCATGCAACGGTCCCTCAGCAGCTATGTGAATACACTACCCTTACTTCAAACCGCTGCTTTAACAAGTGTAGATTTATGATATTGACCTTTACAATGAACTTTTCAACGACCAGGTTGTTCAGGCTTAGTTCGAAGGTTGGTCATGACCATTAGATGACCCCTGTAGTTTTTCAAGTCACCAGGTTTAAGGTCAAGGTCTTAGTCACCTTGAAGGATAGGACCCAGGTTCTTCAAACTTAGTATGTAGGTTGTTCATGACCAGTATATGATGCCTTTAGTTTTTCAGGTCACCAGGTCAAGGTCATAGTGACCTTGAATAGCAAAAACTTTTATGATCAGTACTATGGAACCCTTGGTCCCAGGTTGTTCAAACTATATTAGTAGGTTGGCCAAGACCAGTAGATGATGCCTTCAGTTTTTCAGGTCACCAGGTCAAAGGTCAAAGTCACAGTGACCTTGAAGACCAAAACGGTTTCTGATCAATAACTATAGAACCCTTGATCACAAGGTTGTTCAGACTTAGTTTACATGGTGGTCATAATTAGTAGATGACTCCTGTAGCTTTTTAGGTGAGAGGTCAAGGTCACAGTGACCTTGTATAGCAAAATGGTTTCTAGTCAGCTCTTCAAGGTAGGTTGGTCATGAAAATTAAATGACCCCTGTTGTTTTTAGAGTTATTAGGTGAAAGGGCAAGGTCACAGTAATCTTGAAAAGTAAAACATTTTCTACTAAATGTCTAGAGAATTCTTGGGCCCAGGTTTGTCAGACTTAGTATGTGAGGTTATCAAGATCAGTAGATGACAACCATCATTTTTCAGGTCATTGAATCAAAGGTTAAGGGTCACAATGACCTTGAAAAGCAAAATGGTTTCTGATAATTAACTGTAGAATGCTTGGGCCCATGTTCCTTAAACTTGGTATATAAGTTGTTCATGACTTGTAGATTTACCTTTTAGTTTTTCAGGTCACCAGGTCAAAGGCCAAGTTCACAGTGTCCTTAAATAGCAAAACAGTTTCTGATAAATAACTATAGAACACTTGTTCCCGGCTCCTCGAAACTTCATGGCTGCCTCTAGAGATGATCTGCTAAGGGGGCATATATATGTTTTACGAACATCTCCTGTTGTTCTTGTACTATTCTGAACAGATAGGCAAAATATCAAATATCTTTACTAGTTTTGGAGAAATTAACAACTAAAACCACAGATAACACAATTTTCATCAATTTACCATGTTGGAAAGCTTTGTAACATTGAAATATATTTAAAATGAAAGAAATTGAATTTAAAGTCTATTAAAGTTACTGTTGTAAAACCAAAACAATGTGAAACTGCCAGAAACTAGAGAAAAAAAAATTGGCTTGAGTTGGGATTAAACCTTCAGTGTAAATGTATGTTTCAATCCTACACAAATTAATGGAATTGAATACTCTTCATAGTGGAGGTAGGGAGGGTATTAGGAATTTTATACCTAAAAACAGATTATCTGATATTGATAAAATTGAAATGGTAACCTGAAAATAGAAGTAAGAGATCAAAGCTTTAATGTGTTGATATCATTTATTATGCCAATATATTAGTTTGAAAGATAAACTTAAGGTAATGTGTTCTCCATCTATTCGGATGCATGAAAACTTGCACATATTAGAAGCCTACTTGTAGAGTTGATGTCAAAAGCTTACAAATGCAAATGTCTATTTGCAGCCTTTCATTTTTCTGAATTTTCATAATTTGTACCAAAAATATCTGAAGAAAATTTGTACAGTTCTGGAACTTTAATTTTAATTGTCTTTGTTTCATATGCTAAAATAATAAGATATGATTGAGTCTTATGAACTAATGTTTGGCATTATCATCAACACACATGGTTACTATATATGTCTGAAATAGAATTTAAGTCACACAGGGTTGAAATCTAGGTATTATTTTGAGATAATAGAAAATCTAGTATTGATATGTTGACAGTTTATTGATTACCAGTTGATGATGAACTTGTAACTTACCTATTTAACTTACATTAGGTATCAGTCATATTGTGACAAATTAGTCAAGTTGTGACAAAACATTATGAGCTAATCTCATCTTGCACCCAGCTCAAGTTTTGAAGATCACGTTACTTCATTGGCCTAATAGCAGGTTTCATAGCATATCACCTCTGATTATACATTATATATCATTTACTTTAATAGTGCAAAGAAGGATACAAGTTCAACAAGTTTGCTTCTCTTAAAATAATTGATGGTTAGATTATATTCAAAAGCTTTTCTTTTTTTAAGAGAAGAAAGAAATAATATAGTAAGTCCATTGGTGTTGAAATTTGTACTCCCCTGAGCACCAGTTGACATTTTTGAGCAATAAATCAATACTATGCTTAATCTTAAACCTTTTTGCAGGGAAAATGAGGTCAGACTCTACAAAACTAGAACGACTCCAATATTGGTTTCTGCTGTTGGCCATTGTTCCTGTTTTAGGTATTATAGGAATCATTGGTTATATCTACACCTGCTGCAGTGGTACAGACACAGAGGGAACATCTACAAGTGGTAAGATTGTCAGTAGACTTAAACAGATTCAGTAAAATGTTTACATTAAATCTTTGTCACAAACTCAGATCAATGGAAAACCTTGTGAAAACTTTAATGCTCACACATTTGACAAAATCTTTATGGCACTTTGTCACACAAGTACTGTTGATCTCTAGAACAAATTTGCAACTTGGTCATGTTTGATCAAGAATAATACTACCAGCTTAGATCATTTGAAATCCAGAAAATTTACTGAAAATGTTAGTTTAAAGATATTCAGGATAAATGGTTAAGAGGTCATTTGGGTTCAAATTCTATGTATTGTATTGATGATCATAAAAACCACGTGATTACCATAGATGTCAATTTTTCTCGGACGAGTTCGAACATGGGTTATCTGAGTTGAAAAAATAGGTCACAGAGCCCAAATATAGAAAAACCTTATTAACACTCTAGAGGCTACTTTTTCATTTTCAGTCCAAATATCCTGGAAATTTGTCAGAAAGTTTGTATCGATTATTTCTAGCTCAAGTTCAAATATTGGTCAAAAACAAGGTCACAGATCCCAAATATTGAAAAACCTTGTTAACACTCTAGAGGTAACATATTTTCAGTCCTAATAAATTGAAAATTTATCAGAAAGGTTGCTTCTATCATTTTTAGCATAAGTTCGAATATGGGTCATCTTGTGTTCAAAAACTAGGTCACAGAACCCAAAAATAGAAAAACTTTGTTAACACTCTAGAGGTTACATTTTCAGTCCAAATACCCCGGGAATTTGCCAGAAAGCTTGCTTTGATGATTTCTAGGTTTAGTTCAAATATGAGTCATCTAGGGTCAAAAACAAGGTCACAGAGTCCAAATATGGGAAAACCTTGTTAACACGCTAGAGGTAACATTTCCGGTCCAAATAACCTGGAAATCTGTCAGAAAGGTTGTTTTCATGATTTCTAGGCTTTTCTAGCTCAGATTCGAATATGGGTCATCTAGGGTCAAGAATTACATCACAGACCCCAAATATGGAAAACAAACCTTGTTAACACTCTAGAGGTAACATTTTCAGTCCATGTAAACTTGGAATTTGTCAGAAAGATTGCTTAAATGATTTCTAGCTCAGTTTTGAATATGGGTTATCTGGTGTCAAAAACTAGGTCACAGGGCCAAAATGTAGAAAAAAACTTGTTAATGCTCTAAAGGTTACATTTTCTGTTCAGATATCCTTGAAATTTGTCTGAAAGGTTATTTTGATGATTTCTAGTCAAATTTGGATACGGGTCATCTGGGATCAAAAACTAGGTCACGCAGCATAAATATGTAAAAACCTTGTTGATGCTCTAGAGGTTACATTTTCAGTACAAATATCATGGAAATTTGTCAGACAGGTTGTTTTGCTGATTTCTAGCTCAAGTTCGAATATGGGTCATCTTGGGTCAAAAACTAGGTCACAGAGCCCAAATATTGAAAAACCTTGTTAACACTCAGGCTATATTTTGATTCCAAATAACCAGGAAATTTGTCAGAAAGATTGTTTCAATAATATTTAGGTCAAGTTCGAATATGGGTCATCTTGGGTCAGTAAACCAGGTCCATAGCAACTTTGTTAAAAGCAGTTATACTCAAGTGAGGGATACAGAACCATCATGGCCCTCTTGTTTTACACTATTATTTGGGCCCAAAATGACCAAAGTTGTCGACAGGCCATAAAACACCATTCATTCATTCATTCATTCGTATATTCACATAAAGTAATAACTTGCTCATTTAGAAATACTGCAAATTTTTAACCAATTTTTAATCAGTTTATTATAAGCTTGTCTGTTTACAAAAACATCGTCAAGCTATTATGGTCACTAGTTGTCGTCATTGGTGTCATGCAAGAACTGTGATTTAGCTGATTATTCATAAACCATAAGGCATAACGTTCTGATATTTGGTGTTCAAATCGTTAATATGAACCCTGCCTTGGGGCTTATATATTTATCTAGGAAAATTTTGAAAACTTTTTTTCTCTCAAACTGTTTGACACAGAGCTAGGTAATATGATGTGAGGATTTGTTTAGTGGACCTCTACCAAGTTGGTTCAGATCATGACCCCTGGGTTAAAGTGACATATGTGTTCAAAGTGACTATCACTGTTTTGAAATATACATTAACCATTTGTTTCTAATCACAGAAAAACAAAAATTGTTTAGGTTATAGCTAAATTAAATGATTGCATATAACAGTTTTGTTTGTTTTGGGGTTTAACGCCGATTTAAACATATGTTATATCTCGGTGGTTAGTCCACCTAACCGGTTTTGCTGGATAACTAACCAGTAATTGCCAATTTCTACGCAAGTGACTGACTGCTGTTCCCACATGATCTACTCTGAATCAGCGGTGAGAGACAAATGAACATAAGACACAATGTCTGAGAACAATTGTCACGGAGAAATTTTGCCCTGCCCAGAGGTTGAACCAACCACCGATGGATTACTAATCCAGTGCTCTCTACCTATTGAGCTAAGTTGGCGGGCATTGCATTGCATATAACAGTTTCATTCCTATTGAATGTAGTTGCAAAATGATAAAATCTTTTTTGACTAGCCCAGTCTGTTATCAATTTTCAGGTAAACTTTGTATGATAATGTTTTGTATACTTTGAAGAAAACAATAGTATGTTATTTTTTGGTGAAAGTTACAATATTTCTAAACATACAATGTTTCAAACATTTTTCATGACCATAAAATTTCCGTTCTTTTTGAACACATATGTGACTTTAAAGGGGCTGTGCTCCAGATGACAAAAAAAGGAAAGTTTTCTTGTATTATAAATTTCTTGTAATATTTATGACTAATGCTTAAAAACTAATTTACTTACAAAAAATAAGTCAGATAATCACATTATAAATTGATTTTTTTCCTTTCGTAGTGCTATACCGTAATGTGACGGTATAACTATATCGTATAACATTAAAATTTTAAAGTAAATGATTGTTATTTCAGGTGACGTGATAATGACAGTTACATTATTGGAAAATTTTGTAAACACGAGGGTCTAGAGTTCAAATCAAGCTGAGGCAAATATTTTTTTTTTGTTCTATTTTGACTTTTATAATCAGTTTTGAAGTAAAATTTAGATTTGCCCTTGTCCGTCTGTCCCAAAAAATTGTGTCGCCTGTAGCTCCAAAAGCACTGGAGCTAGAGTCAAGAAACTTTACAGGAATGTTGATCAGCATTTGAAGTTGCGCACCTGGGGTTTCCCATATAGATTTATTTGGAACTGTTAGAGTTATGGCCCCTTACTTAGTCAAAAATCGTAATTTTAACTTGTGTCGCCTGTAGCTGCAAAAGCGCTGCACTTACAGTCAAGAAACTTTACAGGAATGTTGATCAGCATGTGAAGTTGTGCACCTGACGTTTCCCGTAAAGATGTATTATGCTTCCCGAAGGGCGAGCATATAGTTGCCGCTTTGTTTGTCCGTCCCGTCCGGCTGTCCGTCGGTCCGTCATAATTTTGTCCAGAGCATAACTTGAAAACCCCTGGATATAATTTGTTTAAACTGCACACAGTGGTAGAGGGCATTGACTCGGAGTGCAGTGCTAAAGAACCATAACTCTATTTTGCCCTGTTTTTGAATTAACTCCCATTTAAGAAAAATCTTGTCCAGAGCATAGCCTGAAAACCCTTGGACATAATATGTTTAAACTGCACACAGTGGTAGAGGGCATTGACGCGGAGTGCAGTGCCAAAGAACCATAACTCTATTTTTGTCCTGTTTTTGACTTATCTCCAATTTTAGAAAAATCTTGTCTGGAGTATATCCTGAAAACCCTTGGACATAATTTGTTTTAACTGCAAACAGTGGTAGAGGGCATTGATGCAGAGTGCAGTGCCAAAGAACCATAACTCTATTTTTCCCCGTTTTTGAATAATCTCCCCTTTTAGAAAAATCTTGTCCAGAGCATAACCTGAAAACCCTTGGACATAATTTGTTTTAACTGCACACAGTGTCAGAGGGTATTGACGCGGAGTGCAGTGCCAAAGAACCATAACTCTGTTTTTCCCCGTTTTTGAATAATCTACCCTTTTAGAAAAATCTTGTCCAGAGCATAACCTGAAAACCCTTGGACATAATTTGTTTTAACTGCACACAGTGGTAGAGGGCATTGACGCGGAGTGCAGCGCCAAAGAACCATCACTCTACTTTTCCCCGTTTTTGAATTATCTCCCCTTTTAGAAAAATCTTGAGCAGAACATTACCTGAAAACCCTTGGACATAATTTGTTTAAACTGCACACAGTGGTAGAGGGCATTGACGCGAAATGCAGTGCCAAAGAACCCTTCCTCTATTTGCCCCGTTTTTGAAATATCTCCCTTTTTAGAAAAATCTTGTCCGGAGCATAACCTGAAAATCCTTGGAGATAATTATGCTCCCCGAAGGGCGAGCATATAGTTGCCTCTTTGTCTGTCCTTCCATCCCATCCATTTGTACGTCCGTTCGTCCGTCATAATTTTGTCCGTAGCATAACACAAAAACTACGAGTGATATCAAGACCAAACTTGATAGGTAGTAAGATCTCATTAAGGAGCAGTGCAGTGCATAAGAACCATAACTCTTGCTTTATTAATTTTTGAGTTATTGCCCTTAAAAATTTCTCATACTTATTTTTTGTCCGGGGCATATCTCACAAAGTGTAAGAGATATTAACATGAAACTTTATTGGTAGATAGATCTCTATGAGCGTGCAAGAACCGTTACTCTATTTTGCATAATTTAGGAGTTATTGCCCTTTGTTATTTTTTTATACTTTAAAAAAATACATATTAAACAATACCCCTTTTGGAATTGGCATTTATTCGGGGAGCATCCATCGGCTCTACCGATTTCTTGTTTGGAACTGTTAGAGTTATGGCCCTTTATTTAGTCAAAAATAGTAATTTTTAACTTGTGTCGCCTGTACCTGCGAAAGCGCTGCATCTACAGTCAAGAAACTTTACAGGAATGTTGATCAGCATGTGAAATTGTGCACCTGAGGTTTCCCGTATAGATTAATTCTTTATTGTGGAGACAGTATTTTTAGTCTTCACACCATAACAGGTTTCTTATGATGGTCATTTTTTAAACCAATCTTATTAATGATTCAGCTTGTATGACTATCTCGTGGCCATATAGCTAGCCTCTGTGACCTTTAACCTAATCTAATAATTTGAAAAAGCTTGATAAAGCTTGCTTCATGCCAAATTTTAAAATTTTAGGGCTTGTGGTTTCAGACAAGAAGATTTTTAAAGATTTTCTTCTATACTGCTATTATACTGCCAGGGACATTTTTATGGGAGTGGGAGCATCTGTGGGATGCATCATTCTGTGTCCTATGGACATCTGTGGGAGCATCTGTGTCCTATGGACACATTTCTGGTTTATTCATGATATGTTTGTTTATGTGGAGAATCATGCTCTCCCTGCCCCCATTTTTAGCTCACCTGAGCACGAAATGTTCATGTGAGCTGTTGTGATCTCATTTCGTTCGTCGTCATGCGTTAGTGCGTCATCATTTTCCTTCATTCTCCAACATCTCCTCCTAAACCACTGTGCCAAAGTTGATGAAATTTTCCTGGGTTTTTCCTAGCATGAAGCTCTATCAAAATTGTTTTTAAAGAATTCAATTTCATCAAGAACTCTGGTTGCTATGGCAACTTAAAGGAAAAACTTTGAAAATCGTCTTGTCTGAAACCACAAGGCCCACAGCCTTAAGATTTGGAATGTAGCATTGTCTAGTGAACCTCTACAAATTTTCTTTAAATTATACCCCTGGGGTCAAATTTGGCCCTGCCCTGGGGGTCAATTGATTTTACATATGCTTATATGGTGAAGCTTTAAAAATCTTCTTGTCTGAAACCACAAGGCCCTGAGCCTTAAGATTTGGAATGTAGCATAGTCTAGTGGACCTGTACCAAGTTTGTTCAAATTATGCCCCTGGGGTCAAATTTGGCTTTGCCCCAGGGGTCAATTGATTTTACATAGGCTTGTATAGGGAAAACTTTAAAAATCTTCTTGTCTGAAACCACAAGGCCCTGAGCCTTAAGATTTGGTATCTAGCATTGTCTAGTAGACCCCTACCAAGTTTGTTCAAATTATGCCCCTGGGGTCAAATTTGGCCCTGCCCCAGGGGTCAATTGATTTTACATAGAGAAAACTTTAAAAATCTTCTTGTCTGAAACCACAAGGCCCTGAGCCTTAAGATTTGGTATTAAGCATTGTCAAGTGGACCTCTACCAAGTTTATTCAAATTATGCCTCTGGGGTCAAATTTGGCCCTGCCCCGGGAGTCAATTGATTTCACAGCCAGAAGTCACAAATTGCTAGGTCCGGGCTGTAGGGTGGGTGCAGTAACAGTTCGACGTCGAGTTTTTCTAGTGTATCCATGACAACCTGGCTTGAATGGCTCGGCGCGTTGTCGTGATGTAATATGAATCTGGACCTAAGTAGATGTGGGCGCTTTCTCCTTATTGCCGCCATGAGTTCCGTTCTAAGTAATGTTGCATAATAGTTCCCATTGACTGTCGTTTTCAGAGGAACAAAGTGGTTTAGCACTACACCGTATATATCACAGAATATAATGGTCATAACCTTCCCGGCTGACTTGGAAATTATCGCTTTTGTAGGGGAAGGCGAGGAAGGATGCTTCCAGACAGAACTCTGACGTTTGCTTTCCGGTTCAAAAAAGTGAATCCACGTTTCATCACATGTTATCACTCGATTTAGAAAGTAATTGCCTGCTTCACGATACCTCCTGCTGACTGCTGACACATTTTCACCCTTACCCCCATCTTCTCCGACGTCAACAAACGAGGCACCCATCTTGCTGAAACGTGGATTCATTCCTAATCTCTCAGTCATAATGCCCTGAGCTGTACCATATGAAATAGCGAACTTATCTGCTACGTGCTCCACACTTACTCGTCTATCTCGGAGTATGTACTCCTGAATGGCAGCCACTGTTTCTTCATCTGTTACAGCCACTGGTCTACCTGCACGACTGTCGTCTTCAGTTGCCTCTCTACCGTCTTTAAACTGCTTCATCCACTTTGAAATGGCACCTTTTGACAGAGCAGCCTCTCCGTAAACTGTTTGCAAATCTTCAAGAATATCGGAAAAAGACTTTCCGAGTTTTGTGTAAAACTTTATATTGATACGCTGTTCGTTGACGCTGTGTGACGCCTGTAATGTTATGTCGTTTATGGTTTATGACGTCATAAGTGATGACGTCAAAGTTGTGTACATAGTACGATTCAATTTGAAGTAATCTGTTTTCACAGCATTTAAAGTTTCATTTTAAATGGACCAGTAGTTTTGAAGCTATTGAATTAGTTTACGAATTTAATGATGCACCCTCGTACATAGGCAAAACTTTGAAAATCTTCTTGTCTGAAAGGACAAGGGTCTGAGCCTTAAAGTTTGGTATGTAGCATTGTCTAGTGGACTTCTACCAAGTTTTTTCAAATTATACCCCTGGGGTCAAATTTGGCCCCACCTGTGGGTCATTGGTTTTACATAGGCTTATATAGTAAAAACTTTGAAAATCTTCTTATAGAAGGAGAGGTAACATTTTCAGTCCAAATAATCTGGAAATTTGTCAGAAAGGTTTATTCTATGATTTCTAGTTCAGGTTCGAATATAGGTCATCTGGGTTCAAAAACTAGGTCACAGAGCCGAAAAAATAGAAAAACCTTGTTGACACTCTAGAGGTTACATTTTCAGTCCAAATATCCTGGAAATTTGTCAGACAGGTTGTTTTAATAATTTCTAGCTCAAGTTTGAATATGGGTCATTTGGGGTCAAAAACTAGGTCACAGAGCCCAAATATGGACAACATTGTTAACACTCTAGAGGTAATACCGTCCAAATAACCAGGAAATTTGTCAGAAAGGTTTATTCTTTGATTTCTAGCTTAGGTTTGAATATGGGTCATGTGGGTTCAAAAACTAGGTCACAGAGACCAAATATGGAAAAATGTTAATGCTCTAGAGGTAACATTTTCAGTCCAAATATCCTGAAATTTGTCAGAAAGGTTGTTTTGATGATTTCTAGATATTTGGATATGAGTCATCTGGGATCAAAAATTAGATCCCACAGAGCCCAAATATGTGAAAATCTTTTTAACACTCCAGAAGTTACATTTTCAGTCCAAATATCCTGGAAATTTGCCAGACAGGTTGTTTTAATGATCCTTGCATAAAGCTTTACCAAAAGTTGTTAAAAGAATTCATTCCGTGAAGAACTTTGGTTGCTATGGCAACAAAAATGAAAACTTGTCATGGAGCATTGTCTAGTGCACCTCTACAAAGTTTGTTCGAGTAATGTCCTTGGGGACACTATTGGCCCCACCCAAGGGGTCCCAAGTTTTACATTGCAATAAATAAGAAAATCTTTAAAAGACCTTTTTGACTGAAACCACGAGACCTAGATTTTTAGAATTTAATATAAGGCTATGCCTAGTGGACCTCTATACATTTTGTTCAAATTAAATCCCTGGGGTCATTTTGGCCACGCCTTAGTGGTCACAAGTTTTACATAGCACTACAGAATAAAATGTTTAAAAATCGTCTTATCTGAGACCACAAGGTCTAGAGTTTTGAAATATGGCATGAAGCATTGTCTTGTGGACTTCTACAAGATTTGTTCAAATAATGTCCCTGGGGTCACTTCTGTCCCCGTCCGAGGCATCACAAGTTTTACATAGCAATATATAGAATAAAGTTTTTAAAAGCTTTTTATTTGAAACTGCAAGGCCTAGAGTTTTAAGCTCACTGAGCACAAAGTGCTCAAGGTGAGCTTTTCTGATCGGTCTTTGTTTGTCGTCCATCCATCGTCAACTTTTCATTCAAATGACTTCCCCTCTGAAACAACTGGGCCAAATTAAATTAAACTTGCCTAGGATGTTCCTTGCATGAAGCTCTACCAAGATTGTTCAAATGGTTCCGGTCCATTGCATTGCTGGGTCACTGGAGCTAAAAACAGATTTTAAAAGTTGAATCTTTAAAAATCTTCTTCACTGAAACCTCAAGGACTGGAGCTTAGATATTTGGTATGAAGCATCATCTAGTAGACTTCTAACAAGTTTGTTCAAATTATGTCCCTTGGGACAAAACTGACCCCACCCCAGGGGTCAGTTGATTTTACATAGAGTTATATAGGGACAACTTGAAAATCTTCTTGTCAGAAACAACAAGCCCTAGAGTTAAGATATTTGGTGTGCAGCATTGTGTAGTGGACTTTGTTCAATTCATGGCCTCTGGGTCAGAAATGGTCCCGCCCAAGGTGTCACTTGTTTTACATAGAGTTATATAGGAAAAAATTTAAAAACTCTTCTTGTCAAAAACAGTAAGGCATAGAGCTTAGATATTTGTTGCGTAGCATTGTCTTGTAGACCTCGTCTTAGTTTGTTCAAATCATAGCCACTGGGTCAGAATAGGCCCAGCCCTGGGGGTCAGTTGATTTTGCATAGAGTAATATAGGGAAAGGTTTTAAAAATCTTCACATAAGAAACCATATGGCTTAGTGTTAAGATATTTTGTATATAGCATTGTCTAGAGAACCTCTACCAAGTTTGTTCAAGTCATGGACCCTAGGTCAAAAATGGCCCCACCCCAGGGGTCACATGTTTTACATAGAGTTATATAGGAAAAAAATTGAAAATCTTCTTTTCATAAACCACAAGGTCTACAGTTAAAATATTTGGTGTGTAGCATTATCAATGGACCTCTATCAGGTTTGTCCTTGGTCAAAATAGGCCCCTTTCTAGGGGTCACATGTTTTACATAGAATTATATAGGAAAAACATTAAAAAATCTTCTTGTCAAAAACCACAAGGCCTAGAGTTAAGATACTTGGTATGCAGCATTGTCTAGTGGACATCTACCACTATTGGCCCCACCCTAGGGGTCACAACTTTTAAATATTAAACAGTATAGAAGACAATCTTAAAATTCTTCTTGTCTTGAACCACAAGGCCTAGAATTTGAAATTGGCATGAAGCAACCTCTATGAAGCTTTTTCAAATTATTAGATTAGGTTAAAAGTCACGGAGGCTAAAAATAGATTTATCTACTGTTCCTCATTGAGCTTTCATTTATTGACCAATATCTTTGATATTCAGTATTAAGGTTCCTTGCATGGACCTCTACCCATGGGTAGGGTTTGAGGTCACTGGGTCAAGGTTATCATAGCTTATTATATATATTTCTACTTTCTGTCATAGAGCCTTTATTTATTGACTGTGTTTTACATATTTGGTTTGTAGGCACTTACATATTTTCAATAAAAAATGACATACTGCTTAACAGCAAACCTACAGCCAAAGAACTCAGGTGAGCAATCCAGGGCCATCATCCCAGCAAACAAAATATATGGGACCCAGATGGGCCCCATTTGGGTTACCATATGGGTCCTATATGGGCACCCCATGTGGGGCCCACATGGGATGTGCAACCGGGCACCATGAGGGGCCCATATGGGCTTGCTATATGGGAAACATATGGGCCCTATATGGGTCCCTTATTCAGACATCTGGGCAGTATATGGGCCCTATATGGGTCCCTTGTTCAGACACCTGGGCAGTATATGGGCCCTATACGGGTCCTTTGTCCAAACATCTGGGCAGTATATGGGTCCTATATGGGTCCCTTCGTTCACAAATCAGGGCAATACGGCCCGTATATGGCTCCTGTTTTAACATATTCGCCTTTTATGGGTCCCTTGTTTTGACATTTTCTGTTAATGGGCAGTGTGTACGTCCACTGTATATGTTACAAATGTCCATGGTAATCTTGGATCCAATTATGAAATTGTCCAAGCATGTTTTTCGTTTTCTGGAAGTCAACAAATCTTAATATTGTACAACTTAAAATAATTGAAATTCCACAAAAACAACTGAGATAAGAATTGATAACATTTAATAACTTGAAAAGAAAACAGTGAACCTAGTTAAAGTCATTGGAATAAGCAAATCCGTTGAATTCATTTCCTACGCCAAACAGTGTTGATTAGTCACTGCTACCATTTGTTCACAAAAGGGTTTTTTCTTATATACCATACAGTCAAATAATGAACAAAGAACTAAACAATTTATATACCAAAATTTCCGCAAAATAACCAATAACTTACAGGTGAATAAATATAGAAAAAAGTTATTTCTGACATTAGACATAGAGTTGTGACCTTGACGAGAGACAAGTTTTGTTTATCTGAATTTGCCTTGTTCTTGTGATGTGAAACATTTGTGTGAAAATTTATAAAACATTAATCAAAATAATTACAAAATCAACTGAAAAATACCAAAGATATTTATGAAATATGGCAAAACTGTCCAAATTCATTATCTTTGATTTCAAGCCGTGACCTTGACACCCCATATTGTTTCTGTGAATTTGTCTAGTAATGAAAACATTTGTGCCTACTTATTTTAAAATCCATCCAAAAATACTCAAGTTATTACAAACTGTTAATTTTTCAAAGATTTAATATACCTCTGCCTATGTTGAGGGATAAAAATAGAATCACAAATATCAAAATTATGCACTTAATACTGTTGGTAAAATGTTGCTGTAACAGAAGTATTCATCAAATAATAGACATATGTTATGTCGAATAAACATAATCAAGCCATGCCCAAGTTAAACAAGAGCACCACTTTAAACAAATATAATTGTCTATTAAGAATATAATGTATTACAACCTAGATATTGTGTTACACTATTATGTAATTTAATTGTCAAAAGTAAAACTGATTACTTACAATGTAGATAATGCAAAATAAAACACTGTAAAAGAACAATGAACATATACATGTATATACACAAATGACTTCACAGTGAAATTTTACTGACAATGTACGTAAAAATGCCTAACAACATCAAGACATACACACAGATTTTTACTTTAAAAAAAAATAATGTGAACTAAACTTTAAATTGGTATTCATGAAATTTTGTGTATATCAGGTAGACTATTTAGCTGACATTTGAGTTTGAAGATTCTTGACTACAGGGTAACAATTTGTACTTATGTCAGCGAAAATTTTAAACTGATATTGAAAGTTCGCACAAATATTAATGTCACTCAAATAATAATCCCGGTTTTTCAGCAATGTCAAATATTTAGTTTAGAGTGTCAGGGGGAGTGCTAGGAGCAGGGGTGGTCTAGGAGCAGTCGCAACAGTGTTTCTTTTTATACAGGCTTTTCTCCAACCATCTCAGACACGTGCCACCAAGCCACCTGATAATGTGGCCTTCATGTTTGGTGCTCACGTTATGGGTGGGATTCATGTGGAGACAACCTAATAAAAAATAAAGATTATGTTCTCAATCAGTATTATGAATTATATAAAACCTCAGCATTTTTCATTACAAACATAAATATAATTTGTTGTTTTTGTAAATTAACATTATCAAGTGATGTTTCTTAGACAATATTGATTGCTGCTACACTCATACCTGAATACAGGTTTTTTACCATTAGGTGAAGAGTGAAAATGCTAAAAAAACAACAAAAAATCATTGTTCTTATTCCCCTGCGAAAAAGTTAGCAGATGTCAAACTGGACAAATAAGTTACACCTACTTCTTCAAATGGAATTATTTCACTGCTTTCAATGGTAAAATTACTTACAGCAATAATGCCTTTTAGATTGGTGTCCTCTAGTTTCTTTCCCCATAAGGCCCTTGTAATTACAGTCTACGGGACAGTTTTCATTGTTCTGATGGCATAATGACCTCCAGTCTAACAGCTAGATATCTCCTATAACAGAATTTAAAATCAATATTTACATGTCAGAATTTAAATGAAATAGATAATTAAGTAAAACATAAATATATGCCCTACCTAGCACCTTTTTGCTGCTACTCTATTACACACATTTACAATGTAAAGTCTAGTCCAAAACATTGATGGTTCAAAGTTGCTGTAACCTTGATCTTTTTCACAGCATTTTCTAGTTATTGAGCAGAGGCTTGGATTACCTTTATCAACAACTTCAGCTGATGCACTCAAAGTCTTATCAGTGCAAATCTCAACTGTTTTTACACGACAAAATTAATGTCAAACAAAGACAGTGCGACTGTCTATTTTACTGTTCTCGAAAAGATATCACGCTGTTTTTTATTAATGGTCAATCCAATTCAGCCATCAAACCCTTAGTCGAAATATTGAGACTAGCATATCGTAAGAAAGAGGTAATTTATTTAGTGTAATGAAATTAACTTTAATAATTAAAAACATACTTACAACAGTAGAACAGTTGTCTGATCCTCCAGTTTAGAGTTTAACTTATCCACCTCCTCAACAGTTGTCTCGGGAAACACTATTACCATGGCAGCTCAAAGCCTCAATCAGAGTCAGAAAATTCACTGCTGCCCAAACCTGGTTCTGTGTCAAAAACAACCATACAGAAGTCTTTGGTTTGGGTGTATCCTTCATAACTTCCATCAGGATGAAAATCCTTGTGCTGTTCACTGTAAAATAATTTGTTTTATATACATTCAAATAAGAAAATATGCAAACAACAAATTCTACTCAAAATTTAAACATCTATATGTTTACAACCAAGACCTGTTCAATTATTGGTGCTACTTTCTAAGCTTTGTCATTTATTTACCGACGAGTGATTATGACGAATGCTTGAGAGCTTATTTAAATCACTAGAATCTCCTACTCCGAATTTAGCAAATTCTTTATATCGCGAAAATATATGACAAATGGAATCTTTATGTTTCAAATGGACACAAATATAATGAAATACTAATTTCAATACTATACTATAGTCAAAATCAACAATGATGCCTGGTCTAAGTTATATTCAAGCTTCTTTATCAACAAAACACATACCTTTCAAATAAAGCACGTTGTTTGTTTTCACCGATCCAGCTTCCTCGCATCGGTTGCGCGCGCAATTCAAACGCCAGTTTTCAAAACAAACGAATTTTCTTTTTTTCAAACTTGATTTAGCCTATTTCTTTTTATTTTTTATTATTTATTTATTACAATGATGCTTTTGATATACCGATGACTGTTTTTAACTTAAAATTTTTGTGATTTTAATCACGTGTATTATAATTAATGTTTAAATGTATTTTTGCTCCCTTTGCAGAATAATGGTACACATGGGACCCACATGGGCCCATTATGGGAACATACACATGACTTTTGTATATGGGTCCCTAATGGGTAAGACATGGGCATACCCGTATACATTTGGATTGTTATATTTAACTTCAAATCATATTTTTGATAGTTTTTTTGTAATAAATTAGTATATTAGAACCTCATGGACCCATTATGAGCACACTCATATGGGTTTGTTCATATGGGTCCCATATGGGTACTGTATGGGCAAACCCATATGGGCTTGCCAGGATGTTGCCCTTATGGGACCCATATGAGCATGTTTGCTGGGATGGCCCTCTTGTTTATTTACACAAGGAATGAAAATTCAAAGTATATAGTTATATGAATTGACTGGGTATCTGATCAACATGTGTTCAACTGTTTTCCTATTTTAAGAAACTGTATATTGTTCTGCTGCGACATCTGTATCGTCTAGGTGCTTGATAAAAATTATTGATCGATTTTGCTATATAAAAACAAGTGCTTTTGGGAAAAAAACAGAAATGAATGTACACAATAAAGTTACCCTTTGTTTATTTTTACCAAAAGTCACATAATTGGTAAATGTAAAAGGTACCATTTTATTAAGGTCGTTTCAAATGTTCAGATAATTCAGGTGAGTTATGCCTCTAAATAATTTCAAACCAGTCATTAAATTTCACCGAGATATTTCAGTTTCGTGACATCAAGGAAATCCGTTGTTTTCCTTGTTGCCATGGCAGATATTTTTCCGTGTCCATGCAAAGTTGAAGTGATGAAATATCACTTCCTCCTTGGGCGTACTGTAATCTGGGCGATGGTAAATATGAAGTTACAAGGATGTTTCATGAAAAGTAAAGAATGCTTGAGAAAAAACTTTCTCTGACAAATATTGTATTGCAATTTGATAATATATGGGGGTCGCATAAATGTTTTACAAACATCTCGTTAGCTTACCTGAACAAGTGCTCAGGGTGAGCTATTGTGATCACCCTGTGTCCGGCGTCCGTCATTCGTCCTCATTCATCTGTCGTCAACATTTTACTTTAAATGACATCTCCTCCTAAACCACAACCTATTTTAAACCAAACTTTACAGAAAGGTTCCTTACATTGCCCTTTTCTAAAATTGCTCAAACTGTTCTGCTCCATGGCACATAAGGGCTGCAAAAGCTAAAAATAGAAAAAAATTCAAGCTACATCTCCTCCTAAACAGCAAAGTGATTTTCCACCAAATTTCACAGAAATGTTCTTTACATAGCCCTCTATTAAATTCTTAAAATGGTTTTGCTCCATTAAACAAATTTGCCGCCAGAGCTAAAAATAGATTTTGGTCAATATTTGGCTTCAAATGACATCTGCTCCATTGCTCAAACCATTCTGCTCTATTGCACATAAGGGCTGCAAATTAAAGCTAAAAATAGAAAAAAAAAATCAAACAACATCTCCTCCTAAACGGTTTGGTAATTTTCCACCAAATTTCACAGAAATGTTCCTTACATAGACCTCCATTAAAATTGCTAAAACGGTTCTGCTTCATTGAAGAAAATGGCCAGCAGAGCTAAAAATAGATTTTCATCAATATTTGGCTTCAAATGACATCTCCTCCAAAACCTTTTGGCCATTTTAAATCAAATTTCACAGAAATGTTCGTTATATTTCCCTTTTCTAAAATGACCCGCTCCATTAAACAAAATGGCCACCAGTTTTAAAAAAAATATCGTCAATATTTGGCTTCAAATGTTCTGATCCAATGCACATAAGGGCTGCAAAAGCTAAAAATTGAAAAATATTCAAACAGCATCTCCTTAACGGCTAGGTGTTTTTCCACCAAAGAAAAGTTCCTTACATCATGTACATAGCCCTCTACTTAATTAATTAAAACTGTTTCACTTCAATCAACAAAATGGCCGCAAGAGCCAAAAATAGATTTTCATCAATATTTGGCTTCAAATGATGTCTCCTCAAAACCACTTTTAAATCAAATTTCACAGAAATGTTCCTTATTTTGCCCTTTCTAAAATTGCTCCAACCTTTCTACTCAATTGCACATAAACCTGCCAAAGCTAAAAATAGAAGCTAAAAATAGAAAAGAAATTCAAATGACATTTTCTCCTCAACGGCATGGCGATTTTCCACCAAATTTCACAGAAATGTTCCTTAAATAGCCCTCTATTAAATTTGCTTAAACTGTTCAGCTCCATTGTACAAAAAGGCACCCAGAGCTAAAAATAAATTTTTGTCAAATTTTGCTTCAAATGACATCTCTTCCGAAACCACTTAGCCATTTTAAACCAAATTTGACAAAATTTCTAAAATTGCCCAAACCGTTCTGCTTCATTGCACTTAAGGGCTGCAAAAGCTAAAAATAGAAAAAAAATAAACAGTATCTCCTCCTCAAAGGCAAGGTAATTCTCCATCAAATTTTACGGAAATGTTCCTTACATAGCCCTCTGTTGAAATTGCATAAACGTTTCTACTGTTGATCCTCAGCCAAAGAACTCAGGTGTGCGAGCCATCATGGCCCTGTTGTTTTCAAAATAATGTCCAGTCCAGAAAATACAATGGGTTAATGGCAACACATATTCTATAAATTAAGCAAGTACGAAAAGCTAATATTAAATTTAAATGTGAAGATGATGCCATGAAATCAGGTTATATTTCATATCATTGCAGGCAGCCACACAAGGGTGATCAGACTGAACATAAAGGCAGTGATTAAGGGTATAGAAGAACATCCAGCACATCGTCATCAGAAGAAAGTCAATGAGGTCATTAATAATCTATAATAAACCTCCAAAAACTATTTTTAACTAAATGATCAAACTATTGCATAGTGTAAATCTGGCAAAAATGTGAAAGTGACAATGTGTAATCAATCTTTCATCACTGCTAGAATTACACCAACAACACAAGTGATTCTTAACAATCTCAAGAAATCAGTTTGATGCATATTTTGAAATATATTCACAGTAACATTAATTGTGTACATATAACATATTATCAATTGATTTCATCAAGATTTACTAAGTAATACTTATCTAGTAGTATGGTGCTAGACTTTCAGGAGCCAGACTTCATAATGGTTTGTAAAAGTGAAAGAAACAGATGTGATTAACTACTGCCTCAACAAGAAACGAGCATGCATGTCAAATGTATATAACTGTTTACAACGTAAAAACATAATATACTAATGCCTAGCAAGTTACGCAACTGGGTTTGATAGAATTTACAGTTGAAAGGTCACATGTTTTTTTCTTTTGAATAATTCATATTGTTTTTATGCACACGGAGGAAGGGCATATTGTTTTTGGTCTGTCAGTGGGTTTGTTTGTAACAAAGTTATGCAGGGGGCATGGCATTCCTTTGAAGATAGCACATTTGTAGATGCTGTTATTGTTTTGTTAATTTTCTCTGTACATATACAATTTTTATTAGGCATTAAATGTCATAATTATGTCGCCCTTTCGAAGAAACGGCGATACATAGGGATCGCTTTGTCCGTCGGTCCATCACGAAAACTTAACGTTGGCTATAACTTTGCCATTTCTAAATATTTTCTTATCAAAATTTCAAATTTTATTGCTTATGAAAACAGGGTCGTGATGATGCCAAAATCTGTAGGTCAAGGTCACAATTGACAGAGTTATGCCCCTTTTTGTACTTGGATTTGTCATGAAAACTTAATGTTGGCAATAACTTTGCCATTTCTTAACATTTCGTCATCAAACTTTCAAATTTTATTGCTTACGACAACAGGGTCGTGATGATGCCAAAATCTGTAGGTCAAGTTCATAATTGACAGAGTTATGCCCCTTTTTGTACTTGGATTTTGTCATGAAAACTTAACATTGGCCATAACTATGCCATTTCTTAATATTTCTTCATCAAGCCTTTCAATTGTAATACTTACAATTGTATCACTTAAGACAACACCATTTCTCAAGGGCAGATAACCCTCAGATTTATTTTTGCAATGTTATGCCCCTTTTTCAAGTTAAAATTTCTTGGTTTACCTTTTTCTTTATGTCCATGTCTCAAAAAGTGTCAAAGATATTCCATTCAAACTTGGAATATTTGATCACCAGCAAAACCCCTGTAAAGATTGTTGGTACCCATATCCCTGGGGTCACAGTTAGCCCCATCCCCAGAGGTCACTTGATTTGCTTATACTTAAAGAAAGGAAAAAACTTCTTAAGCCTAGAAATAGAATATTAACTGACATGTGATGGGTAAGTACTCCCCCCTCCCACCGTCCCCTCTGCATGGGGACCTGCCCTCCCCCCCCCCATTTTTTTACACCCCACCCCATTTTTTACATCCCCTCCCCGCCCTATGTTTTTTTTTATTTTAATACATAGGTACTTGACTCCCCATCCATCCTAACCCCCCCCCCCCCCCCCCCCATCAGTCACTCTTCCCTCCCCCCGGCCCCAATTTTTGTTTAATACATAGGTACTTGACTCCCCATCCACCCCTAAAACCTATCACCCCCCGCCCCATTTTTTTACACCCCCGCCCTTTTTTTAATACATAGCTACTTGCATCCCCCAGTCACTCCTCCCCAGCCCCGCCTGACCCAAGTTTTTTTAATACATAGGTACTGAATTCCCATCCATCCCCCAAACCAGTCACCTCACCCCCACTCCCAAGGGTCCATTTTTTTAATACATAGGTACTTGCTTCCCATCCTACCTCCCCACCACCACCCAGGGGCTCGATTTTTTTTAAATACTAAGTGCTTGATCCGATTTTTTTTCATCTTGTATGACTAGGTACTTGTGCCCTCCCCCGCTCAATTTTTTTTTTCACTTGGGCCTCTTGTTTAACTTGGCTTATAATTTATTATCCAGCACTGGGAAAAGTGAAGCATGCTGTCTGTGGACAGGTCTTGTTGTACTTTGACTAGCATGCTGTCTTTTCCAGCAGGCTCTTGTTCACCTTTTTAGTTATTCTAACAGATTACCCAAGGGCGGCACATGTGTTCCACTGAACACCCATCTAGTTTTATATCTTTAGCTCACCTGAGCATGAAGTGCTCCAGGATAAGCTTTTGGGATCATCGATTGTCCGGTGTGTGTCGTCAACAATTTGACTTGAATGACTTCTCCTGCAATACCGCTAAGCCAACTATGATGGAACATGCCTGGGATATTCCTTGCATGAAATTTGTTCAAAGAATTTAATTTCATCAAGAAACTCTGGTTGCAATGGCAACAGAAAGGAAAAACTTTGAAAATCTTCTTGCCTACAACTTGAGATTTTAATGGGGCATCAGCAAGAGATCCTCTATCATGTTTGATAAAATTCTGCCCCTTGGATCAAAATTGCACCCTCACAGGAGTCACTTGATTTTAATAGACTTATAGGGAAAACCTTAAAAATCTTCTTGTCTGAAGCCATAAAGCCTAGGGCTAAGATTTTCTACATGGAGTATCAGCTCAAGGTCCACTGCCAAGGCTGTTACAGTTATGCCTGGGGTCATTAATGGCCCAGCCCCAGGATCACCTGTTTTTACATAGCCTTTTATAGGGAAGATTTAAAAAATCTTGCCTGAAATTACGAGACCTGGAACTCAGACATATTGTATAGAGCATCAGCTAGTGGTCCTCTGCCAAGTTTGTTCAAATTATGTCCAATGGGTCAGAATTAGCACCCCTGCCCCGGAGGTGCAGTTTATGCAAAATATTTAATCTTTTAAAATCTTATGTGAAAAACTGTAAATTTTAAAACTAAGATTTGTTGCATGGAGTGTCATCTTGAGGTCCTCTACTAAGATTGTTCAAATAATGCCCATTGGGTCGTTGATTGCCTTGCACCTATAAAGGGAGAACCTTATAAAAGCTTCTGAAGGGAGAACCTTATAAAAGCTTCTGATGTTTGCACAACAGCAGACCCAAAGGAAAAGTACTCAGGTGAGCGATCCAGGGCCATCATGGCCCTTTTGTTTCATTTACTTGTCTACTTTTTTCTTAATGCATAGTAGTTATGTTTTTGCTGTAATTATGTCTCCCCCCAAAAATGGGGGAGACATATTGTTTTTCCCCCGGTTGTCCGTCCGTCCGTCCGTCCGTCCGTCCGTCCGTCTGTCTGTCTGTCCGTCACAAAATCGTGTCCGCTCTGTATCTTCCAAAGCCCTTGAAGGATTTTTATGAAACTTGGGTCAGATGTTCACCTCATCAAGGCGACGTGCAGAACCCACTTTGCGAGTGTGGTGTCTCAAGGGCAAGGTCACACTTGGAGGTTAAATGTCAAATGCCACAAAATCGTGTCCGCTCTGTATCTTCCAAAGCCCTTGAAGGATTTTTATGAAACTTGGGTCAGATGTTCACCTCATCAAGGGGACGTGCAGAACACACTTTGTGGGTGTGGTGTCTCAAGGTCAAGGTCACACTTGGAGGTTAAATGTCAAATGCCACAAAATTGTGTCCGCTCTGTATCTTCAAAAGCCCTTGAAGGATTTTTATGAAACTTGGGTCAGATGTTCACCTCATCAAGGCGACATGCAGAACCCACTTTGCGGGTGTGGTGTCTCAAGGTCAAGGTCACACTTGGAGGTTAAATGTCAAATGCCACAAAATCGTGTCCGCTCTATATCTTCAATAGCCCTTGAAGGATTTTTATGAAACTTGGGTCAGTTTTCACCTCATCAAGGTGACGTGCAGAACCCACTTTGCGGTGTCTCAAGGTCAAGGTCACACTTGGAGGTTAAATGTCAAATTTTACAATCGTCTGACTCAATACTACCTGCAGCAACTGGCTGGGGGGAGACATATGTTTTTGTTCAATCAAAAACCCATTTCTAGTTTGAAATTATTTTTGTAGCATAATATATTAATTTTGCTTATTAACTATTATTCAGAAGTCATATCTAAACCGGAAACCTGACTTTCTACATTTTATGTGCGTAATATTTACCTTACAATGATAATCGATTTGTTGTTGAAATTGTATATTGGGGAATCATATTGATGGCATGGTGATTAATTATTAAGCAGTATTGATTTGAAATTTTTTGCATGCTTAAGGAAGTTGCAATGTTACACTTGTTGTTTTAGATTTTTGTTATATACTAATTTGATGATATTTTTCATAAGTATTCATTCAATAATAAGCTGTATGTTTTAATGTTTACGTTCCCTGAAGTCCGACCCAATATTCGAATCAGTCTGTCACAGGTGAAAATAGAATTATTTTGTTCATTCTTTTCTTTGCCTTTTCAGCTCAGTTAAGATCATCACCTAGTTCAGTAACTTGCATAAAAATTCACACAAGAACCATACACTACTATACAATTAATAATGTAAATTGTAGCCTGGTCCTCGTGAGTCAGTATTAATGTTATAAACATAAAAATCATAATATATGATTCATTATGCCCCTGAAACGAAGTTTGGGGGGTATATAGGAGTCACCCGGTGGTTGGTCGGGCGGTCGGTCTGTTTATTTTCCGGAGCATAACTTGAAAACTACTGGTTGGAATTCAAAGAAACTTCATACAATGGTCCAGCACAATGAAAGGAAGTGCAGTGTTCAAGAATCATAACTCGGTCTTCACTATTTGTAGAGTTATTGCCCTTTATTGATTTTCCTTGTCTTGAACATAACCTGAAAATTACTGGTTGGAATTCAGTGCATCTTCACACAATGGTCAAACACAATGATAGAAAGAGCAGTGTTTAAGAATCATAAATCAATCTTCACTATTTGCAGAGTTATTGCCCTTTTTTGGTTTTCCTTGTCCGGAGCATTACTTGAAAACTACTGGTTGGAATTCAGTGCAACTTCATACAATGGTCAAACACAATAAAAGGAAGTGCAATGTTCAAAATCATAACTCCATCTTCACTATTTGCAGAATTATTGCCCTTTGTGATCGCCTTTCGTCCGTCGTCTGTTCGTCCGTCGTCCGTTCACAATTGTTGTCCGCGCTCTAGCGGTCTTAATTTTTGTGCGTTCTTCTTTAAACTTGGTCAGAATGTTTATCTCAATGATATCTAAGTCAAGTTCATAACTGGGTCATCTCACCCTTAAAACTAGGTCACTAGGTCAAATTATAGAAAACGCTTGTCCGCACTCTAGTGGTCTTAATTTTGGTACGATCTTCTTAAAACTTAGTGGTCAAGTTTGTAACTGGGTCATGTGACCTTGAAAACAAGGTAAGTTCGAATTATAGAAAAGCTTGTCCGCACTCTAGCGGTCTTAATTTTGGTCCGATCTTCTTCAAGCTTGGTCAGAATGTGTATCTCAATGATATCTAGGTCAGGTTCGAAACTGGGTTATGTGACCTTGAAAACTATGTCACTAGGTCAAATTATAGAAAAAGCTTGTCCGCACTCTAGCGGTCTTAATTTTGGTCCGATCTTCTTCAAGCTTGGTCAGAATGTTTATCTCAATGATATCTAGGTCAAGTTTGAAACTGGGTCATATGACTTTGAAATTTAGGTCACTAGGTCAAGTTATGATAAAAGCTTTTCTGCACTCTAGTGGTCTTAATTTTGGTCTGATCTTCACTTTCATTACCATAAGATCTTGGTTCCTTCCTTCAATTTGCCATATTGCATTATTGGTTCCAGAGTTATGGCCCCTGAAAGTGCCAAAATTAACTATTTAGACCTTGTCTGCACAATAGCAGCTTCATTTTTGATTTTAATTTAATCAGACTTGTACAATACTTGAGTTGATATAAGATCTTGCAGGGTTGCCAGGGGACTTGAAAAGTCAGGGAAATTTGATTTTTTTTCAAGGTCAGGGAATTCTCAGGGAATTTTGAAAATTGGTCAGTGAAAAATAAAAATCCAGAAAAGTTAGTGAAAAGTCAGGGAAAAATAATTTTGAAGGGGTAATATTGTTCTATTTTATTAAAGATTGCATTTACACTTTTTTTCCGTTATGAATCTTTTTTCTTTATAATTGTGTACATTGTATTTAAATAAAAGTTCTAGTATTATAAATAACATTACTTAAAGACTGAAAGTCTCTGCAACCCTTACAACCAAAAATTAAAATAAGTATGTGTTACACTCGAAACCCATGTTCCTCCCTCCAAGATCCATGTCACAGCAACCCTTTGAACTTAGTAAGTTCTGCTATATAGGCCTTACTGCTGATAGTTTGTGTCTTGCCCATATATTTTTTGCATCTATGGTTGAATTTAAAATAATTAGCAGAATTGGCAATAGAGTGAACATGTGTCATGTACATAATCACTGTTTGGAACGGTGTTCCAACATTCAGTTCACAGCAACCTAGTGTTTTGTATAACGGCAGGATTTTTTAAAAAAATATTGCGGCACAAACTTCTACATTTTTCAAGATACTGCTTTGAAACTTTAAACATGTTAGGTATCATGTGTTTACGTGCCTGATATATTTTTTATGAGGCTAAGTCCATTATAGTCTATGTTGTGCTTTAACAATCCTGATGACGCACGACATCTAGTGAAACTCTACCAAAGATGACCCCTATGTTTTTTTTTTATTTTAATACATAGGTACTTGACTCCCCATCCATCCTAACCCCCCCCCCCCCTAATCAGTCACTCTTCCCTCCCCCCGGCCCCAATTTTTGTTTAATGCATAGGTACTTGACTCCCCCTCCACCCCCAAACCTGTCACCCCCGCCCCATTCTTTTACACCCCCGCCCTTTTTTTAATACATAGCTACTTGCATCCCCCCCCCCCCAGTCCCTCCTCCCCCGCCCCGCCTGGCCCAAGTTTTTTTAATACATAGGTACTGAATTCCCATCCATCCCCCAAACCAGTCACCTCACCCCCACTCCCAAGGGTCCATTTTTTAATACATAGGTACTTGCTTCCCATCCTACCTCCCCACCACCACCCAGGGGCTCGATTTTTTTAAATACTAAGTGCTTGATCCGATTTTTTTTCATCTTGTATGACTAGGTACTTGCCCTCCCCCGCTCAAATTTTTTTTTCACTTGGGCCTCTTGTTTAACTTGGCTTATAATTTATTATCCAGCACTGGGAAAAGTGAAGCATGCTGTCTGTGGACAGGTCTTGTTGTACTTTGACTAGCATGCTGTCTTTTCCAGCAGGCTCTTGTTCACCTTTTTAGTTATTCTAACAGATTACCCAAGGGCGGCACAAGTGTTCCACTGAACACCCATCTAGTTTTATATTTTTAGCTCACCTGAGCACAAAGTGCTCCAGGATAAGCTTTTGGGATCATCGATTGTTTGGTGTGTGTCGTCAACAATTTGACTTGAATGACTTCTCCTGCAATACCGCTAAGCCAACTATGATGGAACATGCCTGGGATATTCCTTGCATGAAATTTGTTCAAAGAATTTAATTCCATCAAGAAACTCTGGTTGCAATGGCAAGAGAAAGGAAAAACTTTGAAAATCTTCTTGCCTACAACTTGAGATTTTAATGGGGCATCAGCAAGAGATCCTCTATCATGTTTGATAAAATTCTGCCCCTTGGATCAAAAGTGCACCCTCACAGGAGTCACTTGATTTTAATAGACTTATAGGGAAAACCTTAAAAATCTTCTTGTCTGAAGCCATAAAACCAAGGGCTAAGATTTTCAACATAGAGTATCAGCTCAAGGTCCACTGCCAAGGCTGTTCCAATTATGCCTGGGGTCATTAATGGCCCAGCCCCAGGATCACCTGTTTTTACATAGCCTTTTATAGGGAAGATTTAAAAAATCTTGCCTGAAATTACGAGACCTGGAACTCAGACATATTGCATAGAGCATCAGCTAGTGGTCCTCTGCCAAGTTTGTTCAAATTATGTCCAATGGGTCAGAATTAGCACCCCTGCCCCGGAGGTGCAGTTTATGCAAAATATTTAATCTTTTAAAATCTTATGTGAAAAACTGTAAATTTTAAAACTAAGATTTGTTGCATGGAGTGTCATCTTGAGGTCCTCTACTAAGATTGTTCAAATAATGCCCATTGGGTCGTTGATTGCCTTGCACCTGGAGTCACTTTATTTTACAAAGACTTATATAGGACAGACTTTTAAAAAAGTCTTCCTGTCTGAGCTTAAATATTTTGCATTGAGCACAAACTAAAGGTCCGCTACCAGGTTTGTTCAAAATATGCCCATGGGTCAAAATTGGCCTCACCCCGGGGATCAATTTATTTTACATAGCCTATATTAGGAAAAATTTATAAAATCTTCTGGTCTTAAACCACAAGGCCTAGAACTTAGATATTTATCATGGAGCATCAACCAGAGATTTTCTATACCAAATTTATTCAAATTATGTCCCTTGGGTGAAAACAAGTTCTGCTTTGGGTGGAACTTGAATTCATATAGACTTATAAAGGGAGAACCTTATAAAAGCTTCTGATGTTTGCACAACAGCAGACCCAAAGGAAAAGTACTCAGGTGAGCGATCCAGGGCCATCATGGCCCTTTTGTTTCATTTACTTGTCTACTTTTTTCTTAATGCATAGTAGTTATGTTTTTGCTGTAATTATGTCTCCCCCCAAAAATGGGGGAGACATATTGTTTTTCCCCCGGTTGTCCGTCCGTCCGTCCGTCCGTCTGTCTGTCTGTCCGTCACAAAATCGTGTCCGCTCTGTATCTTCCAAAGCCCTTGAAGGATTTTTATGAAACTTGGGTCAGATGTTCACCTCATCAAGGCGACGTGCAGAACCCACTTTGCGAGTGTGGTGTCTCAAGGGCAAGGTCACACTTGGAGGTTAAATGTCAAATGCCACAAAATCGTGTCCGCTCTGTATCTTCCAAAGCCCTTGAAGGATTTTTATGAAACTTGGGTCAGATGTTCACCTCATCAAGGGGACGTGCAGAACACACTTTGTGGGTGTGGTGTCTCAAGGTCAAGGTCACACTTGGAGGTTAAATGTCAAATGCCACAAAATTGTGTCCGCTCTGTATCTTCAAAAGCCCTTGAAGGATTTTTATGAAACTTGGGTCAGATGTTCACCTCATCAAGGCGACATGCAGAACCCACTTTGCGGGTGTGGTGTCTCAAGGTCAAGGTCACACTTGGAGGTTAAATGTCAAATGCCACAAAATCGTGTCCGCTCTATATCTTCAATAGCCCTTGAAGGATTTTTATGAAACTTGGGTCAGTTTTCACCTCATCAAGGTGACGTGCAGAACCCACTTTGCGGTGTCTCAAGGTCAAGGTCACACTTGGAGGTTAAATGTCAAATTTTACAATCGTCTGACTCAATACTACCTGCAGCAACTGGCTGGAGGGAGACATACGTTTTTGTTCAATCAAAAACCCATTTCTAGTTTGAAATTATTTTTGTAGCATAATATATTAATTTTGCTTATTAACTATTATTCAGAAGTCATATCTAAACCGGAAACCTGACTTTCTACATTTTATGTGCGTAATATTTACCTTACAATGATAATCGATTTGTTGTTGAAATTGTATATTGGGGAATCATATTGATGGCATGGTGATTAATTATTAAGCAGTATTGATTTGAAATTTTTTGCATGCTTAAGGAAGTTGCAATGTTACACTTGTTGTTTTAGATTTTTGTTATATACTAATTTGATGATATTTTTCATAAGTATTCATTCAATAATAAGCTGTATGTTTTAATGTTTACGTTCCTTGAAGTCCGACCCAATATTCGAATCAGTCTGTCACAGGTGAAAATAGAATTATTTTGTTCATTCTTTTCTTTGCTTTTTCAGCTCAGTTAAGATCATCACCTAGTTCAGTAACTTGCATAAAAATTCACACAAGAACCATACACTACTATACAATTAATAATGTAAATTGTAGCCTGGTCCTCGTGAGTCAGTATTAATGTTATAAACATAAAAATCATAATATATGATTCATTATGCCCCTGAAACGAAGTTTGGGGGGTATATAGGAGTCACCCGGTGGTTGGTCGGGCGGTCGGTCTGTTTATTTTCCGGAGCATAACTTGAAAACTACTGGTTGGAATTCAAAGAAACTTCATACAATGGTCCAGCACAATGAAAGGAAGTGCAGTGTTCAAGAATCATAACTCGGTCTTCACTATTTGTAGAGTTATTGCCCTTTATTGATTTTCCTTGTCTTGAACATAACCTGAAAATTACTGGTTGGAATTCAGTGCATCTTCACACAATGGTCAAACACAATGCTAGAAAGAGCAGTGTTTAAGAATCATAAATCAATCTTCACTATTTGCAGAGTTATTGCCCTTTTTTGGTTTTCCTTGTCCGGAGCATTACTTGAAAACTACTGGTTGGAATTCAGTGCAACTTCATACAATGGTCAAACACAATAACAGGAAGTGCAATGTTCAAAATCATAACTCCATCTTCACTATTTGCAGAATTATTGCCCTTTGTTAGCTCACCTGTCACATAGTGACAGGTGAGCTTTTGTGATCGCCTTTCGTCCGTCGTCTGTTCGTCCGTCGTCCGTTCACAATTGTTGTCCGCGCTCTAGCGGTCTTAATTTTTGTGCGTTCTTCTTTAAACTTGGTCAGAATGTTTATCTCAATGATATCTAAGTCAAGTTCATAACTGGGTCATCTCACCCTTAAAACTAGGTCACTAGGTCAAATTATAGAAAACGCTTGTCCGCACTCTAGTGGTCTTAATTTTGGTACGATCTTCTTAAAACTTAGTGGTCAAGTTTGTAACTGGGTCATGTGACCTTGAAAACAAGGTAAGTTCGAATTATAGAAAAGCTTGTCCGCACTCTAGCGGTCTTAATTTTGGTCCGATCTTCTTCAAGCTTGGTCAGAATGTGTATCTCAATGATATCTAGGTCAGGTTCGAAACTGGGTTATGTGACCTTGAAAACTATGTCACTAGGTCAAATTATAGAAAAAGCTTGTCCGCACTCTAGCGGTCTTAATTTTGGTCCGATCTTCTTCAAGCTTGGTCAGAATGTTTATCTCAATGATATCTAGGTCAAGTTTGAAACTGGGTCATATGACTTTGAAATTTAGGTCACTAGGTCAAGTTATGATAAAAGCTTTTCTGCACTCTAGTGGTCTTAATTTTGGTCTGATCTTCACTTTCATTACCATAAGATCTTGGTTCCTTCCTTCAATTTGCCATATTGCATTATTGGTTCCAGAGTTATGGCCCCTGAAAGTGCCAAAATTAACTATTTAGACCTTGTCTGCACAATAGCAGCTTCATTTTTGATTTTAATTTAATCAGACTTGTACAATACTTGAGTTGATATAAGATCTTGCAGGGTTGCCAGGGGACTTGAAAAGTCAGGGAAATTTGATTTTTTTTCAAGGTCAGGGAATTCTCAGGGAATTTTGAAAATTGGTCAGTGAAAAATAAAAATCCAGAAAAGTTAGTGAAAAGTCAGGGAAAAATAATTTTGAAGGGGTAATATTGTTCTATTTTATTAAAGATTGCATTTACACTTTTTTTCCGTTATGAATCTTTTTTCTTTATAATTGTGTACATTGTATTTAAATAAAAGTTCTAGTATTATAAATAACATTACTTAAAGACTGAAAGTCTCTGCAACCCTTACAACCAAAAATTAAAATAAGTATGTGTTACACTCGAAACCCATGTTCCTCCCTCCAAGATCCATGTCACAGCAACCCTTTGAACTTAGTAAGTTCTGCTATATAGGCCTTACTGCTGATAGTTTGTGTCTTGCCCATATATTTTTTGCATCTATGGTTGAATTTAAAATAATTAGCAGAATTGGCAATAGAGTGAACATGTGTCATGTACATAATCACTGTTTGGAACGGTGTTCCAACATTCAGTTCACAGCAACCTAGTGTTTTGTATAACGGCAGGATTTTTTAAAAAAATATTGCGGCACAAACTTCTACATTTTTCAAGATACTGCTTTGAAACTTTAAACATGTTAGGTATCATGTGTTTACGTGCCTGATATATTTTTTATGAGGCTAAGTCCATTATAGTCTATGTTGTGCTTTAACAATCCTGATGACGCACGACATCTAGTGAAACTCTACCAAAGATGACCCCTATGTTTTTTTTTTATTTTAATACATAGGTACTTGACTCCCCATCCATCCTAACCCCCCCCCCCTAATCAGTCACTCTTCCCTCCCCCCGGCCCCAATTTTTGTTTAATGCATAGGTACTTGACTCCCCCTCCACCCCCAAACCTGTCACCCCCGCCCCATTCTTTTACACCCCCGCCCTTTTTTTAATACATAGCTACTTGCATCCCCCCCCCCAGTCCCTCCTCCCCCGCCCCGCCTGGCCCAAGTTTTTTTAATACATAGGTACTGAATTCCCATCCATCCCCCAAACCAGTCACCTCACCCCCACTCCCAAGGGTCCATTTTTTAATACATAGGTACTTGCTTCCCATCCTACCTCCCCACCACCACCCAGGGGCTCGATTTTTTTTAAATACTAAGTGCTTGATCCGATTTTTTTTCATCTTGTATGACTAGGTACTTGCCCTCCCCCGCTCAAATTTTTTTTTCACTTGGGCCTCTTGTTTAACTTGGCTTATAATTTATTATCCAGCACTGGGAAAAGTGAAGCATGCTGTCTGTGGACAGGTCTTGTTGTACTTTGACTAGCATGCTGTCTTTTCCAGCAGGCTCTTGTTCACCTTTTTAGTTATTCTAACAGATTACCCAAGGGCGGCACAAGTGTTCCACTGAACACCCATCTAGTTTTATATTTTTAGCTCACCTGAGCACAAAGTGCTCCAGGATAAGCTTTTGGGATCATCGATTGTTTGGTGTGTGTCGTCAACAATTTGACTTGAATGACTTCTCCTGCAATACCGCTAAGCCAACTATGATGGAACATGCCTGGGATATTCCTTGCATGAAATTTGTTCAAAGAATTTAATTCCATCAAGAAACTCTGGTTGCAATGGCAAGAGAAAGGAAAAACTTTGAAAATCTTCTTGCCTACAACTTGAGATTTTAATGGGGCATCAGCAAGAGATCCTCTATCATGTTTGATAAAATTCTGCCCCTTGGATCAAAAGTGCACCCTCACAGGAGTCACTTGATTTTAATAGACTTATAGGGAAAACCTTAAAAATCTTCTTGTCTGAAGCCATAAAACCAAGGGCTAAGATTTTCAACATAGAGTATCAGCTCAAGGTCCACTGCCAAGGCTGTTCCAATTATGCCTGGGGTCATTAATGGCCCAGCCCCAGGATCACCTGTTTTTACATAGCCTTTTATAGGGAAGATTTAAAAAATCTTGCCTGAAATTACGAGACCTGGAACTCAGACATATTGCATAGAGCATCAGCTAGTGGTCCTCTGCCAAGTTTGTTCAAATTATGTCCAATGGGTCAGAATTAGCACCCCTGCCCCGGAGGTGCAGTTTATGCAAAATATTTAATCTTTTAAAATCTTATGTGAAAAACTGTAAATTTTAAAACTAAGATTTGTTGCATGGAGTGTCATCTTGAGGTCCTCTACTAAGATTGTTCAAATAATGCCCATTGGGTCGTTGATTGCCTTGCACCTGGAGTCACTTTATTTTACAAAGACTTATATAGGACAGACTTTTAAAAAAGTCTTCCTGTCTGAGCTTAAATATTTTGCATTGAGCACAAACTAAAGGTCCGCTACCAGGTTTGTTCAAAATATGCCCATGGGTCAAAATTGGCCTCACCCCGGGGATCAATTTATTTTACATAGCCTATATTAGGAAAAATTTATAAAATCTTCTGGTCTTAAACCACAAGGCCTAGAACTTAGATATTTATCATGGAGCATCAACCAGAGATTTTCTATACCAAATTTATTCAAATTATGTCCCTTGGGTGAAAACAAGTTCTGCTTTGGGTGGAACTTGAATTCATATAGACTTATAAAGGGAGAACCTTATAAAAGCTTCTGATGTTTGCACAACAGCAGACCCAAAGGAAAAGTACTCAGGTGAGCGATCCAGGGCCATCATGGCCCTTTTGTTTCATTTACTTGTCTACTTTTTTCTTCATGCATAGTAGTTATGTTTTTGCTGTAATTTGAAATTATTTTTGTAGCATAATATATTAATTTTGCTTATTAACTATTATTCAGAAGTCATATCTAAACCGGAAACCTGACTTTCTACATTTTATGTGTGTAATATTTACCTTACAATGATAATCGATTTGTTGTTGAAATTGTATATTGGGGAATCATATTGATGGCATGGTGATTAATTATTAAGCAGTATTGATTTGAAATTTTTTGCATGCTTAAGGAAGTTGCAATGTTACACTTGTTGTTTTAGATTTTTGTTATATACTAATTTGATGATATTTTTCATAAGTATTCATTCAATAATAAGCTGTATGTTTTAATGTTTACGTTCCCTGAAGTCCGACCCAATATTCGAATCAGTCTGTCACAGGTGAAAATAGAATTATTTTGTTCATTCTTTTCTTTGCTTTTCAGCTCAGTTAAGATCATCACCTAGTTCAGTAACTTGCATAAAAATTCACACAAGAACCATACACTACTATACAATTAATAATGTAAATTGTAGCCTGGTCCTCGTGAGTCAGTATTAATGTTATAAACATAAAAATCATAATATTTGATTCATTATGCCCCTGAAACGAAGTTTGGGGGGTATATAGGAGTCACCCGGTGGTTGGTCGGGCGGTCGGTCTGTTCATTTTCCGGAGCATAACTTGAAAACTACTGGTTGGAATTCAAAGAAACTTCATACAATGGTCCAGCACAATGAAAGGAAGTGCAGTGTTCAAGAATCATAACTCGGTCTTTACTATTTGTAGAGTTATTGCCCTTTATTGATTTTCCTTGTCTGGAACATAACCTGAAAATTACTGGTTGGAATTCAGTGCATCTTCACACAATGGTCAGACACAATGATAGAAAGAGCAGTGTTTAAGAATCATAAATCAATCTTCACTATTTGCAGAGTTATTGCCCTTTATTGGTTTTCCTTGTCCGGAGCATTACTTGAAAACTACTGGTTGGATTTCAGTGCAACTTCATACAATGGTCAAACACAATAACAGGAAGTGCAATGTTCAAAATCATAACTCCATCTTCACTATTTGCAGAATTATTGCCCTTTGTTAGCTCACCTGTCACTAGCTTTTGTGATCGCCTTTCGTCCGTCGTCTGTTCGTCCGTTGTCCGTTCACAATTGTTGTCCGCGCTCTAGCGGTCTTAATTTTTGTGCGTTCTTCTTTAAACTTGGTCAGAATGTTTATTTCAATGATATCTAAGTCAAGTTCATAACTGGGTCATCTCACCCTTCAAACTAGGTCACTAGGTCAAATTATAGAAAACGCTTGTCCGCACTCTACCGGTCTTAATTTTGGTACGATCTTCTTCAAACTTAGTCAAAATGTTAATCTCAATGATATCTAGATAAAGTACGAAACTGGGTCATGTGACCTTCAAAACTAGGTCACAAGGTCAAATTATAGAAAAAGCTTGTCCGCTCTCTAGCAGTCTTAATTTTGGTCTGAACTTCTTCAAACTTGGTCAGATTGTTTATCTCAATGATATCTAGGTCAAGTTTGTAACTGGGTCATGTGACCTTGAAAACAAGGTAACAAGTTCGAATTATAGAAACGCTTGTCCGCACTCTAGTGGTCTTAATTTTGGTCCGATCTTTTTCAAGCTTGGTCAGAATGTGTATCTCAATGATATCTAGGTCAGGTTCGAAACTGGGTTATGTGACCTTGAAAACTAGGTCACTAGGTCAAATTATAGAAAAAGCTTGTCCGCACTCTAGCAGTCTTAATTTTGGTCCGATCTTCTTCAAGCTTGGTCAGAATGTGTATCTCAATGATATCTAGGTCAGGTTTGAAACTGGGTTATGTGACCTTGAAAACTAGGTCACTAGGTCAAATTATAGAAAAAGCTTGTCCGCACTCTAGCGGTCTTATTTTGGTCCGATCTTCTTCAAGCTTGGTCAGAATGTTTATTTCGATGATATCTAGGTCAAGTTTGAAACTGGGTCATGTGACTTTGAAATTTAGGTCACTAGGTCAAGTTATGATAAAAGCTTTTCTGCACTCTAGTGGTCTTAATTTTGGTCTGATCTTCACTTTCATTACCATAAGATCTTGGTTCCTTCCTAGTAACGAATCTTCAGTTGTTTGGTCAGGTGGAAACACGTTAACTTGCACGTGTCAACAATTTCATAGCACAAATGCCGGATACTGTTTGTAAGGTTTCCTTTCACCAATTGTTGAAATCAACGAATTTTCGGCCCCGTATTTTTGTACCTGGCAATTGAATTCCACGAATATACGACCAACTATTTCAATTCTTTTACAAAGTATTCTGTTACTAATAACTTCCTCAGTTCCGAAGCAGTCTTGCAGGGATATTAATCACATTTAGTGATAGCTCTAGTATCAAAGTAATGTATCTTAAAGATACACACCTTTACGTTATATTTTTTCTTTTCAGTATTGTTTTTAGTTAACATGAGCAGACTGTTCTCAGAAGCAATAAGGCTGAGGCTTGAAATCTTGTTTGAAGCTTTACCTGGTAGATCTCTATGAAATTGCTTCATATTGTGCTCTATGTTTTGTTATTTCAGTGTGGCAAATATGAGGTTCTTTGATTGCTCTGTGTTCGCCGTACGTCAGTCAATCATCAGCTTTTACTTTCAACAATGTAATCTCCCGCCTTAACTACTAAGTTAGAATTTATGGCTCTGATCAGGTAGACCGATATTTTTTCTTAGACCTTTAACGGCAAACTTTTTTTTTAAATGTCAAAAAGCCCAAGGCTGAGATTTCAGGAGTTATAGTGTGTATCATTATCTAGTGGACTTCTATTAAAGTTGTTCAAAGTTTGTCCCTTGGGAATCAAGTTGCATTTTGGCATATTGGCCCCATCTGAGAGGTCAAATGTTTGATATAGAGGGGAATCTTTAATATTTCCTTGTTTGAGTTCTAAAATTTTGCTCAAAGCATTACCAAGTGGATCAGGTTGTCAGATGTTTTACAATGTATTTATAAAGGCAAACCCCTTTTAGAAAGATGTCAGAAGCTTTTGGCTGATGCTTCTGAAATTTGGTTTGAAAAACTGCTTTCAAGTGGTTCTCTATTAGCAGTTATATTCGTGTGATTACTTAAGGGCCATCAAAGTCCTCTTGTTTATTTTGATGGAAAATCTTGTCTTTTAGCTCTACAACCATGAGCTTTAAGATTTGATGTGTAGCGTCTTCTAGTGATCTTTTACGAAAGTTGTTAAAATTGTGTCCCTAGAATCAAAATTGACCCTGCACAAGGGTTACTTGATTTATATTTTTTATAAGGAAAACTTATATAATCGTCATCTCTGAAACTGCCAGGCCAATGGTTTAGAAATATGGTGTGTAGCATTATGTAACTGACCTACCAAATCATGTCCCTGGGGTCAAAATTGGCTCCGCACACGGGGTCTTACATGTGTAAAATATAAAGTCTTTGAAAAGTCTTCTCGTCAGAAACCATAGGCCCTAGATCCTTAGATATATGGTATGCAGCACTTTATAGCTACTTAAAGATTTCTAGAATTATTTCCCTGTGGTCAAAATTGACCCTGTCCCGGGGGTCACTTGTAGCACTTTGTAGTCGGCCTCTATCAAGATTATTCAAATTATGCATGTTGGGCCAACTTTGGCCATGTCCTGGGAGTCCTTAATTTGTAAAATATAAAATCTTTGAAATCCTTATCACAAATCATAAGCCGTAGACCTTAGATATTTGGTATGTAGACTTGTGCAAAGTTTGCTAAAACTATTTTTGCCGTGCCAAAATTGGCTGTTTTAACCAATGATACTCAGGTGAACGATTTATGACCCTCATTGCCCTCTTATTTAGCTGTTATACTCGGGTAAGTTCTTTAGGGCCACTCTTGCTTGAACGTTTAGACACATTTCTAAGGTATGTTTCGTTCTGAATAATTTTCCTTTATCCCTGGTGTTTCCGGACATGCCAAATCGTTTCCACCTACGTGGAGAAAAATAGAACATGTGTCTCCACGTGATATCTGAATCCCTGAAGAAAATAAATGTGATTCAAAATCGTTATGGAAAACGCTTAGAAATCTTGGATTGCCTTCTAAGAATGCTCATACTTCTTCATGTACTCATATTGGTCTCAACATTAATAATGAAATTTCTTCTGATAAATTTCTTTTGCTGAAAAATTTAATAACTTTTATATAAATGTAGCATCAAAACTCGTAGAGAAACTCCCTACGCCTGTTTATAAATTTGGTAAAAATTTTGTTCAAAGTTTCTATTTATCTAAAGGAGTTATACCCGATAGTTTTTCTTTTAGTATTGTTTCTGAAAACAAAGTTTTAAAATATTTGAACAATTTAAGTGCAAAAAAGGCCACTGGTTCAGACGGTATACCTTCTCGTTTTGTCAAGGACAGCTCTCTTATTATAGCTGGTCCCCTTACCCATGTTATTAATCTGTCCTTGATACAAGGTGTTGTTCCTGATGACCTAAAGTCAGCCCGAGTAGTTCCCCTTTATAAAAAGAAGGATAAAACAGAAGTTGGCAATTATCGCCCAGTGTCTATCCTTAGTATTATCTCTAAGATTTATGAAAAAGTAGTGTATGATCAGGTTGAAGGGTATCTTTGTAACAATGATTTATTATATAAGTTTCAGTCTGGTTTTAGACGAGGTTTCTCAACTGATACATGTCTTGTTCATTTGTCAGATTGTATTAGATTTCAAATGGATCAAGGCAATCTTGTCGGTATGATCCTTTTGGACCTTCAAAAGGCATTTGATACTGTAGACCACAGTATACTTTTAATGAAAATGGAAGCATTAGGTCTTGGTACCAACATCTTAAGGTGGTTCAAGTCGTATCTTACGGAACGACAGCAACTGGTTGATGTTTCAGGAACTTTTTCCTCTTACTCCAGTATTTCTTGTGGTGTTCCCCAAGGTTCAATCTTAGGACCCCTTTTGTTCTTAATCTATGTAAATGATATGTCAGCTGTTGTTAGAAATAAGCTGTTGCTCTATGCAGATGACTCGGGTATTTTGGTTACTGGTAAAGACAGGTCCGAAATTGAACATGCTTTAAATGAGGACATGGAGATTGTTAGCAAATGGCTCATTGATAATAAGTTGTCATTACATTTAGGTAAAACTGAGTCTATTCTTTTCGGACTTCAAGCCCAAACTTAGGTTAAATCCAAATTTAAATGTATCCTGTAATGGTCAAGTCATTGAGCCAACCTCATCAGTTAATTATCTTGGTGCCACACTGGATCAAAATTTATCTTGCGATGCAATGGCTTCATCAGTTATTAAAAAGGCAAACTCAAGGTTAAAATTTCTGCATAGGAAACGTGAATATCTCACGCAACATGCTAAAAAGCTGTTGGTTATGTCTCTTATTCAGTGTCATTTTGACTATGCTGTTCCTTTTGGTATTATGGTTTAAATAAGTTGTGGATGAATAAGTTACAGGTAACTCAAAATAATTTGATAAGGTTTGTCTTGAACCTGGACCCGAGATCTCATATTGGTCATGAAGAATTTAATTCTTTAAACTGGTTACCCGTGTTAAAACGAGTCGATCAAATTATTCTGTTTCATGTTTTAAAATTGTAGCAGGCACAGCCCCTGATTATATGGGTGAACAGTTTATTCCAACCAAGGATATCCACAGTCACAATACTAGGTTTCGTGAAAAAGGGTCTTTTGCAATCCCAAAAGTCAATGGTTTCGGTAAAACATCTTTCGCTTATATTGGTTGTAAACTATGGAACGAGTTACCATCTTCAATAACTAGTATTTCACAGTCCTATATGTTTAAGGTTGCTGTCAAAAACCATTTTTTAAGTCAAGTTTTATAATCTTTTTATTTAAGTAATCGGTATCATGTGTGTATCTTTTTAAATGCATTCCACTTACCGGTATCTTCACCTGTTTTTTATTTAAAATGCTAGTAAGAAATGGTGCTTTTTCATATAATTTTTTATCATGTACTTGTGATAATTTTTTACTGGATAATTGTTTTACTCTCATGTCATAAATTATTAATATGTGCTAAATACTTGTGATATTCAAATATTTTTTCTTAGCCAGGTCATTTTAATATCCTGAGATTCCATGATTAGTTCTCCACAAAGACATTTAATATACTTTATAGTATGTGATTGCTTAAATCTGTGATATTCTGTTATTCATGTCTCTCTATGTCATGCCGCCAGTAACAAGGACCACAATGGAAATAAGGGATCACTCTCTTTTTTGTGCTACCCTTGGTACTGTGTTGCATGACATGGTTCATACTCATGCTTGTATCTTATTTAATCAGTTAATTATTTTACTGATACAACATGTTTGTACATAACCATTGTATGCACTGTGATACCGAAATAAATCTATCTATAAATCTATCTATCTATCTATCTACCCTGCCAGCCAATCTTTATAATCTGAGACTAAGGTTGGATCTGCTGGAAGTCATTGCCTGGACTCCAGTCCAGAAGGGTATGGAGTTTCCCGATATCCATATATCTGCATGTAATATAAATTAAAGATGCTGTATATTCTCGAAAACTGACTATAATTATGTTTGCGTGTATTTCGGTACGTCACTCTCCGAAATTTCACGGTTGATAGCACGTAGCTGACCCTATATAGCTTAAATTGGCCCAATAGTATTAGCAGGCTGTCAAGTGGGCCCTACTTTTTCCTACTTTTTTGTTGCCCTTCCGACTTTTTTTGTAAAAGCCCTACTATCCCTACTTTTCTAGAAAATGAATTTGAAAAATGCAAATTTGGTGATGGATACATGTTTAGCTTTTATAAATTCTTCTTATGCGCCAATATTTTAATACTTGTTTCTTATTAGTATGTTGTAAATGCCTCACGGACGAACAAACAGTTTAATGCAAACTGGCTGACACAAAAGGATGTCAATTGTCACACAATAGGAAAGTGGTGTAAATAGGACACAACATCAGAGTATTCAGGCTACTGGAATTTGTGTAAGAAGGCCATACAATGCTCAAACAATGGTATCAAACAGATTTTGAATCATGCAGAGGGGAAAAACAATAAACAGTTGGCTACAGCAAGCTTATAAGATGTGTTACAGAAACACTTCAAAGTTCCAGACACCAGCAAGCCAAGTACTTTACAAGGTGGTAGAGATGTAGAGAATACACTAAAATTGACCACTGCATACTGACCTATTAAAGCAGAAGAAGTGTCAACAGTAAAAAGAGACTGATGAGCATCTGGAGCAGGATAAGGAAAATGAGAAACGAAAGAGAACAATTGCAGAGAAGGAAAGAGATGTCAAGAAAACTGAGAAAGAACTGGAAGAAGATCTGTTAAAAGCAAATGTCATGTTTGAAGACGCCAGTAAAAGACTGACCAAAGGGATTAAGGACAAAAAATTCACAGAAATTAGTCTTGCTCAAGGCATGTTGGAAGTAGCAAAGACAAACTTAGACAAAGCCAGATCTTCCTTTGAAAGCTGCAAAGCTGAAAGAGATGATATGGAACCAAAACGACGGAAGATTGTAGAGTGCCAGTTAAAGCCAAAATAACTTTCTGTGACATGTTCGTGACATGTTTGTAGCCTGGGTGGCGTGAAAATGTATGCTTTTTTTTGGAGTCGGGTTTGTAAATATTCATTGCTTATGGAGAAGGGTTTTTATTCATGTGTTATAATCATGCTTGCTTAGTATATAGTGCTTCTTGTGAACATATTAATTGCTGTCTTTATCTTTCCATTGCATGTAATATTAATTACATTTATGTGTATCATGAATATAACTGCTCCCATGTGTTTTGATATGTACAGTCTGACATGAAATTTTTGGATGATCAACAATTTTTGTTGTTAATGAAAATACATTTAACTCAAACTTGATAGGTCATGTGAAGTTGATATTTTTAAATTTAGTGTTTATCTGTTAAACAGCAATCCTCTAAGTTCAATCACGAAAAAATAGGCTATTTTTGTAAGTATTTCATTGCCATGGAAACAGTTTACTTTTGACTGCAAAAGTTGTACATCAAAACATTATGGTTGCCTTTACTTATTGGCACATAAATTCATCATTTAAAAATTTTGTAGCAATTAGCAAACTATTGATTTTTTTAATGAAAAAATAATTTCTGGTCAGGCCACATGTATTATAGTAAGTTTAAGTTCTTTGTTATAGGATTTTAGAAAAGGCTCACTGTGTACATAGGTCTCAACTCAAAATCTAAAATGTTTGTTATCAGTAATATTTACAATGACATATTAACAGCAGTTAATGTAATTTGATTAACATAGTTTGGTTCATAGTTTGATTGTAAGGGTTTTAAAATTTGTTCATTAGTGTTGTCAATGTTTTGCATATGTTCATCATTAATTAAAAAAATGGAATGGCTTAATGAATGTATTAATAAATTTAAAACCATGCCAGGTTGTGAACCTCAGGTACATGCAAGACTTACCTTAAGTATACAAAATCACTACTTTAGCCCTACTGTTTAAAAAAAATGCCCTACTTTTACCCTACTTTTTCTGTGGAGTCACTCGACAGTTTTAAGTTGATAAATAATCAAATACCCGGGAAAATTGTACCAAATAAGATCAGTAAAATGTATATTAAATGATTGAATCCTATTCGCTGACTCAATATAATTCATAGTGTGCTAATGAAAATAGAGCAGAAAATAATTTAGTCTCATAACTTTCAGATCAAATGGTACCTTGTTGACTGCTTGAAGAGTGTGCTTTTTAAAGGGTCTCGCTGAACAAGAGTAATCCGACGTCTGCGACAGCAGTCTAGTAACTTGTTTATAATAAAAACCTGACTGAAGTCTCCAATCAGAAAATAATGTATACCAGCAGGATAAGTTGAAGTCGATTTAGGAGATAACCATGACAGGAACATTATGATTTGAGCGATTGCATTGTTTACTTCTCAATAATCATTCAGATATATTAACCTGATCCACAATTTGTTCAACATAAACACAAGTCTTTGTGTAACAATGAGCAATCATCTAAACTTTATTTAAATACAGTGTTTGAGTTCATCTGGAGGTTTCGAATTAATTCCCGGAAAATTCCTTCTGTTAAGGTCCCGCGACCGTTCCCTTCATTAATGAATGCTTATCGTCCCTCTGTCGGGGACGTTCATACATTATGGAGTATAGGAGCGGATCAGTGGTGACGCGGTGCACTGGTAATCCAGGGGTGACGATTCGTTCCCCCGCTCCTCCACTAACAGTACTAATTTTCTTTCGAGTGAGACGTTCAACCGAGGTTCCATGTATCAGTTCTAAACACTGAGCATGGAAAAAAAACAAGGGATTTTCTGGAATGGAATGTTTTCTTTATCTTGCACTATCACCCTTAACCTAAAATAGCTAACAGGGGACGTCGGTCATATGAACAACCGAAACTGACGATAAAGAAACCGAAAAAGATATAGAGTTTGACCAAAGGAGTGATTATGAATATAGCCATTAGTCGACTGTTTTGAGAGAAAGTTGGTTTGTTCGCAGATGGGTTCTGCTAAACACAGTAACGGGTATCAAAGACTGTCAATATGTATAATGTCACTTAGCAAAGACAGTTCAGAAACTTTATGACTAAACCTAGTAGCAACAAATGACTTGATATTTTCTTGACAACTAGTTATAAGTTTTGACATGACGACTTTGAAGTAGCATTTGCGTTTTCCAAGACTTATTCGTGTATAGAACGAAATGCGTATATATTCAGAACTTAACATTCTTAAGTTCATCATCATACCCTGTGAGATATATTGAATATCATTGTTGAATATTGAAAGAAACATGGCGCTAGACTTTTAATACAGATGATTTTGACGCCATCATTTAACATCATCCTAAGTAAATGGGAAAACCACATTTAAAATCTATTTCAGATTACAGTCGCGGCTGCCGTATGCCTGTTTGAGAACTTGTTATATCGCTGTATTACTTATGGCTGTCAGTTGACATACACAATTTTCGAGCTCCATAGTCAAACGTCACTGTTTTACTTCTCGACAAGCTATCTTTTCCTGCAACATTCCACCGATTTTGAGATATGGTAAGGCTGCCTCAGAGTATCCTCAAAATGGCTGTATGGGTTTTTAGGTTGTGACCCCTTTACGACTGTCCATCAAGTGTTACTACTGCTTTGAAAAGGCTGCAAGGAAGTTTCATGAAGAACTTGGCTATATTATGACGTTGCTCATGTAAAATTCTCCAGACACATGGAACAAGTGATGTAAAGATCACTTTCCTTTTGCATTTATACCTTAAATAGTTCGAAGCGAAAATGCACGAATACTGTGTAACAGGACAGATAAATTTACCGCTTACATTTATAATTTTTCAATTCATTGGTTACTTTTCTTAATATTCTTCATTTTTTAACAGCGCGATTTTATTGTTATGGTTGCATCCATTTTGTTCTTCTTCCCGAACTCGGTTAAGTGTTAGATTTGATTATTTAATTATTTTCATTCCTCTATTCTAATTGGTTAAATTTCACAGTTCAATCTTTTTAATCGTCTATACTTTTTACGCATCAGTTGACCAATCCTTATCGTATTCTGTAGTTGTGTTCCACGAGAATCTTGTGAATGTTCTCTATATAAACTTGTGTAGTATAATATTCTGGGTGGGGTGCTGACCGCTTAGGTCAGTATCGTCGAAACTTAGTCTTGAACTTAAAAGGACTTAATCCTCATATAGCAGTTATTGCTAACCACTTTCCAACTGTCTTTTCTTAAAAAAACTTGTTTCTCTTTTGTTTAAATAAAATTAGGGATAAAATAATTTTCAAACTTGTCATAAATAAATAAATACATTCTCATTCTAAAAGATAAACATATAACATGTAACATATTGATAAATAAAGTCATTGTCCGTTGTCCTAAATATCAAACGGCAAATTAATAAAGTAAAGGGTTCTCACTGATGCTTTATTGACTCCCGAACCTGCCCACTATTACAGTTTGTTGCTGCCGGCAATTCAGATGTCAAAACTCGGGCTAATTTGTCTTGTCTTTCAGGTAGGACAGAAATATATATATATATATATATATATATATATATATATATATATATATAGAGAGAGAGAGAGAGAGAGAGAGAGAGTGACTACAGCTAGACGCTTATATCAATATGTTTAAACTGTAGTTGATACTCGGAACACTTCTATACGTTTTACGCCTTTACTGTGAAGAGCAACAAAACTGAGTTTGAACAAAACTATAAAATAAACTTACTGTGGGCTAGAATCACTCTTATATAACTAAAGCTTAATTTCAGTCTATTTCTCTACAAAGATGATCGAAGAATTGAGTTTCTCTTAACTCTTGACCAGGTTCTTTGTTAACTGATCTTAAATGTTTGTTTATTCTTCTTTGGTAAGGTCACAAACTAACTAAACAGCTGTGTTAGTTAAACGCAGAACAATACGAACAAATGCTCAACATCTGTTTTCTTTGTGTTCTTTCACAACGTTCACAAAGCTGGATGTCCGTGTGTTTTAAGAATGCTTGGTGTATACCTACCTACCTTTCATATATATGTCAGCGAATTTTTTTTTTAAGTGTATGCTCTTAATGTTTTAATATTTTAGAATGAAAAGTCTACTTTAATTACAAATTTGTTTTCCTTTTTGTACTGATTAATATCAGCATTTTCACCTTCCTGAATAAACAAAACATGCAACAGACACACAAACATGGAAATACTATAAATAAAACTGTCTCATTTCAAAAGTGTTGCCGAAGTAAAACTACGTAGGAGATTGCTAAAATCCAGCCGTACTGCATAATTAAAGAATATTTAACCTGGATTTTTTCACAAGAATTGAATTATACTTAAGCAAGTTTGTTTTAGTAATTTTAAAGAATGGAATCAGAGGATAAGTGGTCGAAGAGATAGAGCGCTTTTCTCCTGATCCGGAAACTGCTGGTTCGGATCCCACTAGGGTGAGAGTCTCCTGTGACATTCCACAATCCTCACTTTCGGCGGGAGTACTGGTTTGAACCTAGGAAGCAGTCATCAAGATGGATTAATATAAGTTGAAACAATGTAAAATAAGTAAGTTTAAACTACATGCAATGTACTCAGAATTCGCCCATTTCGACAGCAAGTATACCAAAAAGAGAGCAACTTCGATAAGGAAGTTGTATCATTCTAAGCAAAGCGTGATTGTTATGTCTCCCATACATTTTCAAAATATGAATTAACATAAGTTTACCAAACACCATAAAAGGGGCTAATTTTAATTCAAACGGAAATCTATTTTCATGTTGCAATTCGCTTAAGTAATGCAAAGGTATTTATCTCATCAGCAAAAGAAATTTGTCTACACAGAACAAAATATCAGATTCTATTCAGATAGATTATTACAGTCTGTTAACATTCAGAAATTTAATTTACCACGAGTGCTTCTGGTATCCATATGTGATGGTTATAAATAAGTTGTTGATCTACATGTATTTCAATTATCTCAAGATTCTTCCGACTGAATCTTATTTGTTCAATAGAAATAGCAAAATTTAGATTTCTTATGCCTAACGCCAGAGCTGATATGTCAAAACTGAAGCAGAACGTCGTCAAATTTTATCAGCTAAATAATGTTTCAATGTACACGCCTAGAATCTTTGGTGTGTGTGGGAATTTTTTTTTTTAGATTTTTTTATGCTCCCGGAAAGGGAGAACATATAGTCGCCGCCTTGTCCGTCTGTCCATCTGTCCGTCTATCCGTCCGTTTTGTCCGGAGCATAATTTGAAAACCCTTGGACATAATTTGTTTAAACTGCACACAGTGCTATAGGGCATTGAGGCGGAGTGCAGTGCCAAAGAACCCTAACTCTATTTTGCCCCGGTTTTGAATTATTTCCCATTTTAGAAAAATCTCGTCCGGAGCATAACTTAAAAGCCCTTGGACATAATTTGTTTAAACTGTACACAGTGGCAGAGGGCATTGAGTCGGAGTGCAGTGCCAAAAAACCCTAACTCTATTTTGCCCCGTTTTTGAATTGTCTCTTCTTTATTAAAAATATTGTCCGGAGCATAACTTGAAAACCCTTGGACATAATTTGTTTAAACTGCACACAGTGCTAGAAGGCATCGAGGCGGAGTGCAGTGCCAAAGAACCCTAACTCTATTTTGCCCCGTTTTGAATTATATCCCCTTTTAGAAAAATCTTGTTCGGAGCATAACCTGAAAACCCTTTGACATAATTTGTTGAAACTGTACACAGTGGCAGAGAGCATTGAGTCGGAGTGCAGTGCCAAAGAACCATAACTCTATTTTGCCCCTTTTTTTAATTATCTCCTCTTTATTAAAAATCTTGTCCGGAGCATAACATGAAAACCCTTAGACATAATATGTTTAAACTGCACACAGTGGTAGAGGGTATTGAGGTGGACTGCAGTGTCAAAGAACCATAACTCTATTTTGCCCCTTGTTTGAATTATCTCCCCTTTTAGAAAAATCTTGTTCGGAGCATAACCTGAAAACCCTTGGACATAATTTGTTAAAACTGCACACAGTGGTAAAGGGCATTGAGGCGGAGTGCAGTGCTAAAGAACCATAACACTATTTTGCCCCGTTTTTTAATTATCTTCCCTTTTAGAAAAATCCTGTCCGAAGAATAACCTGAAAAGCCTTTGACATAATTTGCTTAAACTGCACAAAGTGGTAGAGGGCATTAAGGCGGAGTGCAGTGCTAAAGAGCCATAACTCTGTTTTGCCACGTTTTTGAATTATCTCCCATTTAAAAAAAAAACTTGTACGGAGCATAACTTGAAAACCCTTAGACATAATTTGTTTAAACTGCACACAGTGGTAGAAGGCATTGAGGTGGACTGCAGTGCCAAAGAACCATAACTATATTTTGCCCCTTGTTTGAATTATCTCCCCTTTTAGAAAAATCTTGTTCGGAGCATAACCTGAAAACCCTTGGACATAATTTTTTTAACTGCACACAGTGGTAGAGGGCATTGAGGCGGAGTGCAGTGCTAAAAAGACATAACTCTATTTTGCCCCGTTTTTGAATCATCTCCCCTTTATGAAAAATCTTGTCCGGAGCATAACCTGAAAATCCTTGGACATAATTTGTTTAAACTGCACAAAGTGGTAGAGGATATTGAGGCAAAGTGCAGTGCCAAAGAAGCACAACTCTATTTTGACCCTTGTTTGAATTATCTCCCATTTAAAAAAAACCTTGTTCGGAGCATAACTAGAAAACTATATGAGATAATTACTTTAATTTTCACACACTGCAACATGGCATTGAGCAGTAGTGCAGTGCGGAGGAACTGTAACCTTGTTTTGCCTGGTTTTTGAATAACCTGCCTTTTACAAAATGTTGTCTGGAGCTTTACTTAGACACTATAGCTGATAATTAGTTTCAACTTAACATAGTGGTAGATGGCAGTGAGAATAAGTGCGGGGCACATACAGCATATTTAAATTTTCCATCGATTTTGAATTATCTCCCTTGCAGTCTGAAAAAGGTATAATTGGTAAACATTCACTTTACATCTTTATTTGTTTGTGAAAAATAAAATGTGCCCACTTTATGACTTTGCCTGTATGTTCTTGCCTTGCACATGTCCATTTGGCTCCTGCTTCGGGGAGCATATGTCGGTTTTACCGATCGCCTTGTTTTTTTTTTGTTTGTTTGTTTTTGTTTTTTTTAAGATCAAATGTGTGACAATGTCCTGTTAGACACTTTTTTTTGGTAAAGAATGAGAAAAAAAGACAAGGTAAGTTGTGTTAAACTTTTTTTATTTGGTACATGAAAGCCTAAACCTTACAAAAGTATAGACAAGTAATATCAAAGAAGTGTAAAAATGCGGATGATACATAAATCAAAACTGATGGAAATATTTACTTGTGATATTGTAAGTCTTCCTAAAGGAAACAAATCTGCAAGCATAGCTACTGAACAGTGACTTAAACTGATTCCAGAACCCATGCACTAACTTATTCAGAGGAAAGGTATTCACATTGGCCGAGTTGAAACATACTATTTGCATGGTATAATATTTCACAGATGAGATTTCTATTTGTGTGCAGCAGCTTACTAAATCAAGATATCTGCCTGCTCCAGCTGACAATAAATACTGTTTTCACAATTAATAGTTTAAGAAAGAAGACGACAATTTATACATGAAAGAAATGTTGAGGTGTAAAAGGGAACGGTTAAACGGAATTGAAAAACAAATTATTACAATTTATACAAGTACTTAAAACAAATAATAAAACTTTTTAAGATATATTTTTATACATACACATATAAGCTACATAAATGTCCCAACAATTGTGTGGCTTAGGTCTGTTTAACACTATTTACAATAATATTACGGGCAAGGTTTTTAACTTTTAAACGTGATTTTGCTTGGTGTAATCTTCATTGTTTTTATACTGGATGGAGAAACCAGAACTTTAGCTCTGAATCAACAGTTCAATTGTTAAGTATACAGATGCAATTTTCATTGACTCGACTCGTGCATACTGATACAGGCACAAGTTGCCATGTAACAAAACTTCAGTTGTTTCTGAAAACAAAGAGAATAGGAAACTGATCATCATATTTATGTACTTTGTCTTCTATGTCTCAAAAGCATTTTTCTTTCAAGGCGTAATCGGCGTAATGTGGAGGTTACATATAAAACACTAATAAAATACCTTGATTGATGATTTTACAAACCAGAGTTTTATGATGTCATTCTTTCTTTACAATCTGCATTTTGCACCTATGTCGAGATAGTCCATATGAAAAACAGGAGTGCTAAAATATCGACTATAACTTTTTAATCTATAAAATCTTTATAGTCAATATAAACTTGACATTAAGACGGACATACATACTAAAGAAATATTTACATCAGGAAATGAAGTCAACCGCAGAAAACATAGACAGATTAACGCATCTTCCCGTACCGCAGAAAAGAAAGTTTCACTTCATGTATAATATTACTGCTGGTATAGTTAGATAACTGCAATATCTACTTTTAATTGTAATGGAAAACCACCAGTACTAAAGAGAATCAATCAGATAGCTTTTAAATAATAAATATTTACAAAAAGCAATAAACAATGGTCAGTTACCATGCTGGCTATTGCAGTCCTTCTTCGGCTCCAAAAATGTCTTACTGTGTTCAGAACGCTCACTTGTCTTTCGTATCGTATCTTTTCCATCAAAATTGAGACTATGCAATACAACGCACTGCTTTCATTCGGTTTTCTATAATATAAGATACCCAATGTTTTAAATCTTAAATGTAATATGCTGTGCTTTGGCATATACCCTGAGCTGAGGTAAGGTGTAAACTCAAGTATTAAATCATATCGGACCTCTCTTCCAATACAGCTTTTATTGCATGTCTAGCTATTTATTTTTCTATACCAAGATCTGAAGTGTTACTTATAACTAGACAATTCCTTATGCAATTTTCAAAAGTAATTCAACCAAAGTTCAGGTTGTAAAATGTTTCAAAAAGATGACACAAATGCTGGTAATCTACAAGTATTGTTAGGAATATGGTATTTAATGCCTTCCAGATAGTATCTTAATAGATACTAAAATGCAGAATCTATTATTTACATAGAAAGTATTATATATAAGATATAAGTATGCAGTGTACACTACTTATCTCAGTAACACATATTATATGACATTCAATTTCATGAAATAAAAATGTCTCATCTGAACGTTAATCATTGAACTTACGTGCACTGTACAAGCACATGAAATGTCTTTTCACTATGCTGATCAGCATAGCTCTCCACATCTTTTATAAACTGCACAAACTCTATCGGATCAGAAGGAACATTGCTTTCTGGCACCCATCTATTGTACTGGAAATGGTAAGTCACCTTTTCGCCAGCATACTGTAGCTATAAAACGGCATATTTATTTAAAGAAGATTATTTTACTCGTGTAAACACTCATGTTACGAAAATTCAATAAAATGCTTTCCATCAAATTTAATAATTAGTGCGCATGCGATCGCGAAATCATTACTTTAGGTGATTCATAATCGGCAAGTGGTTATGAAAATATGCAAGTTTTGATAATTACTGAGACAGAATAACCAGATATATCTATAATATCCTGACAATAGTGTAACAATACGATATTCTTATAATTTTTATGACATGATTAAGTTTTGACATATCGCAATAATTTTACCTGTCCAATATATCTAATGGTCATTTCTCTAACCGAATATTGTGCTTTCGTTTCCATTGCTGTGCAAGTCACTTGGAAATCACCAAACCTCAGTGTCTGTCCTACAGTTGGGAGATATTGCCCAATAGCCTTTAAAATCAAACAATTATATATCTCATTTATCTAAACAATCATTGCAAGGTTTGTAGTATTTTGTAAAGAAACATCTATAACCATAGACTGCCACCTGAAACTTCATAATTATATTAACTCGAATTGTCTGCTTATCTTACCGTCAAAATAACTTATACTTATCATTAATATACTTATCATTGTGGTCGAAACGTGCTTCATAGCTATAGATAAATTCGACACGCTAGTATTATAAAGTTGTTAGTGCAATTTTCATGATTTTTGAGAAATAAACGTACTAGCTCACTTTTGTCACAATAAAGGTATTTTAATAAAACTTCTATATAGAAGTTTTATTTACCACTATAGTGGTAGAACATTTATCGTGACATTATTTTTGTCAAATGCGAATAAGCTAGAAAATATTTAAAAACTACTTATTGCTATCTCAGGTACGTAATATGGTTATGCCGAGCTGATAGAAATATGCATAAGTGCTCAGCGAGTCTCTCTCGAACTGATTCAATATCTTCGACCACACATGTTTACATGAGATTTAACAATGCCCTCTTAATTCAGTAGTAGTTTCGATGGAACGAAAGAAGATAAACTGTGTTATTGCATTTAATAAGCATATTCATGGCTTATACTACACTTCTTAGCTGGTAATAAAAATGTCAGCTTTTGCTGGGCCCGCCTTACCATGGCTTGCTCATTGAAATCTTCCATCGTGACAACGCAGCAGCAATTCTCCTGGTATATCATGCAAACAAAGACTGAAACAGTTTCAGGCATTGGAGACTCTGCTACAATGAAATGATTCTTCTTCTTTAAACTCTGAAAAGCATACTATATGGTTATCAACATGGCAACTCTTTCCTAAAGAATTTCGCAACAGTCAACATTGGTACAATTTTTTAGACTTTTTCAGAACATGACGGTAATTACTGTTAATAATTCCATTTCCTTGTTGACTTTAAATATAATTCGATACAGAAAAAAGTACATACAATGAGTAAATAAATCGTTCTGAAAGTTGACAATAAATTACTTTGCAATATCTAGCTTATCGTTCTAGGTATATTTTATGCAATCGGCTATCAAACGTCGATAGAACCCTACAATGAATTCAGTAATGATAACGTTTTAGGACAAACCTATGTTTGCGCTAATCAACAGTTTATTTTTCTGTTCTCCATTTTCATTTTGAATCTTTAAAGTTCTTAAAAATTTAATAGATATATGACGGAAGTAGTAAAATCATACATTGACATAAACTGCATCAATGTAATCCGATACTCCCTTGTCTCTGTTCATGTACAGATGTACCCTGTGTTGACTTTCTGAAAGCAAACAGGAAATGCTCTCTACTTACATACAAGAAATAACGATAATTCAAGTGTTGAAAACATGCAAACTGAATTGTCAAATAAAAATATCATTTTAATCATAGATCATATTATGATCTTATTTTACTCTGGTATCACTTGGCATATATATTACTCGCGAATTTTATGAAAGTAACAGTTTTGAGTGACTCATATTACTGCACTGATGCTAGTATCTTACACGGATGAAATGCTGGACACTCAAATGCGGTTGCAAGAAAAGAAATCTTATTCGCAGAAAAATTGTTCTCTTTGCTTTATACTGTTAATAAACAGTTACCTGGAATATCAGCTCCTTGACAACTGTTGTCGACACGTTTTTTATTTCTTGCGCATGCCTCTTTTTCTTCCTCATCGCTGATTTCTACAGTTTGACTGATTTCCTACAATTCAAGCGTTTATTCAAGTGACAACACATTTCTTTAATTTCAATGTTTTATGAATTTATGTTCTTTACTATAACATAATAATGTAGTATGAAAATAATTAAATAATGAATGTGATAAATATACTCATAGAATGTCTGTCGTTTATGTACATAGCGTTACGTGGGTTGCTAATGTTTAGTATTTCTAAATTACTGTGCGTCTGTCTGATGATCTAATGATGGATTCTCTGTAACCGATGTCTAGTGCAATTTCTTAAAAAGAAGATGACATATCTTTTCCGGAAGATGCATATACTTGATTTAAACGGAAATCAAATCAGAAATAAAGGCAAATAGTAGAAGGTGAATTAGTTTCCATCGTGACAAGTTTCCTTGGAAAAATATATGGAACCGTTTTCCATGCAAATGTTTTGTCATATTTTGTTCTGTTGAAATTAATACAGTATTGGTAAAACCTCATTATTTTTGTCTGAAACAAATAAATATTTTATTGTAAAATTACTTACATTATATTGTCTGGTGTACACTTCATTATTTGCAGAATTCACATATTCTTGAAACTTGTCTAGAGATATCATCTCACAGTCAAAGTAAAGACTATAAACTAACGCTTTGTGGATGTAAATGTACTGCTCCTGTAAAGAAGTGACTTTTTGTGATTTTTAGCAACTGAAAAGCAACTCTTGTATTAAGAATGGCATTTTCAATCAGTGTTTCCTTCCTCTATGTTGGCTGTAATATTTAGATATACATGTATGACTGAATATCAGGGACTACAGTGTTACATAATTTTTCAAAGTAACATAAAACATATTTTACTTACTCAGATACATTAAGTTAAATATATTTTATTTGATTCCGCTAAAGGTTTAATATGATTTGTTGAAATAAATGTTCACTAGTTGACCATTCCATTACACATCACTTTGTCCTTTTTTTTGTTTTTTGAAAATATGACACTATATTACATTTTATCTTATATTAGATGTTTCTTAACAATCTGTACGGAGAGACGATGTGCTCTACCACATGTGCATATATGCGCGATCTCAGATTGTTTACGCTTCATGCCTAACTTAACAAAAGTAAATTACACAGAAATAAGATGCTTGTTACTATTTTGTGAAGTTCTTTTGAAGTTACAAGCGAAAACAAAAAATCATTATGTGCAGGAAATTTCCGATTAAACCAATCACTGAAACCAGCTTTACATCTTCAATTAGTCAACCAGAATAATAAAAATAAAGCTCACCAACGTTTGAACCATATTCACCCTCTGTTCTCGTAGGCTCTTAACACACTCGAATACATTGACAGAACCTTTGTTTTGTCCCTGTTCTATCTGTCTGTCTAGTGCTATAAATGTTCCTGTTCGTCCAGTGCCATTACTGTAATATAGCATAGTCTCTATAGAAATTCATAGGGTGTAATGTTACAGGAACGTGAAGTCTGAAGGCAAATCAAATCAATATTGGTGCTAGGCAAAACAGAAAGGTTGAATCAAAATGTACTTTTACTCTCGATTACTCCATTCTAGGTCTTTAAAGTAAAGGAGTATTTAAAATTTCAAGCGATTGTTTTTGACATACATTATGCGTCGGTATATGATGATGGTCAAAATGTGAACAGTTTCTTCCATGTTTACCTGTGTTGAATATGTGTTTCCTCTTTTAAAACTAAATTTCAAATGTGTACACCTTTTGAGCGTAAATAGGGACTCTTATCAAGTTTGACAGTGACATTGCGTCATTGTTCCATTACCTTTTTATTCTCATCAGACACATGCTTTTAAACATTATGGATGTGTCACTACCAACGATTTAAGATTAACATAAAAATAATGATGAAAGCCATAAATTCATGTAATTTAAATTGTTTTCCATGTTAATCTTTATTTGAAACAGTAATGCGACTTTTATTCAGCTGAGATAATTTACGAATTGTCAGCTTTTAAACAAAAAATAAACAAATAAAAGGTACAAATACAGTATTAATGTTTTAAATGGTGTCTTCTAGTGAAATGCACATATTTTATACACTATCAAATTACAGTTCTAACTGAATGTCACAATCTGCAAGTGACATCAGTGTCAATGGGACCTTGTGTACTTATATAATATCACTTTGAATTGATGTATATCATAAACAAACTTACTTACTTACTTCAACCTGTTTTGATTAATTTGTGAACATTTTTGTTGATTGTCGTGCATTTCGGTTATATACCGGTATATCAATCATAAAAAGTAAGGACAAGACTTTCTTTAAAATGAATATTATTATCTTTTATGAACACTCATTACCACTTTAACCAAAAACTGCAAATGATAACCTGCAATGAACAAGAACAGGGCCCTTCTTGGTTGAGGGTGTAGTTCTCAACGTTTGTCTGAAGTCTAAAAGACTATAAACATTCTCTGGTACTGTCTTGTCCGGCCACGCCGTGTATTGTAGATGAGTGACTCCTCGTTTCTTTGAGGCCTAGAATAAAAGTAGCAACTAGCAAATACAACAACAAATATATATATAAAGCTAAACACAAAAGGCCATTTTGGTCCAGTTTCGTTGAAAACTGAAAACAAGTTTTCTCAATAGAATAGTATGGTCAACCTAAGCCTACAATAAAGAAGTAAAAATCACTTTAGTTAGGTTGCTGAAATTAAGAAATCATGTAACCCCGAATCAATCTTCACATTGAAATAATTACGACATGCTTGTGTGGATTATTTTACCTATTAAAGTGTTCGTCAGGTTTGTATTCGTCTGATTGCTCTTTAACAAACATAGATCTAAAGCCCACGTGACCCGTCTAGACTGTGACCGAAAATAAACATTTTAATGAGGTGTCTACAAAATTACGTTCATATGTGACATGTAAACTGATTTTACGGCTTTCCAACTTAGTCTTTGACACCGAATGTCCTTGTATTGTACTCAACAAAGAAATAATCAATGCAAACACTCAGACTAATGTTCAACGGGAATGAGTGCAAATGAACTACAATTTTTTCACAATGATATTTCAATGTAAGATGTCTTAATTTTTATTTTGACCCCAAATGATACAGTATCGCTTTTATTCCAGAGATCTTTCAATTAAACATTGGTTGTAGTTTTATAATGTTTTTGTCCAAACCTGTCCTTTTAAGTGTTCACAACGCATTCCTCTGAACTGAATAGATGATCTAAATCTAAGGAGAGCTAACCAAGTTTTAATCTCGATCAAGTGAACATCTAGTCAAAATGCCTGTACATGTTTCAATAAAACTGGTTAAGTGTGCCTTCCAGACAGTTCAAATTCCTTTGATAAGAATAAATTAATTTTGACTCATGTGACCCGGTTTCTAATTCGTTCAAAATACACGTCGAACATTTGAATGCCTTTTAAACAAAATAATGGTCCCAGGAGCGAAAAAAAATAGACATAAACTGTGCAAATGCGATAAGAATTAAGTAACATTTTATGCACATACAAAGTTATCAAGTTGTTAGAATACGTCAGATCGATCATTTTATTCACTAAAGATAAACAAATCGCAAACAGTCACCTACACTGGTTTAATAAAAACCCATCTTACTTTGGTAGGAGCTTTTGACTCAAGGAGCCTAAAATATTGTATTTACTTACATTTTCTATGGTGAAGTATCGGACGGTGTACTCTGCAAATGCGTCGATCTTTTTAAAGGTTACACGTATTTCGCCATACAACATTTCACGTCCTATTTCTGGCCAGTATTGTTCACATTTCATGCCCTTTGACATAAGGTTTATGAGGAGATTGAGTTACTGAGTATGAAGTTATGTTATAATCGAGATATTCTGACACAGTTTTGCAACACAAAATACGTTTTACAAAATTTATGCTTAGTAAGATAATGATAGGAACTAGAAAGAAACGTCCGTTGTTATTTGTTTGAATTCATTATCAGCAAAATATCTACATGTTTGGAGGTACAGTGTTTGAAGATCATGTTCCGTAGTATTACATGGCTACGTTTATTTAGCTTACCAGCAGCGTGTATTGCAATAACAAGAGCATCCCAAAACGGATGCAATATATATCTGTTAGCCTGTTGTATACTGTGCTTTTGAAGAAATAATTATGAGATGTAATTTCTAAGCTAGAAGTGAATCTCTTGATAGTGTAAAAGTAATAATGCTGCATACAAACTGAATCTAATGCGATTTCATTACAGAATGATTACACTACAATCCACACCAAGTTTTGAAATTGTAGCGAATATACTTTCTGAGTTGAAATATGTACTTTATTTACTTATGAATTTACTTGCACATTAATTAACCAAGGGACATAACCCAGCAAGCTAGAGTTATGTTCTTGTGTACAAGAAGTTTGAGTTTCCAAAAAGATCTTCCGTCTTTCGACGGGCGTTTACAAACTGTTCAGACTATTTTTTTAATATTACCGAGAGCTCGAAGAGGTTTGTCAGCATCACAATTATGTCCACATTTTCGAACCAAACCATCTTCCAAAAAGTTCTGAAGTCGTCTGTTACTTTTACTGTTGGACCTAATGTAAAAATGCGTTAACAATGGTACTTATGAGAAAAAAGATCTTGTTTAGTAAACAATTTAAATAGTTGTCTGGCTATCATACAAAGATGGCTTCATTGAAATATGACTGTTTACAGAGGGTGAACGTAAAGTGAGCCCAACTTTCTTTAAGCGAGGTTTTTGTGACCTGGCTTCAAAAATAGCGGATAAAGGAGTCCTTTTCGGCGTAATTTGAGGAAACTTTCACTTGGTAAACAGTTATATTTGAACACTTATGTCAGATGACTACACCCATTCATTCTGATCTATCGTTAAAAAGCTTTGCTCGGCTTTTGTTTAATTTGTAGGTAACGAAATAAAAAGTGTTACAGAAAAAAAAAAACATTCGTCATACCCGTTGTTTACAAAATGATTTTTCATGATTTTTTTTTCATTTATATCTATCAAATTCGAAGAAACGACTTCCACATATGCAGCTTACAAATTGTTGGTGTAGAACCGTCTCGTTCCGGCAACACACATGTCTATGTTGACATTGTGTATCGTAAACCTTTTTAAAGAAAAACTGCACGACCTCTCTCCATAATTGAGAACAGGATGAGGCAAGAGAATCAAGGTAGCTGATATATATTTTTCCGAGTAATTATTTATAAGGCTTGATGTAGAAATAAATATTTACAATAGATATTGTAACGATTGGCATGAAAGTAGGAGAGCCATTATCGCCACCGCTATTTATTCTCTTTATAAATGATATTGCTGAAAACATAGATTTTATCTCATCAAGAGATAAAAGCTATGATATATAATCTATGCTTATGATTTTATTTGCGAATGATATAGTGCTTTTCACAACGGTTCAACAAAGTTAACAATCAGTTATCGCTTACTTAGATTAGACATTATGCAGAGTTGGACATTATGCAGAGTTAGACATTATGCAGAGTTTAGACTTTGGATGACAATATTTTCTTAAATGCTAACGTAATAAAGTGCAAGTTGAAATAGGGTTGAAATAGGGTTTCAACTGGAAACTTAATAAAATCAAGACAATTGACTCATCTCTAAATTACCTACTGTTATACTACAGCACAGCTTGCGCGATATGAACAAAATGTGCGCTTCCTCCGCGATCGCGATTGATCTAGCTTGCCAAATCTGTTAACGACGCATTACAAATATACCAAAATACTCTTGAAAATTTGAATGTCCACTGATCTATTTTGAAATTTATATATATTTTCTACTGTATAAATTTTCACTTTTATTCACATATTGTCTTTGTAAAAGATATTGTTATCTTTGTAAATGGCCAAAGGCATATATTTTACTGATTGCAAATAAACTTGAAACTTTCATATTTTCTCAATGCGCAGCTAATAATATCTCCCATAATTAGTTGCAAGTAAGAATTTCATTTTATGTCTTTAACTGAAAAGGTAATTACTTTTACTTTTAAGGATACCAAGATGCCCAGATTAAATAAGAGGAAATCGAACCTAAATACCGCGCTAGGACGAAAAAGGTGAGAAAGCCACACACAATCCAAACACACCACCTACTGTATTTGATTATCAAATAAAAATTAACAAATGGCGAGTATGAGCTCATGGACTAAATGTTCATTTAACAAAAGTTTTCCTTTTATAAATCGCATTTTTTTGTCAAAACACATTTATGTACCTCATACTCGGGATTTTCATTCAACGAAATTTGTTCTAACGTTATAAATGATCTAAACTGAAATAAAGGGCAGTAACCATGTCTTGACAATGGATAAATCAGATCACTACGGATTTCAGACTATTTATTAGATGACAATAACTATCTTCAAAAGCAATACAATAAAAAATTGTGGCAATTAATTAATATTATCCGGATAATGACATGGCTTTAAACATGACTACAGATTTAAAGAGAAACAAGTGGTTTCTGTAATTGTCTTAAATGAGTTTTGCCGGAACGAGGCGGCTCTATACTGACGACATGTAAGCTATATATGTAGAAGTCTTCAAACGTGCATAAAGTGAAATCAGCTACCAAAATAGGGGACTAAACCTTTTTCATTTTCGGCCATAAAGCATCCAGAATGGAAGAAACAGTGTTCGAAATCTGAGTACCATATTTTGCTTAAGTATTTCTGGCATTCGGTTTCAAATAATGAACCTGAAAGCTGAAAATAACATAAAAAATCATGAAATGTCATTTTCTAAACAATAGTATGGCGAAGGCTTTTCTCTGTAATTTCTTTTTTTTTCGCTACCTACGAATTTCAAAACAAGCCGAAGAAGGATTTTTAACTATAGATCCGAAAGGGAATAGTCATTTGACAAAAGTATTCAAATAAAACTGCTTAGCAAGTGAAAAATTCCTAAAAATACGTCGAACGGGACTCCATTTTCCAACATTTTGGAAGTCAAGTCACAAAAACCTTGCAGAAAGGAAGTTGGGCTCACTTAACTTTCGCCCGCAGGTTTAAGAAGCAGAGTGAAAACGTTTTACATTTGTCAAATATCCAAAGACGAGTTCACAAACGGTTTGATTACCACACAGAGTCAAACAGCAACTTGACTCAATCCGGATTGCTTAATGTTTAATACTGCTGAAAACTAAATGACAGAGAACATTGCTGAGGATTTCCTTGAAAAAAAAAACCCTCAAGTATATGGTTTAGTCATTGAACTTGTGGTTCTTATAGTGGTCTTAATTCCTTAGATCTTTAGCCTGATCTATAGCTTACCTAATGACGCTATGTATGCATTTTCAATAGTGTTTCCCTGAAATGAAAAGACATGTAATGAATATATTTATTGTTCTTCCCTTTTATTAAGTAGACAGGACTTTTAATTATACTGTCTTAAAAAAAGACAAAATAATTTTGTACTATAAAAGTTTATATAACGACCGATCATTCTTTATCTATTTCAAAATTTTGATAGACATCTACTAAGCAAATATGTGACGTGGAATGTACTTTCAACATTTTTAAAGACCTTAAGAAGATGCGCATAAAACATCAATCTGTATTTTTTTCTTATTTCCTTCTAAAAAATCATCAATCATAGCTAAATAATCATACTTACATGTATATAACAAGCATTTATGTAGAAATTTGGATCATTCAAAATCTTCACTCTTGAGTGGTCATCTACAAAAGTATATACGAAATATGTTTTATTACAATTGTTACTTTTTTTTATATCCTTAACTTTCTGATATTTCAAAGTTGATATAAAGAACGTATATTTAAAATTTACATTCACCCTAAAGAAAATGACCATGATAATAAGTAAACAAGAATTTTACTTCAAATGGAATAAACAGGAACCAGGGTAAGTGTAGTTAAAAAAAAACATTAAAAAAGACACCTGTATTATGAACACGAGCAACCAAGGAGCCGGCCAACACACGACAGTTTGTCCGTTCTCCAGCTAAAAAGTTCATAATCTCAGTAATATATCGAGGCGATTTATCTGATAAAATTAACCTAGTAATTTAATAACAACAGAAAGTGTCCACATTTTGGTCTCGGAAGAGCAGAGATGTACAGTGGATGAAATGTTTCATAACTGAAAAAAGTGAGATCTAGTAGATGTTCGGTTATGTAAATGACACCGCTCATATTCTTTTTTTAATGTTTATCTTTTTGTCTGTAGAATTTACGATTTAATTCAACTGAATGCAACGCTTTTCACCTTTCTTTTAAAACGTAAGTACCCGTGTTCTTAAATTATAAATATATGTTTTATTCTACTCACATGGAAAAAGTCTGTTGTATCTGTTTAGTGCTACACCTCTCTTCGTAGCATCTGTGTATGGCTTTTGAAGTCCCTTCGGTAACTTCTGTGAAATATATATCACAAAACGAAAACACTGTACATGTAACTATTACATGTTTAATCACTCCAAATGTTATTGTTTTTATAACCTAAAAATTTCGCCTGCAAGTATGCATATCTTTGTTAAATATTTGGTGAATAAAAACATAAATTGAGAAAGAATGATTCTGTACATCTTCCTATGTCTAAAGAGTTCTTTTGACTGTAATTTCAGACACAATTGCACTGTTGCAACAACAAACATAATCCTTACATTTTCTTCAAGCAGAACTTTTAGTTTCGGAGCGTACATGAAAGAATGTATAAAATATGTCAGTTATTAAAAGTAAGCAGTGGACACTCGACTCACCGAAAATTCGTGTTCAAAGCTCTTCTGATTTCTATCAGTCACGTAAACGAATAGCTCCGATATCTCTATCTCGTTGAGATTTTCTATCGTACATGTCGCATTTGAGTATTCTACTGTCAAATCGTCTTGTGAAGTTTGACCCATTGCTTCACCGCTCATCAAATGTTGATCACCTGAGCTTCTCGCGTCTCTATTTCCTTATAGATAAGAAAGTGTAAAACGCGTATCAGGTAGACACAGTATTTACACGGAAAACCATTTACATAAGAATACTGTACACAGAATACGGCTTTTTTTGCTCAAATTAATTAATCACAAAATGAATATACATGTTAAGCCAAAAAAGGAGTCACAGTATAGATTAACCATCATCAAACTGGTTTGTTTTTATTTACAATAAGAGATGGACTACCAGACTGCTTATATTGACTAATGCCTAATTACAGATTATATATATATTAAGATATCTTTCATTTATCCTCGTATTAAAAGTCACCCTTGACACGACTAGTAAGAGGGTCTTTAGATTTAAATCAAATAGTGACCTAAAGCTTTACCTGTAAATCGTACATTTCCGTAAAAGTCATTGTTTTGACCATTCCCTGTCCTGTAAATACAGCATCGAAATCAGGTAACTAAGTGCAGGACGCACACAATTGTTGCAGAGAAGATATTTTTGTATTGTAAAATGTAAAATTGTATTCCTTTATGAAAACAAGAAAACCGGTAGAACCGATGGATGATGCCCATAGTAACACTTTTTCAAATGGGTGTACTTTTTAGTATTTATCTAAGTATTTATTGCCGTAAAATACTGCTATCAAATATGATTTGAGCTATCAATGTATGTGATTAATGCCCCCCCCCACACACACACAAAAAAAAAACAACAACAACAACAAAAATATCAATTTGCAAAGGCAAGAGGAAATATCCAATAAAAACTAAAACAAAACAAGGTATAGTTTACTACTATTCCTCTCAAAAGTTTCTATTATCAAAATCAAGCAGCGCGACACATTGTTATTATGTAGGCATCATTTGTGCCACATTACTGTAAAATTACTCGATAAATGATAGAGATACAGAGCTGACATTAAATAAGGACGATCTCTAAGAGTAATATTGACCTTAGAGGTACGCAGCTGGGGTTATATGCGACACGGTTTTCAATGTGGTTAACATTTGTGTCAACGTTTTTATTTACCCTCTATCAACAGGTTTAATATAATATAAATCACCTGAATACCCTAGAAGTTATGTTGTAGTTAACATTTACATGCTAAATTGTACTTCTTGTCCAAATTTCATGGACACAGCTTCAAATGCAGTAGGTAGGTCTGAGGTACAAAGTCTATATCAGCTAAGGTCAAAGTTGGAGTCCACATGTAAAATTAGAATAAAGTTCAAATTCAAGTCAGGTTAAAATTTCCTCACTGAAGCTGAAAAAACAAGAAAGAAGGTCAGTAGGTCAATTTTAACGTCATCTAAGGTCAAAGTGGAAATATGAATTGCACAATTATAATTCAAATTTCCATCCAGTAGCTACAAAAAAACAACGAAAAAGTATGTCTGTATGTCAAGGTCAATGTCGGCTAAGGTTCAGTAGAAAACTACATGCAAAATTATAAGAATAGTTCAAATTTCTATAATTCTGCATCAAAAGCAAAACATTTAGTCAGTAAGTTAAGGTCAATGTCAGCTAAGGTCAAATTTTATTCTGCATCTTAAATTATAATTAAGGTTTCATACTGTATCTGCAAAAACAAGAAAGTAAGTCAGAAGGTTAAGATTATGTTGTTTAAGGTCAAAGTTTAAATTTAAATGCAGAATGATAAGTATAGTTCAAATTTCCGTATTGTAGTTGTAAAACAAGGAGGTAGGTGAATAGGACAATGTAAATATTAGCTTAAGTTGCATTCGAAATCCACATGCACAGTTATTAGTATAGCTCAAATTTCCGTAATGTAACTGCGAAATCAAAGATGTAGGTCAATAGGTCAGTGTAAGAAAAAGGTATAATTTGTTTTTCCTTTACAGTCTATAAAAACTAAATGACCCGCCACAAGGCGGGTGTCAATTGTGACCCTGAGAATAATTTGAATAATCTTTGTAAAGGTCAAATAGTCAATGCTTCATACCAAAATATCTAAGATCTGCAGCCTTTGATTTCTGACAAGAAGATTTTCAGAAACATTGTATTTAAAATAAATAAGAACCTTGTGGTGGTGCTTATTTTGACCAAGGGGCATAATTTGCTCAAACCTAGTGAAGGCCTACTAAACAATACAGAATATCTTATCCGTTGGGAGTACAGTTTCAGACAGGGAGATTTTCAAAGTTTTCCCTTTACAACATTATGTAAATAAAACAACAACAGACCTACCCACCTCAAGGCGGAATCAGTTTTGACTCTGATAAATGCTACATACCAAATATCTATGGACTAACACTTACAGTTACTGACCAGAAGATTTTCAAACATTTTCTATTTTCCTGGGGTAGGGTAAATGTTCAATTCAGGTATAAAAGGATATTACTCAAAATGGAGGCCTTAAAAGTTTCATTTTTTACCACTACTATCGATGTGCCAAATATCAACTAAATGCCTGTCAAAGTTGTAATGATAAGCACCAGGGAAGCAAAATGAACTAAGGGAAGAAGATAAGAAAACTAGATAAGATGAGTTAAGGTTCTTGTACACCCCGCACTTACGTTCAATGTTCTCTATCATCTTATGAAATTTTAAGTAAATTCCTTGTATGAAAGCTATACTCCGAACAGACGGACAAGTCGCCGACTATATGCTCTCCCTTCGGGGAGCATTAAAGGAGAAAGAACCAGCTTTTGTAATTATAAAGCAGTCATAAGCACTGTTCATGTCATCGTTATTAGTATCTGCCTATATTAAGATAGCCTGTGTACAAGTACAAATTATTTTACATTGTAAAGTTCAACCGTGCAGAGTTTGTAATTTGTTTGAGATTAGGTCATCAAGGGATTCGTCCTGTTGGATTTTCAATTTCTAAAAGATAAGTAAACTTAGAAGTTGTCCGTATTTCCACTTCATCGCTGACGACTGTTAAAAGTCAACATATAACAACATGGTATTAGTGTCACATATATGCCTAGGCATTGACTACCTAATTAGTTGATGTATTCCGCTGTGTAGTCATTCTAATTGAGGCAAAGAGGATTATAGTTATCATTCTAATTGAGGTGAAGAGGATTATCGTTATCATTCCAATTGAGGTAAAGGGGATTATCGTTATCATTCTAGTTGAGGTAAAGACGATTATCGTTATCATTCTAATTGAGGTAAAGAGGATTATCGTTATCATTCTAATTGAGGTAAAGAGGATTATCGTTATCATTCTAATTCAACAAAAAGAACTCGTACCTCTTTCTATATATTAATAAACCAAACAGAAACCCTGCAATGACTACAAGTATACCAGATATGCTGCCAGCCATTATGCCAGTGAATGAAGTTCTAGTTTGTCCTGTTGCAGCAGCTGCATTATAGAACATAAATGATTATATAGTCTATATATGTAGAAAATGGTTTTGATGTGAAATATCAGTTTCATTGTGGAACTTTATCATGTGTTCGTGTATCCAGTATTTGATGAATCGTTCGTTCGCTTTGTTATATGAGGACAGAAAGATACACATATAAATATCTAAACTATCAAACACTGTGCGAACGTCTAAAAATAGTCTCATTCCCGTTCCGAATGTTTCATTTTCTTTTAAGAACATATGAATTGCAAGTGTTACTGATACAGAGGCCAAAAGAGTTTAAATAAAAAGAAAATAAGGACGTTTATGTAATGACAATACACTGCATGTGTTAAATATGTGAACAAATCCATGAACTCAAATATAAGTTAGCAAAGACGGAATTGATTTCAAACCATTTATGTATGTACTGATTATAAACTATTTTGATAATTTGATTGTATCGATATAAAGTAACACATAAATTATGATACTTATAACATAAGCTAAATTATTCAAAGCATATACTTAAAAAAACGTTAATTACTTAAGACATATACCTACCTTTTGTTTGAAACTGCAGAAGATCAGTGGTGTTAGTTCTTCCTAGCGTATTTTGCGCATACATTTTTATTTCATACCACGTAGAACTTGACAGTCCCTTTATCGTGATAGCATTTTCTAAACTAGTGCCCGTATCTTTGACTGTAACATTAGTCCAGTTGTCTTCGGTCCTTTTTTTAAATTTTATAACAAATGTTTGAGGGTGACCACCATGAAAGCCCGACAGCCAGCGTAAGAGAGCTGTCGAAGTTGTCACGTGTGTCTCGACAACCTCGAAATTTCGCGGGATCTCTGGTATGTCTAAAAATATTAATCGTATCGAAAGATTGTTAGTGTTTTTACGTTTTCTTTTGTAAAACAATAATATTTTAAACCATTCATATAACTATAATTGATGGGACTGATTGGTTTCCAAATTGACTTAATTTACGTCACACATTTCTATAATACACAATCAACTCCCCAACATTTGAATTTTGATTATTATGTCGCGTTTCCATTAAACGTATTTAAGGAAAGCTGGACAGTTGTAATCATCTAATGTCTTTAGAAATTCGTCTGTAAAACGGGTAAAATGCTTCATTTGAATGACATATCCTCTTTGTAATAGTAGAAGTATTGAATGGCTGAACCCACAACAGTCATTTCCGTCAATCACCTACTTATCAGGCATGACTTCAAAATGTCGTTATGAGAAACATTTTAGTTCAAAATAAGTGACATTTTGTTTTCTTTTATCGTAGTAGTTTTTGCTACAGATTAACTATGTGGAAATATTTCATACTCACCATCAGGAATGAGATTGAAATGATGTTTGTACACACCTATGGAATTATTTACGACGAGTAGATACGTTCCGTAATCTGACAATGTTACATTGCTAAATGTAAGGTTTGTCTGAAATTCTGATTCAGATATGTTTAGCATGGCATTTCCTGAAAGTCCAATTAATTCTGAGTCTTGTTGTTTCTTCCAGAAAAAAGACGGTGTATTTATATCAAGATATTCCTGTGCTTTGAATTCAAACGATGCTGACGAATGTAAAGGAGTAGCGACTTTATTATATTTAGCTGCCTCAATTGGTGATGGTCTAGGGGAACCTGCAATTAAAAAAGAGCACAGCTAACAAGCCCTTGCGCAATAACACATCCAAAGGAGCGCATCCACTAGTGTACATCATTTTCCTGAGTAGTATGAGCGAGTAGATTTTTAGATGTAACAGATGGATTAGGATTGTTTGCATGCATTTCTTTTATTTCACACCCGGTATGAAGGTCGTTTTTGTCTTAAATTAATCCAGATATTAACTTCTTTTAAACCATTGCTAACTATAAGATATCCTCAGGTATTGATTACTAGATATGCAAATTTAGAGCTTACCCTAATATGGAATAAAACAAAAAAAAAGAATATAATTATAGAAACTTACACAGGACAATAACTATTAAAGATTGCTCAGATGTTTTCTCATTATTCAGATAATTTCTTGTTGAACACACGTACAGTCCAGCATCGGCACATGATACGTTCTTTTTGTATTTCACATACGCTGATGTGGTATTCCAACTCTGTACCCGTCCGTGAAATGAAATCTCAACAGTAGGGAGTGGATTTGCATCGACATTACAATGAAAGGTCACCGTGCTGTTGGATTTTACTACTGCTTTGTTTTTGATTTTGATGGCGTTTTCAATAATATAGAACTCTCTTACAGTTGCTTTGTCTGAAAATACATAAAAAGCGTTGAATTCAGATAGATAGCTACCTAAATGAGACTGTCCGTATTTAAGAAAAGTGATTTAAAGTTTTAAATTTTACATGTTTTATAGGAGAATGTTTTGCTGATCATGAGCATGTATATTTTAGATTTAGATGGTGTACAGATGAAATAAACAGAGAGAGAGAGGGGGGGGGGAAAGAGAGACAGAGAAAAGGAACGTGTGAAAATTCTAAAGACATCTAAAGATTATATTTGTTTATATACGGAATACCGTTAGGGCCATCATGGTTAGACGTTATAATCTAGAGGGCGACAATGCGATAGTGCGATAATGCGATGGCGACAGTGCGATAATGCGATGACGACAGTGCGATAATGCGATGGCGACAGTGCGATAACGCGATAATGCGATGACGACAATGCAATAATGCGATGGCGATAATGTGATAACGCGATAGTGCGATGGCGACAATGCGATAGTCGTATCGTACTGTCGCCATCGCATTTTCGCATTGTCGCCATCGCACTATCGCATTGTCGCCATCGCACTATCGCGTTTTCGCATTATCGTACTGTCGTCATCGCATTATCGCACTGTCGCCATCGCATTATCGCACTGTCGCACTGTCGACTATCGCCTTCCGGTACACATGCGCACATGGTTTTTTTGTATGTAGATGGACCCACTTTTAAAAGAATCGGATTTCATAATAACTGTAACCTATTTCAAAGTAAATTTTTATAAAGCCATCCATTTTATGTTTCTGCAAATGTTTTTGTTTCGTAAAAATCGCTTGTGTACATACAAAAAAAAACGATGTGCGCATGTGTACCGGAAGGTGAAAGTCGACATTGCGATAGTGCGATAACGCGACAATGCGATAGTGCGATAACGCAACAATACGATAGTGCGATAGCGACAGTGCGGTAATGCGATAACGACAGTGCGATAATGCGATGGCGACAGTGCGATAACGCGATAATGCGATGGCGACAATGCGATGATGCGATAGCGACAGTACGATATGACAATCGCATTGTCGCCATCGCACTATCGCATTATCGCATTGTCGCCATCGCATTATCGCATTGTTGCCATCGCATTATCGCACTGTCGCCATCGCATTATCGCATTGTCGGCCTCTGGATTATAACGTCTAACCTCGATGGCCCTAACGGTATTCCGTATTTATATCTTGATCTTTGGAAAGTACAGTGTGATTGAATTGATTTGATACACATAAATGGAGAACTAAATTTTTTATTCGCATTTTAAAGATAACTAGCTTATCGACACAAAACATTTTAAATCAGTTAAAATTTTGAATAATCAAGAGGATCGTGATGGGCATGGGGTCACTCGTCTGAATACCTTACCTGTCATTCTGCTGTTGATCAATCATCAGAGGCAAAGTAACATGTTTTATATAGATTTTCAAAGATCTTATATTTCATTCAAATAGAACCCTGGAACTGATGCCATTTTTGACTCAAGGGACGTACTTTGAACAAACTTGTTATGTATCATCCACTATAAAATGCTAAATATAAAATATTCGAGCTCTAGGGCATAGTTTCAAACAAGAAGATTTTCAAAGTTCTGCCCACACAAATTCAAAATAAGTGACCCCAGGGAAGGGTCAATTTTAATCAAAAGGAAATACTTTGAACAATCTATGTGAATTCTACATACCAACTATTTAAAGTATAGCGGTATTGTTTCTGACAAGAAGATTAAATGTTATACACAAATAACACTAAAGGGCAGTGCCAATTTGAATCCAGATACATAAACTGAAAGACTGTTGTATGTTTCCACTATACAATGCTACATAGAAAATATCTAATCTCTAGCACATACGGTTTCGGTCAAGAAGATTTTTAAGTTTTCTCCATAAAAAACTTCGCAGGGCCATTAATTATCTTGATATAGGATCTCTAGATGGTGTTCCATACATAATATCTAATGTCTAAAGCTTAAAGTTTCTCAACAGAAGTTTGTTTCAAAAATTAAATATTAAACGCAAATAGCCCTTAGAACGGGCAGATTTTGACCCCAGCGATATATTTTGAATAAGCTTGGTCGATGACTACTAGTCAATGCAACCTACTAAATTTAAACGCTCTAGAGCATACGGTTTAGACAAAGCATTTTTTTAAAAAAGTCTCCTCTATATAAGCCTATGTAAAACCAATTTACCCGTGGTTCGGGCCATTAATGAATGTAGGGGCGTAATTTGAAAAGTCTGTGTAGAAGACTTCTAGATGATGCTCTATGCAAACAATCTAAGGCCTCAACTCAGGATTTCTTACAAGAAAACTTTATTTTTTTTTTACGCAAATAGGACCTTCAGGTCCGGACCATTTTATCCCAGGTGAACAAAACAGGAAAAGGAAAAAATCTTGTTACATAAAATTGTTAAGACAAAAACAAGTACCTATACGCACACAAAACATTGAGATGAAATTGCTTGCTTGTTGGTCCTATCAGATTTTGTCCACCAGTTGGGTTCATTTTATTTGAAGCATGGCATGTATATGTATCGTCATCTTCTTTTGATACATTTTTTATGGATAACCAATCCGAGTCCCATTCCTGCTCCTTTTTCTTATTTCGTGTCCATCTTACTGTCGTTGGTGATGGATTTCCACGCGTATACCGACAGGATATGTTAAAATCTGAGTGTTCGACTATATTTTGTTCTGTCATTGCCATGACCTCTGGAGGGTCTATGAAAGAAACACAGATTTTTTTAAAGAATATCACAGGGCGGTAGTTTCTTTTGTCGTGACTCTTTTGTTCCAAGTTAACAAAGACACATAAGTGAGAGATATTGAGTGGGAAAAGTTGTCCATACTTTATCCTAAATGTAAAGGAGAAATCTAATACACATGTTTTCAAACCACCCATTATGACTATAGTACGGTTACAATACAATAAAACGTGTTCCTTTACTAATGACCATACATCTTCCAATTAAACCTTGATTAAAACAGGTTAAGGTGTTACTTACACACATATTATAATAAATATGTTTAGAATCAATCTGTTTAATCACTTAGGATACTAAATGCGGCATTTTAATGCACCAACTGGATATGATTTGAATTTATTTTAATTGAACCTGTGAATCTTATTTCTGTCACTTGCTACATAATTTGCATGAACTGAATTGCCTAGTCATATATGATATAACTAAGGATAGGTTGTGTTAAATAAAAAGTTTATTTCTGAAACAATTTCATTCTTTTCACCGAAGTCATATAAAAACTTGTCGTATATTATCGGTCATGTTTGTCAAAGAAGCGCGTCAAAATGCACGAAGTCTGCTGACCATAGAAACTTCTCTGTATTTAGATTAGTCAAATCATTTTGAAACGAAAACGAATAACTAATTTTTACCTTTCCTGTTAAAACTGTGTCTTTCAGCAAAATACAGGGATGAACTAAACAGAAGAATAAACAAGAGGGCCATCATGGCCCTAAATCGCTCACCTGAGTCTCATTGCTCATGTTACAAGTATTGTTATTGGTTGTTATGGGTGTTCGTTGTTTGCAAGTTTGAATAAGATTGAAGACTCTGGTTGTAATGGTACTCAATTTTTGAGCAGAAATAGTTCTACTCTACAGGTCCCAGTGAACTTGACCTTTGAACAGACCCCAAAATCAAAAAGGTTCTTCTACTAAAATTACTCTATGAAGTTTGAAGGTTCTGGGTGTAATGGTACTCCAGTTACTGAGCAGAAATAGTTTTCACCCTACAGGTTTCTGTGGCCTTGACTTTTGACCTACTGACCCCCAAAATGATAGGGTTCTTTTACTGAGTAAAGATAATCATCGTCTGAAGTTTAAAGGCTCTGGATAAAATGGTACTCCAGTTACTGAGCAGAAACAGTTTTCACTCTAGAGATCCCTGTGAACTTAATCTTTGAACAATGAACCCTAAAAACAATAGGGTTCTTCTAATACAATTATCCTATAAAGTTTGAAGGCTCTGGGTGTAATGATACTGCAGTTACTCTGCAGAAATACTTTTCACTCTTCTGGTCCCTGTGACATTGACCTTCGACGTACTAGCCCCCAAAACAACAGGGTTCTTTTATTTAGTAAAAGCAATCATCCTGTGAAGTTTGAAGGCTCTGGGTGAAACGGTACTCCTGTTATTGAGTGGAAACGGTTTTTTATCTAGACATCCCTCTGATCTTGACCTTTGACCTACTGACCTAAAAGTCAAAGAGTTTTTTTCCTACTCAATAAGGGCAATAACCCTGTGAAGTTTAAAGGCTCTGGGTCATCTTATACTCAAGTTAATGAAAGGAAATAAAGTGTGACAGACAAACGGAAAAACAAACACCCATGGACAGGGCAAAATCAATATGACTCCATCAGAACGGCAGAGTTGGAGGAGACATAACAATAAACAATTGAAGGTCTAGCCCTTGGTGTTTCAGAGCAACAGATTTTTAGGTTTTCCCTATGTAAGATCTTGTGTAAAATCAAATGACCCCCCCCCCCACAGCCGGCCCCGGGTGGGGCCAGTTATGACCCAAGGGTCATGGTTTGAACAACTTTATCAAAGGTCTACTTGACAATGCTGCACACCAAATATCTAAACTCTAGGCCTTGTGGTTTCTGACAAGAAGATTTTTAAAGTTTTTCCTATGGAACTCTACGTAAAACATGTAAACCCTGGAACGGGGCCTTTTTAGCTCAGGGGATATGATTTGAACAAACTTGGAAGAAGTCCAATAGACAATGCTACACACCAAATATCTAAAATCTAGGTTTTGAGGTTTCTGACAAGAAGATTTTTTAAAAGTTTTTTCAATATAACTATATATAAAACATGTGACCACTGGGGCGGGGCCTTTTTTTACCCAGGTGCCATGATTTGAATAAACTTAGTAGAGATCCTCTAGACTATGCTACATACAAAATATCTAAGCTCTATGCCTTTTGGTTTCTGGTGGGAAGATTTTTTAAAAAATATCCTATATATATCTATGTTAACAAGTGACCCCCAGGGCAGGGCGTATTTTGACCCAGTTGCTAATATTTGAACAAATTAGTAGAGGTTCACTAGACAATGCTACACACCAAATATCTAAACTCTAGGCTTTGCGGTATCCGACAAGAAGATTTTTAAAAGTGTTTCCTATATGACTCTATGTAAAACATGTTACCAAGTGGGCGGGGCCATTTTTGAACCAGGGGCCATGATTTGAACAAACTTAGTAGAAGTCCTCTAGGCAATGCTACATACAAATTATTTAAGCTCTAGGCCTTTTGGTTTTTTTGATGTGAAGATTCTTAAATAATTTTCCTATATAACGCTTTGTAAAAAGTGACCCACGGGGCAGGGCCTATTTTGACCCTGTAGCTAAGATTTGAATAAACTTGGTAGAGGTTCACTGGACAATGCTGCACACCAAATATCTCAATTCTAGGCCTTGTGCTTTCTGACAAGTCAGAAATCATCATGTAAGTAAATTTATTTTAATATATGAATCTTAGAGGTTGACTGAAACACCAAAGTTTCTCCTCCGTTTTTTCCCTATATAAATCTATTTAAAATCAACTGACTTCTGGGGTGGGGTCAGTTTTGACTCCAGGGTCATAATTTGAACAAACTTGGTAGAAGTCCACTAAATGTTGCTTCATACCAAATTTCTTAGATCGATGCCTTGAGGTTTCGGAGAAGAAAAATTTTAAAAACCCAACTTTTAAAATCTATTTTTAGCTCTAATGAACCAGAAATGCAATGGACCAGAACCATTTGAACAATCTTGGTAGAGCTTCATGCAAGGAACATCCCAGGCAAGTTTCATTTAATGTGGCCCATTGATTTCAGACGAAATGTTGTTTGAATGAAAAGTTGACGACGGACGACGGACAAAGACTTATCAGAAAAGCTCACCCTGAGCACTTTGTGGTCAGGTGAACTAAAAACAACTGTTAATTCACTAAGTTGTCGTTAAAGAAGACAACAGTTTGACAATTGATTGTCAAATGTAAAACACGGTTTTCTTTACAATCTGACTGAGGACGGAGAAGCCATACAGTACCAAGCAAGCGACATGATCACAGTTGGCTCTTTGGAAGATAAGGATATTTAATTGAATTTTGTCATGATCAAGACAGTGCTTTGTAACTTTTTTTGTGGGCAGTTTCGACCTTTAAGAAAGTTGTCTTTATATGTCAAGGCAAAAATTAAGACAGAAACAGCGGTCGGTGATAACACCGACTCTACCATATATTAGCAACTGCATAAAACATAACCATTCAAATATCCATACCATACTTTCATTCAAATATTCATATATTTGTTTTTTTCATACTTAGTTGTCATAAAGATTTAATTGGATCCCCAACCTCATTTCTTTCGCATTGACACCCATTCATACAAAGTTTCTGTTCTTGCCATTGTTCACTTAACAAATTTTCTAATTGGCCAGCCAATAAAACTTAACCAAAACTGAAAATTGGAACGACTTGAAAGTGTGTTTTTGTTTTACATGGAAAGTCGGAATCATTTGATATTTACAGGAATGGTGTTTAAATGACTGAAAAATACAACAAAATGACTGTATTTTAATTTTATTTCGTTATTGGTTAAACTGTTGAAATAAACATCAAGTGGCCAATTAGAAATTGTTTTCAGTGTTATAACTGTTGCACACATGCTTCAATCTGTGAAGTGTTCAAGGTACTAGACATACAAATTATGCCACCTCTTGGCATTTAATTTCCGTTAAACCATTTCTAGAATTATTATGGCAAAGTTTGGCTAAAATTAGCTGTAGGATTTGAACGAAGATGTCATTTAAACCAATGAGTCATCATTGAAGTTCATTCAGAACACAGGCACAATTCACATGTGATTAACTAAATATAAAACTGCCTTAATGACTGGTTCAGCTTGTGTACTCTCAAAAGAAACATCAATAACATAAGTTGTTTTCCAATGTAAAAGTTAAAGATGTTTAAATCTGAACCTATATCTAGTTAATCACATGTGAATTGTGTAAATACGCAGTAAAAGTTATTATGGAGCTAGGTCACACAAAGAGAAATTAGTCATAAGCATATTTCCTTCTTGACTTGGTTAGTTTCACTTTTATACATGTTTAATCATTTTTCATTACTTCTGTTTTTTTTTCGAATAAGTCCTTGTTCATATGGGTTTTTTTCCACTAAGGTACTTGCAAAGACTGATATCATTTAGACTAGGAAAATATAATCTTCGTTTTTTCTATTTCTTTTTCACGCTTTATATAAAATAAAAGAAACTTTCTACAAAGTGTAAGCTAATATTCGTTCTCCGTTTAAATAAAATTGGTCGTTCTGGTATTGTTAAATAATAAACAATAAAATTAGTAATAATAAAGAGAATTGAATAGTTAACTTACACAGAATATCCACTGTAATAGTTTTATTATTTGCCCCGAGTAATTCTTTCTGATAATCTGGACGCATAACATTAGACACAGCACATGTAAGATTCCCGTGCTGATGTCGGTCAAATCTGGAAGAATAGTTCTGCGACACGTGCTTGACAGAATTCCACCACGTGTATTTTGGTGGCGGGTTCCCTCTTGAATTGCATGAGAGTGAAAATAAACTATTTTCTATTACTTTAAGTTCATCTACAACAATGTTTATCGTCCCATTGTAGTAAGTGATGACTGGGACATCCGGTGGATCTGACAGAAAGGTAATAGTAACTATTTTAACAAGACGACATACCTTCAAAATCAATTGAAAATAAAAATCAAAGGAATAAATATGCATTCATAAATACTGACTATTATTACAAAGGTCACACTTAATTCTACAATGATTTCATTTTTTTTTTTGACAAACATGATTAATCTTTTTCATTCCATTTTTAAAGATTTTAATATTCTTAAATTAGTTCGAAGGTTTATTCGATTCGTAAAAAAACGCATGTGCACAGTGCACTTGAATATTACGGTAATGCACGACTATGTGTGTGTTGCTTTTATTTGAACTGGCAAAAAGCAGGCTTATATACTTACACAATACATCAATTATAATCGACGTGTTCCTTCTTTTGTTGTATACGTCTTTTGAGAAACAAGAACAGACACCGTAATTTTGTTTTGATGCGTTTATAAGTAAAGAGGTTGTAACTGTATCTTCTGCAACAGACGTTTGTTCCTCTGTATAAAAACATTCCCATGTTAGTTGTGGTAAAGGATTACCGCCAGTTGAAGTACAAGTCAGACTTCCTTGAGTGTTTTCAATTATTTTATACGTCTTGCAGTTGACACAATTGCCTATTTCCGGAGGTCCGTCAGGGGGATCTTCAAGACAAACATTTAAAAAGAATACAATTGTCACCTTCTACTGTTAAATATTACATTATCTAAAAGAGATAGATGACAACAAACATTCCCCTGGGCAATTTGAAGTAAACCAACAAAGATTTGACTAAGTTATCATCAGTCTTTAAGAATTTCTCAAACAGTCAACCTTGAGTTCAATAAATAATTCTTATTTTTCAGCTTATTTTCAATTCAAAGCCAGTATATCTATATTTTTAACCATCCATCTCTTAAAAAGGAAATACCGTATAATAACCTGGCGAAGTGCATTTGGTATATTCATACATAAAAACTAAAGCTTCCGAAAAGAAAAAAAAAACCTAAAGCTGTCTGAAATAGCAGTGATTGTAAAATACAGCAAAGGGGAACTATCCGTATATTATATTACTTTGTTGCATTTATATTTAGAATTTACAGGCACAATCATAAAGGTGGAAATAATGAAATTTAGCGATTCATTAATTAATGTTTTCTGCAAATGTTATTATCATGATTACCAGTATTTCTCCTTTACTAATTTATATGCAACGTATACGTAAATAAAATGTTAAATGCATGCTTTATCTGGTGAAAATGTAAATTCCTACAACTCTCCTTATTAGGCCAGTCAAATATACGACAAAGTTAACATGCATGATTAGCTTTCCTTTACGTTTTATGTTCTGTGACCTTTGCAAAACTATATTTGAGTGCGTAATAACCTTTAGATGTAAAGATGTAACATGAACAGCAAAACTTTTGTACCTTTAAACTACTGTATAAGTACTTTTTAACACAATACTTCGCTAATCGTAACACTCAACACCCCCATCCCCACCACTAGACAATGTTGCGTGCAAAAGCTTAGAATAAGGTTTTCGCTAGGACCGCACCTCTGATATCGAAGAAGATTCTAACATATGCATTTTGATGGACTTAGTCTGCTTGAATTTCTTCGTGGAATTTTCAATAGCGCTGATTTACATTGAAACATATAAAAACAGCATAGTCACTCATGTCTTTCCATCGCACACTTCCTATTTATGATAGATATAAATCAGAACACCTGAGTCAACATATTACTAATATTTTTGACTTGACTGACAGCTGCTGACTTTAATCTTATTGCAGATTGTAATCTGTGTATTACTTGTTTTAAGACTATCAGAATTACATTATTGTATCATGGATAGCTGTCAAATGACAACACAATCGTTTAGGGTGTTTTAACGGTTAAGTGTTCGCTGTTGTAAGGACGTAATACTAAAAGCTCTACGCATAGCGGCAACGGCAGGCAAACATAGCATAAGAATATTGAAAAGAATGTTTCTGTAACCATGATTATTATCTTCTTCCTTTCATTATATCATTAAGAGCAGCACAAGCAGATACAATATTTATTAGTAAATCTTCAACACAGCTAAGTTTATTTTTCATATTCAGCACAGGAAATGTGAATCATTAGAACATATTTGTATCGTACAGAAATAGGTTAATGAGAAATGTTATTTTTTATATGGAAGTTTTCCCTGAACATGTTACATATCATTTATTTAGTCAAAAACGCACCACAGCTCAATTAAGTAATTGCCATTTAAAGATTCAATCTTAGTTGAAAACCTTATAGTAGGACACAAAACTTTTACAGATACAAATAAACTTACAAGTTATGTTTAAAAGAAACTTCTCTGAATCGATCGATTGTCTGGGAACATTAGATGCCGAACAGTAGATCTGCCAACCATTTACATTTCTCTTAAATGATGTCCTCAGTGTACTATATATCGAATACAGTTTGTCGTTCTCAGAAGTGGTATTAGACACACCAAACGTTATTTCGCTGTCGTCTCCTTTACTTTCTGTACCACGGTCCAGAAACCAACGAACGTTTGGTGTTGGTCTACTGTAGGACGTGTTGCATACCATACTGATGGATGTGTTTTCTGGAATGTAGCCATCTTGGGTGGCCAAATATACATACTGCGTTGGAACTGTAACACATTCAACATGCACGTTAAACAAACGAAAAAATATAAGTGATATCTTGTTAATGAATTGTACTTTCCCCTTTCATTAATTGGAATCGTTTAGCTACGACCTTTATAAAAAGAAAAGTTTTGCAACTGTTATTGCATCTGAATTGGTGCTGACAAACTTAAAATACAAAATATTTAGAAAGCTGTCATTTGTTTTATACTGGAAGCACTTGGATGAAACATGGAAATGAAAAGAAGTTGCAGTTAAGATGAAATCTTAATTTGCTTATCTATGCTAAAATTTCATGCTATCTTTTACAGCTCTACTAGATGAATAAACATACTAATCTAGGATGTACGTATTAGCTCCCTTTTAAGTAAATAATAGTGTGTCCTTTTATGTCTTTAACCACTAAAGTTAAGATTTGTTTTACACGAAGGGATTAAATGTTATATATGCCTGATCGTGAGACTCAAGGCCTAGATCATATAAGAAATATTTAATATTACATGTTAAACCCATCACCTTGGAAAACACTATCAGTATAATTCAATAATATTTGCCTATAAGGACGAAAGTATAAACTATTTGTAGAGGTGTAGAAGGCAATGCTACGCCGTTAACGATGTCTTCATAGAAAAAAGGGAAAATTATCAGGGGAAAAAACAGTTAAAAATACAGCCTCACTACGGAGTCAAAAAGTAGAGAAAAATATAGCATAAATTCATCTATAGATCAATTAAAAAAAGGTCAGTGGCAAAACTTTTGCCACTTGGGGTTTAGACCAGGTTCTTGGGTGCAACAATCTCATACTTGCCCCATCAGGTTATCATAAAAAAAAAAAAACAAGAGCACGTTGTCTTGATGAATTAACTCCAATAAACCCAACAACTCGATATTGATGCATGCAAAAGCACACAAACATATAAAACATAAAACGATAATGGCATTTTATAGTGAGAAAGAAAGGTACTCAGTGACATTACTTAGACCAGAACACTTCGAGTAAAATCAGCGAGAACACGATGGCAAGAATAAAAGAGACTGCTCCAGTCTCTACGTTCTTTAGATAGCTTTTGAAGACTCCACCTCTACCTGCCCAGTTAAAACAATTTTCGACGGACATGACGAACACTAGGTTAATCCAGTAGAGCATTTTTATTTCAGGCATGCTCAAAAAGATTCTTGTTCTGTTGTGATTGAATATACTCACCACTAACATAAATCTGTGTTTTGTTCACATCGTGTAAACTGTCGTCCATTAACATAGTCTGGCAAATGATTGTTGATTCGTGATCTTGTAACGTTATATTGGATATAGTTAATATAATAGTTTTATCTGAACATCTACCAGTGTATTTCAGTTTGTTTTCATTGTACATTTCCTGACAGTCGGAATCCTGGATAACTAAAAAAGGACTGTTACTTATTTTGTTACTCCATCTGTAAAAATTAATGCTTTCTTTTCCATTGTATTCACACATTAGATGAATATTGTTTCCAAGGAGAACAGTTTCTGTATGTACCTCTTCCGATACAGCACCTTTTTAATATTAACGATAAAAATTATAAGACGCAAGAAAAATTAAAGAAATTTTAAGGTATGAAAGCATGGACCATCCGAGCATTTATTTAAACAGATTAAAAAAAATCTTCTGCAATAAGACTTCAATAATTATAGATCAGTATAACTACATTAACAAACTTTTACAAATCAGTTAAGATTAAAACTATGTTTCCCTTTTAATTTGCACGATTTGTGACAAATTCATTATAAATTTAAAGCATTTTCGTAAAAGCTTGAAAGACGGGAAATACAAATAAAAATGACCGTTTTTGTGTTACTGATAAGATATTTTTAAAAAGTATTTTGTGAAATTAAATGATTCACGAAAAAATAAAGCACTAACTAATAAATGAAAGCAAGTTAACTTACTTGTGAAAAAAATGATCAATACAGAAAGAAAAATCATTCTTTCTACACAAAGCATCCTACTTGGTTCACAATTCAAAGGAAAACAGAAATGACGGAATAATTTTCACTAAATATGACACTAACAATTTAAACAATAGAATAAAAAAAAAACTTCCGCATCCGCATCACGTTGTTTTAAGTCATCATTTTTTTCATTTTGTTCAAACCACTGCAAAAAATATGTGGATATACGGGAGTGTACGGAATTCTGTATATCATTAATATACGGGTAAAAATACGGAAAACATAAAATACGGAGGTGTACGGTGTCGTATATTCAGCAAAGCCGTATATGACCAAAATACGGTGTTCCGTATATTGACAAAATACGGAAAACTAGATATACGGTCTCCGTATTTTTCTAAAATACGGTAACGTCATAGTAAGTCCGTATATTTCTAAAATACGGTATCCCGTATTCTTACAAATACGTGAATCTAAAAAAACTGCATATTCGTGAACAGTCGTATACTGCTACACTACATATTTCCCTTTATTTGAAAGTTAAGAAAACAAGAATCAATGTACTTTTCGTATATACTGAAATACGGGTGTCAGTGTACTGCTCAAATCTGGTGTTCTATAAATTTGTAAAAAATGGAACCCATTATGTGTCTAAAACACGATAGTTTTTCCAAATGTTACTCGAATGCGGCATTCCGTATTCTTAAAAATTTGGAAATATGTAAAATGGTTCGGAGGTCATTATTTTCAAGAAGGAACATCTCTAGAAAACTACTGATTGAGAAGTCAACAAATAAAAAAGGTATCTGTAAACTGGAAAAAAGTAATGATTATTGTATTTGATTATTTAGATTATAACTGAATAAGACGTGCATATCAAATCAAGATAGTATCCCCTTATTCTCGGAAATACGGGAGTCAGTATACTGCTCAAATAAGGGTTTCTGTATATTTACTCATACGAGAATCTACTATACCGGGGTCCGGTGATCCATTTTGATATATGTTTCCCGGTGAAATAGAAGACATGCATGCAAGAAATAACATTATATTGCTTGAAATATAAGCTTAACACAATGGCTATAGAATTATTCAAATCTGAATAGGTAATGCACCAGATATAAATGATTGGCGTAATATAAGATTCTATGTTAATGTCCTTCTGATAAATTTGTCGGCGGTCTTTGTGAGAGGTATCTTTGCTTTTACAATACGTCTGTTGAATATGTTGTGCAGACACTTTTCATTTTCTATTACATAAGCTGCGGGTTTAAAACTGTTTCATTATGCATATATTTATAGCTGTTTTCCAAAACTTTCAACCATTACTATTACTTCTATTTCCGGTTAGTATTTATTTATTATCAAAAAGGAAACTGGTCTTCAGAAACTATGTAAACTTTTCTTTGTACGCAAAATATCTATAGTAACTGTATGAAAAAAAGGACTGTATACCTTACATTTGTCTATAATTGACTTATAACACCCCTTGTGGAATTTCTGTTTTAACTTAACTTGCTAGAGAGAAGCTATTGTTAAATTAACAGTTAAGTACTTTTCTTCATCAAATAGGAAACGTGCGTTTGCAACTTATATAAATCCACCTTCAAGAATGCTCCGAGGGTTCACTCATTCCAGTTCTAGCACCGAACATGTGGAGTGGTGGGATTCTAACCAGTAACCTCCAGTTTCGGAATCCAGTCCCCAAACCCCTCTAGCACTGCTTCTCCTCTTAAAGTATTCAACTATCTTACTATCTTAAAGTGTTTTTTCCCTATAGAATACGCTTTGTGCCACAACAGTCATCCAACGACACTGTTTTCTTCCTGGATGAAATCCATTAGATATATTCCGCGTGGAAACAGAAAGTTATAAATGAACGTTAAAGTAAGAAGAAAGGGTAGACAATAATAAGGCCGCTGAACATAGACACGTCATGATATAATATAAAATATAACTTGAAGTCTGTCCGTGCATATTGTAGTTGGAATGTTTTTCTTTTTTTGACATTTTTTTTCAATTTTGTATGTGCTCTTTTTATTAGCTGCTCAAAGGGCTTCACCTGTGAAATCATTTCGCTGGTTTAAAATCAAGAGAGAAAAAAAATCTTTTTTATTTCTGAGCATAAATTTGCCAGGCGATCAGAAATAAAAAAAAATAAATCTAGACTCTATCATGAAAACAATCTATATCAAGTATATTAAGTTTCGGTACCGGTTGCTCATTTGACCGACGCCCACTGCAGACTTAGTTACTTTATGTTGTGGGGGATAGTGCAAGATACAGAAAACTTCTCATTCTAGAGACACGCCTCATCCAAAACTGACCAAAAGACTATCAATAATGTTAGAGGAGAGACAGGGGATCGATGTCGTGACCCCTGGGTTACCAGTTAAGCGTGTAACCACTCGATCCACTGATCCACTTCTTGAAAACAATTGTTTAAGGTTTTCTATTTATATACGGGTCTTGGTGACTGAATGAGGCGAGTCTTAACCAATCAGACGAAATTTAGATGTGGTATTTTAGAGTATAATAAACTGTTCATGACATTTGTTCCGGCATCTTCTGCATGTGTCGCAGAGTCAGATACCCCATTTCATTTTTATATCTGACTTCTGTATATTAGTTATGTTGACCCTGTATTGTATGTATCTTGACCATATATTATACTGTATCTCCTATACTCCTATACACGTCCCCATCCATCCCCATATTTTCATTCATTTATCATCCTCATTCTCGGCATAACTTACCCTGGTGACGGGCCTCGTGAGGATTTAACGTTCCCGCACTTGCATATCACGCATGCGCACTTGAATAAATATAGTTGATGGCGATACTTCGTCATTCTGAATGTCTTACGACAATTTATTTATTTTTGTGTCTTTGCGTGCCTTTACAGGTAAATTGTTGATTATATTCATTGTATCATTTATTTCTCTCATTCTCATATGTGTATTGGTGGCGTATGGAATAAGTAAGCGCACTTGAATAAATATAGTTGATGGCGATACTTCGTCATTCTGAATGTCTTACGACAATTTATTTATTTTTGTGTCTTTGCGTGCCTTTACAGGCCAGACCCCTGAACATCCAACCTCCAACCCAGAGTGTTAGAACCCAACTGCGACAATGGTGGCCAGTGTTGCGTTTTGGTAAGGAGATATGTTTAGTGGTACGAGAATTCAAGGGGGCGAAAGTTGTTAGCCACTGCAAGGTCGAGTGACGTCATACGTAAACATGGAATCTATCATTCAACAGTGTTCAACCACGTTAAATATTTCTCATATCTGAGCTCAGAAATTTAATTTACATTCAATAAGTGCACTTCCTTTAGGCCTTACAAATAACGGGATCCACCGAATTACACCTTGAACTATTTCTACTGGATTACAGTGAGTTTCATCGGCGATTTCTAAAGTGAAAGTAGAGCTGGGATTCTTTTTAGAGTGACCTAATATTTGACAGTTCATCAGTTTCTTGAAATCAAATTTATTTTTCGGTGAAATTTAGGACTTTACAAGTTAATCTGTTTAGTAATTTTTTACTTTACCTTGTATTCTGTTTAAACAGTGATAAAATTTAGTTTAGTGTTTTTCATTGTGCATTATAGACATGTATATTTTTGTCAGTGTATTTTAAGTATTTTCTTATCTTTTCAGGTTGAATTTTGTAGACAGTGTTACTTCCACTGCTACTCAGTACTCTAGATTGTGTTTGAAATTGTAAATCTACCAAGATGACTAGTGAGAAGTTCACAGCAATCACAGTGTAACATCTGGAAGTGGGTCACAGTGCATGGTTTGGTGAGCAAACTAACATTTTACTAACTTTTCATTCATTTGGCCTCTCCCAGAAACTATTGTAATAACAGTGTCTGGTAAATATATTCCTGTACCCTGTGTTAGTGATTCTCCTATACACCTGATATAAAATATTTTATCTGTTACTTTATTGTATTCTGGTGTATTAATAAAAGGGAAGATACTGTTATAACCTTTTAGGTATTAAAACATGCCTTTGAGGAGCAGTTAAAACTTTGTAGTGTTTGTAGGTTAGTAGAATGTAGGTTAGGTTTAAATTTGAGATTAAGTGTTGGCAAAATCATGCTTGTGGACTTGTGGTGACTGTGTACCTGGTGTAGAATTTCTTTCAAATTGTGCAAGACAGTACCAAATTTATTTCAAAAAGCAATACTTTTGGTATTTTGTAGGAAAGTTTGTGTATTTACTGAAAGTGTAGCTATATGTGAATTTTTGTTGTCAATATTTACTTGAAAAGTAATTTTGACATTATTTTTCTGATTTATTATCACTGTGATATAATATTTGTAAATTGTTGTATCAGTTTTGCAAGTGGTTCTTTTTTTCAGAAATGTATGGTGTACATTGTGGACACCATTGCAAACTCTGTTTTTTATAGGTGTTTACCTACAGTTGTGTCCTTGTATCTACACTTTGAAAAGTTTATTTTTTTCAGAAATGTATGGTGTACATTGTGGACATTAGTGCATGTTCTGGTTTAAGTGCCATGTTTAGATAGTGTATGGTGTACAATAGTTACCATTGTGAAGAATTATATGGTGGAGTGTTTTGACCTCTTCAGTGTTGCTACCACTTTATAAGTATTATACTTAGTGATAAAAGTACAGAAGCTGTGAAAGGCCTTAGTGACTCATAGAATATATGGTGTACTACTTTGGACATTTTTTTGTTAAACCAGAATTTTATGTAACTTATTTTCAATTTCCATTTTTTTTTCTTCTTTGGAAATTTGATATTTTTTGTTCTGTTCTGACATTTCAAAAGATAATGTCTACCATGGATTTGCCCTCTGTACAAGAAAAAGCAGAGCAGCAGTACATACAGGAGTTGCTACGTACTGGCAAATACAGTATCTTGCGTATTCGGTCAGATCCTTCGGTACCTAATGCTGGTGACACTTCAGTCAATCCTGCCAGTGCTAGTAAACCTTCACTAGGGACTGTCCCACTGACTACAACCAGACATAGTCCTATTTATACTAGTACCCCGAGTCCTTTTGTCAGAGATCTTGGTACCCCTACACCAGAGAGGGAATATCGTCAGAGGCGTTTGACCAGAGAACCTCCTTCTATTACTTTTAATACAGAATTTAAAGTTATAGATGATTTGCAAGCTCCGCCCTCTCTAGCCTCACCCATTGTATCAGCATTTGATGATGGTTTTGTTGCAAGTGATGTACCCAAGTATCAGCCTTTGCGACAATCAGTTCAACCCCAAAGACTTGACTCTTATACATTGCCATATGATGGTCAAGACCGTCCTCCCAGACCTCCTCTTCCACCCACATACAATTCTGATTTTGATAGATCTTTCAGTTCAATGAAGGTCCCTAAACTTTCTGAGTTTTCAGGTGAGGGTGCATCAGAATTTGAGATCTGGAAGTATGATGTAAATTGTTTAATAAATGAAGGTGTTTACCCAACACATATTATTAGGGAGGCTATGCGCCGGTCTTTAAAAGGTGTAGCAAGAGGTGTTCTCTTACACCTTGGTGAATCTGCATCAGTTAGTGATATTTTAACTGAACAAGAGGGTGTTTACGGTAATGTTAGGCCAGCAGAGAAGTTAAAGGAGATGTTTTATAGTGAAAGTCAAAGGGAAGGTGAGAGTGTAGCAGACTATAGCTTACGACTGGAGCGCTTGTTGAGTCGGGTACCAGAAATATTAGATAGGTATAGTAGGAATGAAATGTTGAGAAATAGGTTGTGGTCAGGGCTTAGAGATCAGGAGTTGAAGAATGTATCAAGGTATTTATTTGAAAGGGTAATAGATTTTAACACACTTAGGAGACAGTTACGAGCGATAGAAGACGACTTGAAACCACAGAAGGTAAGTAAGACAGGGAATGAACCAGAAGTTAAGACCCAAGTTAAGGAACAAGGTAAAGCAGAAGTAGCAGATGCAAAGCAGTATGTAGCCTTAGTAGAGAGTAAGGTATTAAAACAAATGGAATCATTGACAAAGCAGATGAACAGGATGGAAAGTAAGCTAGGAGAATTAGACAAGGAAGTTAAGGATCTAAAGAGAAGTCAAAGGGAGAGAAGACCTCCTTTGAGAAACAAAGATAATAGAAAGGAAGTAAGTACTCAAAGTAGCATTGATAGTACCGCTACAAGAACATCTGATGGAACTAAAGAAGTTCCTTTAAACTTGAAAGGGCCTTTATCACAGGGCAGATAGAAGGCCAAGTTAAGGTAAGCCCTAATTCTGTGCCCTTTGTTGGACATTCAAATGAAACTGAAGTTGAGGTAAATGGTAAATGGTAAGAAACTTGGTGCATTGATTGATACTGGTTCTATGGTGACAACAATTTGCCAGTCATCTTATTGTACACTTGTACCTAAACCACAGTTACATGCCTTATCTGATTTTAGTCTTGATATTTCAGGAGCTAATGGTGCTAAGGTACCATATATTGGTTATAGCATATTAGATATTACCATACCAAATGTTGACCTTTCTTCATTTTCAGTTCCAGTGTTGTCCCTGATACAAAGTATTCTACATCAGTCCCTATGATTGTGGGTACCAATGTTCTTACTCATGTACGGTCTTCAGGTATTTCAGGTTTTCCATCAGCATTTCAGAATGCTTTTGCTTCTCTGGCCGGAGATCATACGGTCCCAGTTACATCTATGAACGAGAGGGTAGTAGTTGTCAAACCATTTGAGACAGCAACTGTTACCGGAAAGGTCCGATCTGTCGGGAAAATGTCTATTGGTGTTACGGAGCCTCATGACTCATCTAATCTTAACATTTGTCCCAGGCTCGTGAAAGTATCCTCTGGCACTTCTTTTTCAAGAATTCCTGTGCGTATTTGCAATCTTACTGCACGCCCTTTGTCAATTTTTCCTCGTACTTCTCTCTGTAATCTTCAGGACGTTGAGGTTGTGCGTACCGTTGACCCGGCGGAAGGGTGTATTCCTAGAAGTCATAATCAAGACAAGTCGCTTGACGATCTTGGTATCACCATCCCTTCAGATACTCTCTCTAAGGAACAGATCGATCAAGCTAGAGCCTTTCTTTCTTCCTGGAGGCATATCTTTTCTTCTGGGCCGACTAACCTTGGATGTACTAACCTAGTTGAGCACGGGATCGAACTCACCGACCCTATTCCTTTCAAGGAGCCGTACCGCCGTATTCCACCCGGTATGTTTGAAGAGGTGCGAGAACACCTTAAAGACATGTTGGAGGCTGGTGCTATTAGGCCATCTCAGAGTCCATTTTCGTCTAATATTGTTTTAGTACGGAAAAAGGATGGCTCTTTACGGTTCTGTATTGATTACAGAAAATTAAACAATCGGACCGTTAAAGATGCCTATGCCTTGCCCCGTATAGAGGAAACTATTGATTCTTTAGTTGGTTCTCGTTTCTTCTCCAAACTTGACCTTCGTTCCGGTTATTGGCAGGTGGCCATGAAAGAACAAGACAAGTGCAAAACTGCTTTCCAGGTTGGTCCATTAGGATTCTTTGAATGCAATCGCATGGCCTTTGGTCTCACCAATGCTCCCGCCACTTTCCAACGCCTGATGGAGCGCTGTATGGGGGAGTTGCATCTCAAAGAATGCCTTATCTATCTGGACGATATAATCATATTTTCTGACTCTAAAGAATCTCACTTCCGTCGTCTCGATGCTGTATTTAAACGTTTGGAAAAGGCTGGCTTAAAACTGAAAGGGACGAAGTGTGAGTTCTTCCAAACTCAGGTCAATTATCTTGGTCATGTAGTGAGCCAGAATGGAGTCGAGACTGACCCTGAGAAGTTAAAAGTCCTTAAAGACTGGCCAGTTCCCACCTGTGTCAAGGAACTTAGAAGTTTTCTCAGCTTTTCTTCTTACTATCGTCGTTTTGTTCCTGGATTTGCCCAAATTGCCAAACCTCTGAACGATCTCTTAGTTGGCCATCCTACCAACAAGAAAGCCAAGACATCTAAGCCTGCGGTATCTTGGACCTGGGGTCAAAAGCAACAAGAAGCTTTCACAACTTTGATTGACAAGTTGACCTCTCCTCCCATCTTGGCCTACGCTGACTATTCCAAGCCTTTCATCTTGAATGTCGATGCTAGTTCCAATGGTTTGGGTGCTGTCTTGTACCAGGAGCTTAACGGTAAGGAGCGTGTGGTCGCTTACGCTAGCAGGGGGTTGCGGGCTAATGAACGCAATTACCCTGTACATAAGTTAGAGTTTCTGGCTCTGAAATGGTCCATTTGCGACAAATTTCATGACTATCTCTATGGTAACTCTGTCAAGGTCCGCACGGACAATAACACTTTAACCTATGTCTTTTCTTCGGCAAAGCTAGATGCCATGAGCCACAGATGATTGGCGGCTTTATCTGCTTATGACATCCAGATACACTATCGTTCTGGAAAGCAGAATCTTGATGCTGACGTCCTTTCCAGGCTTCCGAAACCTGACAATGATTATAAGGTTCTCTTCTCTGATGCTATCAAGGCTCTTTTACAGGCTCACTCTTCTGTTCCTGAGTCATTGCCTGCCATGGAATGTGTATCTTTTGCACAACAGGTTCTGAAAGACAACCCTTCAGATATTCATTATATAGGTACCAGTTTTCAGACTGTGGATTGGAAGGACGAGCAAGCTAAGGATCCGGCCATTTCCAGAGTTATTGAGATCCTCAGAGCAGGTCACAGATTGACTGAACGTCAGCGAGCCAGCGAACCTTCGGCTGTTAGGAAGTTCTTGAAGGAATGGAACTCCTTGTTTTTCAAAGATGGTGTTCTCTTCAGAAAGGGTTCTTTGAGTGGTTTCGAGGTCCACCAGCTTGTCTTGCCTGAGTGTTTCTATGACAGGGTTTTCCATGGATTGCACGATGAAGCTGGTCATCAGGGCCGGGATCGAACCATCAGCCTGCTGAAGTCTCATTTTTATTGGCCTCAGATTGACCAGTTTGTTGAACACCGTATTCATAACTGCCATCGGTGTATTCACAGGAAGACCTTGGATAGAAATGCAGCAAAGCTTGTTTCTGTTGAGTCCCATTATCCAATGGAACTTGTCTGCATGGATTTTCTTTCTTTAGAAATGTCTTCTGGAGGTTTTGAGAACATCCTCATCATTACTGACCATTTTACTCGGTTCTCTCAGGCTTTGCCATCTAAAAATCAAACTGCTCGTACAACTGCCAAACTTCTTTTTGATTCCTTCATTTCTCACTACGGATTTCCCAGTAGACTTCATAGTGACCAAGGGAGGAACTTCGAGAGTGAGGTTATCCGTGAACTGTGCAAGCTGGCCGGTGTGGAAAAGACCAGGACCACACCGTACCATCCGCAGGGAAATGGGATGCCAGAAAGATTCAACGAGACCCTCCTCAACATGCTTGGTACACTTGAAGAGGAACAGAAATCCAACTGGAAAGCCCATCTTCCAACCATGGTCCATGCCTTTAATTCCACCAGACATGACTCCACAGGTTTCACACCTCATTTTTTAATATTTGGTCGCCATCCTAGGTTAGCCATAGATGCTGTTTTGGGAATTGAGCCGGATAAAGGTTTTTCCAAGGACAAGTCCAGTTATGTCTCTGATCTCAAGAACAGGCTTCAGTTTGCATACAAGGTTGCCTCTAGAGAAGCCAGGAAGCAAGGTCTCAGACATAAGAAGAGGTATGACCTCCGGGTCAGAGAAGCAAAGTTGGAAGTTGGAGATAGGGTTCTTGTTCGTAATGTTGGTATTAGGGGCAAGAATAAGCTTGCAGATCGTTGGGAGAAGGATGTCCATGTAGTGGTTGATCAGCCAGATCCAGATCTCCCTGTGTATAATGTTAAACGGGAACACGGCCAAAGTCAACCAAGACTGATACATCGTAACCTTCTTCTTCCCTTCATAGGTATACCTTTACAAATCCCTACTTCCAAACAGTCCGCCTCAGCTGTGTCAAATGTTACAGGTACTTCTGATATTGCTGATTCTGAAGAACAAGTGTTGGACAATCAGACATCAGAACATTCAACAGATAACTCTGCACTGAATACTTCTCATTGTTCTTACCATGTTTCTTTTTCAGATAATTCTGATATACAGAAGGACTCTGTTTCATCTAAAAAGTATGTGATACCAGCTCGTAGGCCTTTGAATCCTTCAGCACAGCCGTTCCAACCAAGGTCAACCAGAACTAGGGCTAAGCCTAAATGGATGGCATCAGATGATTGGCATCTTACTAAGCTTTTCTCAGAATAATATTTAATTTTGTTACAGGGAGTATTACAGTGACCAGGAAATGTTTTACCGACAATAATTTAGCCTTGAATATTTGTCTTTTAGCCTTTGTACATGCCTTTTATTTTTCATATATTGCTGGGATCCAATTCCTATTAGTTTTCTCAGCGACAGATGTTCCATGTATATACGATTGTACGTTGAATGATATTTGTGTACATTTTGAATTGACCATGTACACGTATTTTGGTCTTGATGTGCAACCCTTGAATAATTGAATTATTTGTTCTTATTTGTGATGCATATTGTATTGCAAGGATGATAATCTTACAGTTATTTACAAGTTGTTCACGTTAGATAGGTTGAGCTCGCCTATTGTGAAGTACACTTTACAGTGTGTTTATATTTTATGTTCTGTGAGATTGTGCATCGGGTGTACATTTATCACAGCTTGTAGGCTGATTTTGTCCTTTTATAGTAGATGTACTTTTACAAGTACGTTCCCTCAGTAGCATGTAGCAATTACAGTAGTGTAGAAATACATAGGTAGTTGAAGCTTAACAGCTGTACGTAGGTAGGGAAATTACTGCTCTTAAAGGTATGTTTCAATTTGAAATGTCGGGACGACATTTCCCTTGAAGGGGGAGTGTGTCGCAGGGTCAGATACCCCATTTCATTTTTATATCTGACTTCTGTATATTAGTTATGTTGACCCTGTATTGTATGTATCTTGACCATATATTATACTGTATCTCCTATACTCCTATACACGTCCCCATCCATCCCCATATTTTCATTCATTTATCATCCTCATTCTCGGCATAACTTACCCTGGTGACGGGCCTCGTGAGGATTTAACGTTCCCGCACTTGCATATCACGCATGCGCACTTGAATAAATATAGTTGATGGCGATACTTCGTCATTCTGAATGTCTTACGACAATTTATTTATTTTTGTGTCTTTGCGTGCCTTTACAGGTAAATTGTTGATTATATTCATTGTATCATTTATTTCTCTCATTCTCATATGTGTATTGGTGGCGTATGGAATACAGTAAGCGCACTTGAATAAATATAGTTGATGGCGATACTTCGTCATTCTGAATGTCTTACGACAATTTATTTATTTTTGTGTCTTTGCGTGCCTTTACAGGCCAGACCCCTGAACATCCAACCTCCAACCCAGAGTGTTAGAACCCAACTGCGACACATGCATTCTTTGGCACTTTCAAAATACTCAAAATGACAGTTTTCACTAATAAATCTCACAAAATATTCATTTGGGTTATTTACCCCAAATTAATTGACAGAAACCTCTTTTCCAAAGATAAACAAAACAAACATTCTTCAGTCAGACCAAAAATGTATGATCAAATTCATCAAATAATTCTCCTTTCTATTTGAAAACATACGCATGTAACATAAATCTTCAAAGATTTGTTCAGTTTTATATTTTACTAATATCGTTTTGCTTACCACAGCAACTAGTTACAGTAAGCGCGAATAGCGAAAGAGACCTATGTAGAGGCAGACCATTTATTAAATACTATCTGATCTGTACCGTCATGTTGTTTATACAGCGGCAGCCTTCAAATCGTGACGTATAAACGATATTATAATGTCTACAAAATAATAAGATAAGATATGATAACAATAAGGCATAAAATGAACACAAAATGCATGTATTTTGCTTATACTTTTTCACGAAGTACAGTTGTCATAAATTATGTTGTTGCCTTCCACGCTTTAAAGCAATTGTAATAGTGTTCTTTTTAAATACATCGGCTGTAATTGTATACAAATGTATAAATTGTGACAAGGAATGAATGTTCATGGTTTAGAGATCAGGGTCAGTTAAACTTGGACAGTAATCTAAGATTACACAAGGCATATCTTTAAAAAAAAGTGATCGATGTAGATACAGTACAGAATTAATGCCCCATAACATGTATCCATATAAGTCAAATGTCCTATTTCCGTAACAGTTTACAAGGTGGCCATACCACGTGGTATGCGACGTCATTCTGTACATCAACAGGACATAATATTCCGCTTCACATGCGCTATATATCATTAAAGTTGATGAAGAAATAAAACACAGCAGTTTTTCTGAGTTTAGGTTATAAACAAAAACTGTTGTCAGTTTCATTTTCAATGAAATAAATCAAATATTTAGTCATATTTATTATATATTTATTTCATTTAGTTTAATTTTTCACGGTATTTAATTTGCAGCTGTATTAATGTTATTTAATTGTGTTTTTTTCCAGACGCAAATAGACTAACAATTACAAATTATGCACTAAAATTTCATAACAGCAATACTTTAAACCAAAATGACAAACTTCTATATTCAGCTGAAGAATTTGTATCTAACAATGTAGGCCAAAATCAATTTTATGTTGAAAACTTACACTGATTTTGTTTTCAAAAACTGACATTAGAGAAACACAATATGTTTTGCATTGTTCATTTGTAGTATTGCAATCAATGTAATTATCTCAAATTACAACATTGTAAATGAATGTACCTATAAAAGAGTGAATAAAGATCGGAAAATCGATTTGAAATTTTACAAAACGGAAGTTTAAAAGATATGATATCTTTTAAAAATAGATGTTGTAACTAAAAAAGGAAAATAACGAAAAACGAAATGATCAGTATAGTGATAGGGTTATGTTTCGTCAGTTTTCAACATCACATTTGTATAGGTAAGTGCATTTCTTACAATTTCAAAATAAACATTTTATGAAAAAATGTGACGTTATTTAGCAGTATTAAACCTAACCGCCATATTTCAATAATGATAAAATGAAGCATACGTTTGCAAAACAATGCATTCAAGGGACTGTTAGTTAACTCGGGTTTAACGACACTTTTGACAACTTAGGTCGTGACTGAGGATCGAACCGAACTTTTCTGAAGTGTAGCACGCACGCCACGAGGTCACCAAGGGCGAGTTATGTTTTACATAAGGCATGTTTGTCATTGTACGATAAAACACGGGAAAACACTGTCTTTAAACTTTTGAATATGGATTAAATAGATGACTGAAGTGTAAAGCCTAACAGAAAGGTTCCCTGTTTCTAGTAACTTGACCGACCAACTGTTTTTTGTCAACCTAACCGTACTTTTCTTTTTCTATCGGAACTTCTGCGAGTTTTTTCTTTCCGACAATAAAATATCATTCCATTTAATTTTTTTTAACAATAATGATGAAAAAATATATGCAGACTTTTCTGCCCTATTGTTCATAGACTTAATTGAACAACAACAAAAATAAACAACAATTTTTTGCTTAAACTTTGTTATGAAACACTAATTAAAGAAGGTTAAGATTATTTTGCAGACCGCTAGAAAAGATATAAGGGCCTTCGACTGTTTGCAATCTTGTAGTTGTTAATGAACTCTGTGTGTGTGTGTGTGTGTGTGTGTGTGTCTGTTGGTGTTTTTTGATCTGCCGCATATAGTTCATGCTTTCAAATCGCATTTTAGGTTATTGTTTGTGTCTTCAACAAACAGCTAAAGGATTAAACGCACACCATTTATCATAACGTAAGGCATAAATGGACTGTAATCATGTAATCATGTCTAGACATTTGAATAAACTGAAATTTTACATTTTTCTACTGGAACCGAATTAGCATTTTTTTCTATCGACTGTTTACGTCTCTTCTTCCAGTAAAATAAATCTTCCTGTCATTATATATACATTAAACACTTATTCCGATGCTTCACTGATGTAATCGACAAGTGCGATTAATTTTCACGTGTTTGAAAAAAAAAAGATAATGTTTGTTTTTCTTTCTTTTTTTCAAATTGTCGTTTCTTCCAGAACAAAGAAAAGGGTCGCAAAATATTATCAGTTTTCTTTACAAACTGATCAGTTGACAATCCCTTTATTTGATTGATGGTTCCGCAAAATTGATAAAATCCGTCAATAATGATTTACATGGACACCTATAACAGAGGAGGTAGAAATGAAGTAACAGTAAAATGGTTTAGTGGAAATAAAAATCTACAGCTGTTGATTAGACAGACAGACAGGCAGACAAGCAGAAAAGCAGGCAGTTAGACAGACTGATAGCCAGAAGGATAACCAGCCAGCAAGCGAGACGGACAGATTTGCAGGCAGGGGGGGGGGGGGAGGCGGACAGACAGACAGACAAACAGACAGACAGTTTATGGACGTAAACTATACAGTTGTTTAGTAATAAATGAATCATTTAATCAAGTGACGAGATCACAAAAATAATGTTATGTTAAGTACAATAGAATGTAACGAATACAGTGTGTTTTCAACATGTTCAATAAAATACAATACAGCAGAAACGCAAGAGTGTTTTGTTATACAAAACATGATTTGACTTTACAATGTCTATTTATAGATAGTTTTTCTGTATGTTCTTTATTTCATATTTTCCATAATAATGAATACTCAACTATAAAAAATTTTCTAACATTCAAAATTTATAGCACAGCTACCCAACACAGAGAGACTGAAAAACACCACGGTATGTGCTTTGAATGCCGATTTTAACTTGGTCTGTGGGACAGATGAAATGATTGCCGTGCATTCTTTACAATATGCTTTCGACTTTCGCTGCGATAGTATATGTTGCGACACGTATACAAACACGGACTGTTTCGAAGATGGCGAAACTAGTGACATACAAGAACTCCGTCGCCTGTGTTCTGGTAGGACCTCCTGCACAGTGTCGTCACCGAAGACACAAACAGATTTTTGTGCACATGGTGTACAGTCTGTGTCATACATATTTCTACAATATTACTGTATTCCAGGTTAGTACATGCATCTGAATATATCTAATATTTTATTGGATTCAGTATGAAATCTCTAAATATGGTTTTGACAAACGCCGTATCGTTGTCATACGAAAGACGTAGGCACCCTATATTCGCGAATAGAGGTCTTTTACTCTAGAGAAAACACATGTATAGTTTTACTTATTGCATTAAGTTAAGAATAGGATTGTTTTTGTTATTGACTGATTGATGTATAACCAGTCAAACATTCGAACTTAATTGCTTAATTTTCTACTTTTATTTTGTGATTACTTTGCGAACATATGCACATATAACTGTTTCTACATATTCTTCGACAAAACAAAAGGAAGTTGTTACTAAGGTATTATTAGAAATAATTTTTCATTTACATGTTGCAGAAACCAGAATATCGTCCATATGCGCTAGCGGAGTGACACTCAATTCGGATGGTCTGCCTTTATATATCACCAACGAAAACTATCCACAAGTAACAACCGGAAGTTCGTCATGCTCATGTTCACTTGAAGTTTACTCCTGCTCTGCGAACATTAATTTGTATATAATTGATGCTGACCTGTTCTATGACACATCATCATGCGACCAAACAATAGTTTTCAGGGACGGAACTGACAGAACTGTGACAACTATTAACTGTGGTAACTATTACACAAACAATATACAGGTTAATCCTGTAAGCGTCCATTATACCAAGATTGATTTTATCAACAACAGCACGTCCAATCAGGAGGGATTATTCTTTATCGGACTACAAGGTGAGGATTTCATAACTTTCATAAATTTCTTTGTTGCTACATATATTAGTGGCACTGTATTGAAAATAATCTAGATTTTGTGACTAAGTCTGTCTCATGCATGTCTTCATTAAAAAGTAAATTATTACCCAACTTTCTATATAACTTGCAATTCATCATTTTTCACCTGTTTCCTGGAATTTTTGTCAAGTACGTCAGCAACAATTTATTCAGGTCGGGCAACAGTTCAAACTGTTTTTGCTATTTTGCGCAATAGGATGCGCAACAGGACGTTATAATGTGAAAGCAGGGTTTTTTCAATAAATGCTATTTAAAAGACCCTAGTGAAAGTTACTAAATTTGAATACATGTACGTTTTTCAAGGACCCTGGCGGCGCTTTACGTTCATTTGATTCCATTTCGTATTTTTATTGTACCCGAGTTTGGTGTCGGATCTGTACCGGCTCTTAGCCTAAACAAACCAAGCGTTTACGTACAATGCTCAGTTGTTAAAGATTGGGGCAGTAAAACAGCTTTATGGCGTAAATCTAAAGATATGAAACATAGTTTTTGAATTAGTCAAATTGTAAAGAATATTAGGTATACAGTTATATAGAGCATTAGGCAATAAAACAGTTATTTCATGTGTGTTTTTGGGGAAAAGTCGAACTATTGTCCCGAGGTGTCAGGGAGTTGCCCTCGGCCTAACGGCCTAACTCTATACTAAAAGTCATAATATCGTTTTCGATCTGAAACAGGATACAACCGCATTATTTTTTTCAATAAAATTGAAATATATGAATTTAAAAGTACTTCACACTGTTCACATGTTATCGTCTTTTATCGCGGTAAACGGATACAAACAGAAGTGTATTAACTCTTTGTCATATTGGCATGTTTTATTTTAAATGACTTTACACCTTTTTTACACTAAAATGTACGTGTAATGATTTGTTCTTTTTACCAAAGTCTTTTCTGAGATCTATCATTAAGGCAACTGACTGTGCATGAAAACACTTAAGGCGAGTGATATTTTTATTTATTTATTTTATTTATTTAAGTCTCATCTATACATGATTTACCTATATAAAAACAGACATAAAACAGATATAACACATACATTTCAAGTATAGCCATTCTTATTATAGAATTATATGAGACTATAATAGCTTATAAGGGGGACAACTTCATAACCTACACAGACATATACTGTCTATATTCATTACGGAGTTGTCTCCCTTATTTACATAAACTTTAAAATTCTTGATATCATACATTTACAAGTTAAAAACACCGTAAAATAGTAATTAAAAGGGATATAATATCACTTAAATTGGTCTAAAAATTCTGAGTTAAAACATACTAATCATCTGCTAAGATCTTATTTTTCTTGAGGTATTTGAATATAACATATTATTTCTTTTAGTAAGAATGTTACAACAGGTTTTTGCAAGTAATCTTATCATATCTGGGTTTGTAAAAAGAAAAACCAGTTTATCTGTTTCATTCATGGTATTGTAATCTTCATTTAAACTATAAGCCTTATTTGTTAATGCAGCTCTATCTGATTCATACATGGGGCATTCCAAAAGAACATGTTTTTCATTTTCTATGCCGACTTCACAGAACAAACATAGTCTTTCCTCTTCTGGGATATTTTCATAACGACCTGTTTCAAGTCTTAGTGGCGCTACCCCACATCTGAACCTAGACAGTGCTGATCTATGAGGATACGACATATGCATTTTACAATAACTTTCAGGTTCATATAAACTTTTAAACAGTTTATAGGTTCGGAGCTTATTTCTTCCTCTACCATTGACTCCATTTACTCGTAAAATGTCATTGTGCCACTGAATAATATGTTCGTTCATAAGACAATTTGTAATGTCTTCTAACAAGTTTCTATGTGAAAATGGAATATTGACATAACTATGTAGTCCACTGTTAACCAATTTTTCTTTAACAATAAATGTCCAGTTTTTACAGTTTCGACTTCCTTTACTTAAACACCAATTAAAAATTTTCTTATTAATCCTATAGTCATGATAGTTAAAACAACGACTCCAGTGATTACAAACAGCCTTCCATTGTTCAACAATAATAGGTTTCCATCCCGTATCACCTTGCACAGCCGCATTAGGTGTATACTTTCCGGTACCCAAGAAAAATCTCATTGCTCTGTGATGAACGGAATTTATACATGAAAACGATTTAGTGCCCCAAATGGCCGCTCCATATCTGATAATAGGTACTACATTTGAATAATATAATTTTGTGCAAACATCATAGGGAAACCCACCAAAATTTTTATATTTAGCAATGAGAAGTCCGAGGGCACGTCCAGCACTCTGCGCAACCATTTTTGCAGTAGAATTAAGATCCAAATGTTCAGTTAACAATAAACCGAGATATACATATCTATTTGAATATTCTAGAACAATTTCACCACATTTAAATACAAAATTAGATCTTGGTACAGACATTGGCCTAAAATGGACAATATGGCTTTTCTTTGCATTAACAAACATTTTATTAGTTGAACACCAGCCGTTTAATAAATTCAGCATTTCTTGTAGATCACTTTCATTTTCCGAAATTAAAACAATATCATCTGCATATAACAAGATGCAAACACGTTCACCATCAACACATACTCCTTTGCCCAGATTTTTTAACATTATTGCCAAATCATTTACGTAAATATTAAATAGTATCGTTGATAATGAACATCCTTGTCTTACCATGGTTGTGACATCAAACCATTCTGTATAATAACTATTCACACGTACAAAACATGAAACATCCTGATACAGGGATCTTATCGCAGAGAGCATCTTTGTAGACATACCTGCATTTGTAAGTTTTGACCAAAGAATACCTCTGTCAATTGAATCAAATGCCTTACTTAAGTCTATGAAGGCAGTATAAGTAGATTGCTTACTTTTCTTTCTCATATCTATAATATTTGTTAAGCTTGAGATATGATCTACAGTATTGCGTTTCTGACGAAAGCCATTTTGCTCTTCAACAATAAGATCCCTAGCATCAGTCCATTTTACAATGCGTTCACTAAGGATACTGGTATAAATCTTATACATGGTACATGCCAGTGATATTCCTCTGTATGAAAGAGGGTTTTTTAAATCAGTGGACGACGACTTTGGTATTGGGTTTATAATACTTTTTGACCACAACGCCGGTACTTGACCAGTACTAAAGCATACATTGAATAAAGTATGTAAAACAAAAACTGAGCAGTCATTTTTTAGAACCTCTGAAGGTATATGATCAATACCAGATGCCTTGTTCAATTTTGATATGTTATTTTGTTAGTTTTACTTAGAAATTCCGACTGTTCAAATTTTCCGCCTGTTATCAAATATGCTAATATATTATAGCTTCTGATGGTACTACGGAATTTAGTCTCAGCTGTGCAGCCCAGGCGGAATCATGGTGTGTGGGTATGTATGTTAGGCCAAATAAAGTTGTTTGTTTCCATTATCGTCTGTGAAAGACAATGTGAAAGCTGTTTGGTATTCTAAAAGAGATTGCATTAGTAAAAATATGATAAAACTTTTGTTTATAAACAAACAGAGCCAGTGCATCTGGCAAGAAAATATATGGCTCGATTACTGAAACAGGCTGGATAACTGAAATTTTCGTTTATATATATATTTATATATTATTAAGTTTGTTAACATTAATATAAAACTACCTGCACTGGATCAAAATGCTTGCTTGTAAGACATAATGTATCTTGTAATATCTTGTTATCTACGTCCAGACAATTTGCAAGGTATTACAATGTAAAGTAAGAGGCAACATAACGACGATTGAAATAAAGGCTAGGAGTAAAATTAGTTTTGTAGTTTCTGTAAATTAAGACTTTCAGGTATTATGTAGGTGTATTTTGTAATGTTTGACATAATATGACAACGATTTTTTTAGAGTGTAAGAAATGTTTTCACATTTACATAACTCAAAAGGAAATGTTTATGTACAGACTGCGGTTCACTCCCAGCGCTCTCGTATGGTAGCCTGGAATTAGATGACGCTGGTGAAACAGGTTATAAAGCCAAGGCTACAGTCAACTGCAGCTCTGGGTACGAAACAATCAAGTCAAGTATATCTTGCTTGGAAAATGCGACATGGGAAAATGCCGTTTGCTCTCCAAAAGGTTCTATTTTCATTTATTTCTTTGTTTGTTCCGTATATCACTCATCACCAAGGTATATCTTACAGAGTTAAAGAACAAACCTATGTTGGCCTGTTGAAAACAATGTGTTAGCTGGACGAGTTGGAAGTATTAAAAAGTACTAAGGAAGTTAAGATAAAATAAGAATATGTGTTTGCATCTTAGTTATAAATGTATAATTTGAAACATTTAAAAAGTGATAATAAATGTCAACTTCTGTTCAATTATTCCAATGCAGATTGTAGTTCAGTTCCGAGTATACAACATGGCTCAGCGATCCTTGATGATCCCGGCAACACAACTTACGGTGCCTTAGCAACAGTTACTTGTAACGATGGTTATGAAAAAAATGCAGAAACGATTCAATGTCTGGCTTCCGGGTCTTGGGAGAGTACTGTATGTAACCCTATAGGTATCTAAAATACCCATATCTAGTTGTCTTTCTAGAAATAAATGGCGTTTGGTATTTGATCTATAATTTAGGTGTATGTATAGTTTACTTCTAAAGAAATGGTCTAAAATACAGAGAAAAAGATAGTTAGTTTACCGTTCAAGAATGCATAATTTAGTTTTAAAATGTATGACGGTAGATGTAATCGTGCATTAATTGGTATGCATTTTAATAAGTCATGGCGGAACGTAACTGTAACGTATATCCATGATAAATATGAATATGTGAGGTTGATTAATGAAGAGATGCAGAGGAACAAGCATTACAAATCTGTCGGTCCGTTATAGCGCTTATCAAATACAGTATTTTGTTTTCAACACTGATAAGAACATTTCCATGAACCAATTTCCATTTCAACTTTTGCAGACTGTAATTCACTTCCTGTTATACAATATGGCAACGCTAGCCTTGATGTACCCGGCAACTCATCTTATGGCGCCTTAGCAACTGTTACTTGTAACCGTGGTTACGAAAAGAGCACCGATAAAATCCAGTGCTTAGTGTCCGGATCTTGGGAGAACGCAACGTGCACAGTTGAAGGTATAGTTGTACTGACAGTGCATAGGTGTAATAATATTTGATCACTTCTACTCATTAAGCATTTTAAATACAACGAAAACTTCATAGATCAAAAATACAGTAATTTAAAAATCTATTTCCAGTTTATTTTTAAACATTTTAAAATCTTAATTCTGTCTATAAAAGCAGACAACGAAATGAAAATTTAAAGTGCCGTAGCGTTTCCGTTTATGTTTACCTTAAATGTTTGCAACAGTGATTTCATTTATTTACTATAAATAAGTGTAATAATTTCAAGCCAAAGAAAAGTACCTAATGTCTATGTTTCGTGTAAAAAGTATATTATATTCTTGTTGCCTTGTCATTACTGTTAGATTGTGGAGATCTACCAACACTACAGAATGGCAATGTCACTCTGAGAGACAGGAGTAACACGACATATGGAGCACTTGCGGATGTAGCCTGTATAGACGGTTACAGCACAGATAAGGTGACTATATCATGCTTATACACCGGGGAATGGGAGGACGTACAAGACTGTGCAGGTAAGAAAAAAGTTATAAATTTTATCTTTAATTTATGTTTGTGTGATAATCAAGTGATAGCCAGGATTTCACAAAGACATAATTCTGAAGTCGATTGATAGGATTTCACCGAGACATAACTTTCAGGTCGATAGCATGGATTCAACCGAGACATAAATCTGAAGTCGATAGTAAGGATTTCAGCGAGACATCATGAGCGCCCTTGCTATCGTAATTTCTTGCCAAACCTTCTTAGAAACACTATTCAAGCTTATTGCAGTATTAGTCTGAAACAAGGAGTTATAGTTTTTTGTTTCAGTAGATGGTATAAGATACATATTTATCTGCGTTTGTATCTTTAAGAAGGCTTCATTTCAAACAATATCATAGAGAAAATATGATACAGTCAAAAATGATATTTTTTCAACAAATGATATTTTTCAGTTTCAGATTCGACAAGTACTACTCAGATCTATACTGATAAAAGCAAAGAAAATGTTGAAAATAAGAACAAACAGACATTTATTATAGTTATGTCAATTGTTGGTGCCATAATTGGCGCGTTCTGTGTTTTTGTTGTCGTTGTACGACCTAGTGTACATTTCTGGAAAAAAAGGAAAGGTGTGTTACTGTATATGTTAGATAATAGTCACATTTATTTTATATTTTGGTACAATGTATTGAACAAATCTATTTTATCATTACAATTCGCCTGACTGTTAAAGCCAAATATAGTTAAATGTCTAATTATAAACTTGAAGAACTATGTTATCGCGAGTATAATTAAACATTATTACATAAAATCTGTAGTAATTGAATATGTTCCTATGATTATGATAATAATGATGATGATTTTTGTTTAATGCGTACCTAGATACAGCAGTCAGCCCAGAAAGTGGAGAAGAAAAAGTACCAATTCCACAAGAAAACGGTCCGGCCAGAAAACAATCTAATATCACAACTTGTGATGAGGATGTGAACCAAACAAAGCTGACTAAGAAGTAATAAATATTTTCTTGCAGAAGAAAGCTTTACGTAAACAAAGAGCGATATCATATGTCTTGTTAGTTTTCATAAATCTAGTAACTAAATAACTTTATTGTTATTCTGTGTTCACTTTTGAATAAATACAAGAAAAGTCTTTCGTTCAACAATTTCAACTAGGTGAACAGTCTTCAATACTCAATGTCTAATGTAAGACTATGGGATAGATTAATCTTTCAAAATTCTAAGTACTTTCAAATCGATTGTATAATTTCCCTCAGCTTACTGACATTCTTTTTAGAGTATTGAACAAATTTTGGGAAGGAAATATTGTTTAAATAATGATCTGACGGGCTCCGAATCCGGGACTTTTTGCTCAGTTCAGTTCTTCAAGTTATCAGTTGAGCAAAATATACTTGTTCTCGCTTCTGAGCTTAAGATAAGTGTATTTTATCACCAAATTATTACCATCAATATCAAAATATTTTACAGACAACCACTTCCGGAAATCACCCCGCAACACAAGGTTAAACACGGGCCGATATATATAGACCATGGGGAGGCTCATATATTTAGCCTTACAATACATATCCCATTTTCTGGCAAACCTGCAAATAGACTAGAACCATTACAATTCCACAACGATAAACAAGCCAATGATGGCAAAAAGAAACGGAAGAAAAAGAGGAAAATGAAAAGGGAGGAAAAATAAATCACTTGATTGTGAGTTATATTTGTGTGAATGTAATGTTTCTGACTGTTGTTTTATAGGACTCTTGTGCACGCACTAACATGAACCAATTTGTTTGTTAAAGTTTTCAACGGACTCGAAAAAACATGTGTTCAAAGTTCTTACATATAGTTACATACAGAAACAGCCCAGCTGTAAATATTTACAATGAAGACACAGATTGACTCATATAATCAAATAATATTCAATCAAAGTTCTATGTTTAATATGTGATATTAAGAAGCGAAAGGTCATGTAGGTCTAAGACAAATCTGAGTAGATTGATATCCAAATTTCGTCTCGTATAACAGCACTGAATGTGTTGAACTTGGTCATGGAGTTTCTGTTAACTTCTGTGTTGCTAGTATATTTGCATTGAAGGCCGAAATATATATTTGCAGTATTATTTTTTTATACATTTCAGGTTATTTGTCTTCTGTTTTCGCACCTTTATTATTTGCGCACATAATTTTGTTACTTTTCATGAACAGTTTAAGAAAATAAAAAAATATATTTGATTTCTGTGTTGCTCTTGATTTGGATATCAGCAATTTAAAAATATTTCAGTGTAATAGAAATCACCAACGTATTTCCCCAATTTTTAGCTTATCTGTTTCGAAGAAAAACTCGAGCTTTAATGATCGCTAGGTCTTGTTGTGCAAAAACTTTGATCTAACCAGTTACTGAAACCCTTAAAGATATCATCACAAAACGTGGAATACTTGCTTATAATGAAAAGGTATAGTTGTAAGACAATGGGCATTATTCTAAAATACATTTTCGGAGGTAAGCACTTTTTTAAATATTTTGTATTCCTTGAATTTATTTTCAGTTTTTATCACTTCAGCTTTCTTTTTCTTTGCCATTAATTTTTTTCTGTAAAAGTCACAATCTGGAGAGATTGAATTACTTACATTGCATTGCCTAGTGTACACTTCATTATTTGCAGAATCAAATATTCTTCAAACTTTTCGACAGATATCATTTCGCAGTCAAAGTAAAGACTATAAACTAACGCTTTGTGGATGTAAATGTACTGCTCCTGTAAAGAAGTGACACTTGTTATTATCAGAAACTGAAAGGCAACTCTTGTATTAAGAATGACATTTTCAATCAGTGTTTCCTTCCTCTATGTTGGCTGTAATATTTAGTTTTACATGTATGACTGAATTTCAGGGACTACAGTGTCATAATTTTTCAAAGTAACAACATAGCACTAATTAAAACGCCGATTATGTAAAGCCTACAGTACGCTGAGACCTTTTTCTACTTTGTCCCATGATTGTAATAGATTTTCTTTTATTGAGTGACAGTAACATAAAACAAATTTTACTTCTTACTCAGAAACATTAAGTTAAATATATTTTATTTGATTCCGTTGAAGTAATTGTTGAATTGAATTGTTGAAATAAGAGTGCACTAGTTGACCATTCCATTACACATCACATTGTTCTGTATAATTGTTTTTTTCCGTAAATAAGACACTATATTACATTTGTCTTATATTAGATGCTTCCAGATTACATATTATTACCAATTATTAGATTACAGTCTGTACGGAGAGATGATGTTCTTTACCACATGTGCATATATGCTCGATCTCAGATTGTTTACACTTCATGCCTAACTTAACAAAAGTAAATTACACAGAAGTAAGATGCTTGCTACTATTTTGTGAAGTTCAGAAAACCATTATGTGTAGAAAATTTCCGATTAAACCAATCAGTGAAACTAGCTTTACATCTTCAATTAGTCAACCAGAATAATAAAACTAAAGCTCACCAGCGTTTGAACCATATTCACCCTCTGTTCTCGTAGGCTCTTAACACACTTGAATACATTGATATAAACTTTGTTTTGTCCCTGTTCTGTCCGTCTGTCTAGTGCTATAAATGTCCCTGTTCGTCTAGTGCTATTACTGTAATATAGAATAGACTATAGAAATACATAGGCTGTACTGTTACAGGAACGTTAAGTCTGAAGGCAATTCAAATAAATATTGGTGCTAGGCAGAACAAAGCAATTAAATCAAAATGTACTTTTACTCTCGATTACTCCATTCTAGGCCTTTAAAGTAAAGGAGTATTTAAAATTTAAGCGATCGTTTTTGACATACATTATGCATCGGTATATGATGATGGCCAAAATGTAAACAGTTTCTTCAATGTTTACCTGTGTTGAATATGTGTTTCCTCCTTTAAAGCTAAATTTCAAATGTGTACACACCTTTTGAGCGTAAACAGGAACTCTTATTACCTTTTTATTCTCAACAGACACATGCTTTTAAACATTATGGATGTGTCACTATCAACTATTTAAGACCAATGCCCTTCCAGAATAAAAAGGGTTTTTCCGATCGGTCCCTCTTTTTTGGCCAAAATATAGAGTTTGTTCATTCGAATTTACCAGTGAAAATACTCATAAAAATAGTAAAATGAACTTTAAGTATAAAATTTTCATATCTATTTCATATATAGGCAGTTTCTAATCAGCAATGTGTCCATACGTACGAACAATGATAGGTACTGTTGTAATAAATGACTGAACAATTGTTCATACGTTCAAACAAACCTTGTAAAACAGTAACTTGTCAGAACTTTTTTTTTCATTAAGAAAGAAGTTGAGTCATGCCATTTGTTCGTACGTACGAACAAATGTTGTTTTCAAAATCAATGAAATGACTCACTTCACACATTTTGTTCGTACGAACGAACACGTGTAGTTTTCAAAATCAATGAAATGACTGACTTTCACACATTTTGTTCGTACGTACGAACAAGTGTAGTTTTCAAAATCAATGAAATGACTCACTTCACACATTTTGTTCATATGCACGAACAAGTGTAGTTTTCAAAATGAATGAAATGACTGACTTCACACATTTTGTTCGTACGTACGGACAAGTGTAGTTTTCAAAATCAATAAAATGACTGACTTAATGCATTTTGTTCATACGTACAAACAAAGTACAAGGTTTTTCAAATGTTGTAAATGACTGACTTCTTTCAATGAAGATTTAGTTGCTCAGTGGAAGGTGTGAAAATAAAAATGAATCAATTTTGTTCGTATGTATGAAAAAAAAATTATAGCTCAATGATTGTTGTAGTAAGAAAGAGTTCTGAACAGAAAGCAAAGTTTGTTCGTGCGTATGTACAAATAATAACATTTGAGCGATGCAAGATATATGTATAATATGCATGAAGCCATAAAAATAACTTTGAGTGCATATGAAATGCATACAGGTGTCAGGATTCAATAAGGATGCAATATGCAAAGTATCATCAAGATTGGTCAATTTAAACCCAATTTATTAAACAGTAACTACTTTTCTATATTCAGTATTGTTTACTAACAGTGACAAGAGATTTTAAAAGTATCTCATGTTGCCATTTAAGATAAATAAGCCCTTTCCCTGGCAGCCATGCCTTTTCTACACAAAATAATACACTATTCTACACAAAACATCAGCAATATATTCAGACACATTTAGACAAAATTAAGCTAAATTCAGATCTAATTTCAGACGAATTCAGACACAATTTTTCATGAGTGGTGTCATTTTCAGTAAAATAAATCAAATATTTAGACATATTTATTATTTATTATATACTTATAAATGAAATATTGAGAAATATTGATGAAATAAATTGTGTATTTTCATTTTCCGTATTTTCACTGTAAAAATTTATTTTTCACTGCAGTGAAACATATTTTTCGTATTTTCACTGGTGTCTTGCCGGACTACTTTTTTTAAATTCAGCCAATACACTAAATTAAAGGGGAATTCTTTCGAATCTTAAGGTCAAAAAAAAAAGAGAAAAGTATATAATAAACAGAAAATTCAAGTTTTTTCTATAAATACGGGATTTATTTTCATCTTGTGGTATGAAAATTATCATATTACACTCGTGGCTATTGCCACTCGTGAAATATTTATTTTCATACCACTCGATGAAAATAAATCCCGTATTTATAGAAAAAACTTGAATATCCTCTATATATTTATTGCATCTAGTTTATTTTTTCACGGTATTCAGTTTGCAGCTGTATTAATGTTATTAAATTGTATTGTTTCCAGACACAATTGGGGACATTCCTGATAACAAATTATCTCCCTTACTCAGATAACATCAAAGGTAGACCAAATAGCAAATCGGTCCTTTCAGTTGGAATCCTCTGACTTTATCCTTGTTTCTAATTGTGATGGTTTTGACTTTTAGTTGTGAAAATTGTCATTTATATGTTAAATAAAAAGTTAGGATTATCAAAATACAACGATAATGGTGTTAACAAAACATGTTGCAAAACTTAATGTGTAATCTGACTACCACTGTTGCAAATAATTAGACTTAATTATCACCTTACCAAAAGAGAAAATAGCGATAAAAGCAGAGGAATCCAAATGGAAGGACCAATGTAATATCAGAGAGTATTCAGGGAAGACAATCCACTAATGTCCCCCATTAGAGTATCAATTAAAAATTATGCCCTAAAATTTCATAACAACAGTGCTTTAAACTAAATGGCAAACTTCCATATTCAACTGAAGAATTTGTATGTAACTATTTATTTTTTTAAAAATTTAAGTCAAATCAATTTCACGCTGAAAACTTACACTGATTTTGCTTTCAAAAACTGACATTAGAGAAACAACGTATGTTTTGAGTTATTCATTTGTAGTATTGCAATCAATATAGTTATTTCAAAATACAAAATGTTTTCCCATAGAATAACGAAAAGAGATCATAAATCGATTTGAAATTTGCCAAAACGGAAGTTTAAAGATATGCATGATTTCGTTTTCTTAAAATACATGGATGTTGTCACTGAAAAAGGAACATAATGAAAAACGAAATGATAAGTATACTGATAGGGTTATGTTTCGTAAGTTTTCAACATCACATGTGTACAGGTAAGTGTATTTCTTACAATTTCAAAATAAAATTTTATGAAACGATGTGACGTTATTCAGCTGTTACCTAAGCTTACCGCCACTAGTGACGTTATTCAGCTGTTACCTAAACTTACCGCCACTTGTGACGTTATTCAGCTGTTACCTAAACTTACAGCCACTTGTGACGTTATTCAGCTGTTATCTAAACTTATCGCCACCAGTAACGTTATTCAGCTGTTACCTAAACTTACCGCAAACAGTGACGTTATTCAGCTGTTACCTAAACTTACCGCCACCAGTGACGTTATTCAGCTGTAACCTAAACTTACCGCCACTAGTGACGTTATTCAGCTGTAACCTAAACTTACCGTTATTCAGCTGTAACCTAAACTTACCGCCACTAGTGACGTTATTCAGCTGTAACCTAAACTTACCGCCACTAGTGACGTTATTCAGCTGTAACCTAAACTTACCGCCACTAGTGACGTTATTCAGCTGTAACCTAAACTTACCGCCACTAGTGACGTTATTCAGCTGTAACCTAAACTTACCGACACTAGTGACGTTATTCAGCTGTAAGCTAAACTAACCGCGACTAGTGACGTTATTCAGCTGTTACCTAAACTTACCGCGACTAGTGACGTTATTCAGCTGTAAACTAAACTTACCGCCACTAGTGACGTTATTCAGCTGTTACCTAAACTTACCGCCACTAGTGACGTTATTCAGCTGTAACCTAAACTTACCGCCACTAATGACGTTATTCAGCTGTTATCTAAACTTTCCGTTACTTGTGACGTTATTCAACTGTTACCTAAACCTACCGCCACAAGTGACGTTATTCAGCTGTTACCTAAATCTACCGTCACTTGTGACGCTATTCAGCTGTTACCTAAACTTATCGCCACTAGTGACGTTATTCAGCTGTTACCTAAACTTAAACTTACCGCCACATTTCAAAAATGTTGAAGCATACGTCTTCAAAAAATGCATTACAGGGACTGTTAGTTAACCCGGGTTTTCGTTTGTTTGTTTGTTTGGTTGTATTTTTTTTAATATGCTTAATTATCCCTATTAAAAATGAAGCATCGTTTAAATATCAAATACATTTCCCAATTATCAAATTAGTTTACATTTATATAAAAGGAATTGATTTGAAAACTAATCGAATTATATACCGCATATAATTCATGCTTTCAGATGGCATTTTAGGTTATTGTGTGTGCCTTCAACAAACAGCTAAAGGATTAAACGCACACTATTTATCATAACGTCAGGTATTAATGGACTGTAATCATGTCTACATATTTGAATAAACTGAAATTTAACATTTTTCTACTGGAACCAAATAAGCAGATTTTTTTTTTATCGACTGCTAACGTTTCTTCTTCCGGTAAAAAAATCTTTCTGTCATTATATAAACACTTATTCCCATGCTTCACAGATGTAATTGACAAGTGCGAGTAATTTTCACGTGTTTGAAAAAAGGGTAATGTTTGTTTTTCTTTCTTTTTTTAAATCTTCGTTTCTTCTAGAACAAAGAAAGGGGTTGCAAAATATTATCAGTTTTCTTAACAAACTGATCAGTTGATAATCCCTTTATTTGAAAACTGATAAAATCCGTCAATGTTGATTTACATGAACACCTATAAGAGCGGAGGTAGGAATGAAGTAAAATGGTTTAGTGGAAAAGCTATTGATTAGACAGACAGACAGACTTACCGCCACTAGTGAGGCAGTTAGACAGACTGATAGCCAGACGAATAACCAGCCAGCAAGCGAGACAGACAGATTTGCGGGTAAGCAGACAGACATACAGACAGACAGTTTATGGACGTAAACTATACAGTTGTTTAGTAATAAACGAATCATTTAATTAAGTGACGAGATCATAAAAATATAGTTATTTTTAAGTACAATAGAATGTAACGAATACAGTATGTTTTCAATAAAATACAATGCAGTAGAAACGCGAGAGAGAAATGTTTAACAAAACATGATTTGACTTTACAATGTTTATTTATAGACATTTTTCTTTATTTTATATTTTCTATAATTATGATTACTCAACTGTAAAGTATTTCTGACATTCAATATTTATAGCACAGCTACCCAACACAGAGAGATTGAAAAACCTCACGGTATGTGATTTGAATGCCGATTTTAACTTGGTCTGTGGGACAGATGAAGTGATTGCCGTGCATTCTTTACAATATGCTTTCGACTTTCGCTGCGATAGTATATGTTGCGACACGTATACAAACACGGACTGTTTCGAAGATGGCGGCACTGGTGACATACAAGAACTCCGTCGCCTGTGTTCTGGTAGGACCTCCTGCACAGTCTCATCATTGAAGACACAAACAGGTTTTTGTGCATATGGTGTACAGTCTGTGTCATACATATTTCTACAATATTACTGTATTTCAGGTTAGTACATGCATCTGAATATATCTTATTATCGCCGTTCCTGGACGGCGATATATACAAATAAAAAGATTTGAACAATTTTGCCTGTACACCGCCTGCCTTTAGCCAATCAAAGACATCAAAAAAATTCAGCAAGGGATGCGTAAATGGACTCGTCCAACCGCCATGTTTGTCGGATTACTTATTCGTACAACTGAAAAATGCCATCATCAATGTACGAACTCAGTACCAGTCTTCAGGCTCATGCAGGATTAACACAGGATAATCGCAATATTGTTTTGCTATATGTCATTTCTAACAAGAGAATGTAGTCTAAATAAGAGTATGTTTAGTTTGTTTTTCCCAAAACTTATAGAAAAAAAACGCTTGCTTCCGGGCGATTCTAATCAGGATATATCTTTGTTTTATATATGTTTGTTTAGGGTCAGGGCAATATCGTATTTTTTTACCTAAAATTTCTTCTGTTTAAATTGTACATGTAATACTCTTATAATATTGAAGAATAGTGTCTAGCTTTTGTTAAGTACATGTGTATCCATTTTTAAAAAAAGTAAAAAAGCTACGCAAATAGCTAATAAATTATGCGTAGACTGGTTTACAACAAACCAATATTTACAAGGTTTTTAATTCTGCAAATTATCAGTGTTAAAATATAGTTCAGTACAAAAGAAATCTTTACAATTTTAACATGATGTATAAAGATATTGGCATGCTTTTCATAAAGGAGCCAAATCATCCGCTTTCAAAAATAGTCCAGCTACAATAAAAATTACAATGTATATTTCATCTTCTTTATAATTTCTCTGTGAAAATTATCAACTATAACTTCGCTTTTCACTGCAAAGCATGTTATAAAATTATCAAATTAATGAATGACGAACATGAAATACATTTATCTATGGATAAGACGTCATACATGTCTGAACGGTGATTTCAAGCATTTTTGGAAATGCTAATACTTCTATCTTATTGTATTCAGTATAAAATCTGTAAATCGGGTTTTGATGAACGCCGTATCGTTGCCGTACGAAAGACGTAGGTAACCTATGTTCACAAACAGAGGTCTTTTACTCTGGAGAAAGCACATGTATAGTTTTACTTACTGTATTAAGTAAAAAATAAGATTGTTTTTGTTATTAACTGATTGATATATAACCAGTCAAGCATTCGAACTTCAATGTTCAGTTTTTTACTTTTATTTTGTGATTACTTTTCAAACATATGTACATATAACTGTTTCTACATATTGTTCGACAAAACAAAAGGAAATTGATACTTAAGAATCATTAGAAATAATATTTCATTTACATGTTGCAGAAACCAGAATATCATCCGTATGCGCTAGCGGAGTGACACTCAATTCGGATGGTCTGCCTTTATATATCACTAACGAAAACTATCCAGAAGTAACAACCGGAAGTACGTCATGCTCATGTTCACTAGAAGTTTACTCCTGCTCTGCGAACATTAATTTGTACATAATTGATGCTGACCTGTTCTATGACACATCATCATGCGACCAAACAATAGTTTTCAGGGACGGAACTGACGGAACTGTGACAAATATTAACTGTGATAACTATTACACAAACAATATACAGGTTAATCCTGTAAGCGTCCATTACACCAAAATTGATTTTATCAACAACAGCACGTCCAATCAGGAGGGATTATTCTTTATCGGACTAAAAGGTGAGAATTTGTCAGTGTATTTATCAATAATTTCTTTGATTGGTGCATAAATTGGGGACATTGTATTGAAAAGAAACTAGATTTTTTTTCACAGACAAGAGTAAAATGAGACTGTCTCGCGCATGTTTTCGCAAAAAGGAAACTACAAGTGTAGTTTAAACGAAACAGGATTCATTCGCATATAAATGTTCAATAGAATTGAAATATCTTCAAAACTTCATATTGTTCACATGTTATTGTCTATTATCGCGGTAGGCGGATAAAAAAAATTGTGTAAGAATTCTTTGTCATATTGACATCTCATTCTAAATAGGATTTTACACTTTTTTTACACAAAAAAAGTTAGTGTCATGATTCTTTCTTTTCACCGAAGTTATTTGGCGACTGACTATGCATTGAAACACTTATTGCTGTAAGTATATAAGTAAATTAATAACAACAACAGTTTATTCAGCAATTAAGCAATAACACATTGCTTCTAGCCTACATAAGTCCATATAATGTTACACATGATTGTAGTGAAAATGGAAACAGTGAATATTTTGGTCTAAAGCATAAATACCGTCACGAGCTAACAATTTGGCTCCTGTCCACTTCACAGTCAACATTTGGCCTTTTCTCGTTCCGTCGCCGGGAAAAGTTCCCTTCGTTTTGTTCAGGACCGTTTTTGTTTGCTGGACACCAACCCCTTTACTTTTGGCTTTCAGTTCGTCTGCTTTGTCCCTACGTGCACGTTTTCTCGTGCTTTGTAATTCTGAAACTTAGCGAGTATCGGTCGTGGCCTGTGGTTTTCTTCTGTCCGATCCTATGAGCACGGGCACTATCGACTGGTTCAAGAATATCGAGATCGTCCTTAATAAGATTCAAAATAAGGGCCTCACAGTCTTCTGAATCGCTCTCTGGAATTCAATGAAATAATAAATTATAACGAAGACTGCGAGATTCGAGATCGTCAACCTTCTTGACAGCTTATTGTCTCTTTCTAATGTAGACACCTGTCATTCAAAAGACTGGCATAATTCTTTCAAATTGTTTATGTCTAATTTTGATTTTTCTAGTTTTTTTTCGTCTCGTCATACTCCGCACTGAGAATCAATGCTGAATTTTTCTACAGTTTCAAGCCTATGATCCATTGTTTTATAATTGGTTTCGAGATCCTCTACTTTTGTATTAATTCTATCTACAGTTTTTTTTTCTAAACTATCAATTTTTAACATCTTTTGTTTAATTAATTTTACGTCTTCAATAAGTTCTGTCGCCCAGCTTGACGGTGACGTATTCTGCTGAATCGTATTAAATGGAGGTGACTGAAAATACTGCAAATATTGTCCGGTATATTGCGAATTCATAAAATTAGCCATACCTTGATTCTGGTTTGGAAAAAAAAAAAACCTTGCACGTTTTGCATATTTGGAAGTGAGGATGAAATATTTATACGCTTATTTTGAACACAATCCGATAACCCTTTGTTAATGCTTGTCACATTACTCGACGTGTTGTTCGCTGAAGCGTTTTTCCCACTGCCGTGTGTACTAGCCTGTGTATTATCCGTGTAAAGAGGTAACGAAGCTTTCCTTTTCCCTTTTTTATTCCGGTTATTTTGATTCCCAGAGTATTTCTAGTGGATTTCTTTTCTTAGTAGGCATGTAGCTGTAAGTTATACAGAAACTTAAGAAACGAAATAAGTCCAATTTGTTACGAAATTTCCACATATTTCCCATAAACAGGGAGAGCTCAAATTTCGTGACTTATCACTACATCATGTGACATCGTTGATACATTGACATTGTAATGAAATACAAAACGAATGGCAATTGTGTTTCAAGAATCTTGTTTTATATTCGTTTCAGCGTCTTATTGAGTTTGTCATTCAGTCAGAATATCCTAACACTAACTAAACAGGGTCTTTTCATAAAAATACAAAACGTTATTTTTGACTTTTGTCTTTTATTTCAACTACTTACATTCAACAACGCTGTCGATACGTTAATCCATAATGTGATACATTACAGCTTCTGATGATACTACAGCATTTAGCCTCAGCTGTGGAGCCCAGGCGGAATCATGGTGCGTCGGTATGTACGTTAGGCCAAATAAAGTTATTTCTTTACAGTATCGTCTGCGAAATCGATGTGAACGCTGTTTAGCATTCTTAGTGCCGGACTGGAGATTGCATTAAGAAACTAAATAAATAAATGAATAAATAAACAAGAAAGAGCCTGTGGAGTTTGCAAGAAATATCAGGGTTGACTGGATTACTGTAAACATAAAACTTATATTTATATGTTTTTCGTTAAGTTGTTTCCAGTGGTATAGACACCTCTACTGGAACAAAATGCATGCTTTTAGGACATATGTGTCTTGAAATATCTTGTTACCTACGTCCAGACAACGTTCAAGGTCTATCCAATGAAAATAGTTCTGTAGCTTCTGAAAATTAAGACTGTATAGTAACATGTAGGTGTGTTTGATAACGTTTGACATAATATGAGACAGGTTTTAATAGAAGATGAAAAAGTTTGTTGCATTTAGATATCTCAAAAGGTAATTGTATGTACAGACTGCGGTTCACTCCCAGCGCTCTCGTATGGTAGCCTGAAATTAGATGACGCTGGTGAAACAGGGTATGAAGCCAAAGCAACCGTCAATTGCACCTCTGGTTACGAAACGATAAAGTCAGATATACCTTGCTTGGAAAACGCGACATGGGAAAATGTCGTTTGTTCTTCAAAAGTGTTTTTTCATTTATTTGTTTGTGCCATATATCGCTTATTACCAGAGTAAATCCTATAGCGTCAAAGAACAAGCTTTTGTTGGCCTATTGAAAACAATGTGTTAGCCCAACAAGTTGGAAGTATTTTAGATTTATATAGGAAGTTAATAAAACAGAATAAAATATATATTTACAGCTAAGTTAAAAAGATATAATTTGAAACATTATAAAAGTAATAATAAATGTAAACTTCTATTTTGATCAATTATTCCACTGCAGATTGTAGTTCAGTTCCGGTTATACAACATGGTTCAGCGATCCTTGATGATCCTGGCAACACAACTTACGGTGCCTTAGCAACAGTTACTTGTAACGATGGTTATGAACAAACTACAGAAAAGATTCAATGTCTAGCTTCCGGGTCTTGGGAGAGTACCACGTGTAACCCTATAGGTATCTAAGATATCTATATTTAGCTGTCTTTCTAGAAATGAAAGACGTTTGATATTTGTTCTATAATTTGGGCATATGTATAGGTTACTTCTCAAGTTATGTTCGAAAATGCAGAAAAAGATAAGTTTACCGTGTATACGGCGAATTGAATTGTGAATTGATTGATATGCATTTGCTTTAGCCACAGCGGAACGCAACTGTATAACCATGATAAAATATGAATATTTGAGTTTGTTAAATCAAGAGGTAGAGAGGTACTAGCATTGCCAACCTGTCGGTGAAGACAATACTAGCGCTTCGTTTATCAAATGAAGTATTTCGTTTGTATGATTAAAGCACTGAAAAACATATTTCCATGAACCAATTTCTATTTTCACTTTTACAGACTGTCATTCACTTCCTATTATACAATATGGCTACGCTAGCCTTGATGTATCCGGAAACTCATCTTATGGTGCCTTAGCAACTGTTACTTGTTACCGTGGTTACGCAAAGACCACCGATAAAATTCAGTGCTTGGTGTCCGGGTCTTGGGAGAACGCAACGTGCACAGTTGAAGGTATAGTTGTACTGACAATGCATAAGGGTTATAATATTTAATCAATTCTACTTGTTTAACATGTTAAATACAACGAAAACTTCATAGCTCAAAATCACAGTAATTGAAAAAAGTATTTCCAGTTCATATTTTGAACTTTTTTTAAATCTTAATTCTGTCTATAAAAGCAGACAACGAAATGAAAATTTAAAGTGCCGTAGCGTTTCCGTTTATGTTTACCTTAAATGTTTGCAACAGTGATTTCATTTATTTACTATAAATAAGTGTAATAATTTCAAGCCAAAGAAAAGTACCTTATGTCTATGTTTCGTCCAAAAAGTATATTATATTCTTGTTGCCTTGTCATTACTGTTAGATTGTGGAGATCTACCAACACTACAGAATGGCAATGTCACTCTGAGAGACTGGAGTAACACGACATATGGAGCACTTGCGGATGTAGCCTGTATCGACGGTTACAGCACAGATAAGGTGACTATATCATGCTTATACACGGGAGAATGGGAGGACGTACAAGACTGTGCAGGTAAGAACAATTATATTTATGTATGTGTGATAATCAAGTGATGCAATAGTTTGCTTTGTGGTAATAAAGCATAAAGTACATAAGTCTGAATTCGATAGCAAGGATTTCACCGAGACATCAAGAGCGCCCTTGTTTCCTAATTTCTTGTCAAACCTTCTTGGAAACGCTCTTCAAGCGCATTGCATCAACAGTCTGACACCAATTAAGAAGTTATAGTATTGTCAGTAGGAGGTATTAAATACATATTCAACTGAGTTTGTATCCCCAAGAAGGCTTCAAACAATACCATAGAGAAAATGTAATACAGGCAGAAATGATCCTTCTTTAAAAAATGATATTTTTTACTTTCAGATACGACAAGTACCACTCAGATCAATACTGATAAAAGCAAAGAAAATGATGGAAACAAAAACAACCAGACATTCATTATTGTAATTTCAGTTGTTGGTGCCATAATTTTTTTTGTCGCTGTAGGACTTGGTTGTAAATTCTGTAAAAAGAAGAAAGGTGTGTTGGTCTTAATGTTAGATTATAGTCGCATTTGTTTTACATTCTACTACAATATTTGCTTTATCATTACAATTAACCTAAGTGTTTGAGAATTTTTGCCAAAACTAAATATATATAAACGTTTAATTATAAACCTCCAAAATCTACGTTATTGCGCGTAGAATTAAACATTTTTACATAAAATCTGGAGTTAATTGAATATGTTCCTATGATTATCATTATTATGATGACGACGATGATGATGATGATGATTATTGTTTAATGCGTACCTAGATACAGCAGTCAGCCCATAAAGTGGAAAAGAAAACGTGCCAATTTCACCAGAAAACGTTCCGGTAAGAAAACAATCTAATATCATAACCGATGATGGGAATGTGAACCAATCAGAGCTGACTAAGAAGTAATATATATATATATTCTTGCAGAAGAAAGCCTTACGTAAAAACGAACGATATCATATTTCTTCATAGTTTTCATAAAACAATTAATTAGATAACTCTATTGTTATTCTGTGTTGTTCACTTTTGAATAAATACAAGCAAAGTCTTCCATTCAACAAGTTCAACAAGATGAACAGTCTTCAATACGGCATGTCTGATGTTTTACTGTGAGATAAATTAATCGTTCTAAATTCTAAGTTCTTTCAAATCGATAAATCGATATAATTATTTCTGCAGCTTATTGACTTATTGTTTCCAGAGTGCTGAACAAATATTGGGAAGTAAATATGTTTTATTATTGATCTGACGGGCTTTGAACTCGGGACATTTTGGTCAGATCAGCCATCAGTTGAGCAAAATATACTTGTTTTTTGCTTCAGAGCTAAACTTAAGGGTATGTTATCGTCAATATCCAAATATTTTACAGACGACCATTTCCGGACATCACACCGCAACACAAGGTTAAACACGGGCTGATACATATAGACCATGGCACGGCGCATTTATTTAGCCTTACAATACACATCCCATTTTCTGGCAAACCTGCATATAGACTAGAACCATTACAATTCCACAACAATAAACAAGCCAGTGATGGCAAAAAGAAACGGGAGAAAAAGAGGAAAATGAAAACGGAGGAGAAAAAAATCAATAGATTGTGAGTTTTTTTAGTGTGAATCTAACGTTTCTGACTGATGTTATATAGGACTATTGTGCTCGCACCATTATAAAACCATTTAGTTTGTTTAAATTTTCAACGGACTCGAAAAGCAAGTGTTTAAAGTACTAAAATAGGTATGTCAATGCAGACAGAGAAATAATTCCATGAAAAAGTCAACCTTCATCTTCAGAGCTATCAAAGTCGTGGCTGAAGATGAACGAAGTGTGTACTATCACATCAATACAAATTATTGTCGTATCTGTCAGAAGATTACCAGTACATTAACAAGCCATAGTAGGCCTACATTAGTGTTGATTTATCAAACATGAACATGTCCTACTATACGTAGTACAAACACAAGCCATGCCAAAACGAGATATTGTGAGATTTCACATGTAGCCAATCTGTGTTATTTTTAGTCTTTGGTAATATGTAACTTAATTAGTTTTCGTATAAGATACGATATATATTAAGAAATATGTCAACTTTTTTTTGTAAAATTATCATTTTCTTGGGACTAGAAATTCAGTATAGAACAAATAGTGGTCCATATTCCTATTTGGGGCGATTATATCATCTCTTATTCGCTTTTTTTTATCGTGATATTTTACGAATCTTCAATGTTTTCACTCCAAGCTTACACAATTTGTATAATGTTTAAAATCAGAATTCACATCTGTAGTTCCGCACTTGTATGTGAATAATGGTGACAAGTTGTTTTTTGTGCACTATCAAGAAAAGGGCAACAGCGGTAATCAAACGTATACTATTATTGTTGAATGCCCGTGTGTCTTCCACATGTGAATCATAAGACTCCTGTTGCTAGAATACTGCTTTTTGCAAAGTGTGTACCGGGATATTTAGGGAAAAATAATATGACATAAAGACACACTGATATACTGAAAAACATTCCTTTTTAAAGTAGAAACAGTAATGCAGAACTTTCAATACTCTTTAACTTGTGTAAATAAAAAACATTTCACTACCGGTTTGAGTTTAAACTCCACTCTAGTCGTTTTGTTTTCCCCTTTTCTTTCTGTATTTGTTTCAAAACTTTAGCCATTACTAAAATTATACAAATGTTTATACTGTTTGTAATATAATTCAAATATAATAGCACGTAATAACATAATAATTATATGCATGAAAACCGGGTATCAACGTGTTCAATTAGAAATGAAAATTACACAGTAAACATTTTTGTTTACGTTATGCCTAAATGTTCAGAACACAACAGGAAAGAGATTCATTAAATCTTGGATAATTGTAGCTGCAGTCGTAGTTCCCACTTAGGGATGTACCTTTTTAGTCATTAGATTTCTATGTATGATTACAGACTGTAATTCTGATACCTTTAGATCAGACTTTGAAAACAAAATGATTAAGAAATGTTTGCCACTTTGCTGGATCGATCTACAAATTCTGATGAGGTTTGAAGCCAGAAAGTAAATATTTTGGCAAAAGAGTTGCATATTGTCTAAATTTTGTCACGAGATAGTTAGTCGCTTTAATTAGGTCAATAACAGAGGTACATACACATTTCATGTTGAAAACTGAGGAGACATGGCTTTCGGTGATTAATGTGTTGTTTCTGGCATGTCACGCTTTCTGCAAAAATACTGTTTAAAAGATTTCTTAAAAAAATATGCTTTATTTAATCATGCCGGGACATTCTTATGAACTTTTATTTTACTGTAAGGATATAGTTTATCAATATTTCAAAAATACTTGTACTTAGATCTTAGAAAGATGAGATATTGTCGAGATGCCTTGTGTATTTTACACTTAAACCACATTCAATCACTACGTGCTTTAAACTAAGTCCATACTTCGTCTGTACTGCACCATTAGTCCCACACATAAGTTGGCAGAATGTAATCCTAAAACATTAAATTTATACAGGAGAAAGTTAAATTCGATGCTTTTATATCTATATTTTATCATTTTACGCATAAAATCTAGCTTATTCGTAAAAATTGAAGAAAAACATTTGTTATTTTTTTTTTTTCATAACTTGCGATTTCTCACCTAAAGTTCAAGGGAGTATGACGAAATATCAGCCATCCAAGTGATTTAGAAGAAAAATCTTTGCACAATTTAATTCTAATTAAGGGCTAATTAATAAAATATGTTTTTGCATTTTTTTTGGAACACTAGACTTCTTGAAAAGAAAACGTCACCTGTCTTCAAATTGTTGGGGATTTTTTTTGGCGCACCTCAGTCACCAGAATACTCGCACCCCACCTGAACAATAACACCGGCGGCAGTTAAGTCACCAGAATACTCGCACCCCACTTGAACAATAACACCGGCGGCAGTTAAGTCACCAGAATACTCGCACCCCACTTGAACAATAACACCGGCGGCAGTTAAGGTGTGCATTTAGCAACCGTGTCAGTTGTAGCAGCTGGCATATAGATTAATATTTCTTCTAATTTGAACTGAACCATGTATATGACCTTTCTAGCTAAATGCCAAAGAAAGCAAATATATACAAGCGGAAAATAAAACTGTGCATGGGTATAATATGCTATAACCTAGGAGGTATGTAACAAATCGCTGAAAATTTTCATTAGGGTTTTAGCTGACATTATTTGACACCAGCTCAATTGATATTGTTATTGCATCGGCAGCGTCTTTGATAGAGATTGTTTTCACATACGTTCTCTAAATAAAGTTCAACTCATCATCACCGTCAATCGTAACAACTCGGCCTTTTCTGACAACTTCGTAAAAATACCTCGTATGTAAGTTTATGAATACCCCAAATGGTAAAATAGCCTCGGCTTTGATAAAATTATAAACAAACATGGCAGAATTCAAGCAATGTTTGTCTTATGGAGGAGACAAAAATGAAAATAAATTTAATTTAAAGCATGAACAGAAAGAGGCTTTAAGAAATGTCTTCAATAAAGCAGACACCATTTGTGTTACAAAATAGTCCAATATGGCGGCTACCATATTATTTCCGAGGTGACTTACTGAAGTCGCCTGAGGTGTTTCGAATGCATTACCGTGTATATGCACTACAGGAATCGATGCATGCTTGACAACGACGCCTCATTGGTGCGACAAGTGTGCTGAGAAATGCCTGAGAAATACCATTGGATATTCTCGCAAGCGCACGTGACAGGTCAGGTTACGTCAACGGAGGCGATATAAGCTCATCCCACAGGTGTTCTATAGGCAACAGATCCGGTGACATTGCAGGCCAGGGCAGTACATTTACATTGTTCTAAATCAAGAAGTCGGTGAAGACCCCTGATACTTGCGAGCGAGCGTTATCCTGTTGCAGCGTGGCGTTATTTTGCTTTACAAAAGGAAGGACGTCAGACCGGATGAATTCGTCACGGTATCTGATGCCTGTAAGAGCGCCGTCCACAATCACAAGAGCTGTTCTGCCACGAGATGAGATGCCACCCAAACCATGACACTACCTCCGCCAAATGGACGTCATTAATCACAAATCTGTCAAGGAAACGTTCACCAACACGACGGTACACTCCGTGAAAAGAACACGTGCCAAGTCCTGCTGTGTGAAGTGTTTTTGTCGTCCACACCAGGCAAAACTTGCTACATGATGACGTTGCATGAGAACAAGACGTGTGGCTGGCATGACGTCGTGGACGTATGCCCCGTTCAAACAATCGATTACGTACCGTTTGGGTATTAATTCTTCTAAGGCCACGATTACTTCTAGCCGTCAACGAATCAGTACATATCCTGGCGACTAGAGGTCTCTGGTGGTCCCAAACTGTTGGTACCGTCTCCACAAGGCGTCTACTGTTCTTTGGGTCACACCAAATTGTCTGGCAACTTCAGTAAGACGTACACTAGCTTCGATCGCGGCATCTGTCAGTCTCATTCAACACTTGCATGGAGTATCAAAGACGTTTTTCAAAATAATGTTTGTTTTGTGTCTTACAGATATTAACACTACGCTTTTACACAGGTTTACACGACAAGCGTGTTTGAGATTGACTGCTGGCCGAAAAAAAAACACATGAAAACAAAGACTTTGGCCAGACAGACAAACTACCAATGCAACTCATGCACCGACCGATGTAAATGACCGAGAGGGATACACAACTTACCTCTGTAAATTTTCAAGCTTTTATTAATAAAACTGACTGATACATGCACACATGCAAAGTTTCTTTTTTCCGCTAGTATATTTGTGTTTCTGTAGGTATTGATGAAATAAAAAGTAAAATGTTGCATTCTGTTAAAACATTTGCATTATTTATGAAAGACATACCTGTATCATAACATCTTTGCACAATTGTTAAATATTATGAGGCATGCACAATTTGGTCTCTTTGACCAAGGTCAAGGTCACACATAGAGGTCAAAAGACAATTAAATATGTAAAAATTATGTTTACGGACCATTTAGTCATTACAAATTGAGTGATTTCTATCACATATGTTAACCATCGTGAGAATGAGCGTTACATGCATAATTCAGTTCCATATATGCAAAGTCAAGGTCATTAAAGATGACGAAATTTTGTCTGGAGCATATCTTCTACATGCATGGTGGGATTTTTGTATTCTTCCCAAGATACTGATCGAGCTTCTACGTTCTATTAAAAATCTCCTTTACATGCTACACCCTAATTCAAAATGTTGAACAATTATACAAAGTAAAAATTATATCCCTCAATGCATGTCCCTCTAAAGGGGAAACCACAAACAATTAAGAAAAATGAGAACCCGAGGGGTTATCGCCTTGTAACGGTCAGCGGCAAAATATTTAGCACCTGGGTGTTTAAACCAGGTTCTAGGGTGCACCAAAACCCACATTTGCCCCAACAGGTTATCATAAGAACATGTTTTCTTAGTAAATTAACTCTAACCCACCCATCAACTCTACATTGTTGCAAGCAAAAGCATAAAAACATATAAAACATAAAAAGCTAATGGTATTGTAGAGTGAGAAAGGTAGGTACTTTGGCCGGTACTCAATGACCTTACAGAGACCAGTGCACCAATCAGCAAGAACACGATGGCAGGGATAGAAATACCTTGTGGTTTCCCCTTTAGAAACGAATTTATGCTGGCTTTTCTTGTACTTTTTGACTGTTTAGGGAGGCTGTGATTTTTGACTGTGCTTTTTTCCAATTTGATATATACATATATATAAGCGTTATGTATAACATTTGATAAAGGGTCCTATGATTGTACAATACAATTGTTCGTGGTTTGTAACATGCAGTGTTTCACACTGATTAATTGTTATTGTTTCAAGACTATGAAGAGTTTGTAATTACTGTTTTATTGGTGTGTAACAAACGTTATACGTTTTTGACAAATTCTTCTAAAATGTCATATATAGTCTCTTTCAGGTTTAGATCAGTATTTTATAAAGTTATAATTTTTAAAGCACTAGCATTATATTGTAAGTAAAAGTATCACATTTAAGTTTCTCGTATAAGATATGATACATATTTTGATGTATTTCAGGTGTTTTATATATCATTTTCTGTAAAATGTACCTTAAATACACTTTAGATACAGTGCTTATTTCTTCTTCAAAAAATTTAGATCATGTTAAAGATATTTGATGAAACTTCAATGTATGTAATTGTTTTAATCCATGAATCACTAACATAACAGTTGCTTCATAGATTAAATTGTTCCTTCTAATTTCAACTTATTCAAGTGTGTCATCTTTGGCATTTTAAAAAAAACTGAAAAAACGAAGACAACGCAAACTTACTATCTTTATGTGGTTCTTTCTTCTCCGAGAGCTTCTCTAACTTACACTTAGCGAAGTCTGTCCGCGTAATTATCTCCAGCCGAAGGAAGAGTGATATTTGCGCCGGCGTCTGTCCGTGCATATGTCTGCCCATGCAATAATTTTGCGATGGTCACGTCAGTGAGCCGATATTTATTGCCAATTGAATATTAGAAAAATCCACAAATCCATCTTTTCGTCAAGAGCCGTCTGTAAGTTATCAATAGGTCGAATCTCAAAAAATAAACGAAAAACGTGGAACATCATTAGACACCTACGGCACCTTATTTTGTCATCACTACATTTTATGTATGTATTATGTATGTATATATTTATGTATTATTTCTGTATGTAACAGAATTGTTTGACGTAGTTATCTGACGAAGAAGGCGGTTGTGCGTGTGCAACTGTTGTTAGGATCACCATGGAGACCTCAAGTTATTACTCTCAATTTTTTTTACGTTTCACTTATTTGTCTGTATGTGGATTTCATGAATCATACTATATATACAGATTGGCATACTGCAGTGATTCACAGGTTAGATATCTTAGTATAGCCTTGATGAGTTATGTCCATGAATTGTTTAAAAATTCAGTTTGATAAAGAGCTAACTAAAACAAATAAAATATTGTGAAGCGTAGCAGCATTATTTCGTTTTAAAATTTTGATGAGAAAAAAGCTAGATATTTTAAAGGAACTTGAACATCAAAGTGGTTTTCACTTAATTATAACTGCCATTCACTCTAGATACTTAAAAAAAGATTACTCGTACACCTATGTGGAGATAAAAGTGTCAAAGGTCACGGACACTAGGGAATGTTTTTACACATGTCATAGTAAACAATATAAATAAAGTACTACCTCGAAACTCCGTGACTAACGGGGTATTTTTTTTTATTTATAACAGTATGAATTCTTTTTGTTTTGATGTGTTTCTGTGTAACACTGAGCAGAATCTTAGTTTTGATATGTTCTCGCAACTACAATCAGAATTTTTCCAAATATAAACATTTTCTATTTATGCATCGTCGACCCATCTGCGGGTTTGTCGGTTTAAACTTTGTAGGCGCTTAGATCTTGATGTGTAGATGGTTCCAGTAAAATAACTCGTACGAATAGAACTTTCTAGTTTAAAGACACTGAATATCGACACAAGCATTATTCAAACCTGCATCCCCAGTTTGAAGTCCAACGCGTTAACGCTAGACCACCTTTCCAACGAGTGTAAGCCAGTTGTAATTACATTGTATTCGGTTATACAATTTATCTAGGACATTGCGTCTCATGGTCATTCGTCTCTTACCTCTGATTCAGAAATATCATGCTGGGTAAGCAGTCAGTCACTTGCGGACTTGTTTACTTGAATCCAGTTTTATATTCAATAAGACACATTAACATTTTTAAAATGGAGGAATAATTGTTAAAGAATGGGAAAAGGATACCGTTTATAAAGTCTGTGAATAAGTTGTTTCCATTTGTAACAGTTAATACATTCAATATCTTTCCCATCCTGTTGAGTTTCTTGTGTGTGTTTTTTCATTTATAAATATAATCAAACGCAGGAATAAATTCTTCATCGACTGCATGTGGTGCTGGAACGCACAACAACATAAATTGTAAAATATCAAGAAAAAATGATCACTAGCCTACTTTCACTTTCATTTTTTTGGAATTTACTCTATCAAACCATTGTGGCTGACTTAATTTTTTTGGAATCAAATTACGTTCGACTCCCTGCAATAGGATCTTCCTCGCCGACCGATGAGGTATACATAATGGCAAAGAAAAACCTCATAAATAAAAATGTGCTTTTTGTCTCATAAGCTGCCTGGCGATTTGGTAAAAAATAAGATGTTTGAGTTCTGTACAAATTCTTTGACACATGAAGTTCAGAAACTAAGCAAACAATTACAAAATCAAAACTGGAGAAAGGGTAAGATACCTGTACAAAAGTTCAACGAATCTGGTGATAGCTGTTTTAGCAGAATCAAACAAATGAAACATTCAACTTGTTTGCATAGAACGATGATAATGACTTACTACCACAATCGATAGTGCAATATGTTTGCAAATTTACTTCATGCTTAGTGTTTCTAGTATTTATGTACAACGCACAGTCACAGTATTTTTAAAATGCTTTAACTGCTTATACAGTTTTGATGCAAATGCAAAGCCACCTAGCGGACGATGCATGTATACAGAGGAAGAGTTTTTTTCGAGAATATTTTGATTTGCTAAAGGACTTCTTAAGACTTTTCTATACTGAATACTAAATTGAGTATGGCCATTTGACATATGCTCGTGTTATGTATAAATGATTATAATTAAGGGAGATGTTTAACAAACATGACCATGTGATTCTATAACACTGCACCTTCTTTCACTTCATTTACATTTTTTAGTATCAAGCATATATCTTGAACAGTTTTCAGAAATTCTCCGAATAAGCATGCACAATTACCATTAAAATTCAGATTCCCATACTGTATCTGCAAAAACAAGAAAGCAGGTCAGTAAGCCAAGGTCATTGACGCTAAGGTCAAAGATTAAATCTACATGCAAAATAATAAGTAGGATTCAAATCACACACTGCAGTTGTAAAAAACAAAGAACTAGGTCAATAAGTTAAAGCAAATGTCCGCTAAGGCTGCATTTAAAATCTGCTTGCAAAAAAAGAGTATAGTTCAAAGTTCCATAATGTAGCTGCAAGATTAAAGTTTGCCAATAGGTCAAAGTAAGAAAAGGGATTTTTTTCTTATAAGTCTGTATAAATTAAGTGACCCAAACCCCTGGATCAATTTTGATCCTAGAGAGATGATTTGTAAAGGTCAAGTACACAATGCTACATACCCAAGATATGAGTTCTTCAGTCTATTATTTCTGACAAGATTTAAACAAAAGTATTTAAAATAAATTAGACCCTTGGGGTAGTGAGAATTTTGACCCCGGGGACACAACCTGGTGAAGATCTACTATACAATGCTACAAACCAAATATCTCATCTCTGGGGAGTACAGTTGCAGACGTCAAGAAGTTTTCATTATACAACATTATGTAAAACAATAGACCAATCCCCTCAATGAAAAGTCGATTTTGACTCTAGGGAAATAACTCGAATAATATGTGCAAAAGTATGCTATACAATGCTACGTACAGAATATCTAAGGACCAAGGCCTACGGATACTGGCCAGAAGAGTTTTTAAGATTTATTATTTTACAAAATTAGTACTCCTTAGATTGGGAAGATTGTCACCCATCGGTATAATTTGTTTCAGAAGACCTCTATATGACACATAAATGGCAAAGCACTTGGCCTCGTGGTTCCAATCTCTTTTATAATTTTAGAAATATGCTTAGGAGAAGCATTTTAACAATAACAAAATTTATAAAGAGAAAGAACTTAAAATTCTGGACAGCTTGGGTTATTTTTCTTAAACATTTCACTTTCTACCGCTGTCCCTTTTCAATGTGCCGAATATCAATTAAATGCCTTACATACGTTTAGAGCATCGGACAAGCAAAATGTACAAGGCAGAGATAATGGGAAAACAAAACAAGATGAGTTAAGGTTCACGTGCACTGCGTTCACTCCTAATGTCCTCAATTATTGTATGATGTTCAAAATTAATTCGTTCATTCATTAGTGTTTATTCTTTTATAATAAGACTTCGGAAAAATTCAAAAAGCATTACAATTGTAACAAAGGGAGATAACTATAAAATGGTGCTAATTTACACATTATATTTTCATATTCTGCAAAACATCAAAAAGTGCTCTACATTGGTCAGTACACCTGACATGACCAGAATTTGAATGTTTTAAATCTTTTAAAAGATGTCATGCTTAGCAAATTGCATACACTTAGTCATCACAAAACAATGCACATACACATTTCGCTGGCTACTTGAAATACCATACACAATTATCTGACTCATGCTTGCTATCAAATAAATAATATCCGCTGACAAACAAAATGTGTCATTACAACAGCAGATCAGCCACAAAACAAATGTAAAACCCTATCAAAATAGTCATCATGTTTCAAGAAAACATTTCCTACCTGTTACTTTTTGTCCTGTACAATATGCATCGAATAGCATTAAAACAAGGGGAAAACGAAATACATACATTTATTACGTGCAAAGTCTAAAAATCAACGACATAAACTATTCGTTACATGACGTATTTGACATCTGCTTTTAATGAATATAATTATTCTCAGCAAGAACATTATTGTAATGACACCACTAAGGCAAATTCCTACTTGATCCAAACATAACATCCGAAAACATTAAGATACAATTTTATTAGCTGGAATTGAATTAATATCATCATCTAAATTGCGGAAAACAACCATTGAGTGGTGGAAATTCACTTGATTTATCATTGACTATTTACAATATTTTGAAGATGAAAACCAAAACTGCACTTTTGTGTCATAGGTTCTTTGGTTACCTAAGAGGTCATAGCAGTTGATAGACAAGATGACCAAGATGGCACCATCTGTACTTATCTGCTCCAAGACTAGAATTAAATGGTCAATGTCAGAGAAAGCGGTGTTCGTATAAATATGTGCCAGAATTACCTGCCACTAAAAACGAATACACAACATAATGCATATTCATTGATTAAAGTGAATTTCCTTCCAGAGCAGGGCTAATTGTGATTCTAACCGTGGAAGCCACATTTGAGCGATCTTGAAACGAAAACTTTTGATGGTGATTAATTTCAAATATCTAAATGTAAAGAATTTCATTTATTTGAAAAGCTGTAACAATTTCAGTATTCGGTATTGTGTGTTAAATATGCGGCCCATGGGCGGAGGCAATATAGACACAAGGGTAAAAGTTTGAATAATATGTATACAGAAATCTAGATGTTGGTACATATATAAGTAAGCTCTCGTCCATATGTTTTCAGTCAAAATAGTTTTTTACGTTACGGTTCAATAGCAAAAAAAAAAAAAAAAAAAATGTTTTACTTGAAACCACATTTTTTGAGTATGTTTGGTTAAGGACTTCTACATTACAGTGGATACCAAATATCTTAGCTGTAGTCTATACTGTTTCAGACGACATTTTAAATATTCACTCCTTTATTGTACAAGTATACTAACATAACCCCACTTGCCCGAAAACCAATCTAGGTAGAAGACCTCATGCATATAGTAAATTCCGTATATTGTTGTCTTTAGCTTTGTGGCTTTAAACTAGAAAGTGTTAAATTTAATCATTTATATATTGTATATAAAACCTCCACTTTATCGTGGGAACGGATATTAAGCCAAACGGGTTAACATCTAAATACCTTGATAAGGAACGTATATATGACGCCTCTGTAAAATGTATACTATAAGTTTACTTTTGTACAATGTTTGTAAAACCTTGCTGGAACAGTAGTGTGAACAATCTTAAAAGATGGTCCTTTGTTGCTGCATGTCAAAAGTGTTAGGTCGAGTATGTTTGATTCAGGACAATATCGTTATTAAATTCAATTTTCTTCTAGTATAATGTATGGCAAACATGTGAACCCCGGCGGCACCAACACTTCCTTCGAATAGGATAAAACAAGTGTGTCTAACAGTTTAATGCATATTTAGAGACAACCAATGAATCAGATTTTTTTTTCAGAAGCAAGCTGGTTAGAATAAAAAACAAATTTTATTTTCGCATTTATTTCTCGCATTCATAATTACCTTTTGTTATATATTACCTCTGGTTTATATATTACCACATATACCGTTTCGAACAAATACAGATAAAATGTAATTAACAAGGATAAACCCATTCCCAATTTTCAGCTGTCGCTGAAAAAATACAGGTCTTATCTAACCATTATAACAAGGATATATAAACGTTAGGAAGACTGAATTATTACCAGAGAAGTCGCCACACACATTACAAGAGTGTTTCACAGGTGAGTTAATTTAACTCTTTTTGTTACATTTTATACATAGATGAAACGTAGCATGACTATTTCAAATTCAAGAAGACTTATTGTTGCTTCTACCGGAATTTAACCGTTTGTTTTAAATGTTTTAAAACAGGCGAATATTTACATATATTTTTATCATTCCTCATTCTTCTAAAAAAAGATTTAACACAATTTTTATTATCAACACTTTTCAACAAAATCTCCTTTGCGCGTTTTGAAAGAAATACAAGGCATAACAAAACATTGTTTTTTCATATTTTTTTTTATCAATCAGCCTTTTACAACAGCATGGACAAACTACACCTCTTTCTGCTTTTTGTTGGATGTGTTAGCATAGTTATCGTTCCTCAAGCTGAAGGTAATATTTTGTCTCTGACATTTAAAGTAATTTTCTAAATAGTCATGTTTTTTACTTTTAATATATACATATAAAATGCATATTGAATTTCAGTTGCAAATGTGTTCTATTCTGTGCTAACGTGATATTATACTTTATTAAACCTGACGTAAACTGCAAATACTAAATTCCCATAGGCGATCGGGCTTTTAAAACTAATGTTACATTTTGCATCAGCTCAGAGGGTAACTTTTTTTTTCAAAAACCCTCCGGGTGTTATTGTTTTTTGCACACCCAGCAGAAAATTCAAGCGTCTGATGACGTCGAAGGTGCTTATTGAATATATTGACTGTAAGCGTTTAGCTGAGTTTGATTCGACTCGTTACCAAACGAAAACAGTCCTAAGATATATATAACATGATCGCATGTATCGTTCGGTATAATAAAATAAATAACACACACCAGCGAGGGTGACAGAGGATATTGACAACACTCAAAAAACAATGTTATGGTTTATTCAGGTTGTCAATATCACCCTCGTAGAAACTTATTATTTATAACTTTAAAAAAAGTAAAATTTGTATCTCAACAGCTTGACGTAACACTTGTTAATTCTAATATTAAATGTTTGATACGATATTTGTCATTTGGACATCATAAATAATTTTCACACTAAATTGTTAACAGCTTGGTGGTTTATAAGGGAGAAAAAGTACCTTTGCATCTGTAGAGGAATATGTTTGTCTGATGAAGACTCAACTTTGGGGTGTCATACCATACCCTATCAGAATAACGCATACAAATGTTGTAAATGGGTGTAGTGGTGGAAATGTCATACGATCGGTAAAAGTTTGTTTTTAAGCCTAATGCTCAATTAACAGACAGCCGTTAGTCATTTTATTATTGATTCTTACATGACAATTTAAATTCATGGTGATTTTTGTGTGAGACTTTTCTTTTGAGTCCGAGCGAGGCAAATAATTGAGATATAAATAGAAACTTTTATGAAAACGTGACTCAACATGATTTTAATTAGGAACTGTGTAGTGCCAACCTTCCTATGTAACAAGAGGGCCATGATGGCCCTGGATCGCTCACCTGAGTACTTTGGCTGTAGGTTTGCTGTTAAGCAGTATTTCATTTTTTAATTGAAAATATGTAAGTGCCTACAAACCAAATATGTAAAATATCAGTCAATAAATAAAGGCTCTATGACAGAAAGTAGAAATATCTATTATAAGCTATGGTGACCTTCACCTTGACCCAGTGACCTCAAACCCTACCCATGGGTAGAGGTCCATGCAAGGAACCTCTATACTGAATATCAAAGATATTGGTCTATAAATGAAGGCTCTATGAGGTACAGTAGATAAATCTACTTTTAGCCTCCGTGACCTTTAACCTTATCCAATAATTTGAAAAGGCTTGATAAAGCTTGCTTCATGCCAAATTTTAAAATTCTAGGTCTTGTGGTTTCAGACAAGAAGATTTTTAAAGATTTTCTTCTATATTGTTATTTAAAACTTGTGACCCCTCGGGCGGGGCCAATAGTGACCCCAGGGACATTTTTCTAACAAACTTGGTAGAGGTCCCCTAGACAATGCTACACACCAAATATCTAAGCTCTATAACTTACGGTTTCTGACAAGAAGATTTTTTTAGATTTTCTTATATAACTCTATGTAAAACTAGTGGCCCCTGGGGCGGGGCCATTTTTGACTCAGAGGACAGGATTTGAACAAACTTGGTAGAGGTCCACTAGACAATGCTACACACCAAATATCTAAGCTCTATAACTTACGGTTTCTGATAAGAAGATTTTTTAAAGATTTTCCTATATAACTCTATGTAAAACAAGTGACCCCAGGGGCTAGGCCATTTTTGACCCAGAGGCCAGGATTTGAACAAACTTGGTAGAGGTCCACTAGACAATGCTACATACCAAATATCTTAACTGTAGGCCTTCTTGTTTCTGACAAGAAGATTTTTTAGTCTTTCCTATATAACTCTATGTAAAACAAGTGACTACCGGGGCGGGGCCATTTTTGACCCAGAGGCCAGGATTTGAACAAACTTGGTAGAGGTCCACTAGACAATGATACACACCAAATATCTAAGCTCTATAACTTACGGTTTCTGACAAGAAGATTTTTTAAGATTTTCCTATATAACTCTATGTAAAACTAGTGGCCCCTGGGGCGGGGTCATTTTTGACCCAGAGGCCATGATTTGAACAAACTTGGTAGAGGTTCATTAGGCAATGCTACACATTAAATATCTAAGCTCTATAGCTTACGGTTTCTGACAAGAAGATTTTTTAAGATTTTCCTATATAACTCTATGTAAAACTAGTGGCCCCTGGGGCGGGGCCATTTTTGACCCAGAGGACAGGATTTGAACAAACTTGGTAGAGGTCCACTAGACAATGCTACACACCAAATTTCTAAGCTCTATAACTAACAGTTTCTGACAAGAAGATTTTTTAAGATTTTCCTATATAACTCTATGTAAAACAAGTGACCCCCGGGGCAAGGCCATTTTTGACCCAGAGGCCATGATTTGAACAAACTTGGTAGAGGTCCACTAGACAATGCTACACACCAAATATCTAAGCTCTATAATTTACGTTTTCTGACAAGAAAATTTTTTAAAGATTTTCCTATATAACTCTTTGTAAAACAAGTGACCCCCGGGGCAAGGCCATTTTTGACCCAGATGCCATGATTTGAACAAACTTGGTAGAGGTCCACTAGACAATGCTACATACCAAATATCTTAACTGTAGGCCTTCTTGTTTCTGACAAGAAGATTTTTTAGTCTTTCCTATATAACTCTATGTAAAACAAATGACCCCCGGGGCAAGGCCATTTTTGACCCAGAGGCCATGATTTGAACAAACTTGGTAGAGGTCCACTAGACAATGCTACATACCAAATATCTTAACTCTAGGCCTTGTGGTTTCTGACAAGAAGATTTTCAAGTTTTCCCTATATAACTCTATGTAAAATCAACTGACCCCTGGGGTGGGGTCAGTTTTGTCCCAAGGGACATAATTTGAACAAACTTGGTAGAGGTCCACTAGATGATGCTTCATACCAAATATCAAAGCTCCAGGCCTTGTGGTTTCGGAGAAGAAGATTTTTAAAGATCCAACTTATAAAATCTATTTTTAGCTCCAGTGAACCAGAAATGCAATGGACCAGAACCATTTGAACAATCTTGGTAGAGCTTCATGCAAGGAACATCCCAGGCAAGTTTCATTAAATTTGCCCCATTGGTTTCAGAGGAGATGTCGTTTGAATGAAAAGTTGACGACGGACGGACGGACGGACGGACGACGGACGACGGACAAAGACCGATCAGAAAAGCTCACCCTGAGCACTTTGTGCTCAGGTGAGCTAAAAATACAACTTCTGACAACTGCGTTAAGAAATCGATTCTTTGGCTCAGTGGTAAATGTGTTAGCGTGTCACGCTGAAGATCGGAGTTCGAATCCCGCTCTGGGTTTTCTTAAATGCATTGCATCTTTCTGGTACAGATTTTCATGTTCGTAAGAACTGTTTCGTTACCTGGTGTATTTATATTACAGCTAAGAGTAGTATTGATAATTTAATTTCAAAATGTGACGAAATGTGGTTGTATATATTATTCTATTTTTCAAATAACTTTTTATGACGACAGAAAGCAATTTGGTTTGTACAGATGATTTTCTTTTTCAGGAGTTAGTGAATTCTGTTTGCTGACCTAACAAACCTTTGATGAAAATATTGTGTATCAATAATCTGGAAAACAAAATCAAGAAATAAATACATCTTACCGTAATGTCGATGTTGTTTGAATTCATAACCAGCCACAAACTATTTAAGGAGGTATAAACAACAACTTTATAATAAATATTCGGGGTACATTTACTAACACGTTTAACATTTTAAATATGTGATAGAGAGGGCGCTGCACATTTGTTTCTACTCCGAAAACTACACATAATTTCTTCATTGTACACACATTTTAGCGTAACGTTAAGTTATCATAAAACTGTTCTCCCTATTCTACGCTGTTTCTGCACGGGAAACGTATATACGATGAAGACAATACCCTTCTTTATACAAACCTCAACCCCTATTCATCTTAAAATTTAAGGTATGTTTTTTAACCCTGAACCTGCTGAAATTTTGTAATGGATTTGCCCAGCTTAGAATTTGGAACAGTCCTTTCAAAGTTTAAGGGATTTCAATATCAAAATACAAAAATGGAGTTATCAACAATAAAGAGCCTTGTCAGACTGCACGGATATGCAGGCTGGCCTGGCTCTATACTGGTGGCAAAGGCTAATCACTTCGGTTCCAGCAGGTTAAGGGTTAGATACACCGCATAAACAATATACTGATTAAGGTTGCCGTGACGTTTTGTTACAAGAAGTTTGAAATTGAACAGCAATTAAAAAACAAAAACCTTTCGTTCAACGAAACTTCTGAAATATCATCGTTCGCAAGGGAGGACAGTGGTTGAGGGATAGAACGCCGGACTGAAGGTACGGAGTCCGTTGGTTCGAATGCAGTCGTGTGACTAACAGCATTTCACACTTCATCGGCAGTATTCTCTTAAACCAAGAAAGGAATCTGCGGGTGGAATTAATCTTAGACGCAATAAGTTGTTTTCAGTCCATACAAAAATAAAACTTTTATATTTTATAAAAATCTGTTGAATCATTTGTCACTGTATCTGTCGCTAAAAATCTGTAATCTGCTAGCATGATGTGAGAACAACTCACCGTGACAGTGTCCAGTAATATTCACTTTATCTCCCTTTAGACAATATCGACAGTGTGACTTTACACTGAAACGAAAAAATGTTATACAAAATGAAGTAAATTAAAAGTAGATAAACAACTATAAATTATAATTGTTTAAAATATGACATACATGTATATGGTTGTTTCTCTGTCAACAAAGGACTTCTATATGACCTTTGATGCCAAACATCTTAGCGGTATAACTTACAGTTTCAAGTTTAGATGTATTATTATTCACTCCTACTTTCATGTATATGTATACCAAACATAGTACATATCCCCCACTTGCCCTTAAGTATAATTTAATATATTTTAGCCTTAAGCTTCGTTTTTGGAATGAGTCTTTTAAAAGATTATCATTTTATATAATGTATATAAAATATCCAACTCGGAGACTGAACGTGTACTGAGCCACCAGAGGTAAGGTTGAAAGCTGGTAAAGAAAGTACTTATGATATTTCTGTAAAATGTATACTACATGTTCAGGACAGCATATTTTGTAAGTTGATCATTCTACAATGTATGTAAAACATGACTCTTCACTTCTGCCGGACACGGTAGTATAAAAAGTCTTAGAAGATGAACTCTTGTTAATGCCCAAGGTCAAAAGTTTTAGTATGTTAATCTTAAGTTTGAGAAAGAATGATTTTGCTTTATTTTCATTTTTAATGTATTACAAACATGTTTACTTACCTCTAGGTTATATATAACCATATTGATGTGAATTGTATCACTAACAAAAAGTTCCGTTTTATATTTTAATGTCACTTTCTCTGTGGAATACCGCAAACAATATGTAAAATAATCAACTTTTATCTGTATGTTAAAACATAAATATTAAGAGCCACAATGTTAACTCTTGGAAATCCAAATTCTAAGTGTTCAAGTTTCTATGTCAAGAAATTATCCAAAATCATTTCTTATTTACACTGACTAATAAAATTTTAACAACTTGGTTTCTAAAACAACAAAATGACCAATAAGGTTTCAATATGAAATAAGGTAACTTAGCAACATGGAATTAGCGTAACTTTACAATAATCATCACCTGGATATTTTATCACAACAATCTAGACAACTTAATTGATATAATCACTTAAATATAATTAAAGCCATTTAACACCTTTGATGGAACAAAGGAAAAAGTGCCGTACTCCTTTGGGTTACATAAATATTATTTTGACATCTGTTATTAAAACACTAAATAGTTGCAACTTCAAAATAATTGAAATTTCATGAATTCTTTGAACATTTGGTCTTTTTTAGAAAAATACAACACTTTTAAGTTTCTGTTTTTAAAGTACATAGAATGCATTTCAGTCCATTATTTATAAAAGAATTTCAGTGATTTTCGACCGCACAACACTTATATAAATATTTTCTTTTTATGCGTCATCGACACATCTGTGAGTCACTCGCTTTAATACAGTCGAGTCCGTTCACTATTCCTCTATGTTAACATTGAATAATTATTTAAAGTCACTGAAATTCTTGTTAAGTCATTAAATACAACAACAACAACAAAAATTCACCGTTAAGTTAAAATTTACCTGCAGAATTTATTTTTCCTGACCCCCGGATCGGGAGTCCCACGCTTTAACCCCACGACCACTTCTAGCTTGTTCAGAAGTGGACGATTGCTGTAGAACGGGTACATTTAATTCTTTCTTAAAGATTACGTGGTGTTAAAACGCATCGCTGGATATTCGTTACAATATATACAAATGAAATGCCGCAAATATACCGCTTAAAATGTATAGAAATGAAATGCCGCAAATATGCCGTTAAAATATATAGAAATGAAATGCCACATATATGCAAAAATGTGTATTTGATATGATATACGGGCATTAGAGATAAAGTCAAGTATTAATACATAGGAAAATTCGGTAAAAATCATAGTGGACCTATTTCGTTTCTTTCTGTTTATGTAGATTGAGAGTTTCTTCCCATAGATAAGACAATGTTTTGTTGGTTTAGTTTAGACTCATTTATTTTACATCGACTGCGATACAAGTTCTTACTACTTAGATTCATCACGCTCGATGACTGCTTCCTGGGTTCCATACCAGTATTCGCGCAACGTGGAGGAATGTGAAAATCGTTAGAGAATCTCGCCTCTGAATCAGGCAGATGGCATAAACCTGCACCACTAACTAGCACTGTTCTAATATGCTGGACGTCATTTTGTTTTAGAAAGCAACTTATATGTGATTTGCAAAATGATATTTATAAAAATGCTAGTGGTTTAGAGTAAATATCATTTTGTTTACAATTCTGACATGCAGTAATGTTGATATTTAGAAGAATCTAGAAATGTTTTTATATATCAATTTTGAGATCAGAAACAATTAAATGTTGTTTACAAACTGACGCATAAAAACATGATATGCAAATGATAAGATTTCAATTTAAAACGATATATAACGGCATTGCACCAGTTAGCAGTAATTACAGAAATACTCTCAATATCTGACTACTCGGATTATATATTTAAACTGTCCTTTTGAATTTATTTCTGTTCCATTCAGCATATCAACACTTCATATCAATATCTCTAAATGTATTCTTCAAACACAATGTCATCTTATTCAACTTGGATTGTTTTAGTTATTCTCTTGAAGGGACTGACTCACAGAATTTAGCTGATTTTTTATCTTTAAAATGGAACAGGAGTTAATATACTTTGGAAACAAAACATATTAATATTATACTTCTATACACCATAAAAACTGAACAAAATGTTTTGATTTCACCAGGATTTGAACCCATACCATTTCGGTCAGTAAAATATGGAATGACGATCTACACCACTGAGCCACAGGATAGTTACCTGAATTTGTCAATATCAATGATCTAACTGGACTACCGGGGTAAACTTTTTTACCAATAAAGATGTATAATCATTTTTTTTTTCATCATCGGCCCAACATAATAGGAAAGGGAGAAACATGGCCAAGTAGTTTAATGATTCTTGAATATGCACCTTAAATCATCTAATAGGAAGTAGCAGTACGCAGTAGCAGTTGGCAGTAGAAATTAAATCAAACGTGAAGTTAGCAGTAGCAGTAACAGCAGTAGCAGTAAGCAAAACGTGAAGTAGGTAGTAGCAATAACAGATGTAGCAGTAGGCAAAACGTGAAGTTGGCAGTTGCAGTAACATCAGTAGCAGCAGGCAAAACGTGAAGTGGCAGTAGCAGTAACAGCAGTAGCAGTAGGCAAAACGTGAACTTGGCAGTTTCAGTAACAGAAGTAGCAATAGGCTAAACGTGAAGTGGCAGTAGCAGTAACAGCAGTAGCAGTAGGCAAAACGAGAAGTTGGCAGTTGCAGTAACAGCAGTAGCAGTAGGCAAAACGTGAAGCTGGCAGTAACAGTAACAGCAGTAGCAGTAAGCAAAACGTGAAGTTGGCAGTTGCAGTAACAGCAGTAGCAGTAGGCAAAACGTGAAGCTGGCAGTAACAGTAACAGCAGTAGCAGTAGACAAAACGTGAAGTTGGCTGTAGCAGTAACAACAGAAGCAAGAAACAAAACGCGAAATTGGCAGTAGCAGTAACAACAGTAGCAGTAAACAAAACGTGAAGTTGGCAGTAGCAGTACGAGCAGTAGCAGTAAGAAAGTCTTAAAAGTCTGTAACGTTTCCATGAAAATAAAACATGTTTTAGCATCAACAGACCCTCCCGAGTCAATTGGGTAGGTCTGCGACTGTTTCTGACACGCTTGCAAGCTTTCATGAATTTTGGGGCCAATCGGAAAAATGTCATTTTTGATGTCTAGGTTATCCAAAATCGATTTAACTGCGACTGTTTCTGACACTCTCGCAGACTTTCAGGAATTTCGGTGTCAATCGGGAAAATATCAGTTTTAAGGCCTAGGGACCCTTCCAAGTCGATTTAACCTGTCTGTGACTGTTTCTGACACTCTCGCAGACTTTCAGGAATTTTAGTGTCAATCAGAAAATTGTCATTTATAATGTCTAGGGACCCTCCCATGTCGATTTTACCGGTATGCGACTGTTTCTTACACTCTCGCAGACTTTCAGGAATTTAGTGCCAAAATCGGGAAAATGTCATTTTTGAGGTCTAGGAACCCTTCCAAGTCGATTTAACCTGTCTGCGACTGTTTCTGACACTTTCGCAAACTTTCAAGAATTTTGGTGCCATTCGAGAAAATGTCAGTTTTGATGTCTGGGGACCCTCCCGAGTCGATTTAATAGGTCTGCGACTGTTTCTGACACTCTCGCAGACTTTCAGGATTTTTTGTGCCAATCGAGAAAATTTAATTTTTGAGGTCTACGGATCATCCCGTGTCAATTTTTCCGGCCTGCGACTGTTTCTGACACTCTTGCAAAATCGAGAAAATGTCATTTTTGATTTTAAGGGACTCTCCGGAGTCCATTGTTACGGTCTGCTACATTATTGCAGACTTTCAGGAATTTTGGTGCCAATCTAGAAAGTCTAGCGACGACCATCCCGGTTCGATTGCACCGGTCTGTGACTGTTTCAAACACTCGCAGACTTTCAGAGTTTCCTACTGCTACTGCTGTTACTGCTACTGCGAACTTCACGTTTTGTTTACTGCTACTGCTGTTACTGCTCCAGCCAACTGCACGTTTTGCCCACTACTACAGCTGTTACTGTTACTGCCAACTTCACGTTTTGCCTATTGCTACTACTGTTACTGTTACTGCCAGCTTCACGTTTTCTTTACTGCTACAGCTGTTACTGCTACTGCCGACTTCACATTTTTCTACTGCTGCGTACTGATACTGCTCACTTCCTATACATCTTAAATCAATGTTTTGAATATAGGCATATACTTCGAACAATTTTAATTAACTCTTCGGAAAAGCAAAATGAAAAAAATATAAGGAGAAATAATTTATAAACTGGGCACGGTAGAGTTACAGATCTTTACTACTGCACTTTCTCTTTTTACGCTCTATCAACATGTGTGATATCAACAAATCCATTGAATAATGTTGATACTGCGGACAAGAAATATAAAATATTTTATTAAAGGAGAATTTACTGTACATTATATAGATAAATTAAGACCAGGTAATTTCACGTCCTTAAAAACTGCATTTTATGGAATGTTATTTAGGTAAAAATTACACAATGTCTGCTTTAAGTTACAATTTACTCACTGACACTGCTGTTGTGCTTACTGGTATAGTCATTATGCATGCTGACACCATCACCACGCTTGTTGACAATGATACCATGTTTGCTGGAAGTTACAACTTGTACGCTGTTTAGACCCTTATGTCTAATATCATAACGTCATTTGGCTGAATAGCGTAATGATATAATTATATTGCATTGATATTTCAACATTGCTCTCTTACAATACTCCCAGAACAAAGTACACGATATGACCATACAATATATGAAAGATGTAATCAGCCACTAAGCAAGCTGAAAGTAAGCATAATGTCAACTGTAAAATTTCATGTCACATTTTGATACCAGGGGGCGCACGTTCGTAGTTTTCACGGAAATCTCAGGCCTATGACGGAATTTAATTAGCTGTTGCTTAAACCATTTCCCACAAGTTAGATCTCTATACATATTTGGATATCCTCGATATCTTCCCGAACATAATTATTCAAATTACGGAAAAATATGACTTCTTGAACATAGCGTCCCCTGTTGTCAGAATGTGACTTAAAACTTCGAAATGACATTATGCTTTCTTCTATTTTGCCTAGTGCCTGATAACAATTTCTATGTTGATTGGTCACCTAGTGTATTTTGTTCTTTGATGCATTACAAATGAACCAAGATAGCCAAAGCATGATGAAATGTATCATTACGCTACATTGAACTGTCATTCAGTCAATGTTTCAGTCAAATGAAAATATGAGATAGGCATCATTGCTTAAACAGCATACACGTTGTAGCTTCCAGCAAGCATGGTATCATTGTGCACAAGCGTGATAAAAGCGACAGCATGCATAATGACTGTATCCGTAGACACTATAGCAGTGTCAGTGAATACATTGTAACAGTGAGCAGGGCTTGTGTAATGTTTATCTTAATAACATTCCAAAGCATTTTCTATCAATAGTTTGAATATCAGGCATAAACATTGGGCAATTTGATTTTAATCATATCTAAAAATCGCTACGCTATTAGGTGTACGGAGATCCTGAACTTCAGTCAGACTGACACATTGGCAAAATGTTATTGTAATTCTTCAAATGAGCGTAATAGAAATAATAAAGAGTAATAACAAAATTGGGATAGGTAGAGGTAAAAGGGCAAGCCAAAATGTATCAAAATTAATCGCTTTATTATTTTTGGAGGTATACTCCGGATAAACCGGACATACGATAGACAGACTAGTCGCTGCTTTTAACAAAAGTGCTCAGACTTTTAGTTCTTTAAACAAAAAGAAAAAATAATTCAAAATTTGACAGGTGTTAGATCGTTTAAAATTCAGGTAAGTATCAAATTTGCGTAACTACAATATAACATGAAGGCAATACAATACTTATAAAAACAGTTCAATTACATTGGAATGAGGAACATATACATGTAGATTGTACACACGAATACCCGGCTGGTATTTTACGAAATACTCCGCATGTATTACAGCTACGTTTGTGCGAATATTCTCACTACTTCAAGCAGGTTGATACAATTCCGCATCTACAAATTTTGCACGAATCACCAACAATTTTAAAGACATGATAATAGTTCAACTAAAAAAAGTAATGCTACCATGGGTGGTCGCCTGACTTAATTAAATTTTAAAATATCTAAATCCTTAAGATGTTTTCATCTCTGGTAAACACGGCAGAAAATACAAGCTTTCAAGCTCTAACGTAAACTATATAAGCTTTGGTTGTCATATTACTTGGTGAATCAAAATCGTTCTGTTCAATGCAGGACTCCCTGATATTGTCGCTCCTTGCATAAGTACATGCTTTTATGATACTAGAAGGATGCACCTGTTGTTTTGAGTAAACAATAGGCCGAAGTTTCTGGAATGATAAGTAGAACTGTCAAGTAGACCGCACTGAATGAGACATCAAATTCTACCTTTTGTTAAAGTTAAAATACTATCTTGTATAATGTTTTTTACGACATGAATAAATTACTGAAACCTTGTATATAAATGAAGGCCAAAAGCTGCAAAATGTTGTGTAATTCATTTGCAAGCATGTTTCGACCATGATTATTCATTTACAAACGTATTTCAACCACGATTCTTTTAACTGCAAGCGTGTTTCTACAATGACTATTCGTTTACAAGGGCATTTGTGCCATGTTTATTCATTTCCAAAAGCATTTATATAATTAATATTCATATTAAGCTCTGTGGGTAAGTATGGGTTCTGCTCTTAAGTTTCATCTTTACCTACAGAAATATTAAGGTAGATTTTGAAATATGCCCTTCAGAACCTTAAGGGGACAATCTTTGAATTTGATCGATTGCTTTCCTTGTTAAAGTCATGAAAGTTGTCGACTGTAGTGATCTATTTATCTACAATATTTTTTATCATTGTCTTTTTTATTTTATTTCTTTAATCCTGTTGTAAAGAACTTATCAAAATCTTTCAATAAACAGATTTGTTTACACGTTTAAAAGTTGACATTTAATTATATTATCTTGTTTACTCTGGTGGTGTGAAATGTAGATTTTATATTTAGACATTGTCAAGCCTGAGACAGTTTGACATTTTCAAATATGTTCAAAGCACTTCAAATGATCTTTCTTCTACAGCAAATGATTACGTTTACAGCAATTGAAATAACCATGTTTACAACACTTAAAATAATCATGCTCACAGCACTTAAAATAATCATGTTCACAGCACTGAAAAAATCATGTTTACAACACTTAAAGCAATCATGTTTACAGCACTTAAAATAATCATGTTTACAACACTTAAAGCAATCATGCTCACAGCACTTAAAATAATCATGCTCACAGCACTTAAAAAAATCATGCTCACAACACTTAAAATAATCATTCTCACAGCACTTAAAATATTCATGTTTACAACACTTAAAGCAATCATGTTTACAGCACTTAAAATAATCATGTTAACAGCACTAAAACTAATCATGTTTTACAGCACTTAAAATAAGCATGATTACAGCACTTAAAAAGATCATGTGTACAGCACTTAAAATAATAATATTTGTAGCGCTTAAAATAATCATGTTTACAGCACTTAAAATAATCACGTTTACACCACTTAAAATGGTCATGTTTACAACACTTAAAATGATATTTTTTACCGCACTTAAAATGATCCTGTTTACAAAACTTTAAGTGATCCTGTTTACAGCACTTAAAATAATCATGTTTACAGCACTTAAAATAGTCATGTTTACAGCACTTAAAATAATCATGCTTACAGCACTTAAAATAATCATGTTTCAGCGCTTAAAATAATCATGTCTACGACACTTAAAATGATCTTTGTTTTACAGCACTTAAAATAATAATGCTTACAGCACTTAAAATAACCAAGCTTACAGCACTTAAAATAATCATGCTTACAGCACTTAAAATAATCATGTTTGCAGCACTTAAAATGGTCATGTTTACAGCACTTAAAATAATCACGTTTACAGCACTTAAAATAATCATGTTTACAGCACTTAAAATAATCGTGCTTACAACACTTAAAATAATCGTGTTTACAACACTTAACATAATCATGTTTACAGCACTTAAAATAATCATGTCTACGACACTTAAAATGATCTTTGTTTTACAGCACTTAAAATAATCATGTTTACAGCACTTAAAATAATCATGTTTACAGCGCTTTAAATAATCTTGTTACAGCACTTAAAGTAATCATGTTGATAGCACTTTCAATGATCTTTGCTTTTCGGCAGTAAACTACACTTACAACACTAAAAATAACCGTGTTTACAGCACTTTAAATAATTTTGCTTACAGCACTTAAAATGATCTTTGTTTTATAGCACTTCAAATGATGTTTTTTACAGCACTTAATATGATCATACTTACAGCACTTTAAATAATTTTGCTTACCACACTTAAAATGATCATGTTTATAGCACTTAAAATGATCTTTTTTAACAGCACTTAAAATGATCATGTTTAAAGAACTTAAATGATCACGTTTACAGCATTTTAAACATAAACAGAAACAAGGCAATATTTACTTAAAATTCAAATGTAGTGCTATCAGGTTCATAATAAATCCTATAGGCAATTTATCATCTTTCACCTTACTGCCCATTCCCTAACATTAGGCAATTTGTAAATAGAAAGTTGGACATTTTTCTACGCATAAATTATAATGTACAGACAAAACATATGTCAAAAGTTTTGTTTAGGCCACAAAGTATTCGTTTTCAATCAATGGCTAACTAGTCATTCTGGTACGACTAAATTATTTCCGCCATTAGCTAAAGATATGTTCGATTGTTCTCATATTGCTGTGATATCAAAGGAAAGGGAGTAATGTTACCTCTAGGTTACGCAACTTGTTATGAATATGCAGGTCTGTAATTACTGATGACGGATTTACTTAAGAGGTGGCAAATTTTATATGCCATAAAAGTGTCGTTTTTCCACAATTTATTCTTTTAAAACAGACTTCATGCGACAAACGCCACTATTAATTTATCTTTTTATATATCATTTTTATATCTTTTTAATCTGTCCATGTATGTAACACAATCACACAGGGAAAGATAATTGCAGAAAAAAATCTTTTTCGACGAAATAATACATTCCCCCTGTAAAATGATGAAATAGGCATATTGAATCTCCAATATTTGAACGGTATTTTACATAAAAAGGCTAACATTTAATCTGTAAACTAAATAATTTCTGTTTCCTTTGGAGTCAGTTGTCTATCAACCTTGAACATTTTTAAGTTTAATGCACATGCCTTATTCGTCCAGTAAAATGTTAAACATTTTCATAGAAACCAGATATTTCCTTATCAGTAGCAAAGACTTAATTGTGAAATAAACAACTGACTATTTTAGAGAACTTTGTCCACTATACACAAGAACTTGTGATATACTTTAACCTTAAAAGAAAACTGCATTCATGTACATACATGGACAAGCTGTCTTAGAAAGATCGAAGTTCTTATATTGTTACTCACAGACCGCAACGATGAATCGATGACATTCCACAAACCGACAAACATAACTGGTGCCATTTAATTTTGCATTAATCTACATGCACTTAAAGTATTATTCCTCTTCTACTAAAATAAAAAAAGAAAACAAACATATTCAAACGATGAAAGAAATTAGACCAATTATTGAAAAAAAAAATGAAATTGCAAAGACAAAAAAAGAAAAATCAAAACACTAATACAATGGATTACTTAGTGTCATTCACTGACACACGTACGCCACGCACACGCACGAACATACACGCACACACGCAAACATACACGCACACACGCACCTGCACGCACGCGCGCACGTATGCACGCACACACACACATACACACAATTGAATCGCTTTTATTTTTAATCTAAAGAGAAAATACCTGAGTCGTTCTTATAGTCTTAATGTAAATGAATGTTCTGAATATAATTGCCATGAGATCCTTAATTCCACTGGAAGAAATCAAACTACAAAATATGTTTTGAGCTTTATAAAACAAGCCGTTGTAATAAATGTTACATTTGTTAACAATGTATCTTTTTTTTCTTTACACAAAGTCACTAACCGCCTAAGCCGAGCTTAGTTGTTAACTTAAATGATGCCTTTTTATTCAATATAATCACAGTCATATTCTCTGCTCATCTAACAGGGGTATACATATAACAAAACAGGCGTATACAAATAACAAAACATTAAAGTACAGCATTATCCAACTTCCTCCATTTTCTTTAAAAAATAAAATCGAACAAAGTAAAATAACAGAAAAATTTTCCCCAGAGAGGTAGTATAATCATTAAATGTTATCAGCGTAGAAAAACTAATAAGGAGAAAAAACCTTAGTATATGTATTTTCTTTAAACTGATCAGTTTTTCTGTTCCTGGTGGACAATAATAATAACTTGTAATCATTATGAAAAATGTTCAACATGTCTTGCCTCAGTGTAGTAGGAATTAGTACTTTGAGACCTTTCATGATTAAATCGTCTTGAAATATCAACTCATCTCTATAATTCCAGCAATCAAGTAACTGGTACGAGCACTCTTGACTCTTTTCAGGCCATCCTGGCAGAATAACATCCTTAAGAAGCAACATCTTTAAGGGTGTGAGACCTAATTTCATTGAATTTTCTGTAACTTACTGTGGTATGTTTCATAACAAAATGGACATGCAAATCAGCAGCTTTTAACAATTCAGGGTATGAGTTTGACAGAAATTTCCTAGACTGAGTATCTGCTAAAGGTGTTTGCTTGCCAGGCTTATGAACTAATGCAAAGTCATAATATTGCAACTGCGCCATAATTAGGTTTCTCATGATGGCAAGAAGAGGTAAATGGTCTGACTCTACCAGTACACGGCCACCATACACAAACTGTTTACAATTGCAAACAATTCCTTTTCAATCTAGGCCAGAACAACACTTTAATCCTTCTAGACACTTGTCTATGCGACGCTGGAATTCATACTGATTTATTACTAGGCCAAAATGGTGTTCGGGTATAGTGAAAAGAACACATAGGACTATTGAATGTAGTCAAAGATTCCTCATCGAGTTCCATTGACAAGTAACCTTGTTTGCAGTCTAACTTTGTGAAGTACTTAGCCGCAGATAACTGGGGAAGAATATCATCAAGAGTTCCCATTGGATAATGAGGACGATACAGTGCTTTCGGGTCTAGACATATTCTGACCTTATTTTATCCTGGTTTGTTTACAACAGCCATTTAATTGACCCTTTCAGTATGCGTATTGATATTTGCAAAATACCGACTTTGTCCATTTTCTGTAGCTCTGTATGAACTTTTTCCTTAAGGGAAACAGGTAGATTTTGTGCTGGGTGCACAATTAGAATTTAGGATCAAGTTCCAATGAAACTTTGCCTGGAAGATGACCAATGCCTATAAATAAATCAGGATAGTCAACAATATGGTTTCCTTTGACAAAGGTCTAGTATTGTTTTCTACAGACATGAATATCTAAATCAGACTGAATTCAAGGCACGGCTAGAGACCTTAGATTGTACATCTGCATCTATGTCCTACAAAGAAATTAACATTTCTTGTTGTGACCTTATAAAATCATTTTAGATTTGTCCGGCCAATAACGTCAAGCTTAAAACCATTATATGCTGAAAGATTGCAAGACGCTCTTTTCAGTGGAAGCATTAGACCTATAATATGAAAATCTTCTTTAATAAGAATATCACAAGAAGCACCGGTATCTATTTTTATGGAAGGAGGACAACGTTTAGGGCTTACCTGAATCTCGGCATAAACTTGATTACCGGAATGCTTATCACTGTCAATTTCCAAATTGCTGTTTTGAACACTTTCAACACTGTACGCCTACAGTAATCTATCAGTATCTACATCATGCCCTGAGCGTTTTTGTCTGCAGACTTCCTCAAAATGATTGATTTTAACAAAAGCTACAACGTTTTCCATTTGCAGGGTATAATTTCCTGGTATTTAATTGTCCACATTTTTTACAGTTCAAGTTTTGCTTTGATCTACGATGTTAAGGATTGCGTGACTTCGGTGGTTGTTTTTATTAGTTGCAGCTTGGATGTGGTTAGATTTGTTGTTTCGGGTGGCTTTTGATATCACCAACCGAAGGTCTTGCTTTTTCGATGTCAGTAATTGCTTTGAGGCAAATTCATAAGACTGACATATGTGTTCCATTTTCTTAAGTGCGAGTTGATGTCCCTCAATATATATCTTTCTCTTATTTTCTCAGATTGTATAAAAAAAAATTAGTCTCTTATCATGTCATCTCTGAATGTGTCTCCAAACGCACAAACAACAGCAAGTGTTTTTTTTTAAGTTTGTGATGAATCGCTTACTGGAATTGTGTCATCGTTTTTCATTTTTGAATTTATAACGACTGAAAACTGGGTTTGATTCGGGTTGAACACAAAGTTGAAATTTATCTAAAATCATTTGTGTTGATTTTTGTTCAACTTCTGTCAACTGTAATGTATTGTGGAATTTAATAATGATATTAAACCGTCTGACTTGTTACAAATTATTTTTACTAAAAGAGTTACTAATAATTCCACAACTAAAAAATAGTTCCCTTTATATTCTGACACCATTTTATAAATGTTGGGGTTTATAGTTATTCCACTGAAAGGAATTAACACAGCTAAGAGTATATCTATTATTGCTGCCCAATTGTACTCTGCTGGGTAAATACATAATACATGCTATATACATGATATAAGCAACAGAATAATCATATGGTGATAACGGGGGTATATAACATAACATTTATGGTCCATTCAGCCCCAAAATGCTACTTTTAATTTCTCAAAAGCGTTTTTTTTTTAATTTTCAGTGAACTGTTACAATTTCCAAAATGTTACTCATTATCCATATGGTTAACTATATTTTGTTTCTTTTGTTTTTTGGCCACAAGTAAAGCTATTGTGAAATAGTATTTTGTATGGATATCAAAATACCACTTTGTTAACATTTTGTTGTTTTAATAACCATTTTTTTCATATTCAGCGCATCTGTCTTCAAATGATTAGCATCTAACATGCTCTAAATCCATTATTAAAATATTGTAAAACACATTCTTGCCTTTTCTTGAGAGACAAGAGGGCCAATGGCCCTAAAGCGCTCACCTGGGCTTAAAGATGAAGGAATTTTTATTAATGTAATGATGCATATCACAGAAATGGACCAATGCAATTTCATTGCCATAACTCCAAAAACAAAAAGTAGGTCAGTAGGTCAAAATATAGGTCATGAGACGATATTTTTAAAATCGGAACGAAAAACTGTATTGTCCAAATTTCATTGCCGTAGCTTTTAAACAAAAAAGAAGGTCAGTAAGTCATGCTATGACGTTTTTGAAATCGGAAAAAAAACGTACACATGATCAAAATTTCATTGCCATAGCTCCAAAAACAAAAAGTAGGTCATAAGGTCCAAAATATAGGTCATGCGATAACATTTGAAATTGAAACGAAAAACTATGCACATGGTCTAAATTTCGTTGCCGTAGCTAAAAAACAGGTAGGTCAGTTTGTCAATGTGGGGATGACCCCACTGAGGTCACAGTGCATTCTACCAAATGTCAAAGCTCCAGGCCTTGCCGTTTGTGACAAGAAGATTTTTTAAATTTTATTGCTATATAACTCTATGTAAAATATGTGTCCCCTTGGTCGGGGCCAGTTTTGACCCAGGGGCCATGATTTGAACAATCTTGGTAGAGGTTCACTAGACAATGCTCAACATTAAATATCTAAGCTCCATGCCTTGTAGTTTCTTACAAGAAGATTTTTTAAAGTTTTCCCTATATAACTCTTTGTAAATCAAGTACGGCCTGGGCGGGGTCAGTTCCGACCCCAGGGTCATAATTTGACCAATCTTTGTAGGAGTCCACTAGATGATGGCTCATACCAAATCTCTAAGCTCCAGGCTTTGTAGTTTCTGACAAGAAGCTTTTTAAAGAATTTACTATATAACTCTATGTAAAACATGTGACCCCTTGGGCGAAGCTAATTTTGACCCAGGGGCCATGATTTGAACAATCTTGGTAGAGGACTACTAGACAATGCTCAACACCAAATACCTCAGCTCCAGGCCTTGTGGTTTCTGACAAGAAGATTTTTTTCCATTTATAACTCTATGTTAAACATGTGACCCCCGGGTGGGGCCATTTTGACCCAGGGGCCATGATTTGAACAATCTCGGTAGAGGTCTACTAGACAATGCTGCATACCAAATATCTAAGCTCCATGTGTTGTGGTTTCTGACAAGAAGATTTTTGAATTTTTCCCTATGTAACTCTATGTAAAATCAACTGACCCCCATGGCGTGGCCAGTTCTGACCCGAGGGTCATAATTTGAACAATTGTGTTAGAGGTCCACTAGATGATGCCTCATACCAAATATCCAAATATCTAAGCTCCAGGCCTTGTGGTTTTTGAGAGGAGGATTTTAAAGTTTTTTTCTTTTGGTTGCCATGGCAACAAGAGTTCTGCATGGAACTGAATTCTTTGAACATCTTTGGAAGAGCTTCATGTTAGAAACATCCCAGACAAGTTTCATTTAATTTGGCCTTATGGTTTCAGAGGAGATGTCATTTGAATGAAATTGTTGACGCCTCACGACGCACTACGCACACCGGACATTGGGTAATGACGAAAGCTCACTCTGGCACTTTGTGCCAGGTGAGCTTAAAAACTAGATTGTAGTCATTTCTGAGGCATAATGGGCCTTGAAAGTACAGCATTATATAACCTACAGTATGTAACAAAATCCATGACACAGGAACTAAACACTTTAACAATAATTATAAAACGAATGTTGAGGAAAAATACCACAGGCGTAACATCAGTATTCTGACATGGTTTCATGGGTTTCACGAAAACCAAATCATGCCATCTATATGAAAGGCTATTTAACACATGTTACCGTATCTGCCTGGAAATGTAGAACTAAATATATTAAAAAGAGGGCCATGATGGCCCTAAATCGCTCACCTAAATCTCATTGCTCAAGTTACAAATATCGTTATTGGTTTTTTATGGGTGCAAGTTTGAATAAGTTTGCAATAAGTTTGAAGACTCTGGGTGTAATGGTACTCAATTTTTTTAGCAGAAATAGTTTTACTCTACAGGTCCCAGTGACTTTGACCTTTGACCTATAGACCCCAAAAACAATAGGGTTCTTCTAATATAAAGTTTGAAGGTTCTGGGTGTAATGATACTCCAGTTACTAAGAAGAATTAGTTTTCACTCTACAGGTCCCTGTGACCTTGACTTTTGACCTACGGACCCCAAAAATGATTGGATTCTTTTACTGAGTAAAGAAAATCATCCTATGGAGTTTGAAGGCTCTGGGTAAAATGGTACTACACTTCACAGGTTCCTTGAACTTAACCTTTGACCTATGGACCCTTAAAACAATAGGGTTCTTCTAATAGTAATACAATTATCCTATAAAGTTTGAAGGCTCTAGGTGTAATGGCACTACACTTACTTTGCAGAAATACTTTTTACTCTGCAGGTCCCCGTGACCCTTACCTTTGACATACTAGCCCCAAAAACAAAATGGTTCTTCTATTTATTAAAAGCAATCATCCTATAAAGTTTGGAGGCTCTGGGTGAAATGGTAATCCTGTTATTGAGTGGAAACGGTTTTCACTTTAGAGGTCCCTCTGACCTTGACCTTTGACCTACTTACCCAAAACACGAGAGTGATTTTTGTACTCAATACGGGCAATAACCCTGTGAAATTTGAAGTCTTTGGGTCAACTGGTACTCAAGGTTTTGAAAGGAAACAAAGTGTGACAGGCAGACAGACAAACAGACACCCATGGACAAGGCAAAAACAATATGTCTCCATCAGAAGGGCGAGGTTGCGGGGAGATATAACAATGAACAATTGAAAACATAGCCCTTAGTGTTTCAGAGCAGCAGATTTTTAAAGTTTTCCCTATATAGATCCTTGTGTAAAATCAAATGACCTTCCTGGTGGGGCCAGTTTTGTCCCCATGGTCATGATTTGAACAAACTTGGTAGAGGTCCACTAGACAATGCTGCAAACCAACGATCTAAACTCTAGGCCTTGTGGTTTCTGACAAGTAGATTTTTAAAGTTTCCCTATATAACTCTTTGTAAAATATGTGACCCCTGGGGCGGAGCCTTTCTTGACCCAGGGACTAAGATTTGAACAAAATTGGAAGAGCTTTAGTAGACAATGCTGTACACCAAATATCTTAACTCTAGACCTTGTTGTATCTGAAAAGAAGATTTTTAAAGTTTTTCCTATATAACTCTATGTAAAACATGTGACCCTGGGGCGGGGCCATTTTTTTGACACAGGGGCCATGATTTGAACAAATTTGGTAGAGGTCTTCTTTACAATGCTACATACAAAATATCTAAGCTCTATGCCTTTTGGTTTCTGATTAGAAGACTTTTTAAACTTTTTTCCTACATAACTCTATGTAAAAAAGTGACCCCGGGGCAGGGCCCTTTTTTGACCCAATGGCAATGATTTGAACAAACTTAGTTGAGGTCCACTGGACAATGCTACACACCAAATATCTAAACTCTAAGCCTTGCGGTTTCTGACAAGAAGGTTTTTTAAAGTTTTTTCCTATATAACTCTATGTAAAACATGTGACCCCTGGGGCGGAGCCATTTTTGACCCAGGGGCCATGATTTGGACAAACTTTGTAAAGGTCAACTGGACAATGCTGAACACCAAATATCTAAACTCAAGGCCATGTGGTTTCTGACGAGAAGATTTTAAAGTTTTCCCTATATAAATCTATGTAAAATCAACTGACCCCTGGGGTGGGGTCAGTTTTGACCCCAGAGGCCATGATTTTTAACAAACTTGGTAGAGGTCCACAAGATGATGCTTCATACTAAGTATCTAAGCTGCAGGCCTTGTTGTTTCTGACAAGAAGATTTTTAAGTTTTCCCTATATAAACCTAAGTAAAATCAACTGACCGCTGGGGTGGGGTCAGTTTTGGCCCAAAGGTCATAATTTGAACAAACTTGGTAGAGGTCCACCAGATGATGCTTCATACCAAATATCTTAGCTCCAGGCCTTGAGGTTTCGGAGAAGAAGATTTTTAAAGATACAACTTTTAAAATGTAATTTAAGCTCCGGTGAACGAGAAATGCAATGGACCAGAACCATTTGAACAATCTTGGTAGAGCTTCATGCAAGGAACATCCCAGGCAAGTTTCATTTTATTTTGCCATTTGGTTTCAGAGGAGATGTCATTTGAATGAAAAGTTGACGACGGACGGACGGACGGACGATAGACGACGGACAAAGACTGATCAGAAAAGCTCACCCTGAGCACTTTGTGCTCAGGTGAGCTATAAAGCACGCAAAAGTAAAAATAAAAGCCGGTATCGGAAACACGGGTTTCAGCTGAAATACAATAGGTGTCAATTATTTTCACAATGTTAGGCATGTTACTCATGTTGTATTATCTTACTGGAATTGTAAACATTCACACATACACATTCACAGACATGTTTACGAAACGGATGAACATAATTCTACTGTTCAGAGACGGTTTCAGGTGATTCAAGTTAAAAAGTTTGTGCCAGTATTGTTTCTGGAAAGCATAAATCTTTACAAAAATGCAAATAAAAATAAAAAATAAAATGAAAGAAAAAAATGATGCAAAACATTAATGTTTCTGGCGGTAACACAAGTTTCAAAGAAAAACAAAAAGAAATCATTGTAAGCACAAATGGGTAATTTTTTGTTTTTGATTTAAGGAGAAGAACACTGTCATTAAACATTTTTAATTTTGAAATTATCAGTACAGTGAAAACACCACCAGTGCTTCTTTAATAAAGTGATCTTAATAAGAACACCGGTTGTTCTTCCATAAAGTGATCTTAAAAAGACAACCGTTGGTTCTTCCATAAAGTGATCTTAATAAGACCTCCGGTGGTTCTTCCATAAAGTGATCTTAATAAGACCTCCGGCGGTTTTTCCATAAAATGATCTTAATAAGACCACCGGTGGTTCTTCCATAAAGTGGTCTTAATAAGACCTCCGGAGGTTCTTCCATGAAGTGATCTTAATAAGACCTCCGGTGGTTCTTCCATAAAGTGGTCTTAATAAGACCTCCGGCGGTTCTTCCATAAGGTGATCTTAATAAGACCACCAGTGGTTCTTCCATAAAATGATATTAAAAAGACCACCGGTGGTTCTTCCATAAAGTGATCTTAATAAGACGTCCGCCGGTTCTTCCATAAAAGGATTTAAATAAGACCACCAGCTGTTCGTCCATTAAGTGATCTTAATAAGACCACCGGCAATTTTTCCACAAAGTGGTCTTAATAAGACCACCGGTGGTTCTTCCGTTAAGTGATCTAAATAAGACCACCGGTGGTTCTTCCATAAAGTGATCTTAATAAGACCACCGGTGGTCCTTACATAAAGTGATCTTAATAAGACCACCGTTGGTTCTTCCATAAAGTTATCTTAATAAGACCACCGTTGGTTCTTCCATAAAGTGATCTAAATAACACCACCGGTGGTTCTTCCATAAAGTGATCTAAAAAACACCACCGGTGGTTCTTCCATAAAGTGATCTAAATTACGCCACCGGTGGTTCTTCCATAAAGTGATCTAAATAAGACCTCCGCCGGTTCTTCCATAATGTGATCTAAATAAGACCACCGGCGGTTCGTCCATTAAGTGATCTTAAAAAGACCACCGGCGGTTCTTCCAAAAAGTGATCTTAATATGACCACCGGTGGTTCTTCCATAAAGTGATCTTAGTCAGACCACCGGTGGTCCTTACATAAAGTGATCTTAATAAAACCACTGTTTGTTCTTCCATAAAGTGATCTTAATAAGACCACCGGTGGTTCTTCCATAAAGTGATCTTAATAAGACGACCGGTGGTTCTTCCATAAAGTGATCTAATTAACACCACCGGTGGTTCTTCCATAAAGTGATCTAAATAACACCACCAGTGGTCCTTCCATAAAGTGATCTAAATAATACCACCAGTGGTTCTTCCATAAAGTGATCTAAATAACACCACCGCTGGTTCTTCCATAAAGTGATCTAAATAACACCTATGGTGGTTCTTCCATAAAGTGATCTCAATAAGACCCCGGTGGTTCTTCCATAAAGTGATCTTAATAAGACCACCAATGGTTCCTCCATAAAGTGATCGTAATAAGACCACTAGTGGTTCTTCCATAAAGTGATCTTAATAGAGAGTTTGTCTTAATAGCGGTATTTTTATATTTTACAACTATATTGTAACTTGTAGCAGCAAATATCCTAAATAAGTAATACGTTTTTTGGATGGAACGAAAACACAAGAGATAAAAAGAGTACATTCCTGTCTAAATAAATTACTTTTACACATAATAAAATTGTCATACCATTATCTCAAAGTGATTCTTCCAAACTGCATTACTATGATATTGTATTTTGGTTTGTTAATATTTGGACGATAATTGTTATTTTTGTTCATTTCGCAACACGTTGCAACGTTAACGTTCAAATATTAACGTTTCATGAAGTATGCACCAGTTCAATGATGGATCTGCAGACATTGTCCCATGATGTTTTCAACACGTACTGTCCGTTTTCCCGTTTCCAAGTAACCCGAGTTCTTTTGTCGTAGATATCGCGTATAAGCGGCGGCATACATTCTGTGTCTACTTCATCCTTTATCATCAACACTATTGGCTTCTCTAACGTGATAGCCTGATCAAACTCGTTACGACAATGAACACTTAGACTGTAATTGTCGCTGAGTACAACAACGACAACTGATGACCTCTTTAAAAGCTCTGAAATTTGATCGTGTATTGGCTTTCCAAGGCGAAAATTCCTGTCTCCTTCACAGACAAGATCCCTGCTGTTTCCTAACATGTTTTGAAGATGTTTGTTCAGTGGCTGTAAGACATTATTGTAAACAAAATCATCATCTATACTGCTGAATGATAGAAATACGACAAATTCACGAGAGTCTGCGCCTTGGCGTATTAAGGCACAGCGATCTTCCATTTGACGCTTATACCTCTTTTGCTTTTGATGTCGCCTGATAAGCAGTAATATAATTGCTACTACAATAATTGCTGCCGCTGAACCAATGCCAACAGCAGCTATCACTTTAGGTCTGTTACAAATCCGTTTTACAGTATCTACAGCATTTTGGTCAATGTATAAATATCTCTCACTGTGCTTAGATTCACATTTAACCTCTACGTAATCAATGATTGCGAATTTAGATTGAACTAACCACTTTATAGAGGGAAGAGAGTCACATTTTGAACAAGAGACAGGATTGTCTTTCAGTAAAAGTGACAACGCCACTGTATTGTTTCCAGTTCCAATTCTTGCCATTATCAGAAAGTTTAGTCTTGATCTGGAGTCACTGTTAAGTACCTGTATCATATTTCGCGTTAGATCAATTATCTTCAAATTTCCTAGATTATTCACTTCAAATGTCACTTGCGACAAAAGATTATTTGATAAATTAATTATTTCTAATTTTGAATTGCTCTTAAACATACTAAACGGAATTGTGGTCAGTTTGTTTCCGGACAAATTGATATAACGAAGCTGCGTTAAGTTTCTAAAAAGTTTACCAAATACATCTACATTTTCCGCTATCATTTCATTAAGCTTGTTATTTGAGAAGTCTAACCTTTTTAGCAACACAAAACTTGAAATAGCATCTGGGTTCAGAAAACGAAGTTTACAGTGAGACAAATCAAATGACTCAAAAGTAGCTTTTGACATAGTTATTGTCACATCTAATCTTTCAAAGTTGTTATTGCTTAATATAAAGTTTTTAATGCTAAAGTTATTTAGTCCTGTAACTAACACTTTGGTATTATATAATATCAATGTAGTGTCTCTCGGGATAACACCTGACAGGTTTATGTAATCTATGTTAAACATCCATTTTAGTGCTGACAAGGAGAGATTGTAATGTATGAAAATATTTGAAACAATCTGGGGTCCTCGGTTTGGTATAACAGATGTTGGTAAAATGACGTCACTTGCATCGAGGTATTTCAACTTTGGGCACGATCGGCTGATAGCACTGTACACATAATTACTTATCATTACTCGAGATAAATTTAAGTATTCCAAAGTCTCGCAGTTTTCAATTAAAGATGTAAGGTTCAAGAATAAAATCTGAATCGAGGACATATCAACTTCTTTGATTCCTTTTCCAGACACAGCTTTAAAGAATTTGTCTGTGAGTTTCACCCCTTTTCTGTATGTGTAAAGATGAGATATGTTAAGGGCTTCTAGAGATGGTACAATTCCAGGGTCTGCTAGGCCGTCGATTAAGTTCTCCAAAGAAAATCGTATACATCCAGAAAAGTCAAGACGAGTTAAAGTACTCAAACCTGATAACGTTTGTGGTGTAAAAACGAATTGAGATCTGAGGCTGATTTGTAATTTTCTGAGATTTTTTAATCCAGAGAAACAAAATGAATCAAATAATCTAATAGAGTCATGATTAGACTCCCAGCTTTTATCAGCAGATATTTCTAGTGTCTTAACTTGGCCCCATTTGTAAGAAGTGAATGTTCCGTTTTTTAAAGTTTCTGTACCGTCTATATTTATAAGACGTACGGATTTTATTCCATCTGGAACATCACTTGGTATGAATGAGCAGGTAAGTTCCGACTGGTTAATGCGACAGGCATTCCATGACCATATTTCACTATTTTTTTCTAGCAAATTACACTGCATTATATCCATATACAGAACAGTTGTCAAAAAGCACAAAATGTTTAGCATTGCCAACATATTTCTCAATAAAACGCAGTACAAACGATCAAGATTTAGTCTTTACCACTGTTAAAATCCAGTACTTTAGAGTTAATCCGATAAACTCAAACGTGGTAGACGGAAAAGGGAAACGCGTGAGTGTACACTTGGCATATTTAGCTCCGCCTACTACATAAATGCGAACGTATCGCTGTCAACTAGCTTTAAGGTGGAAATTAAATAAGAAGTAAACAAGATTTTACACCATATATGTAGTGTATTTAGCATTATATGTGTAGTATTGTTACAATGTTTAATAATCAATCCATGCTTAAATGCTGAAATTCAAACATTAATGAAATACGTGTACTTAGATGTGTTAAAGAGAGTTACCATAAGAAAAGTGTGGTCTTTATATAAATATATAAACTTAATCGTCTATCAGGTATAGGTAAAAAAAAACGGGAATCATTTATATCTACATACGTTAAATGACCTATAAAACGAAGGAGGGGTGACACAAAAATAGGAACATTACAGGTGACGTCACATATAGATGGCATAACATTACAACTTGGAATAATGAATACAATATGAAATAAAATGTACTCAACAACCCTTTTGAGATCAGAATATCAAACACTTAACCTTTAAGTGTACGAGTAAGCAAGCACAGGAAAACTATCCACCCACCCTGTCTAAACCATCCGGTTTAGAATGGTTTCATGGAGTTTCAAAACACGAGAAGTTATCGTATCATTAAAACAGAAAAAAAATATTTGCAAGAGGGGATCAGGTAAGATGACCAAGGGATCGTCTATATGTTCATACACTTTGTTTCCTATGAAACATACATGATGGGATCAGGTAAGATGACCAAGGGATCGTCTATATGTTCATACACTTTTTTACCTATAAGATATACACGAGGGGATCAGGTAAGATGAACAAGGGATCGTCTATATGCTCGTATACATTGTTTCCTATAAGATATATACGAGGGGATCTGGCAAGATGACCAAGGGAACGTCTAAATGTTGATACACTTTATTTCCTACGAAACATACATGAGGGGACCATGTAGGATGACCAAGGGATCGTCTAGATGTTCATACACTTTATTTCCTATAAAACATATGAGCGGATCGGGTTAGATAAACAGAGATCACCTTGATGTTCATACACAATATTTCTTATAAAAACATACGTGACGAGATGAAGTAAAACGGCCAGAGATCGTCTAGATATTCATACAGTACACGTCCTTTGAAACATACATGAGAGGATCAGCACAGATAACCTGAGATCGTCGAGATGTTCATACACTTTATTTCCTATAAAACGTAATCAGGGGATCGGTTAAGATGACCAGATCTCGTCTTGATGTTCATACACTTTTTGTACTAAACATGCATGAGAGGATCAGGTAAGCTGACCATAGCTCGTCTTAATGTTCATACACTATATGTTTTATAAAACATGCATTAGGGGATCAGGTAAGATGACCAAGGATCGTCTAGATGTTCATACACAATATGTCTTATGAAATATATATGAAGGGATCAGGTTAGATGACCAAGGGATCGTCTAGATATTCGTACACTTTATTTCCTATGAACCATACATGAGGGGATCAGGTAAGAAAACCAGAGCTCGTGTAGATGTTCATATATTTCATTTTGTATGATACATACATGAGAGGAAAAGGACAGATAACCAGAGATCATCTAGATGTTTATACATTATTTTCCTATGGCATTACATGAGGGGATTTGGTAAGATGACCAGAGCTCGTCTTGGTGTTCATACACTTGAATTTGTATGAATCATTCATAAGAGGATTACGTAAGGTGACCAGAGATCGTCTAGATGTTCATACATGCCACTTCTACAATAGTTCCTTACAAATTTATCCTTTCTGCGCTCATTCATGGATAACAAGAATTTGTTGAGTTAACAACCTTACCCACTTACACAAACTGCATCAAAAATCTTTCTGATAAAAAGTTTTCAAATACAATTGATAGTGAAATAATTCAAATCAATTTCATAAAATCAAGAGTTTGATATTTTGTACGTAACGTGTATGCAATGCATGTTCCCTAACAATTAGAGAATTGGTACATCTAAACGTTCCCTTGCCATCTTACATGATCCCTTCATAAGAACTTAAGTATATGTACATCTAGATGATGCTCTAGTCATCTAACGTGCTCCACTCATATTTGTTCTATAAGAATTAAAGTATATGTACATTTAGATGACCCCTATGTCATCTAACACGATCCCCTCAAACATGTCCCAAAGGTCTAGAATATATGTACATTTTGATAATTCTCTGGTCACCTTTCGTGATCCCCTCATGTATGTTACATAACAACAAGAGTATATCCATTTGTCAACTTACGTGATCCCATCGTACATCATCAATAAGAACTTATGTATATGTACAAATATATGCTCCCCTGTCATCGAACGTTATCCCCTTACAGAGTAAATGTACAGCTAAAAGATCCCCTTGTCATCTAATGCGATCACCTCATGTATGCGCCGTAGTGTATATGGAAATCTAGATGATACCCTGGACATCTTAAGTTATCACTAAAAAACTTAAGTATATGTACGCTGAGATGATCCCTTGGTCGTCTTACCCGATTCAATTATTTAATATTTCCCTTACTAACAAGAGCATATGAACATCTAGTTGATCCATTAGTTTATCACCTTATGCATGTTCCATAAGAACTAGATTATTTGTACATCTAGATGATCCCCAGTCATCTTACGCGTACCTTTCAATAAGAACGGTAGTATATGTACATCTAGATGACCCTCTGGCTATCTTACTTGGTTACCTACTCTACGATCCAAATAAAACTAAAGTATATGTACATATAGATTGTAATGTCTAGCCATGATAAACTCCGAATACTAGTCAGATACTGATAAGTCCTCCCACTCATAGCGAATGATGTGCATGCCCAGTATTATATACGGACAGTATTCTTTGGATTGTCTTAGCGGAAGGTTGTTAATAAATACTTCATTTAACTATCCTGTGTTTGGTCTTGCTATTATGATAACATTACATTGGCGACGAGGATAAATTGGATTACCTATTTCCAGCATTAGGATTTAATTTAATTTTGGACTCAATATTTAAAAATGTCTGGAATTCCGTCGTTTCCGCCATTTGATGTACATGGGGAGGACAGTTCTATTTGGCCGCGCTGGCAAAACTACATGGCAACATTAGAAAACTTGTTTGTTGCAATTAACATTGACTCTAAAAAACGTAAGAAAGCGCTACTATTACATTACGCAGAATATGAAGTTTCGAAATAACAGTACAATGGGCTTGAGTGGTGATGACTCGAACTACAATGTAGTAAAAAGTCATATTTCCAGCCAAAGAAAAACAGAGTTGAACGCTATGAATTTAGGAATTCGAGCCAGAACAATGGAGTAACAATTGATCAATTTGCAACACGCCTAAGACAACGAACAGAAAATTGTGAATTTGCTGACAAAGAAGATGAAATAAAGTCAGATTATTCAAGGCTGCATTTCGAGTAAACTTAGAGTTAAATGTTTGGAAGAAGATAAACCGTTAAAGGACATTCTGGCAATGGCTAGAAGTATGGAGATTGCTGAAAAACAGTCAAAAGCTATGGACAGACATTCAGAATCATCATCTGAAACAGTGAACAAAGCTGAACAATCGCCGTCAAGCACTAAAACTCAGTACAAATTCCCACAACCTACCCAATGCAGTAGAAGGACGATGCCTCAAAAGGACACTTGCAAAAACTGTGGTGGCATATATTCCCATAACAAGAAATGCCCGGCGCTTGTTGTAGAATGTCACTACTGTCATATATTGAACCATTTACAAGCTCTCTGTCGAAAACGCTTAACGCACGACAATCGAAATCAAGATTGCGAGATTGCAGAAAATGACTTTAGCAAAGGACCTGAAGATTCGGAGCCTGGGGTGTTATTTGGTGTTCAAACAAATGTGAAAGCTATTCCTTACAAAAAGCTACCAGAAGTGACATTGAAAATCAATGGTGCTGAAATACAAGTTCTCTTAGACAAAGGTTCGAGCATCAACGTTCTTGACCAGTCATGTGTAAACAAAATGAAACCTTAACCTCAAATACACAAGACAAAAAATAAAAGCTTATGCATTTTGCCATAGTAAACCTCTGCCAATAAAAGGGAAATACATTTGCTCAGTTAAATCCGAGTTCCAAGTAATACACGGCACCTCTGAAACACTTATCTGCTACGAAACAGCCGTCGCTATGGGAAAAATATCCACCATCAAAGCCGTATCGGGGGATCCATACGCAGAATTGTGTGAAAAATTATAAATCTTTTTCAGTGGACTGGGCAAGCTTAAAGACAAGCAAATCAGTCCCACAGTGATGCAAGTGTTGTTCCTACAGCACAACCGCCAAGAAGAATACCATTTCATGTGCGAGATCAGAAAGATAAATAATTAGAACGGCTAGAGCAGCTTGACGTCATCGAAAAATCACCCGTTTGTTTTGACTACAGAACAGGAACGCTCGTTCAATCAGCTGCGAGATGAATTAATCAGCAAACGGATCATGACCTATTTTGACCCACAAAAAGATACAGGATTGTGGGTGGATGCAAGTCCAATGGGAGTGTCTGGAATTTTGATTCAAGAAAACAGAATTGTTGCTTATGGAAGCAGATCACTTACTCAAGTAGAGCAGCACTTTAGTCAAACTGAACGCGAGGCTCTAGCATGTGTGGTTGGATGCAAACATTTTCATATCTATTTGTTTGGAAATCCATTTACCTTGATTACAGACCATCGAGCTCTAGAATCAATTTTCAACAATACAAAGCAAATTCAATCTGCAAGGCTAGAGAGGTGGCGATTACACTTAACAACATACAATTTCGAGGTCATTTATCGCGTGGGAAAATTAATGATATCAGATTACTGCTCAAGCTATCCAAGAAATCCATTGACACCTGATAGCACCGCCGAAAACTATGTGAAATTCATTGCTCACGCAGCCGTTCCTAAATCATTAACACTGAAAGATGTTGCAAATTTCACACAGAAAGATTGTATTCTTAGATGTGTCATACGGGCACTTCAAACTGATTCATGGACATAGCAAATATGCTCCAACAATGAAGTTTATCGTTGTTATCAAAAAGTTTCTGGTGAACTTACTGTGGTTTCATTAGAAATAGGCAACATTCTGCTACTCGGAACAAGACTTGTTGAAAAAGCATGTTGTTGACCTAGCTCATGAAGGTCACCAAGGTCTAATGAAATGCAAATCATAATTACGAGAAACTGTCTGGTTTCCATTCATGGACAAACTTATCGAGGACATGTGCAAATCTTGTATCCTCTGTATGTCGGCATCTCTTCGCTCCGTGCCGGATCCTATCATACCAAGTTCGCTGCCTAAAAGGCCATGGGATGAAGTCTCAATGGATTTCTGTGGTCCGTTCCCGTCTGGAGACTACTTCATGGTCATCATAGATGACAAAAGTCGCTTTCCGATTGTCGAGAAATTGACGAATATAAACTCGCAAACTGTTCTTACCCGACTGAAAACAGTGTTTGCTATATTTATAATACCGAACGTTGTCAAATCTGACAATGGTGCTCCGTTTAATAGCCACAATTTCTCGGAATTCGCGCAATACTATAGATTTAAATATCGCAAAATTACACCTCCCGTCCTATGTCAAAAGCTACGGCCGAGGCTTTCATGAAACCGCTTGTCAAATCTCTGAAAAACGCAAGTGTTTTGGGACAGAACAACAAAGCTGAACTTAGCCAGTTTCTGTTCAACTCTCGTAGTACACCACATCCTAGCACTGGATTTTCGTTATGCAGATAATCGCCGAAAATCCGAGCAATGTAAACTAAAGCCTGGAGACAAAGTCTTAGTTAAACAAAAAAATTCGAAACAAGCTGCATACACCATTTTCTCCAACACCGGGAATAACGACAACACGAAAAGGCTCCATGATAACCGTTCGTCAAAATGGTTGAACTGTTACAAGAGATGCACCACATTTTAAATTCGTCAAAACATTTGCCGAATCAAATAATAAGCATTGCAGACCATCTACTAATCATCAGCAACAACAGCAGCCAACAACAAGATCAACATTACGTCGCAGTAACAGAAACCACCGTCCACCAAAACGCTATCTTCTTTAGAAGTATGATTTTTCCACCAGTGTGACTAAATAGTAGTTACAATTTTATAAGTGAACAGTGTACATATTACTCATTTCGTGATATAAACAAAATCGTTTTGTACAAACAGGTACAGTTATATCTGTATATAATATCAAAATTAATTTAAAAAAGAGGTAAATAACGATAACAAAAAAACAGAAGTGAGCACATTCGCGTCTAAATGATATCAAAATGCAAGTTATTATGTCTTTCCCCACCCCCCGTCTGGGGTAGACATATTGTTTTTGCCTTGTCCGTCTGTCACACTTCGTTTCCGCTCAATAACTAGACTACCGTTTGACGCAGAGCCTTCAATCTTCATAGAGTGATTGCCCTTATTAAGTAGAAGAACCCTTTTGATATTCGGGTCAGTAGGTCAAAGGTCAAGGTCACAGGGGCCCGAAGAGTGTAAACCGTTTCCGCTCAATTGATTGCCCTTATTGGGCAAAAGAACCTTATTGACTTTGTAGTCAGTAAGACATAGGTCAAGGTCATAGGGGCTGGAAGTGTAAAAACCGTTTCCGCACAATAACTGGAGTTCTATTTTACCCAGAGCCTTCAAGCTTCATAGGTTGATTGCCCTTATTGAGTAAAAGAACCCTATTGATTTTGGGTTCAATAGGTGAAAGGTCAAAGTCACAGAGGCTAAAATAGTGTAAACCCTTTCCGCACAATAACTGGAGTTCTATTTCACCCAGAGCCTTAAAACTTCATAGGTTGATTGCCCTCATTGAGTTGAAGTATCCTACTGATTTTTTGGTCAGTAGGTAAAAGGTCAAGGTCACTGCTGGAAGGACACTTCTCGACCATATATATGTTAAAAACATGGACTGCATTGAAGCCGGTGTTACTCCAATACATTACTGCTACCACGATGTAACATATGCTGTCTTCCACACTGCCGTTGATACAAACAGTTCCACTATTATGTCAGGTGACGTCAACCGTGCCTTGAGTAAGATATATATATATATATATATATATATATATATATATATATATACAAAAGTTTAAAAAAAGTGCCGGGCAAGTAATTAAATATGAAAAAATAAAAACATCACATGGGTTTTTGAATATGTAATTGCCAACCGGTTTCTTTTATCATCAGGGCAATGTTTTGTTTTATTGCCCTGATGATAAAAGAAACCGGTTGGCAATTACATATTCAAAAACCCATGTGATGTTTTTATTTTTTCATATATATATATATATATATATATATATATATATATATATATATATATATAATGTTCTTTATTCCATAAAAAAATGACAGAGGCTTCTGTTTCAGAAAGGTGATATATCTTCCGTGGCCTTCCTTCCATCAGGTGGCAGGGTGGAGACATGCTTTTTTAACAAAACAAACATCTAGTTACACCTGTGTTTACATCTGTGAGAGAAAATATACACTCGCCTGATCGCAAGCCAAGTTGATTTATTGCTGTTGAAATAGCAATTAATTCTCACGTATGATTACCTGTGCAGTAATTTAGATGCACTTTTCATGATCTGATGGATATAAATTTATATGGCCCAATTTACAGTGGATGTAAAGTTCTAATTTGTTTTGTTTAACTTTATCGGAATTCGTTATCTGGACGTGAATACCAAGACCATTACTTAATCAGTCAGATATTGAGAATGGAGAATTAACTTTTGTTCAACAGTTATTCTAATTAGAGACTAGATCGAATAAGTGAAGTACAGCTCAAATAATTTGTTTTAACAGTTAACAAGGTTTATGTCTTTAACTTATATCTTTCCTAAAAACGTTTTATCAAAAGTGCTTGTATTCTTATTTGTGTTCTTATTGTTTGATGTATAAAAATATCAAAACATTGCAAATATTTTTTTGTCTAAAGAAAAGGAGGGATGTAATGTCTAGCCACGATAAGCTCCGCCTACTAATCAGTTACTGATAAGCCCTCCCACTCCTAGCGAATGATGTGCATGCCCAATATTATATACGGACAGTATTCTTTCGAGTGTCTTAGCAGAGGGTTTTAAATAAATACTTCATATAACCATCACGTGTTGGGCCTTGCTATAATGAGAACATTACATAGGTGACCTCTTGACCCCCTCATATGTGTTCCATATGAACTAGAGTATGAACATCTTGATCTCTGGTCATCTTACGTGATCTTTATTTATACGCTCCTTCAGGCCTTGTAATAAAATTAGTTTGCATATGGACGAAAATGATGATTCATCGCGGAAACTTTAAAAACTATTTATATTCTTACACCTACGTATATTTATAAGGGGCGCAGATACGTGCACTATTTACCGGTTACGTTCACAGTGACACTGAATATTTTCGCTGCACCACTGTATATTTACGTGACAGTAAAATAGATAATTAGAAGTAAAATTACCTCTAGTAATTTCATCCTCCTTCCATTTCTCAATTGTGCGTGCGTGCGTGCGTGTGTGTGTGTCCTTGCATAGATGAAATGTAAAATATAGATTTATATTTCTCTTACTGGTGCTTTTCTAAATAGCCTCTGAGACAAGTGGTAGATTTTTCTAAGGTATTTAGCTCAGCTAATTTCATTTAGACTCATAGAAAACTATTTATTTTGAATAAAGTAGTTGTTTTTATCAGGATTATAACGCTCTATAAAAAATCGTGCTTAATTTTTAGGCGGGGCTTAATATGCAAGTGTCACGCGTTCTTTTTTTCCGTCTACACCTAAAACGTTAGCAAGATTGACAGACGCTTTACTCTGAATGAAACAGAAGATTGTTCCTAGTGATTTTGCAACCTACAAATTGTTATCTTCCCGTTCATCGCAAAAAAGAGGAGAAAAAAATATATTTGGTTAGAGTATGTCATCTGCGTTTTCATATGAAATACATCTTCACAGTTTACTGACAAAGTATACTTTTACTTCAAATGTTATGTAGAATATCAAGGACTGAAATTTGTTTTAAATTCCCTATCTCATACATTTATAATCCTACCGGCTTGATCGAGAATTTTATACGTAACCAGATATCATTGGCTTTCATATTTTTACATTTTTCTTCTTCTTTTTAGGGGCTAAGAGCAAGTTCATGTTGCATAATTAACATATACTAAAGCAGAAGTAAGTTTATATAACATTTTCATCATATGAACTTGCGAATCTCGTATATACATTGTATATACATTGTTTAGAATTTCGCTACATCATTGTTACGAAATCGTCTGCTTCAATGCATTCAAATAATGAAACAGGCGTGTATTTTGTTTGTTTTAAGATCAAATACTACTGTTTCAGAATTTAAATTTAAATGTTAATCTTTCAACTTTTTTTCTCAAACTATCCCAAAACATTTTAAAGCGACTGACTCACGGATGGGTCGACGATGCATAAAAAAGAAAATGTTTATTTATGTAAAAATGCTGGTTGTAACTGTGAAGAATATATCTTAAACTACCAGTAACACATCATAATGTCGCTGCTCCTAAGTTTACCATCCTCGGTAACCAAGGGTACTCTGTATGTATACTTTTCATTCGCACTTCCTTCGATGTTAAGGGTGAAAACAAAAAGGAAATGACCCGTGACTGTTTAAACATACTTTTTCTATAAAATCATATCAAAAAGAGATATTAACCGACTTTATAATAATTTCCATTTAATCAATATATAAAATCACATCGTAACTGTGCAAACAACAGATTATATCAGAATTCAAGATGTTAATGGTGAAATGACCCGTGAAAAGACGTAATCAATAAGCATGCAAGGTAAAAATGACGTCAAAATGGTCATAAGTCTAGATTCTGGTATCTGACCCTTACTCTTCGAATTTGTACTATTATCTTTAAAACACGATCTGTGTTGAGACAGAGCAGCGATAATTAGGTAATTAGAGTGCGGTGCTAAACTTCATTATAGTCTTCTTTTTTCACTTTTATATTTTTTAAAGCAACCCTTGCAGTTACTCTGAAAAGCAAGTCATTTTTTGTGTTATATCATGAGAGTTTGTGTGTGTGTGTGCGTGTGTGTGTGTGTGCGTGTGTGTGCGTGTGTGTGTGTGTTGTGTGTGTTTTAAATGTTCAAAATAAATTCAACAAGTTTGTACATCCGGGATGACTGAATATAATATGATTAATATGATATTAAATATGATCCTTAGTTTTATTATGTAATTTATGGGACGTGAAACGCATGCAACGTATTAAAAACTATTTACTAATATTAGCGTAATCGAGCCTATCCACGCGATGCTTTCTTGGAAAGTGAAAAACGTTGCTGTAGTGGTGGAGAACCTACATAATATACCTAAAACGTATCCTCACAATTTTCACATTCCAGTTACAAAAAGTAGGTTAGAAAATTAATCCACTGATCAATGATAAAAACGACAGTACGAAGAGCCGAAAAGCTGCCATTACTATGCCGTTGTTTCACATCAACCTAATAGGAAATGGGTGTTAATGAATAAAGAAACGTTTGAAAAAGAAATTAAAGTGAACATTGGTTGATATTTCCAGATTGATTTGTTTTCTGATTATATGACGTAAAACTCCTCTCGCCGTAAAAATAAAAAAAATATAAAGATTCTTATTTCGCTTTACAGTTACCCGGATGTCGAGACAAAATTAAACAGCCTACGAACGAAAAAAAAATATACGATAGTTTTACTTTTCACCTGATGACACAATTTAAAACGAAAATTATCACAATTTTTAGGATTTATTACTGACGTTATCATTTTTCAAATTCAAAAAAAATCTATATAACAGTTTCACTCCTCCGGATACTTTAAAATTAAGCGAAATTTAACAGAAGTATCTAAAACAAAAAGGATCCGCCGCTTAGATCATTTCATTACGAAAATCATGTATGACTAGTTTTAGCGCGATTTTAGGAGGCACTTCTAAAAATAAATATTCATAATTATGACTATAAACATTGAACTGTTTATTTGATGTTTATTACGATACTTTCCTTAACGGCGAAGCAAGTTCTGCACAACATTCAGTTTTAAACAATTTGCATAGTATTTGCAAATTCAATAATGGATCTGCAGACGTTTGCAAATGATATTTTCAACACATACTGTCCGTTTTGTTATGTCTCCGTATGTCCTAGTTCTTATACCATGTGGTATATGACGTCATTTAGGCTGTCGCGAGCAGCATTTTTTACTCGATTCGGAGGAGAAAACTGCTGTAAGTATTTTATTTCTTCATCAATTTTAGTGGTATATGCGCATGCGAAGCGCAATATTATGGCCTAAACATTGGACCTGGTGATTCTTTTGTCAGATGTACAGACTTTTATTTTATTATCTATTAACATTCGGGGAAAAATAGAGGCGCTTTTCGCGATAGCAGACATATTGTTACGAACTCTTTATTTCGAGAATGTTTAGAAAAACTGTACATCTGGCAAAAGAATCATTAGGGCCTGTATGTAAGGCAGAACTATGGCCCCTTTAAATTGATGTAGAAGTAATAGAGAATGCTGGTTCAAATCTCAAGTGACTTATACATTTAAGCTCTTGGCGCGAGTACTGGTTTGTACCCAGAAAGTAATCACTGACAGGAATTAATTTAGTTACAAAAACTAAACTTTTGTTTCCAAAAGGATGTAAAATAAACAAGTTTAAAGTAACCAATATGTTTACGAACTGAGACGTCAGTGATATAAACAATAATATAGCAGGTAACAAAAGCTATAGGACAGTGATAAACAGTGGAAATCAACTGACATGTTATAGATTAGAATGTCCAACCTAAAGTTCCAATGATCATCAGACTTGCATATCGATGAATCAATACTTTTCACATAATGAGTCCTAGTGGCTTTTTCCGATTAGTCCTGGTATAGTCGGGCAATTTTATGAGCCCCTATTAATTTCTTTTGAGATGTGTCAAAATCTTGTACATTGTCGTTTAACCACTCAAATTTTAACGTCGTATATTTAATGAAAATGTATTAACGTTCGATACAAGTTTAAGTGCTTTAATAGCAGTTTGGAAAAAGTAAATGCTTTTCTACAGTTTTAATTATTTAATTCATTTCAGTTTCTTTAATAAATTTAATGTCTGTAACATTTTAACAAAAGATCGATATACATTGAAAAAAAAATGAGGAAAAAAGACCTTCAAACATCACCGCATTTACCCGTTTTTTTTATTTATAATATGTAGTACAAATAGCTTCCAACATATTCCGCTTTGTTTTGTATTCAGTGTAGGTGTCTAAATATTCGCAATCATAAACCGTATGTATTACTGTATCTATGTTCAGTTTAGAATCATTTATTTTACATCGATTGCGATACAAGTTCATACAACTTAGATTCATCACGCTCGATGACTGCTTCCTTGGTTCCATACCAGTGTTCGCGCACCATGGAGGAATGTGAAAATCGTGAGAGAATCTCGTCTCTAACTGCATCTATGGGATGTTATTTACGTAAAAATTACACAATGCCTGCTTACTGTTACAATTTACTAATTGACACTGCTACTGCTAGTCATTAGCCATGCTGGAACCTTCACCATGCTTGTTGACAATGATACTATGCTTGCTGGAAGTTACAACTTGTACACTGGCACCAGAGCTTCAAAATAGCTTCAAAATCACCATAAAACAACGGGTTTTGTCTGTTTTTCTCCTCTATAATTCAACATGGTAATGAAGGGACTTCTGGATTCAACTTGTTTTGAAACATTTATTTTCGACACACGGTGAAATTCTTTAAACAGATCTGCTGCTGTTCGATAGAAAAAAAAAACATTTTCTACACGTTGTACACATGTTTTATTAACAGGAGTCTTACACAAAGTCGAAATTTTGTCAATTCCACGGGCTTCTGAAACTTCGTGATTTATCTTTCAGCTTGTTCTCCCGGGGCACCAGTTGTTGTTGTCATTTTTGTAACGAGCTGTCTGATTGACTGCTGGTCGCTATTAGTTACCTGCGGGAAATTGAAAATGAAAAATTGTAAACAAATTTTGTTTTCTGAATTTCGAACAGACAGTTTTTGTTAGCAACATAAATGAACATGAATGAAAGTCCTTCTCAAACATCCCAATTTGTACAATGGTAATAGTTTCTGCAATATAGATTCAGTTTTTTTAATGTTAAATACATACTGATCTACCTTGATTTGACAGCTGATTAAGGTTACACAATAAGAAACGTGCAAAAATCAACACTAGTATTTATTAATTTAGACTATATTAGTGTTTCCTCCGTTATGTTTATTATTACGTCATTTCCATCTAATGGGAATGATCATATGTAATATATGTATTATAAAACTTACGGTCCATATGGAAAATTGGAAAAGTCAGTCATTCAGTCAGTCATTCACTCAGTTGCTTGCTAAGTTACTAGATGCATGAACATGCTCATCATGTTGTATTTACTGGATTTTGTTCATAACGTACTTATCCATTAATAATCTAAAATACAAACAAATAATCATAAATAATTTTACGGTACAGAGATCATATATTGCTGTTCCTGGCTCTGTGTGTGTTTCTCCTAAAGATTTATATGAAAGATATGCCACAGGTCACCAACATACAGAAATGCTATCGAAGAAGTCAGTGGGTCAGATAATGCCAGTACAGTTTGATAGAATTAAAGTGGTCAATGTCAATGGTCCCAACAGATACAAGGGCCTTAGACCCAGCTTTGATAGCAGCGAGCCCACAGACATTAATACAGTGACTGAATAAGCAGCCAAATATGATTTCATCGAAATGAAAGCATCCAATTCCAGTATTTGTTACTCCTGTTACTCCGGCTATTAAGTAAACAAGGATGAGTATATGAAGTATGTGACAGTTGATGTTAAAACCCGAAAGATTGAAATAGCACTGGATGGAAAAAATGTGTCACTGGATGACATATCCTTACATTGTGTGAAAATGAATACTGTTGTTGATGCTCGGTTAGTTTTAATACAGTTAAATATGATGTGGAAAGCCGGTTGAGCCCAAACATAACACTACCAAATACAGTTTAGTTCAGGAGTAGTGTGTCCCTGGTGATGAGAACATACAACTGCAGGTAACTCCCAGGGACTGTTAAGTTGTTGCTCCGTTCACGAGTTATTTTAGTGTATGCAACATATGTCCAAAACAGGAAGTTCCCCAAATCAATATTTATTAAGCCTCTCACTTTTTCCAGCCAGTGAACTCACCCTTAAGTTTCTAAAAGCTCAGAGTGACATATGCAAAAGTGTTTCTGCTAATTCAGACCCAAGAAGCTGTCAGTGGGACAATGATATAATACAGGTTTGCTAAGCAATGTGGAATACAAGTCCCCAAACTTATACATCTCTGCCTGGTAGTGGGCTAGTGTATCTACCATCCTCAAATTTGATGCAGAGATACAAGAGCTGTCTCAGTCGAAGCCCAGGTCTTAATGAGAACATGCTGTTATGGATGAGCAAGGAGGCAGAAAGAATGCAAATCGATAAAAAGGGTGGTTTTAGAAGAGGTATTAGATAAAATGGCAGTATAAGATGATCCGAGCATGTCTTTTTCTGAGAGTAAACATTTGGAAGATTGTCTTGTAGATTTGGGACAGTTTGCTCATGACATGAATTTGCTAAACACCAAACAAAGTGAACTTAAACTTGCAACTCATGTTCTTCAATTCATGTTTTATCATATGATGGCTTCAGGTTCCATTTCGCATGCTTTCCCTCAGTAGGTGCAAATGCTCCAGAATTTTATGAAACTGTATAGGAAGCAATTGCAAAGCTACTTGGCAATGAATTTGAAATACATTATGTTTGTATTGATGGTGCATCTAATGACAGAGCATTACAAATGATGCATTTTGATGATAAGGAGCAAGCTGGAACAAAGAATTAAGGTGCTACACATTCAAACGGAGCACCGTACTCTGTAACCTTTATCATGGACTACTCCCACAACATAAAAAGGCTCAGAAACAACATATACTCCAGTAGAGATAGTGCTGGAGACGAATGTAAAAGGCAGATTCAATTGGACAACTAGTGCATCCTATGGGATCATTGGGTTAAATCATTTCACTGGGATAAAATTAAAAATCCTGTCCGTGTCTACCCTAAATTGACAAATGACCATCTCTTTTTGTCCAAGTCTGCCAAGATGCGACATCACCTAGCTGAAGAAGTTCTAAACAATGACATGTTGTACCTCATAAAACAATTACAGCTGTCTCTGACTGATGGCTCCCACTTAGAGAAAACGATCAAATTGCTGAAACTTACCAGTAAAGTGATAACACTAATCAGGGACCGTCGGCCGAGACTTGAAATGTCTGACCCTGGGTTAGAGTGTAAAAGTTATGCTTACAGTAAGAGAAAGTCTGTGTGAAACCTTTCAATTTTGTGTTACCAGTGCCACTTAACAAAAAGAAGTATTTAGGATCTTAAAGGTTAATGATATAATCAATTCTACAATAGTAATTATACTCTCTGTAAAGCATGAATTCCCAAAACTGATATGTATACATAGTTATCTTACTATCAAAAATGTTAAAGAAACAAAGTCCCTATTCACAATGAAACTTAAATTATTTCTAAAATATGTTCATTTTTTAAAGAGAAAAGTTTGTTTCCTTTTAATTTGTTTGTTTAATAAACTAATGTGTATGTTGTTATTTTTTTTTTTAAATTTCCCTGATTACTGTTCTCTTTGTGAATGGCTGGTATGGTACAATTAAAGACTGCATATTTAAGGATAACATTTAATTTAAAATGGTTTGTGAATACCAGCCCTGACAGAAATGTCAGCATCTTTATACCATATAAATACTTTCAAGGTATATCAGAAGAAAAAAGAATCTTCTTTGAATAAGTTCAACTTATTAACTGTAATTTGTTAATGCAAACAATCACTTTATTTCATTTTATGTCTATGTATCAACTTTATTTTCCTGTATTGTTCAAGTGTTTCCAAATATATCCAGATTTTGTTTTATTTTGACAGATTTCCAGCAATTAAAAACACCAGTCAAGCATTAGTAAAAGAAGATATTTGATTTTTTTCATTTGCCTTAACTTATATTATATACATTTTCAGTGAAAACGTACAATAAACTTAGCACAGAAAAGATATTTTATTTTCTTCAGTTATGTTCATTTGCTGATTGAATATTATTAAATTATATAAAAATGATAACAAGGGAAGTAACTCCAGATAATGCATCAATCAATGCCCCTGTTACAACTGTACCTCTGATTTTGTTCTCTACATTTTTATTTATTTCCTGTCAGTGTACCTTCGTTTTAATAATGTTTAACCTGTCTTTATTGTCTTTAAAAACTGCTTATGGCAAACAATAAGAAATTTGTGAACTAATTAATTGAATACTTGGCTTTTTATTTCATGATTTTCACAAGTACTAATTTTACAAGAGAGGAATAAGTCCGTTAAAAGATGTCACCCTCCTGTTTCCTGAAATTCTCCGTTTAAGTATTGTAGAACTTATTTTATTCAGTAAAACAACGGACAGGAAAGGTCATTTACATAAGTAAATCCTCTTCTTGTATTTTGTCTACGCTATATTTCATGTAAGGTTTCATCCTGTATGAAATCTAAAGTCTCATCGCCAACCATTTGCTTTAAATTTGTCAACTTTTCCCTTGCCTTTTAACGTTGTTTTGCATTGACTTATCTGGATTATTTTGATTTGCTGTCACAATGTTCGTATAATTGTCAACTTTGCCACATACATTCCTGCAATATACCTGACTTTAGCCTTTTTCTGCACCAGACATATCAGTGCTCAAACCTGGTGCTTCGGAACCGACACCTTCTGCACCTCAGACCTGAGATTTATCACTGCACCTATTGTGAATTTCTGCCTTCAGTATTTCCATAATAATTGATGAGGCAACAAACTTGCGCTCAAGAACCCTGTATATACTATATATTTACAGGATACAGTAGAACCCCACTTAAAGACCAACCCGAAAATAAGACCATCCCCACCAATCACACCATTTTTGATAGCACCCTTGTGATGCAATTGTATGAATTGAAAATAATATTTATAGGAAACCAACACATGTATTAATTAATCATGCATTTATACATTCATACATATTTCAATCAAATACTTAGCGGTGCATATTATACCTGTGAACAATTCTAGCTCCTATGTCCGCGTACTGCATACAGCCAATGCCTGTCGGACACAACAATGCGACCTTGATAGCCCCTTTCGGGTCATTTACAATGCACTTTAAGACGGACATCTTGCCCGTGTCCTTCTGACCACATATCAATAGATTATGACCAGCTTTAGCAGAATTCAAAACGTCGATTTGTTCAATTGTCAACATTGCTAATTTTTACTTTCTAAAAATGCGACAGACTTCGGGAAATATCTCTCGGAATATTTCGACTAAATTGAATGAAAAAACGGCTTACATAATGCGTTTCTTGTACCAGAAGTAAACAGTGAAAGATAGTTTGCAGAAAACCACACGGAGGCTAAATTTGTTAATTTTCCTTATTTAAACGGAGAGACTGACCATTTCTTGTTGTGTAACATTGGTCTTAACAGTTTTCTTTATCGAACAGCAGAAGATGTTTATAAGAATTTCACCATGTGTCGAAAATAACTCTTTAAAACATGTTGAAAACGGAAGTCCCTTCATTACCATCATGTTGAATTATAGAGAAAAGAGAGAGACAAAAGTCGTTGTTTTATGGTCATTTTGAAGCCCTGTTGCCAGTGATCGTGTAAGTTGTTTAGACGCTGATATATCATAATTTCATTTGGCTGAATGAGAGTGCAATGTAGCGTAATGATATATTTCAACATGCCGGGACTTTATATTAGCACTGATATTTCAACATTGTTCTCTTACAATGCTCCCAGAACAAAATACACGATGTGACCACACAATATAAGATATGTAATCAGCCACTAAGCAAGTTGAAAGTAAGCATAATGTCAATTGCAAAATTGCACGTCACATTTTGATACCAGGAGGCGCACGAATGTAGTTTTAAACACTAAGCCAAAGAATATATTCCCTGACGCAGGTGTAGGAAGGTATGCACTAAACTGTAAAATATTCCCTCTTGAGAAAGTCATCATTTTTGATGACGAACAGTGCTAAGTCCGGGAGAGGTCATCCCAGACGATCCTCCATCTTAAGAACATGAAAGTGCGTAAAAGAAAGATGCAATGCATCTTAGAATACGAAACCTAGAGCGGGATTCGAACTCCGATCTTAGCGCACCAAAGACCAACACCTTAATTACTGAGCCAAAGAATCGATTCCCTGACGCAGTTGTCAGAGGTTGTATTTATACAATTATAGGAAGGTAGGCACTAGATTGTAACACACCAGTCTTTATTACTGACAAAGGTTCCACACTACAGACACCAACACTCAGATTAAATCTATTCTTCATTTGTGCGTCAATGTTTGCCTCTTACTTTTATTTAAGCTAACTGTAATGAATCCAAGACCCGATCAGGTACGTAACAAAAAGGAAGTCATAATGCAGGCATTATTCATTGTCTTTTTTCCACGTGACTAGTTGAGGGAACTCGGGGCAAAAACAAAAAAATAAAAGACGGGCAAAACAATCGGTTGGTGAAGTAAGTTATGTAAACGACTTGATTTTGTACTTATAGGCGTTATTCCCCTACGGCTGCAGAGATATGTAATAAACAGTGAGTTTTGCCTTCTATGGTACAAGGGGAGTAAACACTGGGTGAGTCAGGGCTTATACGGAAAGGTAGTTATCCCTCTAATTTTTGCCACATGCAAACAACACTCTCTTCCTTGGTTACTGCGCTATCTAGATCAGTATAGAATATCATGAAAAGAACAATTTATAGCAACATTATTTAGGGGATAAAAACAATACCGCTTTGGCGGGTGCTTTGAAAAATAAGGTCCATGTTTTCTTGTGTCCTTTATATGACATGGAAATAAAACTTGTTCAAAATAGATGCACATTTATTACACAAGTCAAAATAGATAATGTTTTAACTAAGGCTGTCAGTCTATTTGAGGGGCATACGCTAATTAGAGTGGTAATTCTCTTCGGGATAGATACTTTTCCGCCGTTCTTTGTCAGCAATGCTTAGCCTAAAACACTTGGCAGTGTCATTTCGGCAATGCCCTCGATTCCCGGAAACATTTTTCTGGCCCTTATGGATAGTGAACAGAGAAACTCTTTAACAATCCTATGTTCTAACAATTGAGCTAGCCTGGCCAGCAAACAGGAATGCAACATTCAACGTAAAATATGAAGCAAGTCAATGCAAGGGAAATGTATTTGTTTTGGTTAAAATAGTATGTAGAGAGCGGATTTCTGCCCAGGATACGTAAGTGGCTCTTGTAAATAATTAACTGATTCATCAGATGGAAGTTGAATAAGATTGACCTTGTCTGATTTTATAAGTTCTCACCGAATTTTTGTGTACAGTTACAGTAGCCGCCGATTTGGATGTGCATTTTTGTATGTGTGAATGGAAGTGCAAACGAATCTATGAATTTTGCGCATATCAATTAATAGAGTAGTGGTTGAGAGATATGCATGTAGGGACAGTGGTAACGTTAAATCTTATGAATGGAGCACACATGCTGCGCCCTTGTATTTCATTAGCAATATCAAAACATTGAATTGTCTCTTACTATATCCTGGTATAGGTTGTGTAGTAGGTATGGTGATATGCAAACTACATCCATATTCTAGGACTGTCAATCAGAAACTTGATGTGCGTGATCACCAGTAATTGTAGATGAGCTTTATATGTTTTTCATGCATGTCAGTGATGCCTGCACTGCAGTTTTACGGCCTGTCAGAAAAAAGAACTTGTAATGCAAACAATCTCAACATTGTAAGACTATCAATATGGAACTTTTCAAAAGATCAAAAGTAAAATAAAATAAAAGTTAATGCCACTATTACGTGTAAAAGAACATAGGAAAGAAGTAATGATAACATAGTTGACAAAATTGCAGTACCTTGATTTAATAGAACATTTTTTTTTCAACAACAAGATTTTAAAAGAAAATAATAATGACTAACAACGTGATGTTTACTAATCCAAAATAATTTATTCTCACTATCTCCATTCACAGAATCCTTTTAAATTGAAATATTATTCCAGCTGTGAATATATTCAAAACGTGTCGATAATGTCCATGAATATTAATCCAACAAGTTAAAGGGACTGACTCACAGATGGGCCGACGATGAAAAACAAAAGATAATGTTTATACATCTTGAAATTCTTGCTGTAATTGTGAAGAACATATCTAAACTACTGACTTATTTTTTGGTGAAGAAAAACATCAAAATAAAAAGTTTTACACACTTTTATTGGTAGAAAATTTACCGTTAGTCACGATGTAGATACTGCAGTTATAACATGAATTTTGACGAAACTTAATAAACTTAGTAGTCTCTGTGGCTCAGTGATGAAGATCGTCGCTCTTTTTTTTACCGACCGAAAAGTCATGGGTTCAAATCCTGTATAAGCCAAAACTTTTTTTCAGTTTCTATGTTGTATAGAAGTATAATATTATGTTTTCCCATAGTATATTAACTTCTCTTAAATTTTAAAGAAAAAAAAATTCTAAATTCTTTGAGTCAGTCGCTTCAATCTCCAGCAGATTTAAGCAATAACACAAATACATGTTCATTGAAAGTCACAATTTCAACTACTACTACTTATGTCTCAAAGTGTCTTCCTTTTATTGTGCTCAAAGAATGTTCTAGATAATTCTAAAGAATTTTCATTTTTTTAAAAAATATACAGGTATCAGCTACCTGTAAATAATTTGACCTGGAAAAACCGAAACAGCAGTATAAATAAAGATGGGGAGTACCCATATGGGTTAAACTGAGAAGCTAAAGTTAGTGGAGGTAATACCTTTCCAATGAAAGAAAAAGAAAGTTGAAAGTAAATTTTTACCACCAGTAACATACTATAAAAGACACAAGTCCAAAACACTACAACAAATCCACCCCTGAAAGCAAAGAAACAGAACACAAGCACAACCACCACTAAATAAATAAACACCATGTCAGACCCACATTGTACAACACAAACCAAACCCAGACCTATAGAACATACCAAAACAGCAAAAGGGCCCATTCTCAATCCAATTCCAATCTCTACATATGTTTTACATTCTAGAAAATGCATCAACAACAATACTGTCCACCCCTCCAATATGTCCTATATCCAGATCACACTCCTGTAAAAGAACTCTCCACCGAACAATCTCCGATTCCATTTCCACATCCTGCGAATAATCTTCAAAGGACTGCGATCACCAAACACAACAAAGGGAGCCTATGAAGAAGGAACATAAACCCAAAAATACTTCAAAGCAAGCATCAAAGCCAGACATTCTTTTTCAGTGGTTGAATGATTTCTCCGATGTTTGTTATTTTCTAATAAGCTATAAACTGGATAAACAATACCTTCAGAGTCTTCTTGACTAAGACTACCACCAGTACCAATATCACTAGCAGCTACAGCTTACTTAAATGTTTGTTGTTGTTGTTGTTTTCTTTTTGTGCTGCAAGAAATTGGTGCACTCCTAAGTATTGCCTTGATCTTCTAATGGGACCGCGAAAACAATAGGAAACTATTTACTTACATGGGTTAAGTAGGTACTCCCTCCCCCCCCCCCCCCCCCCCCCCCCCCCCCTCGCCCCCACCCCACTCACACACTCTGTACATATTTGGTCCAAATTCAATAATGCATGATAGCATTGCTTTATTACGAAGATATATACATCATAAAAAGATAAAGCTCATATTTGCCAACTGAAAGCTCTTGATTCAGTTTGTCATATACCAAATGCATTTTTTACCCATAAGTAAGACGCTGAATTTAAAAGAAATATGAACTCTTGGTGGTAAAGATTTTGACTTTGAATATCGAAGGGTTTTGTAATAAAGTTATTGTGAAATCATTACGGATGATTGATGATTAGATCAAGGATTGCCGTCAGACAATTTTCACAAACTTGTGAGTACGGACAGTATTCTATATAAGTTTTGATAATCACTGACATACAACTTTCGGTACGTCCACTTACGGCGAATAATGGTCCAAAAATGTGTCTTGCAGAATAGTCAACAACTCTATCTACCGACATAGTTCATACAGACAAATGGAAATTAATTTGATGTTTAACATTTCTTCCTGGCAACATTTTTACATATATGCTTGAAGCAATTTCCCTTCATCAGACAGTGTGATGCTATTTATTGGTCAGTACTTTATGTCTGTTTTTAATGAAATAAGACATAGTTAGAAAATATCAATATTGTCAAGGATTGTATAACGGTGAGAGATAAGTTTCAGCAGTAAAAAACTAGCATCCTCTGTTGTTACGTGACTTTTCTTCTGACTGCTGAAAAACATCAAAAAAAGTGTATTACATCTATCTTGAGAAACTGTTAATTGCTAGGACTTCGGTTAGCTATTCTCGCGAATACAGCACAAACCATGTGAGGTGCACTTAAGATTTAGTTCTTATTCTAACACACCCGCTGGCATCGGCATATTGTCCTTGTTAGTATAAAATCTGGTTTCATTATTCACATGACTTAAATGTCTTATTACAATCATAAGCGATGGAGACATCTGATATGAACCACAGTGGAAAGATTAAAACAATTCTTATTGCATAAATACAAGTCATGTTTAAGGGCCATTCTTTGTTAGTGACTCTGAATTGCTATGGAAACCAGTTTTTGGTATCGACATGCACTCCGGTAACTAGCTCCTATCTAATTATAGCCTTTCATGGTGTAACAGACAATTCGAGAAAACTTAAATGTTTGGTTTTTTTTAATGTTGAAACTAATAATTCGTTTTAAAACAACTGCATTCACATTTCACATGGTAACAATTAATTGATACGTACAATTACTAAAGATACAACTATTCAATTTATAACGTTTGTGTTGCTCCAGACCTTTAAAGAATGATTGCAATCTGACAAGTAACGAAATCTGCATAACATAACACTGCTATTTACAAGTATATGAACTGATTGTACTGGTTCGGCATAACATAACACTGCTATTTACAAGTATATGAACTGATTGTACTGGTTCGGCATAACATAACACTGCTATTTACAAGTATATGAACTGATTGTACTGGTTCGGCATAACATAGCACTGCTATTAACAAGTACATGAACTGATTGTACTGGTTCAGTATATTCTGCACTTCTATACAGTGAACGATTTTAAAGTAAAGCAGGTTTATGAAGACAGTGTCTAGATTCCAAAAGGTAAGTAACACATTTATTCCATTTCATTATAGAACCAGACAGCTGAGACATTTTGGAAAGGTTTGTACCTTACTAACATATTTGATGTCCATTTTCTCGACAGTTGTCTCTGTGAATATACTTGTCGGCGCTTTATTGTTTATTTATTGACGCTTTATTGTCGTCAATAGGGGAACTCTATCTGAAATCTCTGTTCTTACAATGTTATGATACGGAGACATATTTTTGTAAGATTATAATTTTATAAGAATTTTATAAGAGTTATGCCAATTTTCATTTATTACATTTATTACAATGATTTAGTTGTAACTATGTCCAGTTTATCAAAAAAATTATATTAAAGCATTTAAATTCGCTATAAAACCATATTGTAACCTCAGCGTCATTTGTTTTTGCTGTAATATTGCAGTTGTATTGATAACTACCTTGAAGTTCTTAAATATATTGTTTTATGCACTGAATACATGCGACAAAATTTTCTGAACATTATTTATCAATATAAAGTACCACTGTGACAGGGACTGTCTCATTTTGAGTAATTTACACCAATTATTAGTTAAATAATGAATGTAGGTTCCTTGCCGTAAATTGATCAACAGCGGTTCATAGCTGGATTAAAGGGGTAACCGACCTTAAGAGGTTTTTTTTAATAACGTTTAACCTGGAAGATTTAAAATCTAACTTTAAAAACAAAAACAAAAGGAAAAAGAAAATAAAACAAAAAATAAATTAAACAAAAAAAAAACACAAACAATTAACGCAACAATAATAAAACTAACTATGTCAACCTTCATCAACTTGTATTAAATTCCTGCACTTGTTAGAAACACGAGAATTACGTGTCTTCAAAGAATGGGCACTGAGCTATGGTGGCTGATTTGTGCCATGTCGTATGAGCGTGTTTTCAGGGCGAAAATGCGAAAACACAAAACTACTTTTTTCGTGTGGCTGGGCGAAAACGCGAAAACCCGCCACGCAAAAACACGGAAATTGTATCTTTGGCGTGTTTTCGCCAGGCGACCTTTCGCCCCGCCACACGAAAACACACCATATTCTATGTGTCATGTCTTTACCAACAGTTTGTCGTATCTTTGCATGACGGGGCGAAAACCCGCCACGCACAAATATGACAAATCATATACCACGTGGTATATGATGTCATCTAGGCTATCACGAGCAGCATTATTTTGACTCGATTCAACTTCAGCTTCAACTTATTGCTGCCAAAAGTCAATACTGACTATACAAGGCAGGCGCGTGTCAGGAACATTAAAATTATAAAAGATAATAACAAAGAAAAATAAAATTTAACTGAAGATCTTACTTAAACATTTATTGTAAATGCTTAAAATCTATAAAACTTGTTTAGTCCACTGATAAAAGCTGGCACAGTTGGGGTAGCCTTAACCTCGGTCGGTAATTCGTTCCAGAGTCGTATAGTCCTTGGGATGAATGAGTTCATGTGATGTTGTGTTTTTGATTGTGGGATGGGGAATTTGCTGTTTCTTGTGTTTGTAAGGTGATTGTGATCGACATTGACCTGTTTTTTTTTTAATTTTGTGTAGCATGACCAGGCTGGCATGGTTTCGCCTTTGTTCTTAAGTTGACCATTTTTCCTTGATCTGGTTTGTTACACTGCTTGTATAGTAGTAATCATTATTAACGTACCTTGCAGCTGATCTCTGGACCATTTCTATTCTGTGAGTAAGATATTTTTGTTTCGGAGGAGTAAACTGCTGTAAGTATTTCATTTTTTCACCAATTTTAATGGTATACAGCGCATGCGAAGCAGAATATTATGTCCTGTTCATTGGTCCTGACGATGTTTTTGTCAGATGTACAGAATTTGATGACAGTCGGGAGAACTGAGGCGCTTTTCACGATAGCAAACATATTGTTACGAACTTATTTGTTTATTTCCCGAATGTTCAGAAAAACTGTACCATTAGGCCCTGTATCTAGGACACAACGTTCCGCTTCGCATGCACTATGCCCCCTATATATTGATTTAGAAATGAAATACTTACAGCAGTTTTCTCCTCCGAATCGAGTGAAAATAATGATGTTCAAGATAGCCTCATATACCACGTGGTATGGCCACCCTGGGAAAGATTATAGTAAACGAACTATGGTACCTTTATATCCACTGACATCCTTGAACATAGTCAAGTTATATTTTTTTATAATTGAAAATAAACAGCAAGTTTTCTTTTTAGCAAGTTGTGTATGCATAAGTGTGAACATTTTCATTAATTTGCAATAATGTTACATTTTTGTTAATGGGCGGTATTATAATTTAAGTCTAAAATAATTGGCACCTTTCAAACAACCATTTTGCGGAACTTCTTATGCTTCTCAAGTCTTTTATCTATCTTTTTTTTTCACTCTAAACATTGAAACAAATTATATGAAATTTCACACAAATAAAAGTTTTTTGGACTTAATTTGTATAGTTTTTAAGACAAATTACGTTTTGGATTAAGAAACCAAAATTGAGGGTTGTAAATCTTACCGTTTTGCAACCTGTTAATCGAACGGATTACATGTATAATAGAAATGAAAATAAATAGAGGATATTCAAGGTTTTTTTTCTATAAATACGGGATTCATTTTCATTGAATGATATGAAAATAAATATTTCATGAGTGGCGATAGCAACGAGTGAAAAGTGATCATTTTTATACAACGAGATACAAATACAAATTTCTGTTTATTATATACTTTCTCTCTTTTTTGACTTTACGATTGAAAAAGATTTCCGATTTAATTTTGTGTATTGGCTGAATTTAGAAGAAAGTAGTCCGGCAAGACACCCGTGGAAATACGGAAAATTTGTTTCACTGCAGTGAAAAATAAATTTTTACTGTGAAAATACGAAAAATGAAAATATACAATTTATTTCATCAATATTTCTCAATATTTCATTTATAAGTATGAAATAAAAAAGGATAGTTTGTACAGTTTTGAGATATCCAGCTAGATACACGTGCCGAGTTTGTAGAATTTTGCCACATTGTAGAAGATACCACTTACGACACATGCTTATCAATTCTTTTATTATTGTCGTGACGGTTCAGCCGTCACGATGTTAATATGACTGAAAAAAATGTTGAAAGCGGTATTTAACTCCGTTGGTTCTCCCGACGGAATCGGGTTCTACGGAGGCCTCGTATTGCAGTTGTAAAACAAATTTCACGAGGATGTTTTGCTATAAATGTATATAAAAGGTATTTTGTTGGGTAAGGCGGGCCAGTAGAAAAGGTTAGAATGTTATAGTAAAGAATGTATTGTCTAGAATATTGGATAAAATAGTTAAAATTTTGCTATGAAACGCTGCACTAAATTAAAATGTGTACGTGAAACAGATTTATGGTTTTCTGTGAAAAAAAATGAAGTTATCATATTTCCGATGTGGCAAGTTAGTAAAGGTCGCCACAATTATGAATCTCTTCGTGTGTGGAGATATCGAAGGCTTAAATGATTTTTTTCTGTAAGATTTTGTTGGTGTAAATGTTAACTGTTTCTTTTAAACAACGTTGTTCATTGTTTCATTGGATTTCCTGGAATATAAACATTCTTTAAAATAAACTATCGGTACAATTTCTCTATTTTCTTTTTACATAGATGAGAAAAAATATTTAAAAAAATGAATGAACGAAGGAAGGAAGGAAGGAAGAAAGAAATTACATACTCTTATATAAGTTTATAAATTTATGTAAGTAAGTCAGCCGCTTTTTCTCTTTTTCTTAAGTAAGCGTTTAAGACAACTAGCAAATATGGTTTAATGTAATGAATAAAAATGAAGTTACTAGATAGGAATTACTCTTATTTTGGTGCAACTTAAGCTATCGCGCATCAAGGAATTTGCTAGCTTTGCCGTGCGCATTTATATAGAAAAAAAACGCAACAAAAATAAGAGTCATTCATTAAGTGAAAAAACTAGAAAGTCATGTGATAATAATATTACATTGTTTATTATTTTTGCTTTAATGACAACATTTTACTCATATATAAGACAGTCCATTTCTGAACCCGCGTGGGAGCATTTCTGAAACTGAGTCCGCAGGGAAGCATGTTCGTTTTAAGGCATTTATTTTACAAAAATCTGCTTTCGAAAAAACAAGCCAAACTAAAGCAATGGTCTAGTGGTAACGCGCTGGACTGGTAACACAGGTATCGCGAGATCGCTCTCCCGTTCCTCCACTAACAATACTAATTGTCTTTCCGATGAGATGTTAAACCGAGGTCCCATTTATCAGTACTGTACATTGCGCATGAAGAAGAACAGGGGTGTCTCTGGTACGGGATGCTTTCTGTATCTTGCACTATCCCCTACAACATAAAAAAACTAATCTCTACAGGGGCGTCGGTCATATGGGCTACCGGTACCGACGATAAATAAACTTAAATAGGAAAAAAAACCTGGCGGAGCCGTAACTGACCCTTTGGGATTTTTGAACAATCTTGGTAGAGGAGCTCTAGTTGAATCCCCATGCAACATATCTGTGCCCTACGTGGTTAAAGACGGGAATAAATTTGCACTATCTCCAAAATAAGCTTTTGTACTCTCCTGCGCATCGGTCGAATGTTTCACTTTCTTACCTCTGCTAAAATGCAATTTTCAGAACGATATTTTTATTTTTAGACAGGGAAATCCACGATTACTTTTCAGTCAATCAGTGACTAGCTTACAACGAAATGTCCATACATACAATTGACAACCCAAAATGTAAACAAACAATGCATGTCTAGATGTTACTTACATATTTCACTTTTCAAAGTGATTTTTAATAGGTATACGTAAATAAACCAGTAAAACTATCAAAAAGGTTAAAATCATGATGATATGGTTGTTTTTAGACGTTTAATTGCTGTATTAAGATGTTTACGTAAACGCATAGTTGAAATGTGTTTACACAATTGTCAGAAAACACCCGTCTATTTATAATTTTTGGAATCACATGATCGTTTAAACCAATGAAAAATGGTTTAAAGATTTTTCGGTTTTGGGGATATTGGTGCACTTTCATTGGTTGCTTAAAAGTTCATTGTAAAGGTCAATATCATAAATCTACTCTTATTAAAGCAGCGGTGTGAAGTAACGGTAGTGTATTCATTTAGCTGCTGAGGGAGCGTAAAGCTTTTGTAAAATCAATTGACCTTCGGGGCCGGGACAGTTACTGAGGCCTAGAGCATACTGAGGCATAGAGCATACTGAGGCAAAAATGTTGCCTCTAGAAGTTTTATAATGTTTTTTGTTCTGATCTGACCCTGTGACCTAGGTTTTAGTTCCTACATGATCCACATTTGAATTGACCAAGGTCTTGTAATACAAAGGTTCTGGCCAAGTGTCTTTACAATAGGGGCAAAATATTGCCTCTACAGTGGTTTAAACAACCAAAGACAGACAGCTATCGCATGAGCATTACGTGTTAAGTAAATCATTGTACATGTATATGGCAAACTGGTATATCTTTTTCATTATCATCATGGCTACTGTGACCACTTATATTGAGTTTAGGTTTTAGAAGTTTTACCTGAATGCATGCTGAAAAAAACTTTCACCCGTTTTCAAGCCTAAACTAGAATTTTACATTTTAGAAATTCTGTACGTAAATACAAAGTACACCAGCCAATCTTCGGTGCCCAACATGATGTTTTGCAACTCTACAGATTTCTTCTTGAAAAAGACCATTTTACTTTTTAAAAAAAATCAGTATTCGCCTGGCAGCAATACATTGTACTTTCAAAAAGTCGGACATCAGGACCGTTACAGCCTTAACGTCCGTTATCTGAGGGTTAATATTGCACTAGGTGGTGTAATGTGCCTTATTGTACTTTCAACTGACTCAAACCCAATTTTAAAGCACTTATTAACTATCTCGAGAATGTTGAATGACACAATGCGATGCCCACAGACAACATAATTATCAAACATTGCTTTGGCACGAATCCATAGTTTAAAACGGTTTTATAATAATGTCTTCTAAATATTTTTGGCCAAGACATACACATTAGGTTATAGTTCATATATTAGAAAATTTAACGAATTAAGTGCAAGTGAGTGTCAACGACCGCAGCACTTAATTCGTTAAATTTTCTAAAGTGTGAATCATAACCGGCTTATAGTTCACCCTCCCCCCCCCATTTCTGGATTTCTGGGCAGCCCTTTTCATGTATGCCAAAACAGTCAGTTATAGAATTATTGGCAGGAGATGAGGGGGTGAAAACCACCGTTGGTTGGCAGGTTAATAAGTATCGAAATGGGCGCTGGGTAGTTGCGAGGCTTCTGGGGGCCCCATAATTTTAAATACTACTACTCATAAGATCTTCAGCTTGTCAGTGGCCTTAATGAAAGTTAGACTTTTGAAAGGTATTGGAATTGTGCCAGTTTCCTCCCTTTTTTTGGAAACAGTCAATTCGCCGATTAAATGGAGACACTTAATGAACGCACTTAAAATACATTGCGCATGTTTATTGCACAAATTCATGGATAACTCGCCTCAATTTTATTTTAAATCTCTGGATGCTGATTGACTGTTAGGCACAGGGTGAAGTGGTTGAACTAAAAACTGAGTACAAGCGCATACACTTGGAAAATGGAGCGGATCAGTGGTTCAGTGGTAACGCGCTGACTGATAATCCAAGTGTCGCGGGTTCGATTATCCGCTCCCGCTCCTCCTCTAACATTACTAATTGTCTTTCGGGTGAACCGTTAAACTGAGGTCCCGAGCATCAGTGCTGAGCCTGGAAATGAACCAGAGGTGTCTTCGGAATGGGATGTTTTCTGTATCGTTGACTATATCCCACAATCTAAAATATCTATCCTCAGTCTAAATAATGGAGCGTCGGTCATACGGGCAACCGGTACCGACGATAAATAATCTCAAATAGGTACACTCGGAATGACTGTCAAATAAAAAACCTATAGACCGATTTCAAATTGTGTTAAACTAAGAGGTAGTTAATGAATTGAACCACACTTTAAAATGATTTTCAAAGGAAAACGTGGGAAATGTCGATTTTGTGGCAAAAATTGCAACACTTATTGAACCACCCTCGTATGAAGTATAATAATGATCCCTTTAGCATTTATAAATATAATTTATGATTAATGTTTATCGACTGTTATAACTCATCACAAACTCTGCAAACCCTGTGTACAAGAATGTGTTATCAATATGGTCTATTAGTTAATGAAGACATTTAACCTGTCCTCTGGCCACATATTAAACATGCAATGATGAGTCTTTTTTCCCTGCAAAGAGAATTGCTAAGCTAGTGAGGAGAAACACAATTTTGATGGCAATTTGATGACATCACGCAATGTTGTAATAACATTCAATCTATCTCAGTTTGTTTTCTGTTAGGAAGGTGAATATCTTATCAGGTCTCTTAAGGAAGATTAGTTCATTCAAACTACTATACTGTCAGTATTGTTGAGATGCTGTGGTTTTATACGAAATTATAAATACAAATTAAATGTTACATTTTCATAGTGTATAAAAGATATATGATTAAAAAAAGTGCATTCAAATATAAGCTCACAGTAAACATATTTTATGGTAAATCACAAACATTGCTGTAGATTGGTATAGAAAAGGTCCTTTTGCACGTCAGTCCTTGGGACAAATGCATTCGCCGTCAAAGAAATATTCCTCGTATAAAGGAAATAACAAAACACACCTACTAACTACCTACATACTTTATAACTTGTGGCGTGGCTTCATTTAAATATATTCTTATGGTTTATTTGGACGTATCATCAAAATCAAATTTATAAATTTTGTAACATACACCGCAACTCATGTTTATTTTAGTAAGCGAGGTATTTTTGGCATGTTTTTTGTTCGTATAGAACGTTTGGAGTTTTGCATTCAAAGTAGGAAAATTACTTAGGAATTATCTAAGTAGTCAGAGGTCAACGCCCTTACTTCTTAGTTACCGCTTGGATTGCATTTTATCTGTTTTTTTTTATGTTAGAATCAGGAATGTTCGTAAATCTTGTACTTAACTTACAGTCAATCTTACCAGTAGCCTTGCTGCAGGCTAGAGGATTCTTTTTATAATTGTTTATTCTATTGCATTGATATATGAAATGTTTTTACCCTCTCTAATAGCAACACTTTTCTCTCTGCCGGCGATCATATATTAGCAATTTAAGCCAAGAAACAAATAAATCTGTAGTTAGAAAGGGACATTTAGCTAAATACTAGTTAAAGAATAGAATAGATTGCTGGGTCTGAAGCTGGTCTAACTTATTAGTAAAATAACGTATCTTATGGATAAGGGTTACGTTTTCAGTTTTTGTTTTGTTTCTTCTTTTGTTTGCCTTCTTGAACAGCCCGTAATTACATATGATTAACCATAACGATCTTCATAAAAAGTATCAGTATAGTTTTTTCTATTGTACAATACTGAAAGTTCATAGTGACCTGAGGTAGGACTCAAATTGTCTAAGTGTTTATCAGACAGCGTATGGTATTGTCAATATACCATCTTGAAGCTCAGTGATTATTATTGCTTTCACCGCGTGACAAGGCCAAAAGGTTTACGAGAGACAATAATTGTCTAGCGTGCTGTCTCAAATTGTTAGATATTGATCATGGGTAAACAGTCCGCAGACTTAAATAGTGTTGCTTTATTGTTTTACCCGAAAGTACCTTATTTAGATAGTTTTCAATGAGGCAACAAATTGCTTCAAGAATTTGTGGAAATACATAATCGTGTTTGATGAAATTAGTGATCGTTCTGAGAGGTTTCATGTCATATTTTTCGAATAACGATTATGGAATATACTTGAACCTTAGAAAAATATCTGGATCAGAACTGCAGGTTTGTTTTTAAAATTTTGTAAGAAAAAGGCTATATTGAATATTTATTGTAATTAAACGCAATTAAAATTCTAAAGTTTAGCATTCGTTTAGGTGAATGTTACTAGTAGCACAATCAAACGTGAAAAAGGGCCTGTGTCTGTTCAGAAACGAGTTCGTTAAGAAAGTTTTTCTGTGGTAAGAAATTGCTACAATCTTTAAAGCAACAGTATTAAATAACCTTTGTTACAATATTACCTACACTTTAAACACACAAAAATCAAATCAATAGACTAATTATAATATTCATATGAGCATCAAGACAAAGAGAACTAAAACATTTAAGTTATAAAATATTTTCTTTTCTTTTCTTTTTTTATTCGAATAAGCCATTATAAATCAATTTACCACTATGTCGGTCTGACTTTTAAATAAGCTATAAATTCTACTTTCAGACATGTACAGTGTGTGCTTCCAAGTATTCGTTAGTACATGCAGAACAATGTGATGATCAGTGTCAAGAGCATAATGAAATAAGATAGAATAACCAACAGCCAATATGTGGAGAGGTATTTATCTACACAGAAACAAAAACTTACAAGAAAATACATTCGGGCAAAGACATGACATATCAGTGTTATGAACGGCTAAACTCTTGACACTTGGTTTGCACATCACAAATTTAAATATGAGGTTTATAGGAACAAAAAGAAGCACACAAATGTTTTTAATCCAGTGGCTATATCCTAGTATTGTCATAAGAATGCACCCTTCGCAAAAAACATATGGCAGTCCATTTGAATGTGATACACGACTGATATGGAATATCATGCAATGTTAAGGTTTATTTAAGTTTTGTATTCTGGACATTTATTTGCTTAATATATTGAAATCAGAAGAGATATTTACCATTCTGTATTCAGGCAGATATTTACAGGTTATGTTGTAAAGTTATTCATTTACGATTGGTTTTTAAACGTTTGACGTAAATTATGTATTTTGTAATCATAAGTGAGATTAACTGTTATTTTTGTATTCAGGCGGAATTTTACAGGTTGAAAAAGGGTTATTTGTTTCATGTTTTGTATTTGGACGTAAATTATATGTCATGTAATCATACGTGATATTTACTGTTTAGCCTCTTATAAAAGATAATTACTGTACATACTTAATTCAGACGTAAATTGATATATTATGTAATCAAAAGGGCTGTATATTGGAAGATTTGTATTCAGACTGTACCAGAGGATGAATAAGTCAGATGATATAGATGACGAAGACTATAGCACGGCTGATACAGTGTACGGAGTCGTTGCCCCTGTAGTATTTGTTCTTGTCATTTTTCTTCTTCTTATGTTTATAATCGCGCATATTTTACGATAAATATAATTTTACATATAATCTCTTTTCTTGTTGTTGCTGATTTTTTTTTCAAGGAAAAATACATGCATAGCATGCCAGAAAACACATTCTCAAATGTGTGAAAACTTCGGAGTTTGTTAATACTAAATTAGAATTTTGTTCAGTGAGTCAGTATTCATTTTCTTTAAAATTTCATTATTAATATGTTTCACTTGATATATCAGTGTGATAAAAAGTGCACTGTTGACTTATTAGATACTTAAGGCGAATAAAAATTAACGTCCTATATGTTCACACTGATTTTGTTGGTAGCAAACAGATTAAACCTTTGGAAGTACATTTGTCTTGGTCCTCATAACTGTTTACTTTTAGGTATATATTACATAAATTGTTGATTTGGAAGACGTTCCAGCTGTACAAGAAACAGGATACACTCTAGATGCCACATTTTTCATCTAAATATTATGAAACTTTGCCCGAATGTTTGGCCTAATGACGGCTATGTTTTTTATATATTGGTCATATTAGGTCAAAACCTGGGTCGCCATGTCAAATTCTAGAAAAAACTTATGTTTCTTCACAAACATAACTAAAATTTACATTTTTTTATATGAACACGATCAAATTCGGTGAATACTGTATCGTATCGACCTTAAAAACCCACTAAAGTTATTTTACCACATTCGGAACCTTCTGTGTCCGTTGTTATTTTGTTTCTGTTCCTTTCCGAACTTACACTTATCAGTAGAAAGCAGTCATTCTGATATTTAATGTAAAGAAACCGTTTTGTCCAGACGCATTGATAAACGAGTGTTTTCAATGTCAGCTGATAGGCACATATTGATTATAAACCCATTAAAAGGCCATACAATTATATCATCAATTATCATGATTGACAATTCGATCATTGATGCTGTTTCGGAAGATTCTCGATTGATTCAACCAAGCTATCTATCTTACTAGATAGACAACGAAGACGTTCGAGATTTTACACTTCCTACGAAAATACTATTTCAGTTCAAGATTTCGATTTCAGCAGAAAATATATTTCATATATATATATATATATATGGGTCATTCAACTATACGAGTACATATTTAGACCTCTATAGAGCTAGATTACATCTGAACGTGTGCCATTCTATAATTACGTCACCAGGCAAATTCTTGTGTCTGCAAGACATACCATTTGTTTGAGAGAAAAAAAACAGTTTTGATTTTTGTTTATTGTCACTAATATATTCAATGTGATATCGTTTTATCTGTTTAAATCTGTTCACAGCTACTTCCGATATGAGTGTTTTTGAGTTATGCCCCTTAGGGCATCACCCAGTATACTGGCGAGTTTTCAAAATGCGACAGAGCGTCTATTGAAAAAGAATATGGACCAGAGCGTCTAGATCCGGAGATTTTCTGACATCCTTATTCTGCGGCCCTGTGATCCTATTTGTGTTCCTATTTGCGACCCTAGTTTAAAGAATGTGTATTCATATGATTAAGGAAGCTGTCATGTATTGAATCTGATTGTATCAATGTGAGTGGCAAATATATGTTTGTGTTTTTAGGTAAATGATGTGTTTAAATTCAACAAAGAAATTGATTGTAATTTACATATAATTTTGCATAATTTTTAAAAAACAACAGAAATAAAATTGAAATCTATTACTGCACAAAGAAAACAGACTTACAATTCAGACTTTAGGATTTTCGCAACTGTTTTGTCGTAGAAACATGTTTCATACTAAAATCATTTGATATAAACATTAGATTTGATATTTTTAAATGAAGCCTCATTTAAATGAATGTTAAGAACTTCAACAATTTGAACAATTTCGCAGAATTCAGAAAAGGCATATAATGTCAGCAGGTGATGTGAGCGTTGCTAAATTAACTGTATATTCCTTTATCTATTTGAGTTTATTTCTCGTCGGTACGTGTTGACCATTTGACCGACGTCCCAAAGAGAGGTTAGCATTTTTAGGATGTTTGGGTATAGTGCAAGACAAGAAAACATCCCATTTCAATGACGCCTCTGGTTCTTTTGCATGCTCAGTGTATAGCACTAATATATAGGACCCCTGGAATATCAGTTCAGTGCGTTACCACTGCTCCTGCAGGATACCGGCTTGTTGAAATGTTACAACAAAAATGCAAAATACAGTGGTTTCATTTCAAATGTGTAAGTAAATATATAATGCACGCTGGAAATGTTAGTTTTTTTTAAAATATAAAATTGTTATGCTGTTCCCTTTTTAATTTTCCCTTTTTAGCTCTATTTACGATACTTTAATTATTTCTAAAATAGATGATAGTAGTTGTATTGAGTTTTCAAAGATTTTATTTTTATAGTGTGTTCATTATATCCTGAGCTCATAAACACTGATAATACTATATAGTCTAAACAAATTACTTGCTTTGTTCACACATTGACAAATTTACTAAGTAAACATAGACTGAAATATTAAAGTAAGAGGACAACTATCAATATCGCAAGGAATGTTGCATTAAGATTTGACCATATGTATATTCAATTATTTGGCATAACCCATGGGATGCTTTTTTAAGTAGCCAACTTCTTACACATATAAATATAATTAATTATGAAGAAATATCAATATCATTAAATGTTATATAACCTTTTTTTGACACTCCATTTAGCAATAGACCTTTGTTTCTAAGTCGGAAGTTCCACGAGTGTAAATAATATCTGTTTCTGTTTTATTGGTTTCGGTAGATCTTATACAGGATAGCTTGAGTGTTAATCGGCATCATTGAAAGTGATATACAGGCCTTTATTTAATCGTAAACGTTTTTTCGTAAAATTCATCTACTTATATATTTGCAATTTGTTCTAATTTGCTTTCTACATTACACTTTGCTGGTGTTATATCAGACAGAACATCAAACAGGTCTTAAATATTGTATGATCTAGGTTACTAAACAATGGAGACAAGTTATTTATTTCATCTGTAGTAAAACCACTTGAGCTTCATTAAACCCATACACAAATGTAAAGTTTTACGAGACCCAGGAAAACGGTACATTTTATATATGAAACACAGACAAAAATGACTAAGTTCTTTCAGTGATATTCCAATATATCCAATCATATTTTGTAAGCAGTATGACTGTGAATATAACTCATACTAAAAATCCTATTCGTCAAAATTCTTTCACAAACCCATTCAATCAATGTTTTTGAATGTACTCCAATCGGCTTTGCATTTATGTCACCAAACACAATAAATGAACTAATGCATGCCTGTTAACCAATTGTAAATGTTTCTACGACTTACAGCAAACATTAAAAATAAAGCCCGCTCTCGCATACGCTATGCTGTCATTTATCGGTGCGTTTCAGCCTGCCAGTTATATATAAAAAGAGCTTTTTTATTTTCAGTATTAATAGAACTCATTCTACCGCTGTGGTTCAGTGTTATTTCCAGGGGGGGGGGGGAAATATAACGACAAAACTGCGAAATATGGGTAAAATCCTGTCAGCAATACTGTTATTATTTTGAATGTCCATGTTTCTGTTCAGACGAAGTACATTATTATTTCCAATTTGTCGGGTAAATATCTGACTTTCGTGTCACTTGTGCTTGCTCTTTTTATAACTACCAATAAAAATGATAAACAAGGAACCTAAAAATTCTAACTGTCACCTTTTTGTAAAAGTTGTACCTCCAAGCCAGATTAAATCTGTAATATGAACATAAACTATTTGAGAAAATGTCCCTGTAATGCAAAAATGAACTAACAGTTATCGAAGTGGGAATTCAATGTAGTGGGCAAAATTTTCATTAACTGAAAACTACTACGTAATTTTCAAAACTCATATTTAGCCGATTAGGACTTTCTATTTTCAGTGTCTCATAGCAGACTTTTGCTCTTAATAATAGAAAGGAAGAATTAATTTATAATTATACAGGAAAATTTATTTTATAAGTATAAACATATAACTAAGAGTTGCTGTGTCTTTCGCTTTTCGGGAAAAAATAGATATGATGTCTTACATTTCGTGTTTTTATACATTTTCCAGATAACATATTATTTGAGAATCAAAGAGGCAATATGAAAAGTCAGTAGACTATGCCTTTCTCTTTGTTGATTGAGAAATCTATTGATTGTCTTCCTTTAGTCTCATTTCAGTTGCATCATGACCAGCTTTATCACACTTACGTCTGGCGCCAGTGTTTACTTTATCTATTTCTCCAAAAGACTACATTCCAAAAGATGGATATTGTTTCTCTCCGATGACAACCTCTATTTGGTGAAACAGCAAATTCGGCGTCGAAATAACTAAGTTAATCCTAGTTTAAGAGTATAAGTTTTGTGTGAAAAAGCCTAAGAGGCATAAACACTAGCTTCCTTATGCATGCAGGAGTTAATGTGTTTAAGTTTTTTTGTCAGAAACAATTTTCAAGTACGGTTCCCTGTGATCTTGACCTTTGATCTAATTGGCAAACGAACGTTGTTAAATTTAGCAATCACGCCCAACTATTAGTTAAAGAAAGAAGTCTTTTCAGCAGTTATTCTTTAATAATTGATCAGAATCCGTTACCAAAGAACGGGCACTTGTTGGTCCAAAATCAAAAATGACCTCTACTCGTTTATTCATTATTTCTAAATATCATGTAAAGATTGAAAGCCATTGGAGACGTTGTTACCGAGGTATTGACCGGAAACCGTTAACAAATTACGGGTCTGTGTGAGTTTAACCTTTGATCCTGTAAGGAAGAAAAGCTACATGATTATCCACTTATTATGCCCAAACACTCGTTAAAGTAAGAAGGTTCTGTGGTTATTTTTTCTATAGTTATTGGGCTGGAAATCTTTTCAGTGTTGGCCTTTGTAAGTTTGATCTTTGTTTCAGATGGTCAAAAATATCAGCATGGCAAAATGTCTTGTAATATAATTTCCTTGAAGTAGTTGCTTTTAAGTTATGAATGTGAAATCATTGACAAAGTACCAGGTATAATTCCGTTTTTGTTCGTCCACCGGCGAAATATCGGTCATAGAAAGCGAGTTCACCCTAAGCGCATGCGATTTACCTACTGAGAATGGAATCAAATCTAATTCGAACCGACAGATGAAGGAATAACATTTTCAGTTACTTAAAATTAACGATCAAGAGAGAATTCTAAACAATTGCCAACGATCAGAACAAACAACTAACGAACTGTGCGTGCGCACTGAGTGTGATATGCATATTCGAATCTAACAAGTTTGACCGACCACATCCTGTTGTGTTGTCTTCTCCTTTGTCTTCTGACCTGTATGTAGGCAAATAATGGAGTTCAAATTAGGATTAAATCGTGTTTAAGCACAGCCAGAATATAATATCACTTTAGTCCCGACATTATGAGTATTACTGGAGATTTTAAAAGGCAATTTTTCTGTCGAGGTCAGGGCTAGATATACAAATGTTATAATGTAGATCTAATGTAAAGGTTAGTTATTATTGTTGCTCTGATCGCGAATTAACTGTACCTGTTTAACATTTTGAGCAGATTTGCTCCTAACGGTCTAGTGATATTTGCTCCTGGTGAAACAGAGCTATGTTTTCTCCACGTGTTTTTCGTTAATTGCAATATTTATTTGTATTTCATTTCTAATTTATTCATGAATTGTAATTATCTCGTGCTTTTCACAATTTGATTTAAATAGTCGAGTTTGAAATGTAAAGGGTACTTTGACAAAAGTTAAAAATTAGATAAGCTAAAGGGTTCAATATCAGTAAAAGTTTGTTTAAATTTAAATTTTTGAATAAAAGAATGAAATGCGCGCAATTTGTGTTAGTTGTGCTCTCTCGAAAATCTGTAAATGCTATTTCCGATGTGGCAAAATGTAATGTCTACCATAATTATCCCTACATATCTTATAGTTTGACATATTGGTTACATATGTCAAGGGTATATACCGGTTCCAAAGGACAGTGTTTAGGGAAGGGAAGTGAAGGGACTTATTCTTGGCGATTAAGGTTGGTTTCGATCCTCTATCCACTGTCAGACTAACAAAGGAAACGTATTTGCTTTGCAACTTATTTGTAAGAAAAATATGAACAGTGGCATTGAGAAGTATACTGATATCCTGAAGCGTAAATGACTGATTCCTGAAAACATTATTCACATCGCCGTTTTAAGAAATCGCGTACAAACACGAACACTGGGCGATAATTGTCGACCTAGCATTTCTTAAACTTCGTCTTTATATATTAATGCGAATCCCAAAATGCGAACTCTGCGGATTCTAAAGATTAAACTTCGCGTTGTTGTATCCGTATTGGCCAAAAAATCAATCCTTGTTCGAGGTTTAATGTTGATTGTTTCCCTGAAGTTTTGCAGCGGGATAAACACGTGTTGGGCGAATATCGGTGTCAATACAAAATATTACTTGGATAGTATGTCACGGAAAATTCATCCCACCAAAGATTAGTCCAAAGGCGTCGAAATTAAGTTTAACTTCTAGATCTGATGATTTGCATAAACACGAATTTTTAAAAATACTGGGTGGATAATTATCGCCGAATTTTCCAGTTTGTATTTTATTTTTGAAAGGCGAAGATGCCAAATAAATAACGCGTTGTCGCGTCTTCGCGTCCAGAAAAAAGACGAAGTTTAACTGGTGGGAACGGGGCACTGTTTGTTGCCCCCTCAGCATTGTCCTTGCTTAGAGGGATACGATTTCATTGCTTATTAAACGAGCCTCGCCATTCATATCTGGCAAAAAGGTACTATGCTCTTCGAGAAGAAATGAAATCATGGTCTAAAATTGTAATTGTGTATCTGATGACGGGCTTGTTGCTTGTTAAACATTAAGATCTTAATGCATAAGAAACACTGTCTGATCAAAGAAACGATAAAAATAAAAATAAATGTCGGCACAATTTTTTACATAATTATTGTCTTTGATTAATATTTATGATAAAAACAGGTTTTTGAAGATAATAGTGAATATAATTTAGGAACTGAATCATTTATATTTTTAAATCTTTATTTATTGATTAGCTTAATAAATATTTATTCTATGATTATTTTAATGAAGGCTTTTCATTATTGTTTATACTTTAATATAGCTTTTTACTGTCAAGATCGCCAATCAAGGTTTTGGAAAGTTCATTACTGTAAATCGATTTGGACTGCATTTAAGGAGTTTCTGGTTTGTTCTTATACAGCATTAGAAAATACGTGCATTTGTAACATGACGGAAACCTAAATAAATGCAATGTATGCACACACAGCAAGATCAATATTGTATATCAGTGGACCGATTTCTGACGCCCCTTGTGGTGTTCATGCTTCATTGAAACATTCGATGTTACACCTTCTATTCTTCTGCATCTGTAAAAAACTGTGTATCATCATCTTTTGACAAGCGTATTGCAAACTCTTGTTTCCACACACGTTATTCATGTCTGATACTTATCTCAAGCTTCCTCTTGAACAAAACGGGATTGGTTTTTCATAAACTGAACTGATATTTAACCCGTTTAATCAAGCATCATGACTCATTTTTAGTTAACCTAGACTTACGACAAAATTTACGATTTACATACACCGTTTTATCATAAATATGGTAAGTACGAAACTCGTAGCTTTCATGTAAGGGTTTAAAAAATATTACACAGTTTTCTATGATAAGGCCCATATGCAGATAATACGGTCACGTGCTTGAAAATAACATATGCGGTCAAACGTGCTTTATCATATAAAATAGTTGAATATAGTTTATATTTTGTTGGAAATATTTCAATTTCTTGTTATTCACTCCAAGCGAATATCAATACCTTTATGTAACATAGACTATAATTTAGTGTCATTTCAACAGCAGTACAAGCTAGTATAGCCAATGCTATAGTGTAAGGTACATTCTATGTAATTCTGAAGGCAAAAATGACGTATATTTTTTTCTGTTGCAGCAAATATCCCCTAACATTGGTTTGTAAAAATTTTTGTTTCATGCTTGAATATAAAGATTATTTCATCAGTTCAGCACTTCGTATTGAGTTTTACTACTTTAACCGAAAATGTTGCTTTCTGAAAATCGTATCAAATATTAATTATCAAACACCTATTGGTCACGTTGTGTCACGTTCATATTGAAGCATACCTGCAACATTTATATGGTATAAATACATATGTATATGATATAACTTTAAAAATGATGTCAATTAACATTTATATGAACTATCGTTCTGTGTTTATACAGTTTACACATATTCAATGATAAAAAAATGCGACTAAACACTTGAAAATCTACGAATCAGACATTTTGTTGCCGCAGATTAGTAATTTCAAAGACAATAAGCAAATATTTTAAGATATTTTACGTCCTAATATGTTATCCAATCTATTTGAAGTACCTAGAATATTGAATTAGTTATCACATTATTACAGGAGTGCCTACAGGTTACAGCTTTCAACACTCTCAAGTTCGTTTTAAGTTTTATTCTCTACCATGATAAAAGACAATTTGGTAAAACAAAATGATTAAAATGAATAAGCACTTTCTGTTTTGCACATTCTAAACACTTGTCTTGAAGAGTTTCATTTAGATATAAATGAAATGAGTATCTATCTCATGTTTATGCCTGCATAACTTGAAAGAAAAATGGATGCTATAACTGTTCGGTAAAGAAGATTTAATGTCTTAAATTGTGATTTGTTATATTTGTGTTATCAATCTAAGTGCGTAGCAGAAAAATTCTGATATCTTATTGTTTTTACTTCGTCTTCAAATCTTGTTGAAATAAGTTTATTATGTTTACTTTTAACACAAAAGTCCGTTTCTTGCTATCGTTCAGACATATAAAAATTGTCTACATAGTGTGTCTACTGTTTACAAAGTGTGTCTACTGTCTACATAGTGTGTCTACTGTCTACATAGTGTGTCTACTGTTTACATAGTGTGTCTACTGTCTACATAGTGTGTCTACTGTCTACATAGTGTGTCTACTGTTTACATAGTGTGTCTACTGTCTACATAGTGTGTCTACTGTCTACATAGTGTGTCCACTGTCTACATAGTGTGTCTACTGTCTACATAGTGTGTCTACTGTCTACATAGTGTGTCTACTGTCTACATAGTGTGTCTACTGTCTACATAGTGTGTCTACTGTTTACATAGTGTGTCTACTGTCTACATAGTGTGTCTACTGTCTACATAGTGTGTCTACTGTCTACATAGTGTGTCTACTGTTTACATAGTGTGTCTACTGTTTACATAGTGCGTCTACTGTTTACATAGTGTGTCTACTGTTTACATAGTGTGTCTACTGTTTACATAGTGTGTCTACTGTTTACATAGTGTGTCTACTGTCTACATAGTGTGTCTACTGTTTACATTAGATGTTCAGTACTTTTTTATATATTGAATATTTCCTACATAGGTAATAGAACGTTGATTGTAATATTTTGGTGATTTTCAAACACAAATGCTTAATTCATTACAATGAAAATCAAAACAGACGTACGCAACTTGAACTATGACCTATATTTAGAATTATATAAGTTAATGGAATATTGTAGTTAAAACAAAACAAATGGCTTTGCATGCTTAAAACTTATCACTTAAATTGATCATACACTACCAAATGCTAATTTTTATTTCTCTTTATATTTCAAATAGCTTTCTTAAGTACAATTTCACTTGTTTCATGTCGTCTAGCGCCAGTATATCTGTTTTATGTAATCAGGTTCAAGGCTGTAAACAAAATACGGCACTTTGTCTCTGCATTGACAGATTCCATTAATATCTAGACCTTAGCCTGTGACCCGAAACGCAATTTTATTCATTACGATAAGAACGGAATAAAAGAAAATATAGCAGTACTACTATCAATTCTTACACTCTAATTTCTATTTCTTCTGTGTAGAAGGAATTTTCAAAGACTTATTTCATTAATACTTCACCCCCATTGGCAAAAATTTTGACACTTACCGTTCCTAGGCGGTGACACCTCCGGTTCTCTTTTTCGTTTTGTTTGTTAATGGTGTCTTATAATTGATCTATAAATAAATTTATGCTTTCTTTCCTTCTGCTTTTGTTTGTTTCGAGGCTTTGTGTTTGTCGCATGAAATACGTTTTTTCTCCATTTTTTGAGGCGATTCCGGAATACAATAGTATACAAATGGTTAAATGCCTAATGAATGTCTTTTTAGTTATGTCTCTAAGTATTTTATCTATTTAATCTTCCATTCATTCAGTTCTATTTGGAGATCAGTGTTATATTATTATTAACACGGAAAACGCGGACCTTCAGAGGTCATCACACATTTGTCCAGGCTTAAGTTATAGTTCTTGATACTGCGTACAAGTGTTTCTTTTTCGTCTAGTGATATCATAGATTGTATCATTAAATGAATATTTTGTAAAAGATGTTGTTGATAAAAGGTTTATGGCATGCATTTTGGCGTAACTCAGTACAGAATATCAGTATTACAGATTATCGAATACGTTTATTGCTGTATGTTACTCACTTTTATTGTATTTGTAGTTCTCTTTTTCAAAGGAAAAAACACTTCTTTTTACTGTATGTTTTTATTTCAGTAAACTGTAGTGCTATGAAAAAATTATGTCAAAACAATGTAATGTTTTAAAATAAGTGTGTATCAGAGAGAAAGATAAAATTTCAAACTGTGGTATTTTACGTTCCAGCTTTCTTTGAAGATACCAGGTTTATAGAACTATAAACACTCTCTCTATGACATCAATATTTTTCCATTTCCTAACAGCAGACGACTACACACTTAGCTTATCGTGTACATTTATGCATCTGTCTAAAAAAATTACTTTTTTTCATATATGTCAGACCTCGTTCTAATCGGAATAAATCACATAAGTGTTCATTTTATAACTTCTATATGACTTGATTTCAGTAACCTGCAACACTACACAAACGTTTCTATCAAAACAATGTAATGATTTTAAATATGTGGATCTCCAAGAAAGTTAAAATTTCAAAATAAGGTCTTTTACGCTCCAGCTTCCATTATGGATACCAGGTTTATAAATGTTTTAAGAAGCTATCTAAAACATCAATATTTTTCATAAGATATATTCCATTTCCAAATAATCCTCTTTCGATTCTCCCATTTATATTCACCAATACCTCGTAATCGGCAACTTTGACGTAAAGACAAACTATAAACAGTGTGTGCAGTACTTCAATGGTTTCTTGTCGACAATTACTGATTGCAAAACCATAAAAAAACACAATTATCCTTAAAAATCAACAGTAGATGCATTTCTAAAGGCTTCGTGATTTTTTGTATATAGGAAGCAATTAAAACAATCGACAGGCCACACAAAGAACACTAAAGGCTCTTGAAAAATAAATAATAAAATCAATCATATTTTAAAATGGTGTTATTGCATCTTTAAATGTTAAAATTTTACAGAAAATGTATATAGAGAATTAATCGTAGACATGACTTAAAAAAAGGAAAAAACCTACACTTTGTCTTAAGATTAATTACACTTTCTTTTTGTTGTCTTAAAAGAAAGTGTATTTTCAGCTCTCTTACTTTATAAAACGAAAGGAAAAATAATAAAAGAAGCCCCTAAATGACAGGTCTTTAAATCAGAAGAACCATTACACTTGTTTACGGTAAAGAAAACCAATCGAAGTGTTATTTAGATATAAATAGCCACGATTAATTATCAGTGTTAACTTTTTAAAAATAGGATTGGACGAGTTATGATGTAATACATGCTTAAACAGCTATGCTTAAACATGCTCGGAACTATGGTCGTGTATGTTTCGGAAATGTTTAATCGTAGACTATTCCCCCCACCCCCCGAATACAGAATATAAGAATAATCACAGGGTCATTTGTATGTTATATTTATATAATTATTTTGTCATATTCAGCTTACATAATGAAATCAATCAACTGTAATCCTCCAAGACCCGAAACAATTTCCTCTAACACAACCGTACCATTACGTCTGACATCATCAAATGTTTCTTATCAGAAGTTTTGCATCGACTAACTCATTATTGCAAGTACCATTTCTGCTCTAAAAAAGAAATCAAAATCTGATAAGAATGATGCTTTAAGAAAACCGAACTCTGCATTTAACATTTAGCCCTCGAACTTTTTAGAAATATGTCTGGTGTGACATTGCATCGTTAACAACCAAAACAGCAGTTGCCTTCCGGCCGGATCATTTAAACGGAACCTAAAGAAAACGAGATATTATGTTAATGCTGACGGTCATTTTAAACAATCGGCTTTATTCGTGAGCTCTTATCCAACAAACATTGATAACGAATCAAAATTGGTATAAGACAGATGAAGAAAAAAAAGCATTTTTACACAGATGGGAAAGCTTGAATAAGTCAGGAGTCATTTTTAATAGCATTTTACAACATACAAAGAGAGGATAAATGATAAAATGACATTTACATATTTCTGGAAAACACGTTGTAAAGTTTAAATACATCATGCAAAAAGTATGAAATTCTACATCGGATGAAACGTTATGACAGGTCATAGCCAAGACATTCTCACAAAACAGAAAGTTCACTATGAGTCTTTTGACATGAACCACGTGTATGTCACATTATTTCACTATGGAAAATAATTGTTCGGTTTTTGTTTTGTTTAACTGCTGTTGCACATTATGATTTTACAACTGAAGTTTGTTATACTTTGAATAAGCATGCATCCTACCCGAGTATTTACCCCAAAACAATCAACGTTATCATTCAAATCTGTTGTCAATTTACATCGTTATATTAATTATGGCGTGATACCCTTAACCATCTAGAATGCTATACAACTTTCTACATTATGATTTACTCTCTTTTTTTCTGTACTCTTACAATTCGAATGTCCTATGCATTTTTTTTAAAAAGCTAAATTAATATAAAAATGATGTAACTTTATGATCTACTGCTTATAAGTTTTCGTCCAGTATCTATGCATGTTCATTCAGTATAACTGGTCACATTAAAACATTCAATGCATATACGCTCCTATAAAAAATCAAATGTGAATTGTTTTTCCTTTCCTAGTAATGAGCGTCCAACTATCAATAGCAAAATGCATCTTTGACATTTTTACTATGAAACACGTCTTACCAAACGGTATTTTAATGTTTTCAGTGTCTTTTACGTTGATTAGTATTGATTGAAAAACCATTAACAGGCTATTACCTTGTATCAACTATAATCACGATTGACAATTTTCTTATTGGTATTTAATTGCAAAAGACTGTATTCGACTTATAAAACAAGAAATCTAAGACGACAAGACCTAAATGTAAAAGAATAAGAAAAATATTTTTTTCATTTTAACAGAAACGCATAGATGTTTTTTCTTTCTTTTTTTTTTCATATGTTTAAACATTATCAAGTATTTTGTAGACTTTTAGGTGAACGCTTCTTTTAGTTGTTCAATATGTCCGCATGGTAAAAGTGAAGAACAGAAATGAGGCCTTTGACATATTGTTTTAATTTGAATGTCAATAAAGAATTCCTTGTCTCTTCAAATTCTGCGAGATTCACATGAAGAACGTTGTTTAAACTGACGTAAATTTCCCTTAATCAAAATAGAAGGCTATAATATCATTTCAGCTTTGAAAGCAACATTTGTGTCCGCAAAAAAGTCGGCATCTTTGAGATACGGTCTATAATTAAGATGTATTCTGAAAAAAAATGTTCTTCTTAATTGTTTCAATGAAGGTTTTTATTTATTGTTTATATTTTGATATAGCCTTTCACAGACTAGATTGCAAAACAAACTTTTGGAATGTTCATCAGACTAAATCCATTTATTTTACATTCAAGGCGTTTATGGTTCGTATTTTTACAGCCTTAAAATTTAAATATTTGGTGCGTGCAACAAGCTAAGCACAGTAAGATCAATAATATATATATATATATATATATATATATATATATATATATATATATATATATATATGTGCACCGATTTGCGACACCTCTGTGATGTTTAGACTTCACTGAAACATAAGTTGTTACAATTATATCCGTCAACAAGCTTTCGACAAAGTATTACAATGTATCCCTGTTTTCAACAAATGTATTTCATACCAAATATTTCATCTTTTTTAAGCAAACAAGAAATTTTCTGAATAAACTAAAATGAACTTAGACCCGTTTTATCAAAGGCATTACGATTTTTTTGCAAGACCCATTTTGAGTCAACCAAGACTTACGAGGAAATTTACAATTTTGTACACCGTTTTATCATAAGTACGGAACTCGTAGCTTTAATGGAAGGGTTTCAAAATTTACATAGTTTTCTATGATTAGGTCGACATGCAGATAATACGACCAAATGCTTGGAAATAACATATTCGGTAAAACGGGCTTTATCAAACAAAATACTTAAATCTTGTTCATATTTTGTTGGAACGATTTCAAGTTCTCGTTATTCACTTCAAGCGCATATCAATCCCTTTGAATCTGTGTTTATGTAACAAAGCATTTAATTCAGTGCTTGTTTACCAGCAGTAGAACTGGTTGTGTTTAATTCCAGTACTCTAGTTTACTGTTTCATTGTTATTATGATTGCACAACTGGCATATCCTGTTGAATTTTTTTACTGTGTATTCTTGAAACCGTCAGTATATTTTCAGGTGGAGAACAAATACCCGGACCCCTCACATTACTATGTAAAACTTTTTTCTTCCATGCTTAAATATTCAAACTATTGCTTAAGCACTTCATATTTAGTTCTACTTCTTTAATAGAAAAAAGTTACTTTCTGCAAATCTTATCAAATATTAATTATTAACCACATTCTTGTAAATTCGTGTTATGTTCATATAGAAGCATACCTGCAACATTATACATATATTTACATATTTATTTGATACAACTAAACCTTTATAATGATATTATTTAACATTTAAATGATATTAATGATCAACATTATTTTTCGTCCAATCACATTGCAGTATTTTTCAAATTTCTGCTAAGTTTAACTTTGGTTAATGTGTACTAACAAAATTGAATTTACTTAATCAGGTCCGTCTAACCAGTCTAACTAATTTCAGTAATGAGAAATGCTTTGTATTTAGTTGAAAAATAATGTTGATCTTTAAATAGGTTAATGTTTAATAATACGCTTTAGCAAAAATAATTGGTCGCGTGCCTGCGGCACGCCTGACCAATTTGTTTTTGTTAATGCGTATTATCAAACACTAACCTATACTAAGTTTACACTTAAACAACATTTTATTAATACTTTTACAATATTTAATCCTATAACTTAACATTTATAGGATATAACTGATGGAGATATTGCTCTGTGTTTATACAGTTTCCAGGTTTTGGTTGATTAGAAAATGCGACTGAACCCTTGAAACCCTCCTAATCAGACGTTTTGTTGTCGCACGTTAGTTATTACAAAGACAATAAGAAAGTAGTAAAAGATATTTTACGTCCTAACATGTTATCAAATCCATTTGAAGTACCTAGAATATTGAATTAGTTATTACATTATTACAGGAGAGCCTATAAGCAACAACTTACAACTTCTAAGTTTATAATCTCTACTCTGATAAACGGTTTTTTTTTTGTTTAACAAGTGATTAAAATAATGAAAAAGTGAAAAACGCATATCAGGAGAAATAACAGAGCCTCCCTACACAGTCAAAAGTAAAGGAAAGGAGTATTAATCCATATATTGATCAATTAAAAACAGAGACACCACAAACAACGAACAGAAAAAAAACGCTAGGTTACTACCTTGGAATAGTCAGTGACAAAACGTTTGTCAATGTTGTACGGTGTACCAACTTCATACTTGCCCCAACGTGTTCTTACAAAATAAGTACAAGTTGTCTTGGTGAATTAACTCCAACCAACCCATCAACTCGACAATATTGCATGCAAATGCACACAACCATTTAAAACATAAAAACCTAATGGTATTTTATAGAGTGAAAATGGCAGGTACTCTATGACCTTACTGAGACCAAAGCACGTGGAGTCAAATCAGCAAGATCACGATGGCAGAATAAAAAAAAATGTGAATTTCTACGTTCTTTTCAAGATTACCTTAGAAACCTTCTAATCTCTCAAACCATTCCCACTTTCGTGAATATAAAAGGGTGTGCAAAGCGATTAACTGTATAAGGGTTAATCACCAAGTAGGCAGAGCGCTGCAGAATATCATGTTGTTGACCTTTTTGAATTTACAGATGGTTTTTACAAATAACGCTGAGAAAATAATATTGCTTTTTTCTTTACTTCATAGATAAAAATCTCCATTGCAATACACTTGCAGAACTTTTTACTTGATCTGTGGTACCGGTACCTCTCTTTCTAATATTTCATGTAATGCAAAGATTGTGTTCATGGTCACTAATTGAAGGTAAAGTAAAAATATTTGTTTTCAGTCTCGTTCACGTTTACCCCAGTTAATGGAAGAGGTTCGTGCAAAGTGTCTTTATACAAAATATCTAAAATAGCAACCCACTGAAAAGGCGCAATGACAAAAGGTAGAAAAATCTATTTTTAGCCTCAGTGACCTTGACATTGACCCTAGTGACCTTAAACTCCTCTCGAATGAAGAGGTCTTTGCAGATTACCTAGATATATCGACAATAAATGAAGACTCTCCCAGCAAACATACCCATATCGGACCGATATCGGGTAAATGATCGGGTAAATGATGAAATATCGGCACCTTTTTGATATAGGACCGACATCGGCCCAATATTGACTTTATTCTTGGTCTTTCAAATTTCTATATGAAAGACCCTGATTTATTCTTTAAAACTTGATTTTTTTGCCATGTAGACTTTAATGGAAAAAAACGGCACATAAAATGCCAAATTTTGAGGACTACGGCTTATTTCTGACTTGTAGAAATACTACTAGAATCATTTTACGTGTCTGAATTCTACATGTACACCGGCTACATCCAGAGACTTGAATTCGGCTAATAAGCCAAACAAGTAAGCAAGTTATAAAAACAGCAATTTGTGTAATTAATTTGTTAAGTAATAGATGCATGTCAATGTCTATTGTATTTTGTATTAGTATTGACATTTTTGTATTTTACTCGATGCAGAAAAAGTACGAACTATTGTTAAAGTAATGTAATTTCGCGACTGTTTTGGTTTTGCCAGTTTTAGATGGGTTACGTAAAATTATTTTTTAAATACTGCTCTAGTCTGGAAGAGATTGTGTCAAATTTAATGATTTTTATATAAATTTGTTAATATTGAATCATTTCAACTAGATTTCTGTATACCCTAATAAGATGTTGTATAATATGTCTTTTTCAGATGCTTAAATGAAAAGCAAATATGCTCAGTTCCGGATGTACAGTTTCAGAGCTGGGGGTGGTTTCGTCTTGCCAGCAATCGAGATGGTAGCTGCAAGACACATCAAAAGGCTTCTCCATTAGAAACCAGTGGGAATGACGTGTCTAACATTCAGTCGGATTTGTATATGGCAGGTTCTGTTGGACAATCAATTTAGAATGTGTTAGAAACTTGAAAAATTCTTGCCAGGATGAGACCCTCAGATAAACTTCAGTTTGTTGAAACAACTCATTTCTTGCAACTTTCTACTAGTTCAATTACTCAATTGACTTTTGTTACTCTGATCGATATTTTGAAGTGTGCAAATACACAGTTTTTGACATTGTCATTTGTATATATACATGTATTTATCTTTTGCTTATTACTGAATCGTTTATAATAGTAAGAATTTATTCATTTCAAGGTTTCTTAATTTTCTGTTTCACCGTGTTTTAACAACAAGTGTTACACAGAGATTTGTACTGCATTTTATAGCAAATGTTTGAGGAATCTTAACATTCTCTTTTGTATTTTTCATTGCATTTGTTTTCTTCATTTTTACATAATAAAAAATGTGTGTGTTTTTTAAACTTATCCAGCATCTTGTCACAATAAGTTATCTCTCTCTGTACTCAGACTGAATTTCATCACGATGAATCTTGAGAATTAAAGAAACAATTATCAATTTGAAATAGTTTTGTTGTTTATATATTTAAGGATAAAACATCTCTAATTAAATACTGTATAAAAGCAATGTAGGCATTGCATCGGCTCATGATCTGTTGCCAGATATACGTCCGATATCGGACCGATATCGAGCCGGGTTGCACTACCGACATCGGGCCGATGTACATGCCGACATCGGACCGACATTGCAAAATATATAAGGACCGATATGTAATGTTTGCTGGGTCTATGAGGAGAAGTACAACAATCTATTTTCAGCCTCAGTGACCTTAAGCTTGACACCAATGAATGGCAAAGATTCATTTAAGGTGCCTACATACCAAATATCTTAAATATCAGTCAAATACAAAGGCTCTATTACCAAAAAAATGAAAAGTCTAATTTTAGCCTTACTGACCCCAGGTGCAGGACCAATTTTTACTCCAGGGCCAAGATTTTAGCAAACTTCGTAGGGGTCTATAAGACCATGTTACACATTAACTCTCTTAACGACAGGGCTTGGGGTTACTGATAAAAAGATGTTTAAATTTTTGTTCCTATGCAGGTCTTTGCAAAAGCCAATTTTCGAAAGTTTTTCCTTTATAAGTCTAAGTGAAATCAGTTGGGACCTGGAACAGAGAAAATTTTGACCATGTGGCCAAGATTTGATAAACTTGGTAGAGGTCTGATGTACAATGCTTGCAGTTTGAGAGAAGAATATTTTGAGTTTTCTCATTTAAAAACAATATCTAACTCCTGTGACCCATTTTAGGAATTATCTGGAATCATTTGAACGACTTTGATAAAGCTTTATGCAAAGAACATCCTAGGCAAGTTTTATCGAATTTTTCCTAGCGATCTCAGAGTGGATATCCTTTAAAGCAATTGTGGACGACGGACAGACAGACAGACGACGGGAAATTATCGATCCTAAAAGCGTACTCAAATGAGCTAAAAAGTTGTCTACATAATTTTACTTCTGTATGCATTAGATGTTCTGTAAATTAACATAAAATGATTATTTACTACATAATGAATTACTTGGCAGGTAAATATTTAAGGCAACAAAACGTTGATTTTATTATTGTGTTGGCTTTCAAAGACTCAAAACACAAAAGCTCCATTACAATGAAATTCATAACAGACGTGCTTGACTGAACTATGAAAGTTAGTCTAGAAATGCATTATAGAAGTCAATAAAATGTACTTATAACTACTAAATAAATGACTTTGCATACACAAGATTGAAAGCGTCGATTTCTTAATTTATAATTTATAAGTAAAATGTCGAAAAAGATCTCCTTCAAAAGCAACATGTCCTACTTAACTTTATCTAGTAAGAGTACACCTGTCTCATAAAGTCTGATGCCAGTTTATCTCTTATATTTCATCAAGTTCAAGGTTTTGTAGCAAATATAGCCATTTATCTCTGTACTGACAGATTCCATTTATATCTAGATTTTAGCCTGTGACTTAATACGAAATCGCATTATTTCTTCGTTACGCATTAGAGATAAGAACGGAATAAAAGATAGCATTGCATTATATATCTGTATAAATATCCAGTTTCTAAGCTAAGTAGCTGGTATTTTCTCATTTCACTTATTAGTTCATCCCTTGATAAAAATGCAGATGCTATGTAAACTTGACAATTCTACATATCTGACATATATTTGACATATCTTCAGTGATCTTCATTCATTGTCAGACAGTTTGACCAGGCGTTGGTCAAAGTCCTGGTTATTGCGTACAAGTATTTCTTCGTTCTTTCATTCACGGTTAAGCAAACTTATGAGTATGTATTTCGTCAGTAAGATTAAATACCAGTGTTATTTTCAGAGTCACTTCTATATACTGCATATTCTTGCAAAAACGAATAGATTATCAGAAATCGTAAATATATCTAAAGTAGAGCGTTAAGCAGTGTGCCATATAAACTCACTATGTTGGAATACCAGCATTTCATTCCAGTAGTTCTTTTGCGTGCTCGATGCACAGCACTGATACATGGGGCCACCATTTAACGTCTCATCGAAAGACAGTAATGTTTGTGGAGGATCGGGGGTCGAACTTGCGACGCTGGGTTACAAGTCCAATGCGTTACTACTAGACCACTGCTCTGCTCCTGATTATAAGTATGTTAAGTTAAACACGGAAATATAATGCCTGATTTTCTTTTCGTTTCACTTTCTTACCCTTATCCAAATTGCATAATTTCTCGACAGCACTATTCAAATATAACTTTGTTTTTCTGATTTAAAAAATTAGGGTCAGTTAAAATGATTACAACATAGTTTTTGTCCTTTAAACAGATTGGTTGAATTTGGCGGGAACTAAACAAATACCTGATGAATATTCGCAAAGATAGGCATGGTAAAAATATTAAAACTAGACCTAAAAAAGTGAAAAAAGACGAAAAAAAAACGATTGAAGAGCAGCTTTTTCTGTATTAAAACCTGACTGGCTATGGTTATTAAAGATTTGTTTAAGATTTTTCTTTCATGTATATCAGACCTGGTTTTGATCGTATTCAATCACATTGGTGGAAGTGTACGAAAGTATATTGTAGCTTGGAAGCTATTTATTGCGTATCAAACTATTGTTTCTATAAGATTTAATTAATCTTTTGTGTCATCAAAACAATGTAATGCTTTTAAGTATGTGTATTCAGGAAGAAAGTTAAAATTTCAAAATGAGGTCTATATTCCAGCTTTGATTATGGATACCAGATTGATTGAACTATGCAAAAAGCCCTCTAAGACATCAATATTCTTCCGAAATATACATTTTAAATGCATCTTCCATTGATCTTATTTCACTTTTCGTATTTGTATTCACCACTAACTCGTAATGGGCAACTTTGACTTTAAATATAAAAGGCAAATTGTATTATCATTATGTGAACTTCAATGGTTACTTAATAACAATACTATAATAACATTTTGCAAACCCATCAAAATTCCATGAAAAAGCATCATCCTTAAAACTTGTAAGGCAAATGGATTTCTAATGGCTTCGTGATCTTATTTATAAAGACATCAATTAAAATAATCGATCAGACACAGAGCACTGACTGCCCTTGAAGAATAGAAGATCATATGTGAAAAAATATAATGGCAACTTTGCACGTCTAAAATTCCAAAGAGTATTTATTTTTAAAAATAATCGTAGACCTGACTTTTGGGAACAAACGAAGTTGGATAAATGCATTAAGATTAAACATTCTCTAGTAGAAACCCACAGTTTCTCTTAAGATTAATTAAACTTGTCTTTCATTGTCTTTAAAGTGTTGTAAGCTTTCTAAATCTATAAGACGAAATGAACAATATGATATAAATGCTTTGTTCTAAAATGCAATGTATTAAAAACAGAAGGATCATTTCAAGTATGCATGAACTGAATAATTAAATCGCTTTTAGATATAAAAACAACAATATTAATTGAAGGTGTTATCAAAGGTAAGATCGCACAAATAATGATGATAGACAGGGAGAAAACATGCTAAAATCGTTTACGTCTCTAAGATGTTTAACCGCAGCTTTTGATTTTCCCCCAAATGCAGAATTTGGTTAGGTAGCTATAAGCCAGAGGATCGTTCGTATGTTTTATTTATTGATTTCTCATATTCAGCTAACGTTATAAAATCAACCAACTGTAACCTTGCATCACCAAACACAATTTCCTCTAACACAATTATACCATTACGTTTTTAAAATATTGACATCACCAGATTTTTCTTTTCAGAAGTTTTGCATCAAATAAATCATTATTGCAAATACAACTTCTGCTCTGAAAAAGCAAGCCATAATCCGGTAAGAACGATGCTTTAGGAAAAACTAAACTTTTATGGCAGATAACATTTAGCCCTCAAATTTCTAAGAAATATGTCTGGTGTGGCATAGCATCGTTACAGAGAAAAAAGCAGTTGCCTTCGAGGCAAAACATCTGATCAGAAAAAGCACATGAAATATGCTTACATCGACGTTTGTAATTTTAACAAGTCAGCCTAATTCGCGAGCTTTCTACCAACTGACATGTTTATGAATCAAAACTAGTGTAAGACAGTTGAAGAGAAAACAAGAATTTCTGGCAAAGACTGGTGAAATAGGTCGGAAGTCAAAATATGTTTTCGCAAATAAGGACATGACAAAGATCACATTTACATATTTCTTGAAAACGCTTTATAAAGGAAAAAATATATCAATCATAACAAGTATGAAATTCTATATCGGAGAAACAGTAAAGACAAGGCTAAGTTAAGGCATTCTTACAAACATGCATGCATCAAGATGTACATATTAGAAAGTACACTAGACATGTTTAACACGTTTAACACGTGTTGCAGATTATTTAAACACTTTATTGTTGATACTTCGTTGGTCTTCAAGAATGAAACTGAATGCCGTCGAACACTTTATAATAATTTAAGTAATGCTGAAAAATAAAGATCGAACTATGATAAAAAATGTAAAGCTTTTAACTTCAACATATGATTTAAATAAATGACGTATTTTGCTATCTGCAACGTGTATATTCCAATATAATTGAACACTGTCAAAACTGGATAATCTTTATTCCGTTTCCAACCAACCAAAATGTCCAAGTATTACACAATCAAACGTTTGCTTTTTCACACAGTCCTATTTACACAGTCGTATTTACACAGTCGTATTTACATAGCAGTATTTATAGCCTTAGGATACGAGCAAAGAAGAGCATAAGTAACATAATTATGACCACAATAAATATTAACGGTGCAGCCACACTGAATACAGCCAAAGCAATATGATATGTATGTGACCCTCCAGATGTTCTCTCTGTGATATTCATTATACAGTAAACATTTGTGCCTTTTTCTTGAAAAGTCGTCCTTACAAGGTTTTGTCAACATGTTTTAACTGACACAAACTATTAGAAAAAAGGATCTGATCCGACATGGTTTACCTACTATGGATTATTTTAATTCCAGCTTTACTTTCTTTCACTAAAGAGTTATAATAGTCCATGTATGTTCCATCTCTCGTCTTTATAATGCTTTATAACAGCAGCGGCGGCAGCAGCCGCTTTTTATTGCTTTATTTTTTATGTCATTTCCAGGATTTGTTTCATGACACGTGGCTCCGATATCGGAATAGTCTTCTGTAGTCAACTGATTTACTTAACTCGTCATATAATGATGAATCTCCACAAGGTTTTAAAATTGTCCTGTTGCTTGATTGTAAAATAGTTCCTTTTCATTTTCACTTACGGATCCAGTAGAAATTTGCGAATCCTAGTTTTATCCCATTAGACTGCTAAAAGTAAAATTCTTTTACAGTTATCACTAGTTCAAAGAGCACAGCTGTAATTTTTTGTGATATAAGAGAGTGTATCAATAAACCATGCCTCTAACGATTGTACAAGTTAACTAAAGAAAAATCACTCTAAGGCAAACACTAAAGTAATCGACTGAAAATTCGATATCTGTGTTTGCACTATACACTATTACCCGATAACTGGAAGACGCCATGTAATTCCTATACCATGGATCATTTTTAACTTGTGAGTTCTTGTAATCTTGTAATTTCGGCATCTTATCGGAATATTATTTACTCCGAATGCTATTGAAAATATTTCTGAAACATTCAACAATTAAAAAAAACCCTACTCATTTGAAACGTAACTGTTTGATGATTATAATTGAAAGCGTATTGTTAAACTGATATAAACTATTCTTTAGACCATTCAAATATGTTTAAGTTATAGACCCAGAAATGTCACCCTCGCTTTCTTTTTAGTTGTGTAAATAAATAATTTGGCAGCCTATGCTGAAGCTTAAAAACAATAAAGTATGTCAGAAGTTGACTGTAAAGGTCAGGGTCACACGAAGGGTTATAAATAAGATGTTGCAAGAAGTTTCTTGAAACATATTTAGCATCATTAAGTTTCTTTTTTCAATATGCGTCTTTATAAAACAGGTGACCCCCTGGGCGGGGTCAATATTGGCCCTATGGCCATGATCTGAAGAACTCTGTAGAGGACCACAACTTAATGTCACAAACAAAATAACTGAGTTTCAAGGCTCGTGCTTTCTGAGAAGATTACATAAAATCTAATGGTCTTCGTCTGTCCAATCTTAAGAGGTCTACATGGCCATGTTACTAATTTAAAAACTTAATGAAACATCTAACCCTCGAGGCAGGGCAAGAAGTGATCCCAGTGGTATAGTATAAATGATCTTGGCAGAGGTCTACCAAACAGTACTTTTAGCAAACGTTTAGAACTATATGCCTTTTAGTTTCATACAAGAGGAATTTTAACGATTTTTCTTCATATTTCTATGTAAAACAACTGGAACCTCGGGCGGGGACCTACTCACGTTAGAGGCATAATTTGAATTAACCCGGAAGAGGTCTATTTGACAATGCCTTACGTCAAATTTTAATAATTTTAAATTGAGGATCTATGTTTTGCACTTTTGACCTAAATATCCGGAGGGCAAAAATAATCTGGACAACTTTGAAAGAAAACTACCTAAGAACCATTCCTGTAAAGCTACATCAAAATCCATTAAGCTGTGTAGAAATAGCTGTCGTTTGTAGAAAATGTTTACGACGGGCGGACGGAAAGTTCAACGAAGGACAAAGGACGATCACAATAGCGCATTCGGTTCCGGGTAAGCTAATATAATATAACAATAAAATTTGATCTGATAACTCAATGTAATTTAAATTTTTATGATGTCCTTTCAGATAAGAAGTCAATAACTATTTGCACAACATCAATAAAAGATATATTTTGTTTTTCATAATATAGCAGAACTGAATATTACAGTTGTAAGGCCTGCATATATTAAGCAGTAGTCGTTAAGAAAATGGTGAATAAAACGCATATCAGGAAAAATTACAGTCAGAAAACACAGCCTCCCAACACAGTTAACAGTAGAGAAACAAGGAGCATAGATTTTTAAAGTGATCAGTTAAAAAAGATGGGGGACAAACAACGAAAATGAAACAAATGCAAACAATAAAAAAAATAATCATACTTGATAAGTTTACTTCTCTCTGTTTCATAATATTTTTCAGTGAAGTAAAGATGAGCAAAAACAAAAATGCATTGCTCAAAATCTTTTATATTGAGTACGTAATATGTATTGGCATCATAATCCCACCTTTTTTATGTCATCTATCAAAATTAAACTAGTGCAACTTACATTCATTGCAAGAAGTCATTGATCAAGACGTTTAAACTTTCCCTTAACCCTTAACCTACTGGAACCGAAAGTGATTAGCCTATGCCACCAGTATAGAGCCAGGCCAGCCTGAACATCCCTGCAGTCTGACCAAGCTCTATACTGTTGGTAGCTCAATTTTTGTATTTCGATATTGAAATCCCTTAAACATTGAATGGACTGTTCCAAATTTAAATCTGGACAAATCCATTTACATCAATTCAGCGGGTTCAGGGTTAATTTCTATTCTCCCGGAAATTTTTTACATAAACGTGGACATATCCCTTTGTAGTGTGATAGTTTTAGTGATACAATTTGGTTTATGTTTCCCTTTCCCTCCTAAAAGAACGTCTTATATCAGATTCCTGATTTCAATTTCCTTTGATTTTTTCCCCCAAAATTTGCCAGGTTCTGTAAATTTTAATTAAAATGAAGACCGGTTTGTTTCTCTGTGAAAGCGTTAAAATTTAATCCAGACTAGTCGTAAAGATTCAGATGAATGAAATTTATGTAGTATTTTACAACTGACTTTGAGTATTTCCAGGTACATGCCATTAGTGTGCTTCAGAAGTGATAAACTGAATCCAATGAATAACACCGATAACTTGCAATTATTTGATAAAATCGTTTACAATGCACAGAACGATTTTTCAGCCCGTTCTTCTCTAGACACACGCACAGTCAAGGCATGTTAAAAGAAGACAAAAAGTCTAACCGTCTTATTCTTTTGTGATAACCGGGTCAGTTGTATTCATCGAATATTGTATCACAGTCATTATATGTCTATTTTGCCGTGTATATCGGATTTCCAAAAAAAGCAATATATATTACAAAATTTAACAACATCTAAAAACATTTTTAGTGCAGAAAACATATAAACTATATTAGCACCTTTTTATGCAGGTATATTTTTACTGATATTTTGAGCTACGCATGTTTGAGAGCGAATCAGCTAAGATCAGCAGTCAAAAAAAACAACATTTGTTACAGTACTAATCATAACAACAGATTTTCTAAGACCTGACAAATTTAGGTAATTTATTTTTAACCAAAACGAATGGCAATCTGCATTAAGTAGGACATATCCAAGCATTGGTTGTCCCTGTAGTTGTTCAATTTAATCTTGGTTATTAGTTTTCAAGTTCAAGTTAAGCCACCAGCCTCCTTTAAATGCTTCACTAATTAGAGATAGATTGTGTGAGAAAACTAATAATGCTCTGTCGATATCATCATTACCAAGCAATATTGAACTTGGTTGATTATTGTATAGCGTAATCATTTCCTCTCTGCTCTAAAACTTAAAAATTGTATTTACATATTTCAATGCAGGGGAAGCAATATTAATAAAATTAAGTGTAAGGATAAAGTCATTATCGAAATTAAAATTTACGCAGTGTTTTTGCAAGCATTTGCTATGGCGAATAAATTTTCTCGTGTTGACATAATGTTTACCTTAAACCAAAGACAAAAATAACTGATATGAATCTGTAATGTTCTAAATTAAGTACACTGTGCATAAGATAAAAAATATACAACTTGAACATGTAAACTTTAAAAATTGCAAGTTCTTTCGGCGTACGACACTCCGAATGGATTGTTAATACGAAAGACACAGAAATCATGAAACTGCCTTGAAAATATATATCACTTTAATAGGGATGGTAATTTATTAATAGATGTTACAGAATGACAAAATTTAAAATGTTTTTATATTTTAAAATATTCAGTTGGATTGTATGATATATGAGATTATGTTACATTCCAGCATGTGAGCAAAACAGCAGACTGAAGTAGTTACAAACAGTTAAAAGCACAGCTTGCATTGTACTTAAAATAACACTCATATTTAATTGTAGAAGCATTCTGAAGTTTAACACTATTAACTAAGTTTTGTTTATGTGCGCCTTTTTTTCTGCTTGCTACATTTCAGTATGAAATATAGACAGTATAAGACACTTATACCATGGGGGTTCAAGAAATGACTAATATTCACTTCCAAACTCACCCGACTTACTAGGTTTATCAGGTATAGAGAAACACAATGTTTTTTCTAAGATTGAATATAAAACAATAACAGTTACATGGTATGTAATCATTCATATTTTGAAGACCTACTGACTGCTGACAAAAAAAAATAAAATGAAAAGCTAAAAATGAGAAAAAAAAACAAACGAAATGTGATTATAAACATAGCACGAATTTAACCCACCCACTTCATTATGAGGGAATGGTATCAAAGTAAACTTCAACATAAATCTTCGGGGCTTCAAATTAGGTATAATTATGTTCTTTCATGTAGATTTCTTAACAAACTGGAAAATACAAAATACTTTTACCGTCAAGTTTTAGAGAAATTTATAACTGAAATCACAGATACCCAAATTTTCATCGATTAACCATGTTGAAAAGCTTCGTTACAACTAAAATGTATTTAGAATGAAAGAAATTGAATTTGAATTCTATAAAAGTTATTGTTGTAAAACCAAAACAATGTAAAACTGCCAAAGAAAAAAAATTGCTTGAGTGGGGTTGGAAGCCATGACTTCCAGTGAAAATGTCTCAATCCTACACAAAATACTGGAACTGAATACTCTTCAGAGCGGAGGTAGGGTATTAGCAATCTAATATCTTAACTCAAATGTCAGCCTACGATTACACTGCACTGTATAACCAGAAGGGTATCGTAAGAGTTAAACGTCTATACAGCCAAAGCATCCTTCATATTATCGATTTTCCAGATAAGCTGTCAGAAACAAATGCAAGAAGATGTAATGTACGAGTAACACTTATGAAAATATGAATAATGAAAGTGTGACTGGACTTGATAGAAATATCTTAAATTATTTCGCAGAGTTGGGAAAGAATTAAATGCTACTGTGTGACAAAAATTATGGAAACGACACACTATCTGATAAGCGATACTTTTATGAAACTGCCAATCAAATTCGGGAAATAGTAAGTGCGTATAGAATGTTGGCTGCATAGAATAAAACAGTTACGCGGAAAAAAGTCACCAAAAACTAAAGAAAGAACAGACGCATGACACGCTTATGAACGAAAAAAATAAATAAAAATGCTTTATTAAGTAGACGCTATTTCTTTATTGGATAAAGCTGTGACGTATAAATCTGATCTAAAACAATCCCACAATCTAGTAGGACTAATTATCAACATCTGTATACGTTATCCAATTTAGTAAAAATATAAGATGTGTGAAGTTAGCGGCCTAGCGGCTTAGCGGCCTGGCGGCGTGAAATTAGCGGCTTAGCGGCCTAGCGGCCTGGCGGCGTGAAGTTAGCGGCCTAGCGGCCTGGCGGCGTGAAGTTAGCGGCCAAGCGGCCTGGCGGCGTGAAGTTAGCGGCCTGGCGGCGTGAAGTTAACGACCTGGCGGCCTGGCGGCGTAAAGTTAGCGGCCTAGCGGCGTGAAGATGGCTGCCTTTATCACAATTTAGGTTGATCTAAAAAACAGATTGAAATCTATTTTTACAGCATATAATGTAAATTGCAGGGGTGTATAAGAAAGTTATCGACATGATTTAGCTTTAATTTTTTAAAATAAATTATTTAACAAAGTTCTAGCTTATCTGCAAAGACGACTCGGAATCTCTTTGTACATTTACTCCCATGTACTCTTTAAAAATTACATTTCAGTTGATGATTAAAATATCAACAAGAACTAGCTTACACAATATTGAAATAAATCTATCTATCTATCTTGATTTTTTTAACTTTTCGAAGCCTGGCGGCCTAGCGGCCTAAACTTAAAATTTATCATAATTTATGTTTTATCTTAAAAACGTCTTGAAATCGATTTTTTCAGCATGTAATGTACATTTCAGGGGTGAATAAGCAAAATATCAACAAGAACTAGCTTTGATTTTTTTAAGTTTTCGAAGCCTGGCGGCCTGGCGGCCTAGCGGCCAAAACTTAAAATTTATCATAATTTATGTTTATCTTAAAAACGGCTTGAATTCGATTTTTACAGCATGCAATGTACATTTTAGGGATGATTAAGTAAAATATCAACAAGAACTAGTTTTGATTTTTTTTAAGTTTTCGAAGCCTGGCGGCCTAAACTTAATATTTATCATAATTTATGTTTATCTTAAAACGTCTTGAAATCGATTTTTTCAGCATGTAATGTACATTTCAGGGGTGAATAAGCAAAATATCAACAAGAACTAGCTTTGATTTTTTTCGTTTACACTTGGTACAGATTTAAATTTTCTAAAATTAACACTGCAATCTCGTAAATAGATTTCATCTGCCGCGGTCATACTAATTGAATTCTACTCAGAACACTGTCAGCTAAAGCATACTTTGTTAGGTAGGGAGTGGAGACAAATGTCACAAATGACGAAAACTGGCTATAATTTCAAAATGAATTATAAGAAAAATACATTTCAAACAGCGATTCCAGAGTTTTGATGCAGAAGGTATTTCCTTTTTGTATGTGTCTGTGCTACATATATATAATACTATTTCAAGTTATTTGAATTCAGTCTCGGGACACAAAATTTCTAACGTTTATTTGGCTGGCAGTGAGAATTGAAAAGATACAGCACAAATATTTTGCTCTAGAAACCGGAAGCAGACATAAATTGAGATATTTTTCTCGAATTTCTTAAGCTGGTTTTTTATGTAACCCTTTCCTTGATGTATACGCATTTTTACGCATGTGCGACCAGTGTAGATCCAGATCAGCCGGCACATCCTGATAGGATCTGCACTGGTCGCATTTTGGTCAGAAATAACCTAATGAATCAAAAAGCGAACAGTTTAGATCCTGATCAGATGGCACGGATGTTCCGGCTGATCTGTACCTAAACTGTTTGCCCTAGCAATAAAGGTGTATCTATACAGGAAAGGGTTAAGTTTTTGTGAACAACACAATCACTGTATATAAACCGATTGAATCATCTACCGGATATAGCGAACTGGTTGTCACAAAAACATTATAGACAGTTCAAAAGTGAGTGGAGTCTTTATCTTTTGTAATTAGAAATCAAATCGACATATATCTGTTTTACGGGCGATTGTTGTAGTCCTTGTTATGAATGATATTGTTTCCCATTGTATACAATACACTTTTGAAAAAATAGCTCAAGCCAGGCCGCTAGGCTGCCAGGCTTCGAAAACAGAGCTAGTTCTTGTTGATATTTTACTTAATCATCTCTGAAATGTACAGTGCATGCTGTAAAAATCGAATTCAAGCCGTTTTTAAGATAAACATAAATTATGATAAATATTAAGTTTAGGCCGCTAGGCTGCCAGGCTTCGAAAACTTAAAAAAATCAAAGCTAGTTCTTGATGATATTTTGCTTATTCACCCCTGAAATGTACATCACATGCTGAAAAAATCGATTTCAAGACGTTTATAAGATAAACATAAATTATGATAAATTTTAACTTAAGGCCGCTAGACCGCCAGGCTTCGAAAAGTTAAAAAAATCAAAGCTAGTTCTTGTTGATATTTTACTTAATCATCAACTGAAATGTAATTTAAAAAGAGTACATGGGAGTAAATGTACAAAGAGATTCCGAGTCGTCTTTGCAGATAAGCTAGAACTTTGTTAAATAATTTATTTTAAAAAATAAAAGCTAAATCATGTCGATAACTTTCTTATATTCCTGAGACTTGACGGACGTTATCCTTTGAATGTGTTATTGTTACCACGTGACTTTGTTGGCAGCTCAAAATATGTTTTAAGCGTTTTATTCTAGCGTCTGTTTCGTACACTCAGGAAAATTACTAAGATGTAAACACGAATGAAATATTTAAAGAGAAGATTTTATTTGAAAAAGTATCTTTGGCGATAGATCGAGGAAGATAAGTTTAGTATCAAAATATTTATGATTTTAGTTGCTGTTTTCTCATGAAAACTGATTGCACAACAAAATACAGAAATCTGATAATTCAGCAAATAAATATTAGTGAGTAATTTTGTAAATTAGTCAGACTTAACGTTACATTTAGTTGAGCCAGCACAACTTTGTTAAATATCATCCACGTTGCAATTTTATATTATACCAGCAGAGGAAAACTCTATTTACGGAGAGTCCTCTTGTCTACTGCCTTGAAGATTACACTAACAGACAAAGTCTATTCTATGCAACAGTTCCGTCCAAATAGACGGTCTCACTTACTTGGTAAGATAAGCTTCGTGCACTTCTGTTATCTTGAGACATAGTTCTATGGAAATTTATAAAAAACGTAACGAATGTTTGTTAAAGATTTACATTCTGGATGGAAAAAGAGCTGTAGAACATAGGTAATTCCTGTTGCTGTAAATATAGTTTACCTTAACAAGTGAAACTTGATCATAAAGATAAAATCTTATCAATTAATGTACACTGATGCTTTTTATAGGTGATTGCAAATTGGTCCTTATGGGTTCCGTTAATAGTGTCAGCTAGACATTAAACTAAAAAGAACTTCACAAACTAAGAAATCAGGAACTGATAAGTTGTGTGTTGTCATTTATTGGAAGGATTCATATATAAGTAACACATCAAATGATTTTGAATATTCTATTGTATACTTTGAATGCGCATTGAAACAGATTCGCAAGTTAAGTTACATATTAGACAACCAAACTTCACACATGTAGATGTTGTCCACTAAAGACGATCAAAGCATTTCTGCAGCATTAAGACAAATTCTTATTATAGTGAAAAAAAGATTCTGATACATAAGCCAAACAACCCATTCATAATAACATTCAACACAGATATTTAAAAAGCTTAAAAGAATTGGAAGATAAAAATATAGAATGAGTCTTTGATTCCGTTGATCTAAGAAAGAGAAAATAAGTCGAAACAGTAACTGGAAAAATGAGAAAAGAAATAACTTTTGAGAATGTTTATCTATCAAATGTTACAGTAACTAAAAATTAATAATTTCTTTCATGTCATTCACGGGAACACAATCTGGCCTTTTTTCAGAATAAAACTATCAAGACTTGTTGTATCTGTTTCCTTTTTTCATTCCTGTGATGAACGTTTGTACTTTTCCTGCTAACTGATGTGCCATTGTTTTGTTAACATAAGCTGACTTCACTTCCTTTTCTCGCCTATAAGATAATATAATGACTGTTTCCTACCTCTTAAATCATTTGATTACTTTTGAAATTTGCCAGGTTTTGGGATTTTAATTTTTGGCGTTTTTAACTCTAAAACCGATAAGCATTATCCAAGATTAATGAAATATAGCATTTTGCTACTCAGTGTATTTCCAGTATATATAAGTTTGAATATTCCTTCTGTGTTTTCCCCTGATGTTTCTCAAGTAAGACTGTGTATTAGCATTTTGTAAAACAGACGCAAGAAGAAAATAAATCTCTAAGTAGAGAAAATAAATAAATCATTGCGCCAGATAGATAAAGACGTTGTTACATCATAAAAGTACGAAATGATAATATCTTATTTTAATAGCGTTTTAATTTCATACACATGTGGGGCATTGGCAGTTTCTTCTGCCTAGGGAACTTGATCCCTGCAAGAAATTGTTATGTTTTAACCCGCACGGCAACATGCTTGAAACAAGAAGTGTTCCAATTTAATCTTGATTGTTATTTTATAGTCGACAGTTAAGCCACTCTTGTTGTGGCTTCAGGAATCAGAGTTGTATTGCACTACAATTCTAATAATATTCTGCGAGAATGATTGTAACCAAGCAATAGTGAAATTACAATGTATATGTTTTAGTATGGCCGATCATACCTCGCCCGCTTAAACAATTTAATATGATTTTTGTGTTTATCTAGGTTAGTATAGATAATGACTCATATGCTGTTGCAAATATGATCAGTCAGGTCAAATCTTCTATAAAAAAAGATCATATCACCTTAGTCTATTTTAAGTCTTTTTAAGACCGGATTTAAAATGAATTATTATTTTGAAATATTTCAACGATACATGCACTCATTAAACTTTGTATATTAATTATAAAGAGGAAGTGTTCTTCGCTGTCTTTTACAGCATGGTCAGTCATATCTGATATAACAAGATCCTTCATTATTTAGAACTATTAGTTTTACTATTAAAGATACAATAAAATGAACCGCCGGCCTATGATTAAGTTTCAAAGCACTGCACTGCATAACCAAAAGAAAAAAGTGAGTGTTTAACGTCTGTGCAATCAAAGCATCGCTTGAACGTATCGATTCTTCAGATAAGCTTGGTTGTAAATGCATTTATTGACGTGCATTTATGTGTGCTACAAGAAGCAGTTCAGTTTCTTAATACAAAATCATGTTAATTTATATGTCCCTTATAAACTTTAACGTTGTTTAGTTAGTGAGCAAAACGGAATATTTTAACAAATTTACAATAATAATTTTTTTTCTTATTTCTGTGTACGAATTGTGAATTTTGGTCTTTCTATGTGTTATGAGACATAAGTGTTTGAATACAAAGTTCAGTGTTGAGATTTGATATGCCAGCACAGTGTTAACAGCAGTCAATTGTAAATGAATAAAGCAGTATATAACGATGTGTCAGCTTCAAAGGCAGATCATTTTCCGGACAAGAACATTCCTTCTTGGGGCATTTGGAAGTAACATGTCGAAGAGGGTACAATAAATCTATTGGCGTAGAAGAACAATGTGAAGAATATCCAAGATGTTTGGAAAAAAAACCAACTGTTCAAACATAAATTGCATCTAGCTGTCGATGATATCGTGCCGAGTGTACTTGAAATGAACATCTAAAAGAAAATTGATGATTGGGAAATATTGAATTTATTTATCAATGGCAATAGCGAGGAAAGAAAAAGGAAAAGGTTAATACCGGAAAATCTTCCTTTTTTCTAGTGCACTTAATTTTAAATCTAATTGAGATATTTAATTAGTAAATTAAAAACACTGCAAAAGAACATATATCTTTGAAAAGCTTATCTTCATTTAAAAAAAAATATTGTAACACTAATTTCGGGGCTATCCTTTTAAAATAATACCATGGCTTTTATATAAGCAAGGTAAATGTTCAGGGAAAAACATATCGAAATAACACACAGAAGAAACAGTCTTCATAGTCGAAATGTATCTCACGTAATGTTACATTGCCAGAAGGTGAGAAAGTTTTGAAAGTACAAATGGCATGGTAAAAATAGCACAATAGTTCCCACTTGCTGTTTTATCACGAGCAGTAAAATATATCTGTGCAAGCTATCAGTTTTATAAATAACAGTGATGGATCAACAGATCAGGACTATGAAGGATGAACGTTTTCACGGATATCACAAATTATGTGAATTCAGATACACCAGCTTAAGGTTCTGAGTACGCAGCTTGAAAACGCTAGGAGGTTTTAAACGAAAAATATATGATACAATACAACAGTTCACTCTAAGGCAATATTCCGAATGAAAATTAATAAATTTGAAACAAAAAGTGGAAGGATATTAAACATTGTTCAGAAAAAGGAAACCGCACACTGAGAAATAAAATGCATGTTTGGAATATAATTCGAGTGAAGTAAATCAAAAACAAATTTTATGAAAACCTACATTGCACACATGATTTGATGGACTCTCAAAATTGTATCTTTACAACTTCAACGTTCACATCAATGCAGCAAGCATACATTATGTCAGGAAAGACTTACAAGATGCCGAGTGGAACGATACCATCACGAGCTTTCCATGACAACACATGATGAACTTCTCTACAACAGCCGACCCAAGCGTTCAATCTGGTTTTGTTGGAGTTATGTACAGCTTCTATTCTATTGTCACTCCAGTTGTGTTTGTTTTTGTAATTATTATGTTACTGCTATACGTGGTTGTGTACACTCTACATCAGTAGACAGTAAGGATGTTCATGTAACACCAGACACTACAGGGCATTTAAGACGTATTTAGGACAAAGAATCTAAAGAATGCTGAGATAATCAACAGTTTTTAATTGGCACTCGAAAAGAAAAACAAAATGTGTTTAATCATTCGTTGCATTAATGGTGGAAATATGGAGCGGTATGTTGTATAGGGCAAGGTTGTGACATATATAATACAAAGCAATAAAGGACTGTGACAAATGCCCGGTATTGACAATGGCGTTTTATACAAGAAAGTTGAACCGTCCTCAATGGTTAGAGCACTGGTCCCAAACTTCTTACAGTGTTTCAAGGACGAGACACCGTTTCGTGAAGAGTGCATATCATAAAGGGTATTTCTGCATATCATAAAGGGTACTTTAAGTTGCAAAAAATAGTTTATGCAAACATTTGAGAACTCATAACACTTATTAAGTATTTTCACGTAATTTTCATTAAATAACCTGTGACTATTGCAAAATAAACAATCTACTAATGAATATCAATATTTTGAATAGTTGTTACACATTTGTTGAATTATAGTCTGTTTCATGTACTTTATATTTTAGTAATAAGTTTTACAGTTCAATCAAAATATGGAGTTATCTTAGCAGAAAAACTGATATAAATGTAATTATGCGACTGCCCGTCGGGCAATATCAAAACAAGGTGAAAAAAAGAAATAGGAAAGATTAAATAATAATTATGTAAAACTCTGATCTCTTCATTGAAATAATATAGTTAGCTCATTATTGGATATTGGATGAAATATTATTTTCTTAAACAGATGTTTCATTTTTCAATGCGATTGTAATTATTGTTTTGATGAAGTCGATAACTTTAGCTCTGCTTGTATTCGGATCAGAGGCCACTTGACAAGAGATAGCTATAGGAAAATATAGTAAAAGGTCAGTATGACCAAAACATAATGCTGGTGATACATAAAATAGACATAGTTATAGAATCTGTTTTATATATGTGAGTTTTTACTTTTTTAACAAAACGGATGAGGATGAGTGAAATAAAGATTGTATCAGTCATTGTATCAGATAATAGGTGAACGGTATTTGGTTTTAAAATAAAGCAACCTTTGGGTTATAAGTAAGCAATTTTTATTCAAATAGGTTATTTCGGAATTCTGTGTAAGTAAAGTATAATGTAATATTTTTAATCTTTTAACCTACACACTAAGAGAGAAAACCACAGAATTAGAAGACGTATATGGTATTTGAGTTTGAGGAAAAATAATAACAGCATTTCATTGCAATTTATGTCTCTAAACAGAATTTGAATGTGTATCCTAGTAGCATTATAAGATTGTGTTGTTTTTTGTTAAAAAGTAGACTCAGAATTTTTCATCCAGTTCGAGTTTGTAATGATTAGATATATTTTAATAAACAGAATGGCAACCTTACAGATAATTTAAATTAAATATTGTAATGCGTAGTTACAGGGTTTGTAGATCAATGCCAAAAATCAATCAAGTACAGCTAGTTGAGAAATTTCTACGTCTGCAGCTTCAAATTGTTAATACAGATGTACGAGTTTAGTTCCAGGCGAGAGATGAAAAGTGTTTGAAACGTTTTTTATCATGGCGTCTGTTTTCGTGCAAGCAAGACAGGAAAAACATCTTATGAAATTTATCACAAAAAGCAACATAGAATTAACAAAAAAGTGTAAAAGAGAAGCATATATTTTGAAGTTGTTGATAGTACTTAGTTAGCATACGTGCAGGACCATCAACATGTAATAAGATAAAAAAATACAGTTTATCGTTCTAACCCGAAATGACATCTCAGATCATAAGGCTAATACATATTATATTTTTCAAGTTAACTTTGATATTTTGTTATCATTCTATTATAATGTTGATAATTTTGTATACAAACTGCAATTTCAAAGATTTATACGTAAAATAAAATTTTATTATATACTGAAACAACCGTTTAAATATTTTTAATCCTTCGATGCATCAAATAAAGATGAAACTCTTGAGAGAAAACTCAATGATATCATTACCACCCGCAGTTCTAAATCGATTAAACTTCTTGAAATGTTTGGAAAAGAAAGATAAGTAATGCAACAATACTGAAGTAAACTGCCTCGAACGTAACAGGGAGTGCACTATAAACAATCAAAAATATGTCCATATATATTGCCCCTTCCTTTCTTATTTAACATATCACTCGTAAAGGAGAAATCATAGTTTTTTTTTAGATAGTCTGCTTTCGTTGAAGAAATAACTTATTATTCACGATTCAAAGATGCAAAGTATGCTACATATAATGTAAAAGTACAGCTTGCGTTTATGTTCATAGTATGTATTTGCTTTATTTCACGCGAACTTGTGTTTGAAGGATGGAAATTGTAGAGGGTAAACCCATTCATGATTTTAATGGCAACATTTACGTTTACTTTTATAAACTCGGAAAATATGAGAGATACAATAAGGAAAATTATTTTTCCGGTCTACTCAGTTACCATTAATTGAGGTGTAATTGGCAATCAGGAAGATAGGTAAAATCTGTCTATCTATCTCCCCGTATTTTCAAACACCTCACTGGGACGTAAGCATAATGTTTGAGATAGCCGTCAGCATATATGTTTGAAATTATATCTTATTTTGAATTCTTATTGAAATAATATTTTCTTTTCAATTCTTGATTCTATTTTTGAGGAACCTTGTAAGAATTGATAAAAAGTTGACCAGAACAGAACAGACACAAGACTTAACCAAAACCAACAGATATTGAGTAATAGGGTTGATCAATTAGTGTATAATATTATGTTTATATTTATTTCAAATCAACAAATTTAACATATATATTCTGCATTCTTATTTCATCCCCATTATCATATCAATCTTTCTTTGCAACCAACTTTAATAGCAACTAGGACAACCAATTTTAGCATTTCAGTGCCTTCAGCGTCTGCCTTTAAGTAAACAAAATTGCAAATCAAAATTAATACTGACATCTGATATATTTTCTGACAGTTGCATTTTAAGATTTATAACCATGAGCGGTTTTGCTGGTAGCACACACACTTTGAACTCGCACTATAGGTTTAAGAGAGGAAGTAAACGTATAAATCGAAGGGCAAAATCAACAAATATCACGTGAGTCCTCAACCTTGTTAGTATCTACAGTCTTCATGTCTTTCTGGACATGTCACTTCACTTTCATTTATTGATATTTCTGCGTATGTAATTGCCTTATAAACCCTTTCAAGGAAAAGTAATGGCGCAATATTGATTATGTACTTGCAAGTCTCCTTTGTGAATGACAGCTCTAATGATAATACTAAAATACAATCAATCATATTGCAATTATATTGAGTTAGAATGAAGTGCTAACTCCTTTGTTGGTGATATTTTTTAGCTTTACGTTACTGAGGCCGGTGTAATCAATTTTCTTTTTCAAATTAATGTCATTATGATGTAACAAAAGTATACAAAAGCTTTCCATTAATTTATTCCATGGAATTGAAGTAACTTACTGTTTTAAATTACACGCTTAAGATTTTGAAACAAACCCATTTCGATTGAAAATATTTCTATATTTTTATTCAAAGGACAGTACTTGTTCTGAACTTACAAAAAATACCCGATTAAGTTTTTATATGACCCGACATGTACTTTAATTGAAACAAGGTTAATAAAAGTAATCTAAAAACGATGAGTCATTTAATATATTTAATTACATTGTATGATTTCATCAAACAACGAAGCGATTTAGGTAATTTAATAAATATACAATAATAAATGAAAACGAAACTACACACTTCAAGAAGAAATTTACATTTTTTTAAGTTAAACCACGTATACCTGCTTTGTGAGCAGTGATATACCAGATATTTGGGGGGAACATATCATTAAACGCAGAAAAACGTAACACTATTGGCTAATATTATCTGGAATTATTATTAAACATCATCTCAGACTCAAAGGTGTTGCTACATTAACCAATAAACATTTTTTACAGTGCGTAAGTAAGAAAATATGTCATGACCAAAGCCAAAACTTTCTTATCTTCAAAATTTTTAAACATCGAACTTTATGTGTCTGGAACAATTTTCCAGAGAACATTGCCAACAGTAAATCCTTTTAAGTCAAGACTGGGTAAGTTGTGGTTAATAAGCCTTTTGGTATATCTGAAGTGTATATGGAGAAAGTTTAAGGCGGCTGTATTCTTTTTGGAAAAGCTACGAAGTTTCCCAAGAACACAAAGATTCGTATAATGTTGAACAGAAATTAACTGCAATACCATCGGACGTAGAAGAAGGTAACTACTAATTATCTAATTACAATAATTATCTGCAGAATAGTCAGCATGCAGATAATTTTCAAGTGTTTATTGCCTTAATTTGATATCAGAATTGACTTACCGGTTTACAGTTCACATAATTGTACTCAGGTTAAATGGTTGATAATTGTCATTTGCGGTTGTAATTTGGAGACTTACCAAATTCACAACCTCTCAACCTCAGATGCGTAGAAAGCATCTGAACGTAGGGGCAGTGGAAAATAGTTGAGGGGAGGGGGGTTAAGAGAATTATCCCAGTGGGATAAAACATAAATTTACTTTCATAGAACTGCTATTTTCTTTCTCTGCTCAAGGTTCGTAAAGTTAAAAGCACTCTCTCAAAATTCAAAAGAACACGTTGATTAGAAATATCCATTGTTTAAGGCAATTTTATGAAAGAAAAAAAAAGAAATTCATGATGTTTGTAATTTCTATGATTCCTGCTTTTATTCAGGCATATTTCTTGAAAAAGGTTTCTCATTCATTGTTGATTTAAAATACACTAAGCCTTGCTGATGTTTGTGAAATAAACATAATTGTTAGAAATGCCAGAATTTTATTTGTAATTTGTAGTTTTACGGTCAGTCTAAATTTTTTAATTTCTCACTGTTAGGAAAATGTTCAATTACTAATACTGGTGCGTTGAGTTATTTCACTGATAAAGTAAAGTAGAAACCAATGTAAAGAAGTTCTATACTGCCTAATATTCTAATTTTTTGCCTAACAGAAGTAGGAAGATCTGAACTATTCTGTTTTCATTATTTGATGAAGGAACTACTTGAAACTAAGTTAATAATAGAACACCTGATTTGATATTGGAATGTAAAATTAAGCTTTTAAGATAATTTTACCAGTATTGAGTATATCAGAACATTTTACTTTTTTAAAAGTTTTACCAAGACATTATATGATCATAATGATGATATCCGCATCATCATAACCGGCTTTAAAAGCAGCAGCGGCATTAGCAATAGTACTCAGATCGAAGTAATATGTCTTTTGATTTTTGACTAGTACGGAGAAAATCATGTGTGAGATTAACATCTTATGTGTCAGTTATATTTTAACTTTCTAAGTACAATGTTTTCATTGTTGATAGTCAGACTGCTATGAAATAATAAACTAACGCTATTGTTTCGTGTTAGGTGCTCTTTAATTTTGACTGTATGTGTGATCGCTTGCACAGGAACAGTGGGTGCGCAAGAAATTGCTATAAGTTTCGAATTTCTCTACAAGTGTGTCAAATTTAACTTGTTGATTTAATATTCTCTAATAACGTTTGGTAATCAATCGCTGTTATTTTGATATTAGGATAACTACACGTAACAAATAATATACGAGATATATAGATGACTCAAGTATCGACACATTTGCTCAATACCATGAGGGGTATTAAAGTTTAATCATTAGATATTTGAATATTGCAGCAGTCATCAATCATTATATCTTACTATACTTATGCTATGATACATCCAGAAACAGGCTAATTATGAAGGTGTACTGACCTTATTTGGAAGGATAGTCTTTTGAAAATGCAAGAAACTGTCATATTCATAACCGAGAAAGAAATACTTTCTTGGCATGTTTGAGCGGAAATATAAAACCTGACAGATCTCAGAGATAGATTTGAACTGAAACAATAAAAGTATAGATAAAAAAACGCCGACGATAACAAGTACAGTCAACTTTGTGTACAAGAAATTTGAAGGGAATTTTAATGTGTGACTTCCATAAAAAGAACAAGGAAGACAGCAGACACCATTTTTTTGGCTAGACCGTTTGTACAAAACACTTGGTCTCTTAACACAAATAACCCGAGTACAGGTCGTCTATACATTAAGAATATAAAACATAGTGTATGTTGTTCCTCTTTTCAGAAGAAAGTTGTATCTATAGTTGTACTATCTATAGAACTGTATGTATACCTCAGGATATGGTCTGTCTCTATGTATTGACATGTCTGATATACTTTGTTATTCTAGGCGAAACAAGATCTGTAGATTCCGGAATACAATTGTCAGTAATAGATATGCATATGGTTTAATGTCAATCAGGTTTTTTTGCAAACTCATATTTCTGTTTCTGATATTTTGACAAATACTGATACATTTAAAATCTAGTCCGAGTTAGTTTTTGCGTAATTGTGTCTCTAAATATTTGTGTCTATTCAGTCTTCCATTTATTCTGTTCTCTTCGGGCATACGTCTTATACTAAGACTTAAACGTGAGCTGGAACTCCTAGGCATATATGAATGAAATAAGCAATATTTAATACCTCTGCCACTAAAACACAATTATAGTCAAATAAAATTGATTGAAAATTGATTCACGTGGCTACTGATTTTGCGTGCATGCCACTTAAAAACAAAATGTCCCTTACAAAAAATAAGTTGAAACACGTTGTGTTACTTTACAATGCAACGATCTGCTTTGTAATTACTGTTTGCATGTAGAATTACATGATTCCAATCTCGATGGCATTATTTCTACGACAGCTGTTCAATATGGCACAACTTCCGCGCGTCATAACAATAAGCCTTCAAACTTATTAATAAAGATTTAGAGAAGATGTACACAAAGTCCAGTCAAATCCCTCTTTTAAATTATTATGACAGCAATGCAGTTTTTTTTCTAAATTACTATATTTACTTAATCCAGTTTAGCTGCCTTTATCTACAGTGTATATGATATCAGTTGTAAATCACAGACTGGTGATTACGCAAGAACATACTTGAACACACTTGAACACACTGAAAACATTGAAAACTTAAAAAATCAATGGTTGTTCCCTGGCATTTTTAATGACATATAAAATGAATTTTAATTGAATATGTTATTATCTCAAGAAACAATAACTTTTTCGTCAAGTTTTGTTTTTATAATGTTTTTCATAACGTTTAATTTCAAAACTCCCTTAAATGTTGGCATTGGGTATTATAAGCCGAGTATTTTCAGAGGTTAGTTAATATGATTTGTTTTTCTTCTTTTTTCTCATAAATAGTTTTGGTTTTATTTCCAATGTCAAGAGTGAAATATTTTAATAGTTTTTGCACATTTAAAGTGATAAGTTTGAGTGTAGAAATTGGATTTAATACTTTGCTTCTAATAAATCCGTGTAAATTCAATTTAAATATAAGCAAGGAAAAACGGGTTTTCTCTTAACTACTCTGGCACAGACAAAGCCCAGCGTTCTCTAATAACTTGCAATCTTGTTTCCTCATACATAAAACAGAAAACATCAAAGCATTTATTTTGGAAAGAAAATTTAAAAAATAGTTAATCATGGGACAATTTTATTAAGAGAAAACTAAGTAAGTCCTATGATTTTGTTTTGAATAAACAACTAAATTATAATCAAACAAATGCAAAGAATTTCAACAGAAAAACACAGCATGCATTTAATGAAAACCTCTGGTGGCTACTGATAGCCTTGTTTCGTTCTTTTAACTTCGAATGAGATTGCAGAAAGCATTATAGAGCAAGAGTTAACATGTTGTGCAATTTTCAGTCTCACTTGATCATATTGATTCCCAGAAATCAATCTAAGAAACAATTTTGCAAAGTTCTCAAATGCATTTGTCGTGCATTTCTGTTTGCCATAAATAGCTGCTTTTAAAAAAAAAAATTGTTTTAATTCAAAATTGTAGAATCGATACCTTCAATTTGCATTGTTAGAATAAAATGGTGTCATTTAATAATGGAAAATATTAATAACGTAGTACATTGCATTTCTAATGTCTAATCAATACGGCCAATGTAAGATTGTTCGCAACAAACATTATACAAACAGTATTAATGTTGTTATTATTTGGTGCATAAGGATCAAGTAATGAACGAGATAAAGAAGCAAATGAATTAAACAAACTTAAAAACAAGCAAATCAAACTTTCACCCAGAAAACAAAGTATCACCCCAAGTCTTTTTTATAACATTTCGATCCGTGCTAGATGGCCGGGGCTTCTGTGTCTAGTGTTATTTAATTTACTTTGATTCTTGAGGTGCATTGTCTCCCGTAAAACCCTTTATTCAAAGCCAGGAACTGCCTATTCGAATTACTATTGAATTAAGACATTCAAATACAGACAGTAAAATACAATTGTAAAGCATTTCTACACTAAAATATCTAGGTATAATGTTTTCATTATAACACAGAAACATTACTAATTAGAAACAAGGAACACTTTTATATTTCATTTTCTCATCAGAAAGAAACAACGCATTTTAACGATGCACTACAGGTTTTGCCCCACACTAAACAAAAATATGTCACAGACACGAAAACACGAATGTCCCTGAAACATCTCAAAACAATTCCTTACTTTTAAATTCTGGATTTTTATGCTCAGGTTGAACACCATAGTCGAAATAATATTTCATTTATAATATTGTAGGATTTTCGCCTACAAGCAGTATTAAGAAAATTTAAACAAATGGCAATAACTACGCCAAAAATGTAAAAAAAAAAAATGATCGAATCGCAAAAAATGAGTGTATGAGCTGTGGCATTTGATAATGGTCATTCTCTGAAAGATTAGTGCAAATTACAAAAGAAATGTAGGAGAAGTTTGCAGACAAGCAATATTAAGTAAAATTTAACATAGTGCAATAACTTTACCAAAATGATCGAATCACAAAAGCTTGATAATATGAACTGTGGCACTTGATAATGATCATTATTACCTTAAAATATGTACGGGCCATTTTATCAGTTTCCAGTTTTGTGCTCTAGATGTCATTATATGAAAGTTTATTGAACATCATATGATAATTGTAGGAGGTGTTGTGCACATAAGCAATATAAAGTAAAATTAAACAAAGGACAATAAGTGTGTAAGAAAAGTTGAACGACATGACCCACAGTTTATGCGCTGCGGCACTTGGATAATGATCATTCTGTCAAAGAAAATGTGAAAAAATCTCTGCCGAGTTACCGCTAAACAGTTACTCGAGAGCCGGGTATCCACCTCTGTACCGGCAACCACTGTTTGATTCTTTTTCTTGCATATCAAACTTTCAATTCGGATGAAAAAAACGAAAAACACTTTTTGATTCAGCACTGTTTTTATAGTAGCGTATGAATTTAGAACTTCATTCATAACGGAGTGACGTCATCTAAAGTAACTTAGTTTAGATATGTTCTTCACAATTACAGCTAGAATTTCTGTATGTATAAACATTTTCTTTTTTATGCATCGTCGACCCATCTGTTAGTTAGTCGCTTTAAAGCACGTGACTTATCTTACATGGCGGTGTAAGATGGGGTTTTCAAGCACTAGAGTAAACAGTAGAAAATCCTGTCTGATATACAAGAGTAAAAATGCTAAGAGTGATTGTACTGTAGAACATGCTTGTACAATGAAACCAGAATTCACTTTAGGCACAAAATGATTTGAAGTTATTACTTTTTCTCAAAATTGCATTTGAAAATATTTTATGTAAATTTTCAAGTTTCATTTCTCATCTCTGAATATGTGTGAAAAACTCTCTCCTGAAACATTCACCTCTTTCAATATAACTCTTAGAGTTTGGTATATATCTTGTTGCGAAAATGCCAATAAAGACTGGTATTTTACATTAACCTAATTATGCAGAAAGCTATTGCTGTCTAAACGAAAGAAAGATTTCTAAAGATTTGATTGTTTCTGATCTCTTTTTTTTTGTTTGCACTATAAAATATTTCCGTCTATTCGACCACTATGTAAATGCATCGTGAATAACTTTTAAATGTTTATAGGCAATTAAAGTCTGACCCTAAGTAACAAAGTAAACTTAGAACTCCTCATATCACATTCATTTGTATTTTCATAAAAATATATATCCTTATATTCAGTTTTAGCATTCTGAATAAAAAGATCACAGCAGACCTATGTTGTTTGATTTTGGTTTATTAAAATATGCCGTGAATATAAAATAGAATTAACTTAAAGCAAATAGAAGGCAAACGTCAGTGAATATTCATTTTGTTCAATCGTGGGATTGGTCTCTTTTTGTAAAGCCAAAACAGTGGAATCCCCTACCGATATACCTGTTAGACAACACCTCCACATGAACTTGCTAAGTAAGTATGTAAACAACTGAATAAATCAAATTATTGCTATCAATAATGTTTAATATATGAACTCCATCGGCATACGGTACGTTTATCTGGATCGATGTATAAAGATATATTTTGTATCTATTTTTCAACCACTGTGATGCGTTAGTCTCTGATGTATAACGACAAATGTAAATTGTATCAAATTTATGAAAAGGTTCCATTTTCAGATTTGATATGTACCTCTAGTCTTACAAAAAGTTTCACTTCCTACACGTGCTCAACACGTGCTTCGTCTTGGACCACGGATAAGCTCAACGTTAGAATGATACATATTCCAAGTTTATCCTCGATAAAACTTCAGTACATTTCTATGTATTTCAGTGTTATATTGCGTTGTGAAGAAAGCATCGTGTCTACTGATGTAGAGTAAAGACAACTACGTACATTAATAACATAATGATAACAATTACAAACACTATTGGAGTAACAACAGTATAAAAGCTGTACATAAATCCAACAAATCCAGACTGAACGCTTGTACCGGTAGTAGTTGAGAAGTTCATCATGTCATCATGTGTTGTCGGGGAAAGCTTCTTTTTGAATTTAACATGGTAAATCCGTCATTTGCTTGAACAAAAAGTCCACAACACGACGACATTTAATTATATACTTTCTGAGATAGTCCTTTTTTAGTAAGTCATCGTTTGATTGATTTGATACAGTTTTCTTTAAATAACTTTAAAAATATCACATTATTGCTTATGCGTGCGGACACATTTCTTTACAAATGTACTTAAGTAAAATAACATTTTTTGCGTATATCTAGATATCTCTAGAACGAACTGTACTTAAATTAAATTCCAGGATCTGGTTAATGCCCACGGCTGATGTTTCTGCGTTCACATTTGTGAACACTGTAAAATTGCTAACTTCCATCTCGGAATTTTTCTCTTCGAAATGATAACAAAACACTGATAGTCTAGGAAAATATTTTCTAATCTCCATGATAAATCAGCATGTTCGACAGATTGGCAGTTTTTCCCTGCCATTTAATTTCAGTGCTCCTCCAAATGTTGGCATTGTGACAATACGTGTGCTATTTTTGTTCTGTGAAGTTTATTTCTTGAGATGATTCGATCTGTTTTTCAAAATTTTACAGTGCTTTTCATGTGTCATAATTTTGTCTATCTGGATTGCCTGAAACTGACAAATTGATTGATCGTGATTGTGAACACTACCAGATTACAGGGTAAAACCTTCTGAGACTCACAATTATGTAAGTGGTTTCATCGCATTATCCTGAAGAAACAGAGATCATTAAAGATTAACACGTAGTATTGTTTTGACAGTGTAACAAAAGTTCATCGTATGCTGAAAGGCTTTCAAAGCACTATCTGTTTTCAAGTGTGGGGTCAGTTGTCCAGAGTGTTTTTATTTCTCTAAAACCTTCTTTCTTTGACATTGGCGGTGGTTTGAATCGCATACAGTGATAGTTCTAGTTGTTACTAGAAAAAAAATAAAGTAAGGTTTTGTGAGCACAATTCACAGTTATTTTTTATTAATAGTTAACTAACTCCAGTTTATCTACAGTGTATATGATATCAGTTGTAAATCAGAGACAAATACGCAAAAATACTGAAAACATAGAAAACTTTAGTACTCAATGAAGTTGTTTTGTGGCATTTTTAAAACAAATAAATTAAATTTAGGTAAATTCGTTATTATCTCAAGTAAAAAACATCATTTTCGTCAGTTATTTTATATAAAGTTTTTTATCCTTAACGTTAAATTTCAAAACTCCTTCAAATGTTGGCATTGTGACAATTTATGTGCTATAAAGCCGAATGATTTCAAAACTTATTAGTCCCCTACCGGTTTAACCGGAGTGGACAATAGGTTTACCCTCCGTCCGTCTGTCCGTCCGTCATTCCGTCAGTCAGTCCGTCCTTCCGTCCGTCACAAAAACTGGATCCCGTGATAACGCAAAAAGTACTGAAAATATTTTAATGAAACTTGAAATATGGGTAGATGGCAGTCTGGAGATTTTTTTTTTCATATGTTGAAAATTTTGGTTGCTATGGCAACAAATATACTTAAAATATGGCAAATATAACAATATTTGTGATAACTCAAAAAGTTCTAAGAATAATTCTATGAAACATAAAATATGAATAGGTGATTGTATGGAAATAATGCACCTTAAGGTTCAAAACTCTAGCACCAAAATTATTAGATTTATCCCCCCTTGAACTTAGAATGTTCATGAAAAAATGTGTTTTTTGTTTGTAAAACTAAAAAAAGTACTGAAAATATTTTTTGGAAACATGAAGTATGGATAGGTGACAGTATGAAGATAATGCACCTCAAGGTTCACAACTCTAGCTTCAAAATTATTAGATTTATCCCCCTTGAACTTAGAATTTTCATGAAAAAAAATGTTTGTTTTAACATAACTTCATTTTTTCTTAATGTATCTACTTCAAACTTTAAAAATTGGTTTCTTATCATCAACCACATCATAATTCTAGCACCTAAAGTGTCATAATTATCATCCTTGAACTTTGAATTTTTTCTTCCTATGTTGAAGAATTTGGTACATTTGTCTCTCCCCAAAAACTGTATCCAGTGAAATATGGATAAATGGCGGTATGGAGAAAATCCACCTCATTTTTTTATGAACCTAAAGGAGGAACTGTCCGTCCGTTTATCAGTCATTTCCTCCGAAAACTTTACCATTGGCCATATTTTCCTTACTACTGAATGGAAGTACTTCAAACTTGGCCACAACAATACCTTGGACAAGCCATTCCAATGAAGTACATTTCTGTGACCTTGACCTCTGAATGATCTTGACCTTTAAAGTTTTCTTGTCTAAAAACTTTAAGTTTGGCCATAATTTCCTTATTTCTGAACATAATTACTTCAAACTTGGTCAAAACAACCCTTTTAATAAGACCTTTTTAACAACATATATTTCTGTGACCTTAACCTCTAAATGACCTTGACCTATGACGTTTCCTTCTTTGATGATACTTTGTACATGGATAGAGGATCATAAGGAGATTATGCATGTCTCAGACAAATTCTTTAGTCAATTTCCACATATGGGTTGGAGTTAGGGAGATGGACATTGCCCCGGTAGGGTAGTGTTGCTTTGTCTGTGACAAGCTCTTGTTAAATCTGTTTTTTCTTTTCTTTCTGTTTTTAAATATTTAACAAAGTTCACAAATTTAAAGTTATAAGTTTTGAGTGCAGAAATTAGATTTAACACTCTACTCCTGATAAATCAGTGTACATTACATATTTTATATAAGCACGGGAAAAAGGATATTCTTTTAACTACTCTGTATCAGACAGATTTCATTCTTCTCTGTTTACTTGCAATCTTGTTTCCTTACACATAAACCAGTATTTACCTTGTTTTGTTTTTTGAAAGTAAAATTAAAAAGTTTTTAGTCTTGGGAAAATTTAGGGGAATAAAATAAGTAAGTTATGTTGTCCTGAATACAAAAACATATAATATTCAAATAAATGCAAAGAAGTTGAACAGGAAAAAAAACAGACCATACAAATAATGAAAAAATCTCGTGGTAACTGAGAGCCTTGTTTCGTTTCGTTAATTTAACAGTTCATGAGGTTGCTTAAAACATATAGCACAAGAAGGAACATGTTGTGCAATTTTCAGCCTCTCTTAATCATATTGATTCCCAGATATCAATCTCAGAAATAATTGAGCAAAGTTCTCAAATGCATTTCCCGTGCGTATCTGTTTGCCATAAATAGCTGCTATTAAAGACAAAAATATTTTAATTTCAGAATTGTTCAGTCGATGCGTTCAGTTTGCATTATTTAAAAATGGTGTCATTTAATCCTAGATAACCAATGCATTGCATTAAACAGTACGACCGATGTAAGATTGTGCTCATCAAGCATACTTATACAAATTGTATTATCTTTTTAATCGCCGCAAAATGATCAAACAATGAACGAGATAACGAAAAAAACTATAAGGTTTTATCAAAGACTTTTTCCCAATCTTTTTAGTCATATTTTGATCTGTACTGGATAACCGCGTCTTCTTTGTCTGATGTTATTTAACTAAAATAGTGCTGTCTCTCGTAAAACGTTTCATTAAGATTCAATTACTGTCAATTTGATTTACTATTGCATTAAGACATTCAAATACTGGCAGTAAAACAGTTGTATAGCATTTCTAAACTACAGTGTTTATGTAGAATATTTCATTTATAACAGAAATCTTAATAAAAACATAATTTGTTTCTAAATGGCAACACTTTTATCTTTTATAGTCAGTCATATAGAGAGTAAAACATAATAACACATGAAGAGAAACCATTTAAAACATATTATGCCTAGTTTTCGTCATCCGATACAAACAAACACATAACATGTTTAATGCTGTAGTGCAGATATCTGTACTTCAGAAGTTGAATCATGTCGGCAGTAAAGAAACCATTTAATAAGTTTCATCTTATGTACCAAATTAATATTAATTGATAATTTCCATTTTGAACATAATCAAAGTAGAAGAAGTAGATTGAATAAGTTGTTTGTTGTTGTTATTGTTATTGTAGTAGTAGTAGTAGTGGCAGTAATAGTAGATAGTAGTAGTAGAAGGTGACAGTACGGTAAGAAGCCGTGACGATGGTGGTAATATTTAATTTAGTAGAGGGGAACTATTTTATTATCAAGATGTCTCCATACATAATATTTTTCCACCTCGCATTGAAACAACAAATGCTATGTTAATACGTATTAAGACACCTGAAGTAGGAATGATGTTTTTTCACACAACACATTATGTGCTTAATTAGTTAAATGTATTGAAATTGAAGTAACTAGCGTCTCCTTTTAATTGATTCTGAAAAAACTGGTGCCGATATATAACATAATTCAATCACTGCATCGTTTCCTTCCCCGGGTTTTATTACCATTTTCAACTTTTGCTGCTGCAGTAACTAAATGGCACGTATGATAATCCATTTAAAATTAAGGACATTTCTTCAACAGTGATTAGAATTGTTAATCAGTGATAACATAAAAATATGCTGAGAAGGTTTGTAGTAGATACTTGTAAAATGTAACCAGAAGTCACAGGAAAGTGAATTTCTTTCATTATTTATTCTCAGTACAGCATCTGACCTTTTAATACACAAATATCCAAGTTTCATTTTTCATCTCTGTATGAGCAAGAATGAATAACTTTTTCAAATAAAAGTTCATTGGTTAAATAAAAATCCTTGAGTTTGGTATAAACCTTGCTGTGAAAATGCATTTTTTGACTGGTATTTCAAATTAACATGATTGTGCAAAATAGCTATCGATGTATTAATTAAAGATAGATTAATTAAGCTTTGATTTTCTCATTTCTTTTGTACTAGAAAGTTATTTCATTTTAAAGAATACGACCTTTCGAAGATTCGGAAACCAAACTATGTAAGTGTATTGTGAATAACATTCCAATGATTCTAGGCAATTAAAAGAAAGTCTCTTCGTAACAAACTAAAATTACAGCTCCTCGTATCACAATTTGTCAAAATAAAAACGTTTTTATAGTTTTCATCACTTCAAGTACATAAATTGTAATTCTGAATACACAAGAGTGGGCAAACAATTTTTTTGGCGGACGGTTATTCAAAGATGATTGTAGATATAAAAAAAGGACTTAAGGTCTTAGTTAACGATAAATGGAAGGCAAAGGTGAATAAAAAATTCACCTTACAGCAGTTGATGGGTCTTTACTTTGTAAAGCCAAAACAGTGAAATATTAATTGAAAATATACAAAAGATATACAGAAAGGCATCGAATGAAATATCAAAGGTTCGCTATAAAAACTAGGAACATAGTAAAACTGATATATCCGTGATTCTGAGACAAAGAATAATATGTGCACTCTATATCTTTTGCATTCTTTTTGTTTTCGTTATAAATCCTCAACCAATATGTCTATTACGTCATCACTTCCATATGAACTGACAAGGTAAGTATGAATCAAATCACTGCCAATCAGTGATGATAAAATATGATCTCCACTAGCATACGCAGCTGATTTACAAGTTACGTTAAGTTTGTTTGGATCAATGTGTATAGACAAATGTATCCTGTATATATGTCTTAACCACAAGGCTAATGTAGAAAGACAAAGATCAATTTTATCATATGCTTTAAAAGGTTCCTTTTTCAGATCTGATATGTATGTCTAATCCAACAAAATCTGACATCAACAGTTCCACTGTCTACACGTGCATATTTAAATGTTTCGTCTTGGACCGCGGATCAGTTCAGCGTAAGAATGATATATAGTCCAGGTTTATCCCCGATATAACTTCAGAACATTTTAATACATTTTAGTGTTAGATTGCGTTGTGAAGAAAGCATCGTGTCTACTGATGTAGAGTAAAGACAACTACGTACATTAATAACATAATGATAACAATTACAAACACTATTGGAGTAACAACAGTATAAAAGCTGTACATAAATCCAACAAATCCTGACTGAACGCTTGTACCGGTTGTAGTTGAGAAGTTCATCATGTCATCATGTGTTGTCGTGGTAAGCTTGGTTTGGTTTTGTTCCGTTTAACATGATAAATCCTTCGTTCGTTTAAACTAAAATTAATATAAATATATGCTGGGATATTCCATTTTTTGTTAACCATTGTTTGGTAAAATATGCACTGTCCTTTTAACACTTCTTTTAAAAAACGTCATGGAACTGCTTTTGCATGAGTATATATATCTTTACAAATGAATTTCTCTTTGAATAAAAAATCATTTTTTCCTATCTATATACAAGATATCTCTTGAACGAAATTCCAGGAGTTGGTTAAGCCCACGGCTGATGTTTCTCCGTTCACATTTTTGAACACTGTAAAACTACTAACTTCCATCTCGGAATTTTTCTCTTCGAAATGATAACAAAACACTGATAGTCTAGGAAAATATTTTCTTATCTCCATGATAAATCAGCATGTTCGACAGATTGGCGGGTTTTCCCTGCCATTTAATTTCAGTGCTCCTCCAAACTTTGGCATTGTGACAATACGAGTTATTTCTGTTCTGTGAAGTTTATTTCTTGAGAAGTTTCGATCTCTTTTCCGATTTTGTACAGCGCATTTCATGTGTCATGATTTTTGTCTATCTGGATTGCACTGTAACAGACAAATCGATCGGCCGGTGATTGTGAAGAATTCTTTCTACACTGCCAGATACAAAGATTAAAAGGAAAAGTATTCTCCCACAATTACGTAAGTGGTTTCAGTGCATAATTCTGAAGAAACAGAGATCAAAGCGTAAGACGGTTTCGCTCTGTACTTTTCCATTGATCATCTTAAGACGAAAATTTCAGACTTAACATTTCTGTTTTGTTTTATCCATTCATGTGAACGTCTCTGTTTTGCTATTTGAAACAGAATGTGTTTATTTAACAGTATTTAACTTATATTATACTTTTAAAATGCCTATGTTTTTCTTTATGTACCAGTTTTGATGTCTTTTTTGTATTGCCATACTCATTGTTCCAATACTTGGTATAATTTTCAACAGCTAATCATGCAAAACAATCTTGCATTGTAATGCTGTCCTTAATTTGTCATTAAACTTTACTTTTTATCTCTGAGATGCGTTAGAAAACAATTTGAAAATGATATTTCGGTTGCAGATACATGTATTATAGAAAAATCTTAAATACAAAATTGCTCATTAAGACAATTGTTGCATCATTAAACCTAGCATTTTAGCTTTTGCTTAAATGGCACCCCCAAACGGTCATATTGGTGTCTGTTTTATTATCAAGATTCAAGATTCAATTTAAGACTTAACATCTGATGCCAAAATTGGATATCTATACAATTGCAACAACTGCAGCTATGGAACTGTTTTCTGTTGAACAAATCAAATGTTCCTAGTTCATTTGTGATTTATTTAATAAGGGATACCAAACTTAAATACAAAACTGACATAATGTCTTAACTTAACCCGTCCTTGAGATTCAGCCATTTCCGGATATGAAACAATGGTTTACTTAATATGCGGAAACAATTACACAAAATGTGTTTCATTTAATCTTTCGAACACTTAAATGCATTTTTTTTTATTTCTTCGCATAACAGAAATTTTCTTTTCTAAACACACGAACATCATAAAATTTAGAAATACTTTGTCCATTTAGTGAGCACTAACGCGTATGTGTAGCGATTTGTTGTTAAATAAAGACACGTATATTAATTGCTTACTTCAGACATTGAAATATTAATGTTGATGTTATTTGTGTCTTACTTATTCTACGAAAATGTAACACATTTTGTCTAGTACTAGCTTCAGAGACTTGTTTATCAAAATAACTCAAGACTGTGAGTATTTTTAACTGAGCTGTACATAGTGAGTAACAAGTGTTTTCCTTATTTGTCGAATACAATAGTTATATTTAATGTGTTTCTATATTCGGCCAAAGCTTAATTATTGCAATAGGTAACTGTTTGAGTATGTTCGTCTGTTTAAAGACAATTTCCATATCAGTAAGAACATTTGTAATTGAGATTCTATGATTGTAATTGTCTCAATAATGTTTACATCTCTCGCCAAAAGATTTCAGAGTTGTCATATAAGATCTCACCATTTTTCTGATCAGTCAAAAATAACTAGAACCGTTAGTTGATTTTTATCTCTAGAGATAGGATCATTTTTAGAATATCGTCAAGCCTTAATACTATTGCTTAATGAAAAAAAAACTACTCACGGAAAATGATTTCAAAGCAAACTTCAGTTTTATACAAAAAAATTTCTACATAAGGTATTTAGTAAAGATTTAAGTAAAATTTGAAAAAAAAACATGTTATTACTTTTGTTGTGAGAAACAAATATAGAATCATATTCTGGTCAAATAAAGTCAATACGTTCTATTCTATTGCGATGAAAGAAAACATATATTGTCATCTTTTAGTCTATATTTTCAAACATTTGTCTGGGTGTCTTTGTCACGTGTTCAATGTGAATCATCTGTTGTCGACTATATATTGACTTTTAATACGCGACATTTCATTGCAGTTCGAAGGTTGTGATTTTACAAGACGTTATACTTATCTAACAGCATTGTTTTATCGGTGATCACAGAGTTAAATTTTGTTGAGGAAAATCTTATTTCAGTCAGAGAACTTTGGATTTATCATAATCTTATCTTAATGTTTTTGTTGTATGTTTTTAACTGTACTTTTGTTTTCTAATTTGTATTCAAAATCTGATTTGATCTAGTATAAATGGAGATGCGAACTATAACATCAACAGGATTTAGTGTGAATTATATTTTTCTGAAGCCAATATCTCAGTATTAATTGGTGGTGTTAAGTTATTATAACATGACAAACATGCCTATTTCTTTGTATTACACATGGTTGTGTTACATTATGTTGTTGTTGTTGTTTTCTGGAGAGCATATCATATGCATTGTTTTCTTACAACAAATGGAATATTAACTTATTATTTAGAATATTGTCTTCTAAAATTGTTATGATGTAATTGTTCTGTTTCAGACTGAAGCGTACTGTTTAGGTGTTTATTGATACATATGACACTGTATCAGAACCGTGTGTGTGTGTGTGTGTGTATGTAATATATTAAAAAAGGATCTCAGAATACAGCTTCATGCCTGTTTCGGTCACGTCATAAAAAAAATCAGATGCTTGTTAACCTGTTGTGGCCTGTAGCCCCTGGCAAGCTTAATAACATTTCTATTGAACTGGTTGAATAATAACTCGTATAGTATTACAATGTAAAATTCTTTGTTAAATAATAAACTTCCATGTTCTATCTGCCGTAGAATTGAAATTGGCAAACGTTATCAAATTAAAACATATGTTTAAATATCATTATGGGTTCTTCATTTTTTGTAACACACCTTTTCGCGAGACTGGATAATCGTTTATGTTGCACAAGGAAGGTAACGTTGTCGTCCGAGAAGGCAATTCAGACACAAGACGTTTTTGGTAAAAACCTTACAAAACTCTTGACATCTTATATTTCAGATTGTATTAAAACCACAGAATGATCCGTATACTTTTCGTTTCCATTTTGGTAGGTTGAATTTGCCTATGGCATGTTTTTTTTTTATATATTCCGTTTACCATAGACACTCTTACACATACTGAAAGAGCGGTTGAATCTTCACGAAATAGTGTTTACGTTAACTGATATGACCTCCTTACTTTTCTCATACTGAATCAAGTTATCTTCACAGATTATGTAGGAATCAACACTGCAAACAGGTAATAAAACTCCCTGGTCTTTAGATAAAAGGCAATGATAAATCCTATATGTTTGTATTTAAACGTGTTTGCCTAAATTGGTTTTTGTTTCTTTCAGGTGTTTATCAGTTTACGAAGCTTTCCTGCTAAAGTTACATTTCCTGAACAAGATGCAAAGCCACAGCCCAATAATAAATGTGACAACGATAAAGTTTGTTATTTTAATTGTTAATACTATCTATTGAAATAAATAGTATTATGTATGTGTACCAGTTTCTGTCAACATGAACTAGAATAAAGAAATGGAGTAGGTTTCTTGTTCTGATTTATACCTCAAAAAAAGGTATTTCTATTCTCTATCAGCCAAATTTTTTTTAGCGATTTTGAATACATACAATCAAAAATTATCAATACAAATACAAAAGAAAAGAAGTTTATTTTCTAATTTACTATGATTGAGACCATCGTTTTGTTTTTATCCAATATTTTTGTTTATCTCAATATTGTCCGTGGTAAGGTTCAATTAATTTATTTAAGACAATTTCTTATTTATTTATTTAAAGTTGCTGGTAACATTTGAAATTTCGATGCCGAAGCCTAAGTGCTTTAGCCATAGTATTTCGAGAATCCAGAAATATAGTTGATTTCTCTAAGTTTCTCTGAAAGACTTTTGTTTGTTTGTTTTTTTGTTGTTGTTTTTCTTTTCAATCTTTTTAGAAGTTAAATTTGATGTATACTACACACTGTACAGGCAAAACGAAAAAAGAGATGAACGATAAAGGAAGATGGTATTAAGAGCGTTTTAAAGGGACGGATATAAAACTGAAGTATAGTCTTTGAGATCTATAAAAGGGTCTCCACTTTACAAACTAATCTTTTTGAAGGTCAGTTAAAGATTTACTGAGTTTAAAAAGAAATATAACCATGATTAATCGGTATCGTATGTGTCAGTTGTCAGGAGAAGATGCTTGAATCATTTATACTTTTGTATATGTTATGAAATTATCAGTTTCTTCTCAACAATTTGTACGTTCCTTCAGCGTATCCCGGGCAAAGTTTGTAATGATGGAAGAAATAGCGGTCTAACGCCGGTAACAGTATTGCTGCCACAATTTATTTATGTTTTGAGGATTGTCCAAGAGACGTCGACTGTTACGGATTTAGATGTCTTCCTCTTGGAAATGAAGAAAATAAAAAGTGTCAAGCAGTGATGATACATCGTATGTTTAGTACAACTTACGTTTTTGATTAAATATTTTGAAATTTGTAAATAATTTTGTGTAAGACAGTATCTTCCTTCGCGTAAAACATTGGCGTGTAAATAAAACAATTAAACAATTATTTAGCGGAATCCTCTGTAGCTTTAATCAATCCTAAGGTAAGTCGTCAGAAAATTTTCGGTTAATATTGCGAGCAATCTCCCAAAGTTATTTCACTTTTAAAGATGAGAAGTTTCACTTTCAAATGTATGTTTCATTATTTTCTAACATAAAAAAACAATCGGTTGTTGGCCTGCGACGTTTAAATCGAAAAACAAGATTAACCGAGTCTCCAACTTCGTGAAGTCAATACATCCCTTTATTGACAACTGCAGAAATGTGATCGCCATGAAGCTTGAAGGAATTCTGTGTTAATTAAAAGACATCGCGAAATGGCTAATGTTTATGCATGGCAAACAATTCAGTTAAATGCTATGGAAGCTGGGAAAACTAAGTTTAGCATGATTTTAATATATTTGATAAACAGAATACATTCCTTCTAAAATCTTTTCCTACGTAGAATAATGATCTTGAGAAAATATTCTGTTTCTTACATTTTAAAATCATATACTTCACAATATGTTTCATTTACGCACTTTTGTCTTTTAAATTGACCTGTTCTTAAAATGAAAGAAAGGCAATCCGAATTCATTGTGTTTTAAATCATTCTTTTTTTTATTTCTGGAATTTAGTTCCGATCGAGGACGGATTAACCTAGACGAAATGCAAGATAATTGTTATATATACCACTCCTATTTGCAGTGACAAAATGAAACTAATTACGATATATAATTAACGTGCAAAGAATAAATGCTAGCACGTTTTAGCATTCACAAAGTAGATGCGATAGAAACATTATTTATTTGTTGTAGAATGTCCACCAGGTCATATATTGTGCTATGATAGTGTAAGGTGTGGAAAATCTTGTGACGCAAAAAACGATTGACCAGATGGCGAGGACGAATTAAACTGCGAAGAACCATGTGGTATTTTTTTTTTTTTTTTGCATTATATTGTAGATACATTTTTAAATATAATAGAAACATTTGTTAAACCAGCATGTGCGTTAGAGAATGATATACACAAGTTAGTTAAGAGTAATGTATACATTTTTCTACGTTAATTATACAATAACGTTACGGTAATACAATAACGCTCGGTTTTTAATACCAACGATTTTTTGCGAATTTAGTATAATATTAAACATCCTTAACATTAAGGCTTATTTTAAAAAGCTCTGTACACAAAAAAATAAACATGTAAATACTACTTTCTTTGCATTCCGCAGGTCTTTCCAAGACAGTCAATATTTCACTGATATAAAAATGAAATAAAATTTGATAAAGCGTTAAAATGTTAAAGATCACTCACATTTACCAACCGAATAATTGTTTTTAATTTTCAGAGTGTGAGGACATTTATAGTTTTGTTTACCGTAAGTTAATTTATTTGTCTCCATATTTAAAATACTCGCATCCCAACCCGTTGCCTTGCTTAATAGGTAAAATGGGCCTGTCCATTTTTCAATTTGGACGGATCCATTAATTATTGATGGGGGTGCTTATTGACAAATTACTGACTCAATGACGAAACGTGCAGATCATAAACAGACTGTACTAAGGCAGAGTCAATTGATTCTAGTAGAGCAGAAGTTAATAATTGTCTGATACACCGTGGGTTGTTACGGTACCTAAACATTATGTATACGATAAGAATTGCTTACTTAACTGCAGTTTTCAATTCATTTAGATGTTAGCGACAACAACTTTCATGAGGACTTAAGTATTTTCTAGATTTGATTCATTATTTCATGATTATTAAACTGATTTCTAGAATGTCAAGAGTATTCAGACGAATGGCTTGTCATTCCTAGAAGGTACATATCTGGATACGTCGCCGACTCAGCCAAGTCTGTTCGGATACTTACAAAAGAGATGTGCAAGGCGATATGTTTGAATACACCTGACTGTAAAAGCTTCGAAATTATAAGCAATAATGGACTATTTTGCTCTTTGAATACTATTACTCCTGGAAACCTGGTGGCGTTAGGTAAAAATTTATCGATCGCCGCAAATTATGACCTGTATACCCCAAAGTGTAAGAAATGCTTTAATTTCTATCAGTAAATAAATGACGAGTAGCCATTTTTTGGAAATGAGTAGCAAATAAAGTTAAGCTACATCATGTTTTTCCTCTTTAATTGTCATTCCCTTTCTACACTCGTAATGCAACTTTTGGATTACAATTTTAACAACCACATTAGAAACTGCGTGTTTTTTATGGTTTGGCATCGTTACCTAGAAACAAGGAATGCTATAAATAAACCAGTTTATAAGAGACTGTATAACACCGTGCCTAAATCGTTTCGATTTTTCCACAAGAAAACACCTAAACATCGTCTCTAATTGATAATTAGTGATATAGAATAGTGTTAATTGGATTCAAGATACTTGGCATAATTTGGCCATGACTTCCGTTCTATTTACTAGAACTACCAAGACTTTCAAGCAGAAGTAAGCATGCCAATATAAAATGTGTTTTCAGAATCTTACCAAGAAATTAAAATGAAATTTAAAATAAGTCGTTTTAAACCTTTTGCATCAACCTGTATAAAAGAATTATTTTAAATCTAGCCGAAGAGAAAAGTACACCTTTTTTATAATACATGTATTTAAAAAGACGACAAAACGTGCAAACTATCTGCCTGTATGACTTGCATTATACACAATGCACTTGTTGCATTGTTAGTGTTAAGTAAAAGGTAAGAGACGTAGGCAAATTATACATTTTATGCGAAATAAAAGTTGTTGTTACAAAATACAACAAAGATAATTTTTAGAGAATGTTTGTCAGATGAATAAAAAAAACAATCCAACCATATATAATCCTGATTTGCCCCCAGTAACATGGATTTCGGTCAAAACATAGCTGTGAGACACAGCTCATCGGCCTCACACAAGAAATAGCTGACAACCTATATAGATACAGGTCAACACACAATGTCATTGTCATGGACTTCAGTAAAATACCACCACAAACTCGTACACAAGCTGAAACACATGAGAGTTCATCCACACATCAGTTTATGGATACAAAAATTTCCCAAAAACAGATCACATCAAGTATTAGTTGACAACACGACTTCTGACAACTTCCCTGTGCTTTCTGTTGTCCCGCAGGGATCGGTCTTAGGTCCGTGTCTCATTCTCGAATACATCAATGACCTACCAGGATATGTCCAGGAGCCGGGTGCGCCTATTTGCCGACGACACCATAGTTTATTGAACAATTAAATCACAAGCATCTGCACAAATCTTACAAAATGATTTTCATAACCTAGAAATATGGGAAAAAGAGTGGTCAATGGAATTCAACCCTGACAATGTGAAGTACTCAGAATACACAGGAAAAAGAAACCGGTCATCTTTATCTACACCCTACATAGCACTATACTGAAAACCACAGAAAATTCAAAATACTTAGGAGTTACTATAAGTAGTAACCTGAATTGGTCATATCTAATCAACAATATCACAAACAAAGCAAAAAATAAGGTTCATCAAACGAAATGAAAAAAAAAAACAAAAAACAAACAACTCAGATAAGCAGCATACACAACATATGCAAGACCACAGGTCGAATACTGCTTAACCATGGCACCCATGGCAGAAATATCTAACTCACAGAATAGAAACGGTCCAGAGGTCAGCTTCAAGGTACGTTCATAATAATTACCACTATACAAGCAGTGTTACAAATATGATTAAGGAACTAAAATGGTCAACATTAGAACAAGGGCGAAATCATCCCTGCCTGGTCATGCTACACAAAACAAGAAACAACAAATTTCTCATCCCGCAATCAAACTCAAAAACACAACATCATATATAATCATTCTTCCCAAGAACTATACGACTCTGGAACGAATTGCCGGCCGAGATTAAGGCTACCCCAACTGTGCCAGCTTTTATCAGTGGGCCGAACACGTTTTATAGATTTTAAATATTCACGATAAATATTTCATTAAGATATTTAGTTAAATCTTGTTTTCTTTGTTATTATCTGTTATAAGTTTAATGTTCCTGACTCGCGCCTGCCTAGTATAGTCAGTATTGATTTTTGGCAGTAATAACTTAAGTTGAAGTAAAGGTTAAGGCAAAGACAAGTCAAATTCTCTTTATTAAAGATAAAGATTTAGGGCGTTAAACTGTACAGCGACCATATTTTAAAAATTGTGAACAGATATGTTAAAGAGAAATATAGACATGCATGAATGAAAGTTGTCCTGCCAAAAAGCAACATGTAATTTTTGAACGAATATTTTCCCTATTTCTGTATTTTCTTATACATTCATCAGGAAAAAAAGGAATTTGTTTTCGTTTCAAAATCAATTCGAAGTATCTAAATAAAATTTAAGCAGTTCAGTGTTTTATTTGTAAACGTGCATATTTGTCCTTTTTTTCTAAATTTCTCTAACATTAATTTCTGTAAGATAACTGTTCAAATATTAACACTGGTGCGTTGAGTTATTAACATTGGTAGAGTAAAATGAACACGAATGTAAAGAAGACCATTTTCATTATTTGAGGTAAAATCTGCTTGAATCTAAGGTAATTATAGAAATTAAATTAAACTGATTGAAGAAAGCTATTATCATGTTTTGCGAGAATCAGGAAATTCAATCACAAATGACTTGTGGCAGTATTGTACAGCTTTTTATTAATATTATTTAAATTGTGTTGATGTTTAAGTTGAAAAGTTGTAATTCTCTTTCAAGACAATAACATATAATGTACACAGATATGAAATCAAAATATAATAACAAGTCACTGTTTATTAACAGTAATACTTGCATACAAAGGGCATTAGGACGCTATAAAACAAATCATTATATATGGATGGAAAAAAAATATTTGTAATTTCGAAGCATCTTGGAAGGACGCCGCGATTTTGATAGATTACGTCAAGAGACGCCCAATCATTTGCATAACATTGTTACCAGTGAACGGTTTGGATAAAGATATTGAAACAAATTCTAGAGTTAAAACAGTCCTATAATGAATGTAAAATGAAACTTTTATGTTAATTTAACCAGAATATTGCACAACATAAATTCTTTAATTCTTATTTTTGTCAATAATGATATGATAACATAATGGCGATAGCGACATTAAAACCGACTTTAATAGCAGCAGCCGCATTGGCAATAGTACTCAAATCAAATACTGTGTATTTTGTCTTTTGATTAGTACGGAGAAATGATGGCTTAGATTAATACATTTGGTTTCAATTATATTTCAATTTCGTAGGTACAATGTTTTCGTTGTTCATTTTCAGACTGCTATGAAATAGTCAATTATCTCTATTGTTACGTGTCCTGTTATGTGACAAAGGGAAATAACTGCTCCTCAATTTTGACGACATGGATTACTGCAAGTACAGTACGTGCGCATGAAGTTCCAAGTAGAAAAAGCAAACAAAATGAATTCCTAAATCTTTCAAATATCTCGAAAAGTGTGACAAAATTTAACTTGTTGCTTCAATTTTGCCCAATAACGCTTTGTAATCATTCGCCGTTATTTTGGTACTACGAAAATGCACAAACAAACAAATAATATATGGGTTTACTTATACTAGATGAGAAATTCTTTAAGCTAGTAGTATCAACAAATTTGCTCAATACCATAAGGTGTATTAAAGTTGAATCATTTAAACATTTGAATATTACAGAATAGCTTTGAAAACAATTAATATATCATAATAGCTTTTTGTAATAATGGTTTATAATTGTATACAGTGTCCAGTAAAATGTCTATAGTGAGGGTTATTTAACGTGTACAGACTTCATTAAATGTAATAATATTTTCTTTTGTAAATGCAGTATTTGCGTATTTTTATCAAGAAGCTGTCATATTTACAATTGAGAGAAAAAACTTTATCGGTAGGTTTCAGCGGAGGTACAAAACCAGACAGATTTGTACTGAAACAATAAAAATGTATTGCAGAAAAAAGCCGATGAACAGAACAGATGTACAAGCAATGACAAAGACAGTTGAAGAGAATTTTTATGTGTGATGTCCTAATAGAAATAATCCTGAAAACAACAGACACCTCTCTTTGGCTTGTCAACTTTAACAAAACAGCTGGTCTCTTAGCATAAATAACCCTTGAATACACGTCGTCTATACATTCAGGTTGTTCGTACTGAGATATCAAGCATACTGTATGTGTATCTCATATCAAAAGGAAGTTTTATCGGAAAACAAAACATAGCAATAACTATGGAACTGTATGTATGGCTCGGGATATTGTCTGTCGCTATATATTGACATGTCTGATAAATTTTGTTATTCGAGGCGAGACAGGATCTGCAGAATCCGGAATACAATTGTCAGTTATAGATATGCATATGGTTTAATGTCGATCAAGGTTTTTCTTTGACAAATACTGATACATTGAAGATCAAGCTAGTGCATTTTAGCTTTTTTTGTCACACGGTAATTGTGAGCTGGAACTCCTAGTTATTATAAGCAATATTTAATATCGGTGCTACTATAACACAACTTTAATCAATTTAAGTGGATTATAATTTGATTCACAGGGTTACTGATATTTAAGGCTGATCACTCATGAAAATTCAAAGATTTTTTTTTCTAATGCAGATTCTTGTGTGCATGCCGCATCTTAAAGACAAAATGCTTCTTACAAAAAATAAATTGTAGTACGTTCTTTAACTTTAAAATGCAACCCTCTTCTTTTAAATCACTGTTTGCATGTAGAATCTTTTTCCCATCTCCATATCATTATTATTATGATAGTTATTCAATATGGTACAACTTCCGTGCAGCTTAACCATTATCCGTCAGGTCCGGCAAAATTTCTCTGTGATAATTGATCTCAGACAATGCGTCTATAGGTCATTTGGCCCTCACTTCTGAAGCAAGTAGTCAGTCACTTGCTGAGAAATTGGTTAGTACACCAGTTGGATACACAAGAACACTGGTTAGGTGGACTGACCGCCGGGATATGACCTTAGCTGTTAAAACTGGCGTTAAACCCAATAGACCAAAGTAAACCAGTCATACAATGTTGATAAAGATTTAAAGAAAATGTTTAAAAAGTTCAGACAAATCCAATATTAGTATGGCTGTAATGCAATTTTATAAAAAATGCCATGTTTACTTACGCGTTTATATAAATACAGTGCATATGACACAGACTGATTAAGGTAGCGCACCTGTAATGAGCACCTTTCCAGATGTTATCTAACATTTTATTTTCATAATCTGCATCATTTCACTGATCTACCTGCAAATTTTTAGGTTGGCTTTCCATACTTTTTAGAGAAATAAACGACTTTTTTAAACAACCCCACAGCTCATCTTCTGTTCAGTTTATTTGATACCCTTGGATATAACAAAGTCCCATATTTCACCCAAATTTCCAAATACCAATACAATACTGGTGTCTACAGATGCATTAAAGGTGTCAAAACTTGAAAATAGAGAAAATAAATCTTTCTTTGTAGACAACAACCTTCCATATTCTGTTAATCTGTGGAAGAGTGCAAAAAATCCAAATGGTCTGAGCAGTGTAAAAATTGGTTTTAGAGAAAACAAAGAGTCAGAAAATTAAAAATATGATTATTAGTTTAATATTTAGGACATATTTTTAACAGATAAACTATATCCAGCTTAAATACAGAAGATAAAAAAAATTTACCGTGTAGTTTTTGGAAAATTTACAAAAATGTAACATGTATGACTCATATTTTCAACAGTTTTTTCTCCTTATTTTAGCCATTATATTGTTACAAGTTTTAAAACTGAAGGATTCACTTGCCAATTTTAAAACATTTAATGTTTAAATGACTGGTATGAATGTAAGAAGTATTATTTAGCTATAAAGAGTAATACAGTTTGAAACTACTAATATTACTGAATGCAACTAGAGGCTAAAATTGACAGATGTCGTGTTGAAATTTAGTGCACACTTTCATTTTCAAAGTTCCAAGTCAAAGAAAAATCTATGATAAACATTGCAATAGGCTACAAACAGTATTGAGAGGTCTCCTTACATAATAAAGATACAATATTATGGGGTTATTATACATTGTTGAGTACAATACAGAATTCTATTAGACGAAGCAAAAACTTATAAAACTTATATTGTACGAGACGCTAGCCGAGTCCAATATAGGTTTTGTAGCCATGTATGAGTCCAAGTGAATCAGTATTATGCTCAACAATGTATAATGAACTTTTTCACACCACCATTTTTCAAGCAGAAAACACATTAAAGAAAACACTCTTACAGTCAAGGTAATAAGGCACTTGGGGATACAGAACTTTTAAAAGCGTCTCGAATTTGCTATAGAGGTAACTGATACAAGAGCAACAGGCAGAGTTTCTTTGAGTACAATATGGATTTGATATGGATATTTTAGATTCGGAAAATAAAAACGAGGCTTGAATGAGTACAATACAGATTGATATGGATTTTTTGGACTCGGAAAATGAAAACGAGACTAACTGATAAGATTAGATCCAATAATGATTACACTAGATGATCACATGGTACAAGCTGGAAGACCATTTGTTACATTTATAAGGTGTGAAATAATAATATTTAATATCAATAACTTTCTTTCTGTAAATTTGTAAATGGGTAAAGTACACGTACTTATAAATATCAAGGTTTATCAAGTATCTAAAGAATCAATGACTGTCTTTCATTTTTTATGTTCCTTGTCACTTCCAGCATTCTCAGTATAATTATGATCATGAGAAATGTGTTTCCTCTTATGGTCATTCCCTATCCGTCTGGAAATACGACCTTTTTTTGTCGCGATTCATTTTCCTGTTTACTCGCGAAAACCGGTAAGTCGTGCCTACTTTCGATTTTGAAGGCAAGAAGCCTTTACATCCGGTTGCATTTATTTTCATATTTTATCAATATTTTATGATAAAACTAAGAATTTACCGTGGAAATGTTATGTTATGAAGGAATTTGGTAAAATATATAAAAAATATTTTCAGAGTTAAAAACTGAAATTATCTAAAACATTCTTCCGAACACAGCCGATATTTATCGATCTTTGCCGAACTTCGAAGAAATGGCGAGAGTTTTTTACAGTCGCTCTACCTTAATACGTAAAAAAGTACTTGTATACTTGAAAACATTGAAAAAAATAGTACTCAATGTAGTTGTTTTGTAGCATTTTAATTACATATAAATTGAATTTTAGGTGAATTTGTCATTTTCTCAAGTAAAAAAAAATCATTTTCGTCAGTTACTTTAAAGTTTTTTATCCTTAACGTTTGATTTCAAAACTCCTTCAAATGTTACCATTGTGACAATATATGTACTGTATAGCCGAGTGTTTTCAGAGGTTATTAAATCTAAATTAAATTAAAATTAAAATAAATTATTTTTCTTTTCTTTCTGTTTTTAAATATTTTACATTTTTTCCCCGACGTTTTATTTTAATCGTGTTTACACATTTAAAGTGATAATTTGAGTGCATAAATTGTTTTGAATACTCTGCTTCTAATAAATCAGTGTGAATTTAATATTTTATATAAGCAAGGAAAAAAGGTTTTTCTTTTTACTACTCTGTAACAGACAGAATTCATCCTTTTTTCTTAACTTGTAATCTTGGTTCTTTATACAACAGCAGTAAACACCTGGCCGTTTTTCATTTTTTTCGAAGAGAAACTGAAAAATCTTTAGTCTTTGGACAATTTATTGAGAGGAAAAATAAGTAAGTTCTATGATATTGTGTTGAATCATAAGCTATATAATAATTGAATAAAGCAAAATAAACAAAAACAATCAAGGAGGGAAAAAACAGAGCATACAACAGTTACTAATGAAAACATCTGTTGGTAACTGATAGCCGTGTTTCGTTACGTTAATTTAACAGCAAAGGAGGTTGCTTAAAACATAGAGCACAAGAAGGAACATGTTGTGCAATTATCAGTCTCTCTTGAAAATATTGATTCCCAGATATGAATCTCAGAAAAAAAATTAGCAAAGTTATCTTAATGCATTTTACGTGTATTTCTATTTGCCATAAATAGATGCTATTAAAGACAAAATTACTTTATTTTCAAATGTGTTCAATTGGTGCCTACTGTTTGCATTGTTAAAGCAAATGGTGTCATTTAATCTTGGAGAACTAGTGCATTGCATATTTTAACACCTAAACAAAACGAACGATGTAAGATTGTGCTCAACAAGCATACTTCAACAAATTGTATTAATTATCTTATTAATCGGTCACAGTGTAAAAGAATCAAACAGTAAACGAGGTAAGGAAACAAACTGTACGATTTTTCAAAACAAAAAATTCTCCATCTTTTTAGTTATATTTTGATCTGTGCTGGATAACCGCGACTTCATTGTCTGATATTATTTGATTTACTCTAGTAACTTAAATAGTGCTGCCTCTCGTAAAACGTTTCATTCAGAGTCAATTACTGTCAATTCGATTTACTTTTGTATTAAGGCATTTAAATACCAGCAGTAGAGCAGTTGTATAACATTTCTAAACTACATGTCTATGTAGAATATTTCGTTGATAACACAGAAATCTTATTAAAACATAATTTGTTTCTAAATGGCAACACTTTTATCTTTTAAAGTTAGTCATATAGAGAAACATAATAACTCTTGAAGAAAAATTGTACAGAACACATTATGCAACGTTTTCGTCATCTGATAAATACAAAAAAGAAAGAGAAAAACATGTTGCATTTTTAAAGATCCACTGCATCAAATATTTGTGTTGTTTTTGTTAGTGTAGTAGTAATAGTAGTAGTAACAGAAGTAGAAGTAGACGTCACAGAAGCAGAAGCAGTAGTAGTAGTAGTAGTATTGACAGTAAGGTAAAGTAGCGGCGACGATTGTGGTAATATTTAATTTAACAGAAGTGAAGTATTTTATCATCAAGATCTCTGCATACATAACATTTTTCTACCTGGTATTGAATCAATAAATGCCAAGTTGATACATATTGAGAAACCTGAACCCAAGTCCTCACATATGCGTCTGGATAATGTTTCTACACACAAAACATGCTGTGCTTAATTAGTAACACTTATTGAAACTTACGTGTCTCCTTTGAATTGATTTTTAAAATAGTGGTGCCGATATATTACATAATGCAATCACTCAATCAATTCCCCGACTTTTTTACGATTTTCAAGTTTTGTTCCTGCATTAACTAAATGGTACGTGTGATAGTCCATTTAAAGATAAGGGCATTTATTCAATATCACTGGGTATTGCCTATCAATTTTAAATACCAGTGATAATCTAAACATCTGCTGAGAGAGCTTGCAAAAGATACTAGTAAATATAATCAGAATTCACTGCAAACTGAATTAATAACATTATTTATTCTCAAACTTACATCTGAATATTTAATTTACAAATATCCAAGTTTCATTTCTTACCTCTGAATGAGCAAGAATGAAAAACAAACATTTTTGTTTTCAAATAAAAGTTCACTTCGTTAAATAAAACTTCTTGATCTTGCTGTGAAAAAAAATAGATCCTTGGCTGACATTTCAAATTAACGTGATTATGCAAAATACTTATTGCTGTCTAAATAAAGGGAGATTATTAAGCTTTGATTATCTTATTTTTATTTGCACTATAAAGTTATTCCGTTTAAAAGACTAGGACCTTTTAATGATTTAGTAACAAACATATGTAAATGTATCGTGAATAACATTTCAATGATTCTAGGCGATTATAAGAAAGACTTTTTGTATCAAAGTAAAATTACAGCTCCTCATATCACATAATTTGTTTTAAATTAAAATGTGTTATTATTCTTTTCGTAATTTAAGTATATAAATCGTAATTCTGAAAAACTCAGAGCAGGCAATATAACAGACTTAGTTAACAATACATGGAAAGCAAACGTTAATGAAAATTTACTTTTCAGTAGTCATTTGGTCCTAACTTTGTAAAACACAACAGTGAAATAAATATTGACAATATACACAAGATATCTCGAAAGGAATCGAACGAAATATCAAAGGTTTGCTATAGAAACTGGGGAAATAGTAAAACTGAAATATCCGTAATTATGAATATTATGTTCAGAATATGTTTGTGTTTGTTTTGTTTGTTTTTTGTTTTTGTTTTTTTTATTTGTTATAAATCCCCAACCAATATGCCTGCTTCGTCAGCACCTCCTTGTAAACTGGTAAAGTAAGTAATACTATCTAAGCAACTGAATGAATCAAATCACTGTGAATCAGTGATGATAAAATATGAACTCCACTGGCATACGCAGCTGATTAACAAACAAGTGACCGTACGTGTGTCTGGATCGTGGTGTTTAGATAAATACTTTTTGTATTTATGTTTTAACCACTGCAATGTATCTGTCTCTAATGTAGAAAGACAAATGTCAATTTTATATCTTTTTTTAAAAGCTCCATTTTCAGATTTGATATGTATGTGTAATCTCACAAAATCTTATATCAACAGTTCCATTGTCTACACGTGCATATTTAAATGTTTTCTCTTGGAACGCGGATCAGCTCGATGTAAGAATGATTTGTATTCCAAGTTTATCCCCGATATAACTTCAGTACATTTCAATATATTTCAGTGTTAGATTGCGTTGTGAAGAAAGCATCGTGTCTACTGACGTAGAGTAAAGACAACTACGTACATTAATAACATAATGATAACAATTACAAACACTATTGGAGTAACAACAGTATAAAAGCTGTACATAAATCCAACAAATCCTGACTGAACGTTTGTACTGGTAGTAGTTGAGAAGTTCATCATGTCATTATATGTTGTCGTGGTAAGCTTGGTTTGGTTTTGTTCCGTTCAACATGATAAATCTTTCGTTCGTTTAAAGTAAAATTCAACAAAGCGAAAATGTGAAATTAAATATATGCTGGGATATTCCATTTTTTGTTAACCATTGTTTGCTTAAATATACACTATTCTTTAAATACTTTAAAAAAATATCACGGTATTGCTTTTGCAAGAGTAAATATTTCTTTGCAAATGTATTTCCCTTTGAAAAAAAATCCCATTTATCTGCTAGATATCTCTTGAATTCAAAGTACTCATTAGGATAACTTTTGGATCAATAAACCTAGCATTTTATCTTTTGCTTAAATGGTACCTAAAAGTTTATATCGGTGTCCAAGATTCAAATGTTTACACTTGACACCTGATGCAAAAATTTGTTATCTATACATTTGCATCAACTGGAACTATGGAACTATTATCTGTTGAACAAATACAATGTGCCTGGTTCATTTGTGAATTATTCAATGAGGGATAACAACATTTGATACAAAAATGACATGTTGTTTTAAACCTTGCTTGAGATTCAACCATTTCCGGTAAGGAAACAATGGTATACTTAATAGGCGAGAATATTTACACAGATAATGTGTTTCTTTAAAAGTTTCAATCTAATAAAGGCATATTTTGTTTTCTTCGCATAATACTACTTTTCTTACTTTTTCATGGAACGGGACATTATAATATTCAGAAATAGCTTATTCATTTAGGGAACGCTAACATGTATGTGTAGCGATTTGTTGTTAAATATAGACACGCAATTAAGTAGTTACTTCCGACATTGAAATATTGATGTTGATGTTATTTGTGTCTTATTTATTCTAAGGAAATAGGACACATTTTGTCAACTACCAGCTTTAGAGAATTGTTTATCAAAATAAAGCAGATGGTGAGTATTTTAACTGAGCTGCATATATCGTGGGTAACAAGTGTTTTCCTTATTTGTCGAATACAGTAGCTATACTTAATTTGTTTCTAAATTCGGTCGAAGCTTATCTAATGCAATAGACTACTGTTTGAGAACGTTCGTTTGTTTAAACAATTCCCATATCAGTTAGAGCATTTGTAATTAGGATTCTGTTACTGCAGTTAACACAACTATGTTTACATATTTCGTCAAAGCATGAAATATTTCAGAGTTGTCTTATAAGGTATCACCGTTTTTCTGATCAGTCAAAAATTAACTATAATCATTAGTTTATTTTTATCTATAGACATAGGAACATTTTAGAAGTATTATTACTGTTGCTTAATAAAAAACATCTTCTCACGGAAAAGGATTTAAAAGCAAACTTCAGCTTTATACGAAATCTTCTCTACGTAGGTATTTAGTAAAATTTTAAGTAAATTTGAAAAAATTTGATTACTTTTGTGGTCTTAAAAACAAACCCTGGTCAAAGAAAATTAATACGTTCTATTCTAATGCGACGACGGAAGAAAACTTTGTTGTCATCCGTGTTCGATGTGCATTATCTGTTGTCGACTATATAATTACTTTTAATACGCGACATTCCATTGCAGTTCGAAGGTTGTGATTTTACAAGATGTTACATTGATTTATTATCTTATTTCTCTATTCATATTGCCGTAGGTATATACATGAAGTTTGTTGAGGAAAATCTAATATCCGGCAGAAAACTTCAGATGTATCATTTGCTTTCGTTCTAAATATTGTTGTCTTTTGTTTTCAAGTGGAGTTGTATTTTCTACATTGTGTTCGAAATCTGATTGAATCTAGTGTAAATCGAGATGCGAACTATTACATCAACAGGATTTATTGTGAATTATATTTTTTTTGAAGTCAATATCTCAGTATAAATTAACTTCATATTTAGAATTATATTTGTTTTACAATTGTTATGATATAATTGTTCATTTTCAAACTGACTATCTTGGTGTTCACTGATAGACTTTACATTTTGTTTGCGTTTCTGTATATCTCTTTTAAATACAGTGCATAAATCTCAGATTACGACCTACTTCATGATTATTTTGGTATTGTAATAAAAATGTCAGATGCTGGTTGACTCGTCGTGAGTCTGGAGCCTGTGGCAAGCTTCATAACATTTCCGTTTGACAGGTTGAATAGCAACTCGTTTACAATGTAAAATGTGTTGCTTTATAATGAACCTCCAAATTGTTATATGCCGTAAAAATGAAATCGGCAAAGGTTTTCAGATAAATCAAAGGCACATATATTATTTCAGAAGGATACATCTTAATTGAATGTTTTATTATTAGTTCTTCATTGTTTGGCTAAACACTTTTTTGCGAGAAATGAGGTTGGTTACTCGTTAAGGTTGCACAATGAAAGTAACCTTGTCCGAGAAGGCAATATCAGACACAAGAAGTTTTTGGTAAAAACCTTACAAACCTCTTGACATCTTATATTTCAGATTGTATTAAAACCACAGAATGATCCGTATATTTTTCGTTTCCATTTTGGTAAGTTTAAGTTTGGTAAGTTTGCCTACGACATGTCTTTTATATTTTGTTTACCTTTGACACTTTTAAACATACTGAAAGAGAGGTTGAATCTACACGAAATAGTGTTTACGTTTATGGTAACTAATTTGACAAAATTAATTTAACTTCTCAGATTATGTAGGATTCAACAGGTAATAAAATTGCATAGCCTTCTAGATAAAAGGCAATGAGAAATCCTACATGTTTGTATTTAAACGTGTTTGCCTCAATTTGATTTTGTGTTTGTTTGTTACAGGTGTTTATCAGCTTACAAGGCTTTCCTGCTAAAGTTACATTACCTGAACCAGATGCAAAGCCGCAGCCCAATGATACATGTGACAACGATAAAATTTGTTATTTTAATTGTTAATATCATCTTTTGAAATATATAATATTGTTTATGTGAACCAGTTTCTGTAAATATAAACTAACATAAAGAAATGGAGTAGGTTTCTCGTTCTGTTTTATACATTCAAAAGAATGGTATTTCTATTCAGTATTAGCCAAATTAAGTTTTTAGCGATTTTAAATAAATACAACTGAAAATTATCAGAACAAATAAAAAAGAAAAGATTTTTTTTTCTAATTTACTATAATCTAGACCATTGCTTTGTTTTCTACCAATACCTACGGAAAAACTGTAATACAAGCTGCCTCAATATTGTCTGTGGTAAAGTTCAGTTAATTTATTAATGACAATTTCTTATTCGATTTCTCAAAGTAACTTTAAAAACGTTTAAAAAAAGAAAAACTTTGTATAAGTAAAATTTGATAAATACTAGACACTGTACAGACAAAACGAAAAAAAGAGATAAACGACATGGAAAAATGGAAGTTTGAGTGTATTAAGGGGACTGATATACAACTGAAATATGTTCTTTGAGATCTATGTTTTTGGTCACCTGTGTCCATTTCATGGAATTCACTAGATACCCTTTCCAAGGTCCCCTTGAAAGGGTCTCCACATAACAAACCAATGTTTTGAAGGCCAGTCAAAAATTTACTGAATGAAAAATGAAATAAAACCATGTTTAATCGGTAACGAATGTTTCAGTTGTCAAGAGAAGACGCTTGAATCGTTTATGCTTCAGTTAATTCTGTGTTTAATGTGTACCTGTTATGAAATTATCTGTTTCTTCTCGACAATTTGTACGTTCATTCAGTGTACAATGTATTTATGTTTTTAGGATTGTCCAACAGACGTCGACTGTTACGGATTTAGATGAAAATAATTTTGTGTAAGTCAGTATCTTCGCTAGCGCGAAACATTGGAAGATCACTAATCGAGAGCTAATGCTAAGGTACTTAATAGTTAAAACACAACTAATGCAGACAGCTTATTAACTATACATTGAGCAATTAGATATCAAACATTAGTTATATTTCCAAATTCTTTAAACTCTCAGAATAATCAGATTGACCTACTTGTCAGAGTGAAAAAATGTACAAATTTGCCTAACATACCGTGCAAATAGAACAATTAATGAAATGCTTAGCGGAATCCCTCTACAGGTTTAATAAATGTTGAGGTAAGTCGTCAGAGAAGCTTCGGTTTAATATTTCGAACAATCGCCTAATTATCTAACGAATACATATAGCCGAAATGCAAGATCATTGTAATATATAGTATTTCTTTTTGCACGTATTAAAATAACTGATTACGATATATAATTAACGTACAAAGAATTAATGCTCGCACGTTTTAGCATTCAAAAAAGGAAACGAAGCTATCGAAACATTACGTATTTATTTGCTGTAGAGTGTCCACCAGGTCTTATTATCGCCGTTCCTGGACGGCGATATATACAGTTAACAAGATTTGAACAGTTTTGCCTGTACACCGTCTGCCTTTAGCCAATCAAAGCGAATTATACATATCACATGATAACAAAATGGACGTCAAAAAACTTCAGCAAGGGATGCGTAAATGGACTCGCCCAACCGCCATGTTTGTCGGGTTACTTATTCGTACAACTGAAAAATACCATGATCAGTTTACGAACTCAGTACCAGTCTTCAGGCTCTTGCAAGATAAACACAGGATAATTGCAATATTTTTGGCTACATGTCATTTCTAACTAGAAAATGTACTCTAAATAAGAGTATGTTTTGTTTGTTTTCAAAAACTTGTACTTCTAGAAAAAAATAAATGCATGCTTCGGGCGATTCTAATCAGGATACAAACTCCCCGCAGCGGTTACTTCCCCTGATCAGTACAGAAACAGTAGCAAAGCGTGACGAAACCAGTACGAGGAGTTTGATCAGGATATATCCTAGTTTTATATATGCTTGATAAGAGTCAGGGCAATATCGTATTTTTTACCTTAAATTTATTCTGTTTAAATTGCACATATAATATTCTTATATTCTTTTCACTGCAAAGCATGTTATAAAATTATCAAATTAATTAATGACGAGCATGAAATTCATGCATCTATGGATAAGACGTCATACGTGGCTGAACGGCGATTTCAAGCATTTTCGGAAATGCTAATACTTGTTATGTGCTATAATAATGTAACATGTGGAATACCATGTGACGGTATAAATGATTGCCCAGATGGCGACGACGAATTAAACTGCGAAGACCCATGTGGTATTTTTTGTTTTGTTTTGCGTTATATTGTATTTACATTTTAAATGGAATAGACACATTTGGTAAGCCGACATGTCCGCAAGGCAACGCAACCAGTTGTGATTTGGTAAAAAAGTCATTATGTATAAAAAGGTGTAACAGTAAATAAAACATGTATACTATGATCTAGAATGCAGTTTCGGTCCGTTAATTCTACCAAAAAAGAAGACATGGAGTAAAGTTTTTAAAGATTGTAACAGAAAACAATCTTGACAAAAAATGTTCCTTTATGTGTTTATGATCTCAATCTCACGTTTTCACGTCACTTAAAAGTGATTCAACTTGGAACCAAGCTACCTTAAACACATTATATCCACATTGACATAAAACGTGTAGCAGGCTTCTGACCGAGACCGAGATTCAACCGTAACCCTTAAGTTATCCACATAGCTACTCAGCCGCTAGCCATAATAATTGTCCTAAAATATAGATCAATATCCGTTTGCAGGATAAATAAAGATGAACAATAACTGTAACAGGGACTCTAATGAAACTTCACAGAGGTAGAGGATAATTAAAGTAAGAGTAGAGGAGTACAAGACCCATAACTCCACCTGTTTAGATTTTGAATTATTTAGCTTTCTTACTTTTTTCATTATCTAGAGCATTTTTATTAATCTTTTAGGGGGACCTTATTGAAACTTCACAGACTGATAAGGGACATTAAGCAAAAGTGTACTTTAAGGTGCATACCTCTGCAAGGCTTTCCTTTTAAACTATTTCTCTATATGTTTTTCTGAAGGACATTTTACAAGTGTAAAAAGAATCGTTGCTGAAACCTTAAACTGAGATTTAATGAGAGGAAATATAGTGTTTAGGAATGTTTCTTCTGTCTGACTTTAAAATGACTCCATTCCCATAGGAGGTTTTCCATTGGCAATCTCGACATGTTGCTCATGAACATTCTAGCTTTTTCACAACCTTTGCCCTTATTATGCTAGACATAACCGTCGTACACTTTGATTTTGTTTTTAGTGTTATATGATAATCGAATTAAGAATTTATTGTTTAACTTATTCACGGAACAGAGTGCTTTATTCTGCTTGACTGGCCAAGTCTCTAGAGGTAGGAAGGCTTCATCCTATTTTTCTTTGGACAAGAAACCAGAAAGTATTCCATTTGTTAGATTTCATTCATCTTTCAATTTTTTAGAAATGTTCCCTTTTATTCTCTTAAATAAGCATACCCTATACCCTAATATGTTTCCCTAATACCCTAATACCTCGTTTTCTAAAATATCATAAAATGTAAAAAATCCTAAAAGAATCGTCACCCAATGTCATTGTGTCAATCGAAAAATCTCAAAATGATACATAAACTAAATGATTTGTAACAAATGTACAAAATTTATATGTCTTAATGCCATTAGGAATTATTTTGCATGTTTCCTTCGGTACATTGTAAATTATCTATTATTTCTTTTTATTTATTAAATTATTTTTTTATTGTGAATGACAGAGGTTTTACCAAGCCAGTGTATCATCTGTTTATTTTTGGAATAAATTAAGGACAAATCGCACATTTCAAGACATAAAGTTTATAGTCTGCTGACACTCCAATACCTTCCGTTGTTGAAAATGCTTCTCCAGGTGTGATTGAATTCAAAAAACAGTACTGGTCAGAATGGATCTCGAAACTTTTACATCCTGTTGTGTTAGCGCAGAACTCCTGACATTCCTGTGTTGATGTAATTTCGACAGGGGAGGTTACTCCAACTGCATAAGCTTGGATATACTTACCCGGCATATATATTAGTTCATCTGTGTATTTTTGACAATCTAAATAAAAGACAGTAAGTTGTTAAAACGGTTCAAATCTATAAAGTCACCAATTGTCTCAAATTAGAATTGTCTTTCATTTTGCATCACACTGTATTATCATTCTTCAAAAGTTACGTACTTATTTCTTAGAATATATTTTGATACACTGTAAAAGAAATCTAGAAATGCTTGTTCCTAGATGCATGACTTCATATGATTTCTTTTAACAGAGATGTTTTAATTTCATCATATTGGCTTCTTTAAGAAGTTATAAGTTTTCAGTAACTTACCAAAGGCAAGCGAATATATGTCTTTACAGTCTGAAAAACAAATAGTTGAAAAATTAATTTTTAAGTTTCAACACATAATGACACTATTTGCATGACCTTTTTATGTTTCCTCATACTGATACATATTTATATCTCAAAATGTTTAACCCTTTAGGCAAGGCAAATAATTACCAAGGGCCTTTTCAGTTAACTTAGAATCGACACATGCCAAAAGTAAATATTCTAGACTTTGTAGTTTCAGACAAAATCTCTCTCTCTCTCTCTCTCTCTCTCTCTCTACAATTTCTCTTTGTGATATGTATAATCTTTCGGGAAGGACAATAATGACTCAAGGGACACAGTTTGAGCAGTCTTTTTAGGGTCTTTATAAAAGCTTATGTATAAAAAATGAAGGTTTTGTGGTTTGGCACAAAAACATTATTTGTCCTTGTAGTGGGACCGAAATTTCAAGGTAGAATACCTTTTCAGCATTCTTTTTTACGGTCAGCTATAGAATTTATATATTTTAGTTTCATAAAATAAAATGTTTTAAGACTTTCCTCAATTATCTCTCAACAGAAACAGGTCAATCATTACCTGGTGGTGTCTGTAAAGGTCCAAAACACATTTACACTGGCCAATCAGGAAAATTCTACCCATCAGACACGAATTAACGGAATATCGCTATGTAAAATCATGGCAACTAATGGCAACTACCAATGTTTGTATGGTACACAAATCTACAGCTGTGAGCATTGTAGATTCTATATTGAATATTATATCTCTATTGAATAAATGTCAGTCATCAGGAGAGACCATCCGGTTGTAGACGTTTAATGGTTTTAGTTGCCTAAGCATAAATAGTAGATTTCGTTTAACTACTTTGGTAGAAATTTATAGAAGGAACATTATTGCAAAATTTCATTAGTTTCTATTAAAAAATGAAACTTTAAACCTAAAGTTTTTGCAAGGTACGACGCATGACGCAAGATGGACAAAAGACCAACATAAAAGCTTTCTGTGTGCTTAGATGAGTTGACAGTGTCTTGAACCTTTGCTAATTTGCATAAACTCGTACATGTATATAAAGACGTTGGAAATAATAGTTTGACTTCAAGTACTTTGCCGACACAGCATGGTGCACTATATGCAACAAATTCATATTATTGTACGCCCTTTGCCTATTTGGCTGTTTTTCCGTCTATCCTTTCGACCATCACAAAAATATGTAATGATGAATCTTGAATTTATAGCAAACTAAACAAATGTTGAAATAAGATAAAGCTGATGTTTTAAGCGAAAGGTGTTATCAGATTACGAAATATAGCAATGCTTTTTATTGTTTACTTTCGCTCGTAAATTGCCTTGCATTTCGGAGTTCTTGTTAAAAAGTTTGACTCTATAGAATGAATTTGTACCGTCTAAAATAATAGCAAATTTCAGAAATGCTTTGATTAATGTAACAAACGTGTTGAGAATAAGCATCATTATTTTGTATTTTTGTTGCCATTTTTAGTTTCAACTAAGATTTAAAAAGATGACTGAAACGGATAAGGTGCCAAGTACAATTTAATACTTAACCGCATTGACGCGTGCAGTTTTCCTCGTCCAGACCACCTATGCATTCAGAAACATTGTTACACCGAACAGCGCAGGTGGTCATGTCCGGACACAACATTTTGCCGTATGGGCAGTCAGCTTGAAAGACAATTGAATAAAGAATTTCTTTTTGAGTTTATTTATTTTTTATATTAAGAAAACAATAATATTCATTGTGTACTTACTCAAACAATCATATGCAATAATGTATCACCGGGATGTTAAATAAGATACAGTTGGCAGCAGTAAATGAATATATTATTTACCCGAAAACATTGTAGTATCTTTATTTCAGCAAAGTTTATTCATTTTAATTCCAAATAAATGCTTTAGAAGTATAAACATATTTTTCATTAGGTGATACAATTTATGAAAGTTATTTATACCACATGCAGTTCCAGTGCAACTACGCTCGTCCTCGCCATCATCACATTCCGTGACATTGTTACATTGCTTAGCACAACGGACAAAGTCGAAGCACAGTAACTTACCGTCTGGACAATCACCTTCAAAATGATTGGAAACATTTATATACATTTTAGGCTGGATCTTCGTAAAAAAAAAACTTTGTCGGTCTTTCAGACAAACAATTTACAGGTTGTTAATACCTTTCCACAAGACTTAATACGGCTTTAGCATCTGAAAAAGACTGAAATTTAAATTAAGAATTTTCAAGAATAATTATTTCTTAAAAGTAAATCCGAATATCTAAAGAAGCAAACGATTCATCTGCGGGAGATTAAAAATTGCAGTGATAATATTATGTTATATACCTGGCATTTCTTGAAAACTGGCAAATGCATATTACCTATAACGCAGGAACTGTGGACGGGAGCAACTTCTTGTTTACCACATGAATTGAGATACTGGACTGTTAACATTTACAAATACATAGAACTGTAAAGTGTTTACCGTACTGCTCAGTACAGTTCGTCTCATCCTCTCCAGATAAGCACTCACGGTTATTGTCACATCTTGTTGCACATGTTGTTTTATCGTGACACAGCAACTCTTGTTCTTGACAATGTACTTCTGATATAGTTCAAAATCTAATGTAAATGTAACTGGGACAAAAAGAGAAGAGAGAGAGCACACTATGTAGCTAATTTGATAGTAATATCGTTATTTTATGTTTTATTTACATTGAACATAAAACATACATGACCATTGACCTTGTTTAGCCAGATTATTACGTATCAACTCAGCAAAATGCTCTTTTGCACTTTAACACCCTAAAAGTCATAGACTACCAATTGTACAAGCATATATACAAGTGAATGTTCATTTACAAACCGAAGAGTGACAATTTATTTTGGTTTGTAACATACAAAAATCTGAATATGATGATTACGTAATATTTTTAAATATTGTAAACTTAATGCATTTATTCCATGTCACTGACATAGTATCATTAAAACTCAAGGTAAAATGATCATTTACTATGACCTCTTCACTTAAACCCTCTAACAAACGAAATTAATGAGACGTCCGCTCGCCATTGGTTGTTTAGTGATCGAGCTTAATCATGTCGCCTTAACAGAACCTGTCATATTCATTCGTTTTTGTCGTCAACGTTATCGTGGTAACAGGCGACCACTTAAAAGGACTATCAGTTTAAATTAAAGGGCTTTTTTTATAATTTTCGTATGCTCTAATAACGTTCATTATGATATGGATGAAACGTGTTTGTATACCACTGTGTGTAACTGTAGATCGCTTTCTGGCATTTACAGATCCTTTTTGATAGCATGTAGACCCGTAGCATTTCATACCGCTTGGACAGTCCTGAAAAGAACATTTCATTGAGATATTTGTTGGCTGTCATTACTAGTTAAAATTGTCAAGCAAGACCCATTAACTCAACATAAAACACAGAAATCTTAAATACTTGAAAGTCACATGAGGCCATACTATCTCTATCACGCTCATCTGAGTACCTCTGTTATTAAAAGCATGGCCTGTGAAAGACATTCAATCTAAGTACAGCATACTCAGAATTTTTAAATTATGTTTCTGCAGTTGGAAAGTTAAAAGGCGCAAGCAAACTGCGTGTAGTTAAATGTTAAATGCTTAAGACTTAAGCCATGTTAGGCTGAAGTTTAGATATGCATGCAAACAAAACATATATCATCAAAAACAGAGGTTAGGTCAATAGGTGATGGTCGGCAAATGTTAAAAGTGAAATTTACATTCAAAATTGATTGTATAAATAGGTCAAATGTCAATGCTCTAGCAACAAAAAGGAAGAAGATATAAAGGTCAGGGTTATACCAAATATCTATGCTGTTAGCCTTACAGTTTTATAGAAAACTTAATTTATCTTAAATCAGTTCAATTAGAGACCTCACGGGGGATCACTTTTAACACTCAGCTAACGATTTAAACACCTTGAAAAAAAACCACTAGGCAATGCTACACATCAAGTTCTAGGCACTGTCCCTACCGGCTTAAGAGAGGATTGCAAAATTATATATTTGTTAAATAAGTAACTCCAGGCGGTGAAACTTTGGACCCGCCATCATTACTTAACTTTTTTTGTACAGAAAAATGCCACTCACCAAATATCTTAGCTATTGGCTTTACAATTTTTAGAAACAAAATGTCTTTATAAGTTAAATGTTTGACCCATAGAGCTCGGTCCCTTCCTTCTGCATATATTTTCTTTCTTTCTTTCTTTCTTTCTTTCTTTTAACAAATCTGGTAGAGCTTCATATATGGATTATTCCTCCCAGGTTGTTTCAATTTTCTCTCAAATTTTCCTGAAAGATGTTGTCTAAAGCAAGTGATGCACGACAGTGCCGACGATAAACGCCGGAGGAGGGACGGAATAGTATCATATTAGCCCAACATCTTTACATATGCTAAGGTGAGCTAAACCAGGATGGTTATGCAACGCACTTGTATAAAGGGTGCCTGATTCTAGGGTGCTAACTCAAAGAACTATTACTACTAAAGGTCTATTAGACAATTCAGATCGAAACTACAAAATAGAGACAGTATTACGTACCGTGTCACTTCTGCATTCTAGATTCCGAGTCACTTTCGAATATTCACCTGGAAATTTTACTGAGGCAGATGTTATCTGAAGGCCAATCTGTAAAACGACACCCATCTGTAAAATGGAATTAGAATTTCTTTAATTGAGACGTACGGCTCTTTTAAAGTTAATATATTCAATTTCATTTTGATTGTTAATTTGAAGTGCAGTTCGTATAATGTTTGATAGTATACACAAGTTTCCGTCATACAAATCAATATGTCTTCATTTACCAATAAATGTAAAACAACGAACGACTCATTGAAATTAGAAAAAGTTACAATTTGTATTGTCTACCACAAATGTGACCGATCATATATACTTACCAACATAGTAATTCCGATTATGCAATACATCCCGGCCTATACACTGAACAATTAGCCTGCAAAATAAACACTCTAGGATTCAGGGCACTATGTATTAAATATTTTATTTTACTTCCAGATATCATAGTTCTGCACTAAATTTTGATATGTCACCAAGACCTAGGTTGCAGAAAAAGGTTTTCGTGCAATGCAGTAATTGATTGTGACCATAACCATCGACTGACAAAACTGAACAGATTCCTTATATAAACACAAACTATATTTCTGTCTATGAACTTGATAGGTACAAGAATAGTTTATAAACTGTATTTTGTCCGGGTATACAGTCATGAAATTTAAATTATAATAAACTGTAGGCAAAATAGAAACAAGAGGGTAATGATAGCCCTGGATCGTTCACCTGTGTATATTGGCTATAGGTGTGCTGTAAGAAGCAATATTACATTTTCTAATTGAAGATTTTCAAAGATTTTATATTTTATTCAAGTAAAACATATGGGGCTGAGATCACTTTTAAACTAGAAACTTGTGAGGAGATGTCATTTAAAGCCAAATATTGACGAAAGTCTATTTTTATTTTTAGCCTTTTTAGCCCTTATGTGCAATAGAGCGGAACTGTTTGAGCAATGTTTTAGAAAAGGCAATATAAAAAAAAATTGATTAAAAATGGCCAAGTGATTTTTGAGGAGCTTAATACTGACGAAAATCTATTTCTAGCTATGGCGGCCATTTTGTGCGGAACCATCTGAGCAATTTTAATAGAAGACTATATATGGACAAATTTCTATGAAATTCGGTGGAAAAGTACCTTGCAGTTTTAGAGAAGATGATGCTGATTTATTTTTTTTTAGACTTTGCAGCTGTGTGCAATGGAGAAAAACAGTTTGAGCAATTTTAGAAAAGGACAAAATAAGGAACGTTTCTGTCAAATTTAGTTTATGATGTCTCAGTAGTTTGGGTGGAGATGACATTTGAAGCCAAATAGTGACGAATATCTAGTTTTAGCTCTGACTGACATTCTGTGAAATTGAGTGAAAATGTTTGAGCTCATTTAACAGAGAGCTTTATAAGAAAAATGTCTGTGAAATATGGTGGAAAATAAACTTGCAGCTCAGGAGGAGATGTCGTTTTTCTCTCTATTTTAAGCTTTTGCATGTGCGATGGAGCGAAACGGTTTCCGCAAATTTTAGAGAAAAACAATATAAGAAACATTTCTGTCAGGTTCGCTTAAAAATTAAAAATGGCCGCGTTGTTTGGGAGGAGGTGTCATTTGAGGCCAAATATTGAAGAAAATCAAATTTTAGCTGTGGAGGCAATTGTGTGCAAAGAGCGAAACCGTTTGAGCAATTTTAAAAAAGGGTTATGAAGGAACTTTTCTGTGATGAACTTGCAGGTTAGGAGATGTTGTTTTGCTTTTTTCTTAATTTAGCTGTTGCAACCCCTATATCAAATGAGAGGAACTGTTTGAGCAATTTTAGGAAACCAGAAATTCTTTATAATTTGGTTTAAAATTGTCTAGTGGTTTTAGAGGAGATCATTTGAAGTAAAATATTGAAGACGCATGACGAACGATGGACACATGGTGATCCCAATAGCTAATCCTAAGCATGTTGCTCAGGTTGGCTATAAGCAAACAAAAAGAAAGAAAACGGAATTAAAGTCATATATACGAGTGAACAAAGGTCTTCGTAACATTTGGTAAGATATTTTGTACAGATATGTATTCGAATAAAAAACATGATTACTAACCTTTAACTGGTAAACATAATTCATTGTGAACAAGAACGCTGACAATCAAAACATACGCACAAACAGCAAGTGTACACATGGTTTTAGTTGACAATTATTCAACCCGTCGTAAAACAACGGTTCTACTTAAAGAACAAACAAGTCTGAATTGTGCTAAAAGGCAGTTAACTGAACTTGGCCCCAAATTGTATCAATTTAAAATCTATGTACTAGTCATCGTAGTGTACAAACTTGAAGTGAAAAAGTAACAGTGACAGAAATTAATTAGTTATCGCCGTTCCTGGACGGCGATATATACAATTAACAAGATTTGAACAGTTTTGCCTGTACACCGCCTGCTTTTAGCCAATCAAAGCAAAGCATTTCATATCACATGATAACAAAATGGACGTCAAAATTCTTCTGCAAGGGATGCGTAAATGGACTCGTCCAACCGCCATGTTTGTCGGGTTACTTATTCTTACAACTGAAAAATACCATCATCAATGTACGATCTCAGTACCAGTCTTCAGGCTCGTGTAGGATAAATACAGGATAATCGCAATGTCATTTTTAACTAGAGAATGTAGTCTAAATAATAGTATGGTTTGTTTGTTTTTTTCAAAAACTTGCACTTAAAGAAAAAAATAAATGCTTGCTTCCGGGCGATTCTAATCAGGATACAAACTCCCCGCAGGTGTTACTTCCCCTGATTAGTACAGTTAAAGTAGCAAAGCGTGATGTAACCGGTGCGAGGAGTTTGATCAGGATTTTTCCGTGTTTTATATATGCTTGATTAGGGTCAGGGCAATATCGTATTTTTTACCTAAAATTTATTCTGTTTAAATTGTACATATAATATTCTTATGGTATTGAAGGACTGTATCTAGCTTTTGTTAAGTATACATTTTTTAGTAATAAATAAAGTTAAAAAACTACGCAAATAGTCAATTAATTATGCGTAGACTGGTTTACAACAAAGCAATATTTACAAGGTTTTAATGCTGCAAATTTTAACATGATGTATAAAGATATTGGGATGTTTTTCATTAAGAAGCCAAATCGTCCGCTTTCAAAAATAGTCCAGCTACAATAAAAATTACAATGTATATTTCATCTACTTTATAATTTCTGTGTGAAAATTATCAAATATAACTTCGCTTTTCAGTGCAAAGCATGTTGTAAGATTATCAAATTAATGAATGAAGAACATGAAATACATTCATCTATGGATAAGACGAAATGCATGGCTGAACGGCGATTTCAAGTATTTTTGGAAATGCTAATACTTGTATCTGTCCTATATGTGCATCCAATGGGGACCTGACCAAGTTTCATCAATGAAATAACGGCATGCAATTAACGTTACGATTTTGAAATTTAAAAAAAAACAAAATAGTACAATCTTTTAACAAAAATGCGAAAAACCTCAAAATTATTGTTTAGATATCTTATTATAATGGTGTAGGCATATGCGGGTGGGGTAGTGTAATAACTGTCTTCAACCCCTTAACACTAATAGAAAAAAATCAAAATCCAGCATTAATTCAACGAATAATTCTATTCGAATAGAACTGAAACATGTTACGTGAAAATTTCGTGTTTAGCAGTTCTTTGTCCGGTAATGTGAAAGACGTCAATAGTCGTTGTAAACGTTCTAAACAGACATGACACCAAGTAACGAATATTAACAATCCTTTGAAGAAAAAGGAAGAAACACTACAAACATGTGTAAGTTAGAGGCTAACAGTAAAAACACAGCAATGCTTCTTCTGTGTAGTTATTATTATTATTATTATTAGCGTTTACATAGAGGATTTCAAAAATTGTTAAAAAGATTGTAATAACAATTTGACAGACCTGAATTGGCTCTTTATTTAAAGCAAGCAGTGGACAAAAAGACAAGTTAATAACAATTAGTACACGTTTTTTTAGGAATTTGATCTTTTTAATACACAATTAAGCAAAATATTCACAAAAATCTTAGATGATTATATTGTGACGCGATTAACAAAACTCAAAGTACTTATCAAAGTGCCATACTGTTTAAGGTTTTGTCATGAAAGTCAAGAATATTTAGTGCATAATAGCAAAAATCATGTTCAGGTAGAGGAAATCAACGGACATATCAAATTTAATGAAAGTTTGCATGTTTACCTTAAAATTATAGAAATATTGAATTTTATTAAATAGCACATAAAAAACTTTGAAGGAATCGGCTTTGGCAGTTTTATGTTTAAGCGTTTTACAGATTGACAATTATCAAAGTTTTTCATTAAAACATTGCATGTAGGGAGACCCAATTCTACAGCTCCTGTTTTTCGAGTACGTTAAGTACGTTCAGTCATGCTAGTTGCTCAAACGATAAAAGCATGCCGCATCAAGGGAATATATTAGGATGTCCAGATGTTCTCAAAATCAACAACAAAACTACTGGTCTAAAATATCTTATCAGTTGTCATTCAAGGTGCTAGTTTACTGTTCAACCAGTCTAGAAAAGAAATACAATAAAAGAAAAATAATAACAGCTGGTCATCTAAAAGGCTTCTCATTTCGACAAATATCTTATCAGAAACATTTTCATTTCAAAACGTATTCGTAAGGAAATGCCCAGAGCGATGGTTGATTAGCACATATTAAATAAATGTAGTGTAATTTATCACATTTTAAACTATTTGTTGTCTTAAATATACTAAGAATTGTCCCACAGAAAAAAATGTTCATACTTACGAAAAAGGGGTAAGAAGGTTGATTAACAGTTATATTAATCCAAAGTATCAACGCTCTTTGAAGGAACGGTCTAAAATACACAGAATATAATGTGGTGAAATTATTGTTCATAAATTCATATAGGCAATATGCTGATTAAAATCCAGAAATATGATACGCTATTATCAGGTTGGTAACACGTTTTACAAAATATCACGAGGCCCATGCATGCTTAGAATCAACTATAACAAGAACTTAAGACTCGGCACGCTGAGTGTTAAACAACTGGACCTTCAAAGAGTTATCTACTCATAAAGCTGAACAATGAATAAACAATTATGGATTCTCGGATTCTCGAATGATGACTGAAAATCAATTATGATCTACATGCCCCCTGTAAACTTGAGACTTAATACATTGAGCACAAAATCAAAATAAGATTTACCTGAACATGCTTAACCATCCTGTGAATTTTTCTTGAAGGTCCAGGAAGCCGTTTCTTAATACATGCAGTTATTGCTCGGAAACCACTTCCTAAGTATGGGCTCCTGTAAGCTAGACTTTTTACCCTGTAGGCCCAAAACAATATGATTCATTTATGCATTATACCTAACCATGTAAAGTGTGAATGTCTTGTGTGCTATTGTTCTTGAGTTAATGATCGGAAACCGTTTTCAAAGTGCGGACCCCTGTGAGTTCAACCTTAGACCCGGTGAGTCCAAAATCACCACGGCCAATTATACTTTAAAGTCTGAAGGCCCTGAGTGCTGTTGGTCTTTAGTTGATCGGAAACCATTTTCAGAAAGAGCCTAGTGACCTTGATCTTTGACTTTGTAAGCCCAAAAACAAAATCATTCAGTACCTTTGTGTAAAGTGTGAATGCCATGGGTTTTGTTGTGGTCGGGTTACTGATCGGAATCTTAGCATGTACCCCACTGAGCTTAATCCTTGACCCTGTGGGCCCAAGAATATATGGTTTCATCTATAAATCGTTCCAAAGATATCCTTTAAAGTTAATGGTTCAGATTTTTTCTAGTTAATTGGTCAGAACTGTTTTCAGAGTGAGGACCCCTGTGAGTTGACCTTTAACCTTTTTCGCCAAAAAAAAAAACGTTAGTGTTTATCTACATGGCCAATCTACCATCTAAGCCTCAAGTTCCATTAACCGTGACCATGTGTTCTAGAGTTATTGATTGGAAAAGAAGTGGTCTACCGACCGACATCAGCAAAATAATTTATTTCCCTTCAAATGGGAAAAAGCAGTGGAAAATAATAAAACAAGAATTTGCTTCCAATATTGTTCTCCTCAAGGATGTTCAAATGATTTGTCGATGTTTTAGTCTCTGTTGCACAATGCAAGGTTTATTCTGTGACGAACCAAACGTCGGTACATCTACAAAACCCGTCTGCATAATATAACAAAAAGTCAGTCAGTATGTTATCATTTGTTTAATTTCGTTTACTGTTTCATATTTTTTCTTTCAATTCAACACAACAAATGATTTGTTTTACGTTTGCAGCGAACAAAACGTGTCACCTGTTGTACGTGTCTATTCTACTTGTCTAATATTCTGCGTTCGAACAATAAACAAAATCTGTCACCTGTTGTGCACAATATTTTAATTGTTGACCTTCGAATTTGAAAATAGCATGATTATTTTCAAATAATTATTGTAACTTCCACATTCTTTAATTAGGCATACCATAACATTAAGATAATTCCTCCAATATTTCTTTTAATATCATAGGGATGTCAACAGTTACCTCATGTTAAGGTGCCATTAAAATATTATTTCTTTCTTATCAATTTAACTAAAAAACTTCCATTAAAACTTGATTTTAGGGTATGCCCTTTTAACTCAGATTAAGATTAGTCACATTTACACAGCAGTTATCATGTGTTCATAGTGGTTGTATGTGACATTTTCATAGACCTTTGTTACCTTTTCTGACCCTGCTTCATTGTTTTGTAAACAAATTCTTACAATTTACATTCATCCGGCTTGAAGAATGATCCCTGGATTCAAACAAGTTTTTGCACCAAATATGTGAAATCAAAAAAGGTCACTGAAGATTGTCAAACGTGGTGTGATTAGAACCAAAGACCTCCCGACCGGACACCCGGCACTTTATCCCTCGATAACATCTCCTCCTCATTGCTGGACAAATGCAAGGCTCTCTACGAATCTGACTTCAAACATCTCAAAACGCTACCGATACCTACGTTTCTATAACACCATTTCTATATCTATGAAAGTGCAATAAACTCGTGAATTGATACTCAATTAATACTTTACCCTTTACATTTACACTTAAACTACTTTATCCTTCAATGTTATTGTGTTATGTATCTCTATTTTAGTTTAATTATTTTAAAGCACTTATATCTTTTCATTTTTTTTCTTTTCAGGAAATATGAAACAACTGAAACGTGCGGGTGTGTGTGTGTTTTTTTATTTTGTTTGGTTTTGTTTTGTTTTTCCCAGTCATGATAAATACTAGACTTCTATTCAGTTTTTTTTCCTGAATGCTCTTTTCTTGTTTGGCCCTGAATGAAAATTAAAAATTATTCTTTAAAAGAACTAAGCATTCAAGCATCTAGAAGCATCTTTAGGTTTTCTCAGCTTCAGTCTTACAAACTGTTTCTAAATAGAAAGTGTTATTTTCATACCCAAAAAACTGATATAATAAATTCAGTGGCAAGAATTAAGTCCTTTTTCTGCACCACTTTATACGAGGACTTTAGCACAAATTTGAAGCTGACATTTTAGAAAAAAAATTCAAAAAAAAGTTAAGATATTTAAATATATAAACAAATTACATCAACAGAACATGTAAATGTAGACTGTATGAAACTGTGACTGCTAAAACATAAATATTGTTTGTGTAATTTAGGTTTTTGTGTAATAAAGATGATTATCTACCAGTTTGAAAATATAATGCGTAATAGAAAAATTAGTCTATTTTTGAAAGAATTTGTAGCATTCTAGTAGATTTTTACAAAAAGACTTGCATAGGTAGTTAATATACCTTGTGTGAAACTGGGTTTTGATATATATTATGAATTTAACCAGTTATTTAATAATTACTGCCAACAGTTGAACAGCTTCTTGTTAAACAGGCTATACCAAACATATTAGGTAAATATATGTTAAGAAGTTAACTAGGAGGTACTACAGTTGCTTTTTGAAGTGGAATAGTTGTTTAAATATTGTTACATAACTTTCTTATATAGAACGTGAAAATCAACAATATATGTAACAAGGTCAAAGTCATTTTCGCGAAAGTAAAAGTTTAAACGTGCAAGCACAAATATGCTATTAGTTCAAGTTTCAGAGCAAATAAGAAGGCCAGTGTTGAAATCTACAACACGTGTTGACATTTGGTTCACGTTTCAAAAACAGAAAGATGGTCAAGGTCAAAATTTAGTCCTACGTGCAGAACTACATTGAACGTTCAAATTCCAATACAATAGCTGCAAAACCGAGGAAATACTTTAGAAGTAATAATAACTGTACATATCTCATGACGGTCAAAGAAGTTAAAAAGTTAAATATGTGAATGGTGTAGGTTCCTATAAACAATGCTACACGCCTAATATCCAGACACCAGGCTTTGTGCCTTCAGAGAAGAAGATTGTTTTAGTGTTTCACCACGTGTCTACTATATATGAAATATAAAGTGACCGCTGAGGCGGAGTCAATAGTAACCACAGGAAAATAATTTGAACAATCTTGGTAGATGTGCAACAGACAATGCTACACAACCAAATTTCAGATTAAGTAAAGAAGACTAAAGTGTTTCTATAGCCACAGAGTTATGCATGGGATAAAAGAAATCTTTGATCAATTTTGATAAAGGTTCATGTGTGCTGAGGCCAGGTGGTTTCTGAGTGGATGTTATTTAATAAGCGTTGAACACCGAACAGCGGTCACTGAACAGAATGGTTACCATAGCAGATTAAACCGAGCCTTTGTCCCAGAGGATCTAAAGCAGACATATAAATATATATTTTAGCGACAGATAACATTCAATATTTAAAGTGCAAATGTCCAGGCAAATATGTTGCCACGCAGTTTAATTACATTGTATCATTAACGTATGCGCTGTGCTTCATACTATAACAAAACAAATGCATAGTTACGTTGTTTACAAGATGTGCTTGCTATTTTCGGAAAGTGCGATACCTAAATATCTATTGTATATGACAGAAATAGCATTAACAATGATGGTTGTCCAGGAATGAGTGATGTTTATAGTGATAACTAACAGGTTACTGTGCACAGATGTGCTCAACAAAACAAAAACAGTACAATCTAACACTCAAGACGGCTTCATTAGCTAAATTTATTTTCTTTATAAGAAAAGAACAGTAACCCCTTTCCTGCACATAAAAATACCCGTTTCCTTTCCTGCAAAAAAAATCGAAACAGATTGATAAAATAAAATACACTCGGTAATAAAACTGAAAACTGTTACTTATGAAATGCTCTATTATCTTGTTTGTGACGGAACCATCAAACGTTTTGAAAGTGTAAGACTCCATTCATTCTTTATATTAATTCATGCCACCCTACCAGCATCAATTTCTCAAACAATAAATAGCAAACAATTTCAATAAATTTGACGGTCTTAATAAGAATAATAGGCTTTTGTTGTTAATATTTAACCCACAGAATGATATACTGGAGTTGTCAGGAACAGCATGTCATTCAGAGAGAAGGCACAATATATATTTTGATGAATGCATGGTTCATATAATCTCTCTAAAGAATGATAGATACCTCCGGATACACTTTTGTAAAAAGTGAAAACGCAATTTTCGTCTGTCAGTCGGTAGGTATAGCATATTGCATATGTCGGAGAGGAACAAATGAAGTTGCAATGAGATTATAGCACATTCAGTTACCATAAAGCAGGATGTTATTCAGCAAAATACAGGTGTCCGATGCCAAAAATCAAGATGGAATCAAACAAAATGCAAGTTCCAATGTCATCAAGCAAGATGGAATCAAGCGTAATGTAAGTACCAGTGTCATTAAGCAAGATGGAATAAATGCAGTAATTCTGTTCCATAGGTGTACGCCATGTTACATTTTCTGTGAAACATGATTTCTAAAATGACGTAAAGTTGCGTATGATTTAAACACTTGAATAAGTTATACAGAGACTGCATATCCAGTAATGTATATTTTTACTGTTACTAAATCGCCATCATTGCAATATCGACATTATTTACGGAAGTAATTATGGCCAGTTACACACTTCTGTAACGGCATTCCGGAATCAAACGACAGTCGTATACTGAATACCGGAGTATAATCATATGCTTGATACCGCCATCAGTGTAACATCAGGTAACAACAACAACCTATCTCTTTCTTGAATATCGACATCGATGACCACCGCTATCTACTAAATATCGTCAACAAGTGAGAATCGCCAACACCACACGGCTGTTATAATCTTTTATAGAGTCTTAATAATTTAAAGTGAATTATTGCTAGAATCAGTCTGTGTGTCCCTTTCGTTGATAGTGTAACTTGAACATGCTGTCTATTGATTTGTTAAAAGGTTCTTATGCTCTTGTGATTCTTACAATTCTTATCTCTTAAATGCTTTCATATCTTGTCTACAGTTCCCAGATAGCCAAATACTCTCTGAGGTAACTTTAAGACATGAAATACTTACACTTAATGGAAAACGACAAGATTATGACCTACCGCCATATCGTTTATGATTTCCTGGTGCAATAAATAATGGCCTGTCTCCGCGGAGTGATTTATGGACATTTTACACGGACATCCTCCGCCGACAAACATAGGTCCTTACTTTAAATTGGTAATATGCGCTATACGTTATTTTTAACCTAAAGAAATGAATAAAGTTGTTAAGTGATTTACTATTTTGTTTAAGTGCTCTCTTTATCACTTATTTGTTCTATATACAGAACAGGGATAAAATGCACAAACATCTAACACTGTATAACCTGTTTATACATTGTTTATTTTTCGAAAATAAAGATAAATTAAACATAAAAAGCGTCTAATAGTTGTTTTTGTTTAAAAAGAGGCTACACTTACTACACGAATTATTTATCATAATGTTGATAACTAAGTACAAAAAGTTAATTCTATATTTTACCTAGTAAGTTTTATATATATATATATATATATATATATATATATATATATATATATATATATATATATATATATATATATATATATATATATATGAATATATAACATTTATTGTCTCCAGAGATTAAAGAGAGTTCTCGAGATATAGATAAGAACCACGGCTTGCATAACATGAAATTAACGTTTAATTTTTACGTTTTTCGCGAACGTTTTATTTTCATGAGATGAGTATGTCATTGTATGTACTATGTCATAGAAAAAAAATCGCTATAAATGATGAAATAACATAAACCTGCTAACATTAAAAGAAAAAGTTCTGACCATCGGCTTCAACAGAAAGTTACCAATGTGATTTGACGTTATTTAAGATCCCCAACAGACTCAGTATAACATTTGGTTGAGATTTCTGTATTTCTGCGAACGCAAGGAGTTTTATTCTAGACTGCAGCGATGGTACTACAAACATTTTAGTGCTGAAATTGAACATCAATTTCAGAGAGACGTAATCACATTTCAGAAACATTGTAAACGGCTATCTAGCCTGTGCAGTGAATTTGGATTTAGTGACATTTGTAAGGACGCTGTGTCTGTCTTTCAGCTTCATTTATGATTCGGATATTCGGACCTTATCGTTTTATTCCCTACACATTATGCAGTGCTTTGATCATTTTTTTTTTCAAATTGTCGCCTTTTACATATTTCAACATCATATTTGAGTAATAGAAGCAAATGTAGAGGCACTTTACCTGGTATTGCAAGAGAATAAGTTTTCGCACCTTCTTTGAGAGATGTATGGTATTTTATGTCTAATTGATATAATTTTCTAAAAGTCTTGGATGTGAATATCACAGAGCTAATTTAACTGGTATTTAGCTTTAATATTTCTAGACTGATAATTGCTAGTGTCTGCTCAGCAGTCTGCGATCAACGCCACGTTTAATATGTCACGTACTGAGTGCAGTTCTTAGTACTCGGAACTAAACTATTATTTTATTATTATTATTATTATTTCGCAATTATAATTTTCTTTATGCTCGCTTCTACAGAGAAAATTAAATATTTAAGAAATAACAGTGACATCAGTACAAGGGCATGTCTTTAAATAAACTAGTAAGTGTCTATTCTTTAGATTTGCTGCCCAGTATGAAACAATTAAGCAAAAATTACATTGAGGAGTGTGATGTTCCTACTTCGAATGTTACACGTCTATCTGTACATCTGAAATTACTCGCCTTTTACTGACATTTGAATGCTTTATTTTGAAGTTGACGACAACACCTTTCTGAGAAAAGAGTTGTATTCTCCAGTGTTTTGTAGATGAATGTTATGTAGCTGCTTTAAACTGAACTGATATTTACAGATGATTGACTAATTTGTCGGAAAAACAATTCATAAGTTGACTGCATTGTTTGGTTATCAAAACTCGCAGTTGGCATTCTAAAATAAAACCTTTGATAATATACATGTTTTGACACTACCTTTGTTAAAGCTAAGGTGTTTTATCTTATCAGTGAACTGTTAATACAGACATTATATTTCTACGTTAAATAGTGCATGTCAGTAGGACTAACAACAAATGTCAGCAAGCATAATAACAAATGCAATATCGTTATTACACCATATGGCTTACTTGCGCATGGCAAACTACGTATGGTTAGTAAGATGTGAAACTATGACCGTTGCATGCAATTCGTGCATGTTGTGTCCCTTTGCTTTAAAGCGACTGACGAACAGATGGGTCGACGATGCATAAAGAAAGAAAATGTTTATACATGTTGTAATTTTAGTTGTGATTGTGATTGTTCTGTGAAGAACATATCTTAACTAAGTAACTGTCTCATTTGTTGTTATAAAAACACACCATACTATAGAGTTTTACGCACTTTTATCGGTAGAAAATCTACCACGTCAGTCACGAAATAGATACTTCGTTTACATTGTTGATTTTGACTGTTGGTTTCTAATCGTTTTAAAATCAGACTTTTCTGTAGGTTTCATACATAACCAATGTTAGGAGTGTAATACTACTGCATGCCTGCCCGATTATCTTAGTTCGTAGATCGCCTTACTAGCAAGCAGGAACTCGAAGGTTTGAGTCATCTATCGTGTCTGAACATAATTATTTCTCCTCTAGTCAAAAACTTTAGACTGATGAACTGTCCGATTAGCTTATTTGGTAGGGTTTCTGATTTGCAACTAGGAGGTCACGGGTTTGAGTTCTGTATCGGGTCTGAACATTTTTTCTCCTTGCATTACATGGGTAAGGTGCGCAATTTGACTAGGTTTCTTAATAATCATGTTAACTCTTGTACAACAAGAAGAGGGACACCTGGTCTCCACGTGTGTTTATACCTTTGAAAAGACTATATTAAAGTAAAAACAACTGTTTTAAATTTGTTTCAGACATTTTCATTCTCAGATTACTGTATTTTTTTACTCAAAATTTAAATATACATAAATGCTTATTATACACAAACATGATGTACCGGCATACACAAGACGTAACGTCATTATCTATGATCTCCGTAATCTTTTTTTTTTTTTGGACGAAATTTGTTTTTGTGCGCGCTCAAAACAGTTTTTGAAAATAAAGCTAATTACTTCTTCGTCAGAAGATTCAACATCATGCCAACATCAAACAATACTCAACATGACTGTACATGAACTAACAAAACAGTCAAATTAAACTTTATACATGCACAGTGCATAAAAGGCATACAACCAATGCCAAAACGACCAATGCACCTATAATAGTTAAAACCTACTAATCTCTAAAAATCTATGCATCTAAATTGGAAAAATTCAGCAATAACATTTGAGATTTGTCAAGAAATGTAACCAAACTAAGCACGATTACATAAAGAATATTGTATAATATCCACGTAATAAGACTTGTGTAGTGTCATAACTACAAAAAAGCACGTCAAAATGAAAAAAAAAATGAATGTCAGAAGACTCCATGTAATTTTTTGCACTAGTTCATTGCCGTTTTTTCCTGACAGTTTATAACTGATTTGATTTTACAATAAACAGCAAAGTGGTCTGTTTTCCAATATTTAAACCAGTTCTTCTAAAAGGCCGGACAATTTTCTTGACTTTTTTCGGTTTTGCCTTGTTCATTCTTTGTGTTCCTGTGAAATTTCATTCTGAACCTTCTTTGGATGTTTGAGTTTCTTTGATAAATTATGTCCCTTGGCAGGTTGCTAAGGTCTAACTGCAAGACCTACTTCGTTGGTTGACTCTTTTCACCGCTCTTCTGGACTTTTACCAGACTTTTAATCTCTTTGTTCCGCCATTTCAAATATTTTTTCAAGAGTAAGATCGGGTTCCAACTGCTTTTTCTCAGATATAGTTGTGTCCAATACTACGAAAAAATATTTTTGTCACGAATTCGTGCATTTTTTGTTTCTCATGGAATTTCAGTTCTTAGAAAGTTAATAAAGCGATCTAATGAACGACTCTGAGGTTGCATCTTGATTTTGCCGCCTTCGGTGGAATTTCGCTCATTCGTGCTTGCCAAATTCTCCGGTTACTTTATTGAAGCTTTTGTCATTTGCCAAAGATCAAAAGATTTTATGAGATTGCATTCTTACCATTGTGTAAATAAGTGTAACCAATTACATTTCCCAATCTTCTTTGTGATATATTGGTAAAGTTTTGTAATACTTTTAAATATTCGTTTCTAGTCATCTAATTTTCCTCGCTTTGAGAAGTTAAAAATTTTCAGGGGGAATCAATTCTGTAATTTTATTTCTTTCTATTGCTGACACTAATAGCAGTACAATACGCATGAATGTATATCTGTTTCTTACTTAATTTAATATATTCCACATCTCTGTATTTCAATCTGACGAATTTACAACTTGACGTCGGTTCTTGTATTAATAATTTATTGTAGTCTGGTAATTTACCATATAATGTGGATACATTTCAGATTATGACGGGTTTTCCACGGAAGCTGAGTTTTGTTTTGAGATCTACAAAGAAATAACACTTTTAGCTAAAACAGGATTATTTTTCATCATTCAAACAGTTTCAGCAGTCTGATATGAAAACAAAAGAGCAATACATATTACAGTAAGGAGCATTAACTCTTGTATCGATAGTTCAGTTTAGTATATTATGTTAGTCTCCCTTGATATAATGCTTTGATTACACAAAGTTTGTATTATAATGACATCGTTGTTATTGCTATTAATTATCTGTAAAACTGAACTTCTCTGAGGCAATTTAATAAATCATACCATATGTTTCCTTTACGAAGAATTTACTGATATTTTTTTTTCAGTTTATGGCAGTTCTCAGCTATTCATTTAAATGACATGACGAGAGAGTTCTTTGAAAATGTTACAACATTTAGTATTCTTTAATCAAGGATTTCAGTGACTTTATTAAACATTAAATTTTCTAAACTTAAAGCAATGGATTTCCGAATAATGCGATATTGTGTTGTTTTAAAAAAACAGAAATTCGATATTAAATACTTGCTTAAAATAGTACACGTTGATTACAAAATCCATTCTGGGTGATAATTGTTTTTGACCTTCTCTGACCTTAACCAGATGTTGTGCATCAATCAAATCTAACAAACTGAAAAACTATTTTTGTAGTCAGATTTTTGACGAAAATGGAGTGCGTATTTATTACGTATTAGCAGACATTTCCCGCCTTTACTTGATGTGCA